>CAWUFW010010717.1:0-671905 GCA_963921515.1 Calotriton arnoldi
GTGTACTTCGTTCAGTTACGTATTGCTCCCCATCCCCCGGGCCTGGCCTCTCGTTGGGGACTGTGGGGGTCCCCAATCCCCCCACAGTCCCGCCGGCTCCCCGTGTCCTACGGGAGCCGGCATTGCTTACACATGGGGAGCTGCTAAGATGCAGCTCCCCATGTGGAAAAGCAATCGGCTTTGGATATTGGAAGAGAGAGCAGGTTTCCTGCTCTCTCTTCCAATATCCAAAGCAAGTTTGCAATGACAGGACGGGAGCCGCGAGGCTCCCGTCCTGTCATTGCAAACAGCAGTGTCCCGGGGTAGGCACCCCGGGACACTGCAGGAGCCGGCCCTGGGGGTGGCGGTCCCCAGGGCCACCACAGGCTCCAGGAGGGGGCCGCACGGCCCCCTCCCTACATCGAGAAAGCCCCGGGGAGGTGGTGGTCCCGGGGCTTGGGGGTCCAAAACGGACCCCCATTTTCATTTTTCTTAGTGCCCCGGGGAGGTGGTGGTATTTTAAAGTTCCAAAACTCCACACTTAGAAGAATTTCCAAGTGAAACCAGTCAATGTTAGCCTATGAAGGAAATTCAAGTTACCGGTAAGTACGGTTAAAATTACTTTTGAGGATCAGTACTGGGCTGAAAGATGCAGCACTGAGGTCTCTCCTGATAACAGGTGAGTAAATCGGAATTCGTATTTCGGCTGATTTTAGAGGAATATTTGCACAATGGTGAAGGGAGGGGGCGGGGCCTGAGGTGACATCTGTGCAAACGCGCCCCGTGGCGCGTTTTAAGTTGGGGGATTAAGTCCCCTTGAATCATGAGGGTCCCTACGGGCCAACTAGCCCACCAGGAACCTCCAGTATGCGCCAGGGGCTGCGTTGCAGAGACATGTACAGAGGCCACACCCCTTTTACACCTCTCTGCAACGCAGCTCTGTGGCGCTTTCTGGACGTACCTGTTGGGCTAGTTGGCTCCCAGGGACCCTCAGGATTGAAGAGGATTTAATTCCCCATCTTAAAACGCGCCACAGGGCCTGTTTGCACACATGTCACCTGAAGCCCCGCCCCTCCCTTCACCACTGTGCAAACGCGCCCCGTGGCGCATTTTAAGTCGGGGATTAACTCCCTTGAATCCTGAGGGTCCCTGGAGTCCAACTAGCCCACCATGTTCCTCCAAAGCGCCACAGAGCTGCGTTGCAGAGAGGTGTAAAAGGGGCGTGGCCTCTGTACACCTCTCTGCAAGGCAGCCCCTGGCGCATACTGGAGGTTCCTGGTGGGCTAGTTGGCCCCAAGGACCCCCAGTATTCAAGGGGAATTCGTTCCCCTCTGCAAACGCGCCAGGGGCGCGTTTGCAGAGTGGTGAAGGAAGGGGCGGGGCCTGCGGGCCCGATCGTTTTTGTTTTTGTTTTTTTTTCCCCCTGAACGGGGCCGTGTGGCCCCCCTTCCTTTTTCCTATTTTTAGGCCCTGGGGACCCCATCCCCCAGGGCCTTACCCCTTTTTTTTTAATTAAATTTTTTTTTTTTTAAACGGGAAGGGGGCCGCGTGGCCCCCCTTCCCTGGGCCTGTATTGGCCCCGGGGACCCCATCCCCCGGGGCATGGCCTCTTTTGTTTTTATTTGGAGGGGGCTGCGTGGCCCCCTCCTCATGCCATTTAAGGCCCCGTGGACCCAATCCCCGGGGCCGGCCTTGCACTTTTTATTTTTTTAAACTTTTTGTTACTTTGGGGAGGGGGCTGCGTGGCCCCCTCCGTGGCCACTTATGGCCCCGGGGACCCCATCCCCGGGCCTGGCCTCTCGTTGGGGACTGTGGGGGGTCCCCAATCCCCCACAGTCCCGCCGGCTCCCCGTGTCCTACGGGAGCCGGCATTGCTTTACACATGGGGAGCTGCTAAGATGCAGCTCCCCATGTGGAAAGCAATCGGCTTTGGATATTGGAAGAGAGAGCAGGTTTCCTGCTCTCTCTTCCAATATCCAAAGCAAGTTTGCAATGACAGGACGGGAGCCGCGAGGCTCCGTCCTGTCATTGCAAACAGCAGTGTCCCGGGGTAGGCACCCGGGACACTGCAGGAGCCGGCCCTGGGGGTGGCGGTCCCCAGGGCCACCACAGGCTCCAGGAGGGGGCCGCGCGCCCCCCTCCCTACATCGAGAAAGCCCCGGGGAGGTGGTGGTCCCCGGGGCTTGGGGTCCAAAACAGACCCCCATTTTCATTTTCTTAGTGCCCCGGGGAGGTGGTGGTCCCCGGGGCATGTGGGGGCTGGAGCCCCCCACACAGGTTTTTCAAATATAAAAAGAAGCCCGGGGAGGAGGTGGTCCCGGGGCTGCGGGAGGGCTCAGAGCCCTCCCGCACCATTATCCATAAAGCCCCGGGGGTGGTGGTCCCTGGGGCTTGGGGGCCCTTAGAGGCCCCCACACATAAAATTAACCCCCCCAGCATGCCCCGGGACTTGGCCCACCCGGGGCCAATTAACATCGAGCGCGGAAGACCGCGCTTCGATTTTTTTCGGCAGGGTTCGCGCTTCCTGGGCGCATCCTGCCGATTTTTAAAAAAAAATATATATTTTTTTGCCCAGGGGTCCTTGTGGGACCCCCTGAGCAGACCTAGGGGGTCAGGGTGTTTCTACCCTGCCCCCTTTGTGCGCTTTGCGCACTTGTTTCTGTCCCTCGGTTCTACCGAGGGATAAAATGGCTGCCAACACTTCCTGATTTGGAGTGTTGACAGCCAATTAACATAAAGCTCGTGCTCGGGAGGATCCGCGGCCCTAGATATACCTATCTTTTTTTCTTTTGATTTTCTCAGCAACTACTGAACGGATTTACACCATTTAACAAAAAGCGTTCTTTCTGAACCAAGAACTACCTCTTTGCCAAATTTGGTGTAATTCCGTTCAGCAGTTCGGGCTGTAGCCGTGTCTAAAGTTTCCTTTGGAAAATTGCATGGGGAAAACGCGTTTTGGGACCCCCCTTTTTTCTCGGCCCTTGCTTGACGAATCCCCCCGAGACTTTCAGGGTAGGAGCGGACCGGAGCGGGCCACAAAGTTTGAAAATTTTGCGAAGATACGTCGTGGATTTCCTATGGATAATAGGTTGTAACTATAACTATCTACTGGCGACCGCCAGTAGATTATATATATATATATATATATATATATATATATATATATATATATATATATATATATATCCAAACAATCTTCCCTTTCTGCAGACACTCCACAGAAATTACCTTCATAGTGCACTTTGGGACTTGCAGTTCACCAAAGAAGTCTCACCTGTGACCAAGGCTACACGATAGCTGAAACGCGTAAGGAAAGGACTTTGCATTATAACCCTGTGTTTTCGCCTGGGTGCTCTGGAAAATAAAGTGCTTGAATTTCAAGGAATCCGGTGTGCGGTGCACTTTTGTTTCTGTGGAGTGTCTGCAGAAAGGGAAGATTGTTTGGATTTTAATGAGGAACTCCGTCCCCATGCGCCGAGGCCGCCCTGAATGTGGTTTGGCTCCTGACGGAGAAAAAGTAGTTGGAGTTTAATGAAAGTGAGCCAGACCCGCCCGCATTCTGCCAAACAGAACAGGTATGAAATGTCAGCCTTGAATTGGAATTTGGTGGATGCGTGGGCAAGGGAGCAGATTGACACAAGTCGTTCTGCCTATGGATTTCCGTTTTTCAGGACATTTTTACAAAATGAACACAGCGGCGATATGAGGAAAAAACAAATCACTTTGAAAGTCAACCCGTGTAATTATAAAGCAGTAATTCTCTGATTTGGAACAAGCAAGAAGGGAGAATGTGACAGCATAAAGGGATGTTTAAATTACCTTCATAGTGCACTTTGGGACTTGCAGTCGACAAGTAAACTACGTAACATTTTGTAGTTCAGTCAGGCGCTTTAAGAGAGAGCGTCATGCAGTTCACCAAAGAAGTCTCACCTGTGACCAAGGCTACACGATAGCTGAAACGCGTAAGGAAAGGACTTTGCATTATAACCCTGTGTTTTCGCCTGGGTGCTCTGGAAAATAAAGTGCTTGAATTTCAAGGAATCCGGTGTGCGGCGCACTTTTGTTTCTGTGGAGTGTCTGCAGAAAGGGAAGATTGTTTGGATTTTAATGAGGAACTCCGTCCCCATGCGCCGAGGCCGCCCTGAATGTGGTTTGGCTCCTGACGGAGAAAAAGTAGTCGGAGTTTAATGAAAGTGAGCCAGACCCGCCCGCATTCTGCCAAACAGAACAGGTATGAAATGTCAGCCTTGAATTGGAATTTGGTGGATGCGTGGGCAAGGGAGCAGATTGACACAAGTCGTTCTGCCTATGGATTTCCGTTTTTCAGGACATTTTTACAAAATGAACACAGCGGCGACATGAGGAAAAAACAAATCACTTTGAAAGTCAACCCGTGTAATTATAAAGCAGTAATTCTCTGATTTGGAACAAGCAAGAAGGGGAGAATGTGACAGCATAAAGGGATGTTTAAATTACCTTCATAGTGCACTTTGGGACTTGCAGTCGACAAGTAAACTACGTAACATTTTGTAGTTCAGTCAGGCGCTTTAAGAGAGAGCGTCATGCAGTTCACCAAAGAAGTCTCACCTGTGACCAAGGCTACACGATAGCTGAAACGCGTAAGGGAAGGACTTTGCATTATAACCCTGTGTTTTCGCCTGGGTGCTCTGGAAAATAAAGTGCTTGAATTTCAAGGAATCCGGTGTGCGGCGCACTTTTGTTTCTGTGGAGTGTCTGCAGAAAGGGAAGATTGTTTGGATTTTAATGAGGAACTCCGTCCCCATGCGCCGAGGCCGCCCTGAATGTGGTTTGGCTCCTGACGGAGAAAAAGTAGTTGGAGTTTAATGAAAGTGAGCCAGACCCGCCCGCATTCTGCCAAACAGAACAGGTATGAAATGTCAGCCTTGAATTGGAATTTGGTGGATGCGTGGGCAAGGGAGCAGATTGACACAAGTCGTTCTGCCTATGGATTTCCGTTTTCAGGACATTTTTACAAAATGAACACAGCGGCGACATGAGGAAAAAACAAATCACTTTGAAAGTCAACCCGTGTAATTATAAAGCAGTAATTCTCTGATTTGGAACAAGCAAGAAGGGGAGAATGTGACAGCATAAAGGGATGTTTAAATTACCTTCATAGTGCACTTTGGGACTTGCAGTCGACAAGTAAACTACGTAACATTTTGTAGTTCAGTCAGGCGCTTTAAGAGAGAGCGTCATGCAGTTCACCAAAGAAGTCTCACCTGTGACCAAGGCTACACGATAGCTGAAACGCGTAAGGGAAGGACTTTGCATTATAACCCTGTGTTTTCGCCTGGGTGCTCTGGAAAATAAAGTGCTTGAATTTCAAGGAATCCGGTGTGCGGCGCACTTTTGTTTCTGTGGAGTGTCTGCAGAAAGGGAAGATTGTTTGGATTTTAATGAGGAACTCCGTCCCCATGCGCCGAGGCCGCCCTGAATGTGGTTTGGCTCCTGACGGAGAAAAAGTAGTTGGAGTTTAATGAAAGTGAGCCAGACCCGCCCGCATTCTGCCAAACAGAACAGGTATGAAATGTCAGCCTTGAATTGGAATTTGGTGGATGCGTGGGCAAGGGAGCAGATTGACACAAGTCGTTCTGCCTATGGATTTCCGTTTTTCAGGACATTTTTACAAAATGAACACAGCGGCGACATGAGAAAACACAAATCACTTTGAAAGTCAACCCGTGTAATTATAAAGCAGTAATTCTCTGATTTGGAACAAGCAAGAAGGGGAGAATGTGACAGCATAAAGGGATGTTTAAATTACCTTCATAGTGCACTTTGGGACTTGCAGTCGACAAGTAAACTACGTAACATTTTGTAGTTCAGTCAGGCGCTTTAAGAGAGAGCGTCATGCAGTTCACCAAAGAAGTCTCACCTGTGACCAAGGCTACACGATAGCTGAAACGCGTAAGGAAAGGACTTTGCATTATAACCCTGTGTTTTCGCCTGGGTGCTCTGGAAAATAAAGTGCTTGAATTTCAAGGAATCCGGTGTGCGGCGCACTTTTGTTTCTGTGGAGTGTCTGCAGAAAGGGAAGATTGTTTGGATTTTAATGAGGAACTCCGTCCCCATGCGCCGAGGCCGCCCTGAATGTGGTTTGGCTCCTGACGGAGAAAAAGTAGTTGGAGTTTAATGAAAGTGAGCCAGACCCGCCCACATTCTGCCAAACAGAACAGGTATGAAATGTCAGCCTTGAATTGGAATTTGGTGGATGCGTGGGCAAGGGAGCAGATTGACACAAGTCGTTCTGCCTATGAATTTCCGTTTTTCAGGACATTTTTACAAAATGAACACAGCGGCGACATGAGGAAAAAACAAATCACTTTGAAAGTCAACCTGTGTAATTATAAAGCAGTAATTCTCTGATTTGGAACAAGCAAGAAGGGGAGAATGTGACAGCATAAAGGGATGTTTAAATTACCTTCATAGTGCACTTTGGGACTTGCAGTCGACAAGTAAACTACGTAACATTTTGTAGTTCAGTCAGGCGCTTTAAGAGAGAGCATCATGCAGTTCACCAAAGAAGTCTCACCTGTGACCAAGGCTACACGATAGCTGAAACGCGTAAGGAAAGGACTTTGCATTATAACCCTGTGTTTTCGCCTGGGTGCTCTGGAAAATAAAGTGCTTGAATTTCTAGGAATCCGGTGTGCGGCGCACTTTTGTTTCTGTGGAGTGTCTGCAGAAAGGGAAGATTGTTTGGATTTTAATGAGGAACTCCGTCCCCATGCGCCGAGGCCGCCCTGAATGTGGTTTGGCTCCTGACGGAGAAAAAGTAGTTGGAGTTTAATGAAAGTGAGCCAGACCCGCCCGCATTCTGCCAAACAGAACAGGTATGAAATGTCAGCCTTGAATTGGAATTTGGTGGATGCGTGGGCAAGGGAGCAGATTGACACAAGTCGTTCTGCCTATGGATTTCCGTTTTCAGGACATTTTTACAAAATGAACACAGCGGCGACATGAGGAAAAAACAAATCACTTTGAAAGTCAACCCGTGTAATTATAAAGCAGTAATTCTCTGATTTGGAACAAGCAAGAAGGGGAGAATGTGACAGCATAAAGGGATGTTTAAATTACCTTCATAGTGCACTTTGGGACTTGCAGTCGACAAGTAAACTACGTAACATTTTGTAGTTCAGTCAGGCGCTTTAAGAGAGAGCGTCATGCAGTTCACCAAAGAAGTCTCACCTGTGACCAAGGCTACACGATAGCTGAAACGCGTAAGGAAAGGACTTTGCGTTATAACCCTGTGTTTTCGCCTGGGTGCTCTGGAAAATAAAGTACTTGAATTTCAAGGAATCCGGTGTGCGGCGCACTTTTGTTTCTGTGGAGTGTCTGCAGAAAGGGAAGATTGTTTGGATTTTAATGAAGAACTCCGTCCCCATGCGCCGAGGCCGCCCTGAATGTGGTTTGGCTCCTGACGGAGAAAAAGTAGTTGGAATATATATATATATATATATATATATATATATATTCACTGAAAAAACCATAGGTTTCAGACACGTTATAGTTAGAAATTAGCATTTAAAAAACCTTTGAAATTCACTGAAAAAACCATAGGTTTTAGGGACAGTTATAGTTAGTTGGACATTTCACTCGTACAAAACCATAGAAATTCCCCCGTTATAGTTAGTTCAGCTAACTATAACTCGCTCCTCCGCAATGCACTGCTGATGACGTCACATATTACATCACTCATGACATGGTCAGTGACATCACTGATGACATCACTGATGACATCTCAAATGACATCACTGATGACATCATCCAGTGACTGTGTGTTTCTGTAAAGTTTAAATATGTTTAATATATATAGGGAAAGGCGTATTGAAGAATGAGTGGGTGTATAAGTGTCTGAATGGATGATTTTGTACGTGAGTGACTGACTCTACAAGTGAGTGATTAAATGTATCTTACTGAATGCATGGGTTAGTGACTAAACTGTGTGAATGTCTTTATCCGTCTGTCTGTTGGTTTGTAAGCGGCTGCATGGCTTTCTGAATAGCTACATGAGTGTCTACATGGGTTATTGATTGATTGTCTGAGTATCTGTATGGGTGCCTGAGTGTTTGTGTGGGTGGGGTGTGTGTGACTCTGTGCATAGATGTGTGAGTTGGTGATTCACTGGGTGCATGGTTTCAAGAGTGCATCTGTGATGGACTGTATGGATGGGTGAGTGTGTGTATGGGTGTGTTAGTGATTGAATGTATATCTCAGTGGTACATGTGTGAGTAACTACATATGTGAAAGGCAGTATATATGTGTGTTGGAGTATATAAATGGCTATAAGTGAGAGTGTGTGATTGTGAGAGTGGCTGTATGGATGAGTGTGTACTTGTATCAGTGATTGTATAAGAGTGTAAGAATGTGCTAGTATTTGTATGAGTAAGTGAGCTGGTGTGTGTATAACTGTATAGGTGAGTAAATGGGTGTGTGATTAAGTTTTTGCATGACTGACTAGGTGTGTGAGTACCTCTATGGATGAGTGGCGGTGTGTGAGTGTTTATATAGGTGTATGAGTGCATATGATAGTCCTGTACTGAGTGACTAAGTATGAGTGACTGTACGGGTGAGTGAGTGGATGTGTGTGTAGACCTAAGAATCAGTGAGTGGGTATGTAGTTTTTGGTGTTGGAGTGTCTATAGTTTTGAGAATGGCAGTCTGTAATTTAGAGTGGGTGTATCAAAAGTTATATTAGGGTGTGAGAAGATGCATGAAATTATCACATGGATGATGTCATCAGTGATGTCATTTGAGATGTCATCAGTGATGTCATCAGTGATGTCACTGACCATGTCATGAGTGATGTAATATGTGACGTCATCAGCAGTGCATTGCGAGGGCGCGAGTTATAGTTAGCTGAACTAACTATAACGGGGAATTTCTATGGTTTTGTATGAGTGAAATGTCCAACTAACTATAACTGTCCCTAAAACCTATGGTTTTTTCAGTGAATTTCAAAGGTTTTTTAAATGCTAATTTCTAACTATAACGTGTCTGAAACCTATGGTTTTTTCAGTGAATTTCAAAGGTTTTTAAATGCTAATTTCTAACTATAACGTGCCTGAAACCTATGATTTTTTTAAGTGAATTTCAAAGGTTTTTTTAAATGCTAGTTTCTAACTATGCCTACAGAGGTAGGACATGTGAAGAAAGAATAAAAAACGCACAGAAAGAAGCAAAAGATGTGCAGAAAGAACCAACAGAGGAGCAGAAAGAGGCCTTGTTGCAAAATCATCCTGTGCCCACAACTTTTTCAGACGGGTACTGGTGGTAACTGACTCTGACTAACCAGAGCCAGTGCTATGCTAAAAGACACTTAGAATACAGTGAAAACACCTACATACACTAGGGAACACTATGCGTTGGGGTACCCCTGTGATTAGCATGACCTCCTCTGCAAGTCCCTAGTACATAATAGGGCAGGGGGATTAAAACTACCTCTTAAAACGCGCTACAGGGCGCGTTTGCACAGTGGTGACGGGCGGGGGGGGCCTGAGGTGACATGTGTGCAAACGCACCCCGTGGTGCGTTTTAAGTTGCAGGATTAAGTCCCCTTGAATTCTGAGGGTCCCTGGGGCCCAACTAGCCCCCAGGTACCTACAGTTAGACCACAGAGCTGAGTTGCAGAGAGGCGTTCCGAGGCCACGCATCTTTTTCACCTCTCTGCAACGCAACTCTGTTGTGCTTACTGAAGGTACCTGGTGGGCTAGTTGGCCCCAGGGTCCCTCAGGATTCAAAGGGAATTAATTCCCCAACTTAAAACGCACCACAGGGCGTGTTTGCGCACATGTCACCTGAGGCCCCGCCCCTCCCTTCACCACTGTGCAAACGCGCCCCGTGGTGCGTTTTAAGTTGGGGGATTAGGTCACCTTGAATCCTGAGGGTCCCTGGGGCCCAACTAGCCCACTAGGTACTTCCAGTAAGCACCACAGGCCTGCGTTGCAATGCCTGTAACAAATTGTGCAGTTGTGTTTAGGTAGTGAAGAGGGTCGTGCTGGGGGTAGTGTTTTAGGGTTTAGGGTAGTGCAGTGGTGTTTGTGTAGTGTAGGGGGTCATGCTGGGGGTAGATTTAGGGTTTAGGGTAGTGCAGTGGTGTTTGGGTAGTGTAGGGAGTCGTGCTGGGGGAGTGTTTTAGGGTTTAGGGTAGTGCAGTGGTGTTTGGGTAGTGTAGGGGGTCGTGCTGGGGGTAGTGTTTTAGGGTTTAGGGTAGTGCAGTGGTGTTTGGGTAGTGTAGGGGGTCATGCTGGGGGTAGTGATTTAGGGTAGTGCAGTGGTGTTTGGGTAGTGTAGGGGGTACTGCTGGGGGTAGTGTTTTAGGGTTTAGGTTAGTGCAGTGGTGTTTGGGTAGTGTAGGGGTACTGCTGGGGGTAGTGTTTTAGGGTTTAGGGTAGTGCAGTGGTGTTTGTGTAGTGTAGGGGGTAGTGTTTTAGGGTTTAGGGTAGTGCAGTGGTGTTTGTGTAGTGTAGGAGGTCGTGTTTTAGGGTTTAGGGTAGTGCAGTGGTCTTTGGGTAGTGTAGGGAGTCATGCGGGGGTAGTGTTTTAGGGTTTAGGGTAGTGTAGGGGGTCATGCGGGGGTAGTGTTTTAGGGATTAGGGTAGTGCATTGGTGTTTGGGTAGTATAGGGGGTCATGCGGGGGTAGTGTTTTAGGGTTTAGGGCAGTGCAGTGGTGTTTGGGTAGTGTAGGGGTCGTGCTGGGGGAGTGTTTTAGGGTTTAGGGCAGTGCAGTGGTGTTCGGGTAGTGTAGGGGGTCGTGCTGGGGGAGTGTTTTAGGGTAGTGCAGTGGTGTTCGGGGGAGTGTTTGAGGGTTTAGGGCAGTGCAGTCGTGTTCGGGTAGTGTAGGGGGTTGTGCTGGGGGTAGTATTTTAGGGTTTAGGGTAGTGCAGTGGTGTTCGGGTAGTGTAGGGGGTCGTGCTGGGGGTAATGTTCTAGGGTTTAGGGCAGTACAGTGGTGTTTGGGCCGTGTAGGGGTAATGCTGGGGGTGGTGTTTTAGGGTTTAGGGCAGTGCAGTGGTGTTCGGGCAGTGTAGGGGGTCGTGCTGGGGGTGGTGTTTCAGGGTTTAGGGCAGTGCAGTGGTGTTCGGGCAGTGTAGGGGGTGGTGTTTCAGGGTTTAGGGCAGTGCAGTGGTGTTCGGGCAGTGTAGGGGGTCGTGCAGGGGGTGCTGTTTCAGGGTTTAGGGCAGTGGTGTTCGGGCAGTGTAGGGGGTCGTGCTGGGGGTGGTGTTTCAGGGTTTGGGGCAGTGCAGTGGTGTTCGAGCAGTAAAGGGGGTCGTGCTGGGGGTGGTGTTTCAGGGTTTAGGGCAGTGAAGTGGTGTTCGGGCAGTGTAGGGGGCGGTGCAGGGGGTGGTGTTTCAGGGTTTAGGGCAGTGCAGTGGTGTTCGGGCAGTGTAGGGGGTGCTGCAGGGGGTGGTGTTTCAGGGTTTAGGGCAGTGCAGTGGTGTTCGGGCAGTGTAGGGGTCATGCAGGGGTGATGTTTCAGGTATTAGGGCAGTGAAGGTGTTCGGGCAGTGTAGGGGGTCGTGCTGGGGCTGGTGTTTCAGGGTTTAGGGCAGTACAGTGGTGTTCGGGCAGTGTAGGGGGTCATGCTGGGGCTGGTGTTTCAGTGTTTAGGGCAGTGCAGTGGTGTTCGGGCAGTGTAGGGGGTTGTGCTGTGGCTGGTGTTTCAGGGTTTAGGGCAGTGCAGTGGTGTTCGGGCAGTGTAGGTGGTCGTGCTGGGGCTGGTGTTTCAGGGTTTAGGGCAGTGCAGTGGTGTTCGGGCAGTGTAGGGGGTCATGCTGGGGCTGGTGTTTCAGGGTTTAGGGCAGAGCAATGGTGTTCGGGCAGTGTAGGGGGTCTTGCTGGGGCTGGTGTTTCAGGGTTTAGGGCAGTGCAGTGGTGTTCGGGCAGTGTAGGGGGTCATGCTGGGGGTGGTGTTTCAGGGTTTAGGGCAGTGCAGTTGTGTTTGGGCAATGTAGGGGGTCATGCTGGGGCTAGTGTTTCAGGATTTAGGGCAGAGCAATGGTGTTCAGGCAGTGTAGGGGGTTTTGCTGGAGGTGGTGTTTCAGGGTTTAGGGCAGTGCAGTGGTCTTCGTGCAGTGTAGGGGGTGGTGTTTCAGGGTTTAGGGCAGTGGTGTTCAGGCAGTGTAGGGGGTCTTGCTGGGGTTGATGTTTCAGGGTTTAGGGCAGTGCAGTGGTGTTCGGGCAGTGTAGGGGGTCGTGCTGGGGGTGGTGTTTCAGGGTTTAGGGCAGTGCAGTGGTGTTCCGGCAGTGTAGGAGGTCGTGCAGGGGTGGTGTTTCAGGGTTTAGGGCAGTGCAGTGGTGTTCGGGCAGTGTAGGGGGTCGTGCTGGGGGTGGTTTTTCAGGGTTTAGGGCAGTGCAGTGGTGTTCGGGCAGTGTAGGGTGTCGTGCTGAGGGGTGGTGTTTCAGGGTTTAGGGCAGTGCAGTGGTGTTCGGGCAGTGTAGGGGGTCGTGCAGGGGGTGGTGTTTCAGGGTTTAGGGCAGTGCAGTGGTGTTTGGGCAGTGTAGGGGGTCGTGCAGGGGTGGTGTTTCAGGGTTTAGGACAGTGCAGTGGTGTTCGGCCAGTGTAGGTGGTCTTGCTGGGGGTGGTGTTTCAGGCTTTAGTGCAGTGGTGTTCGGGCAGTGTAGGGGGTCTTGCTGGGGGTGGTGTTTCAGGGTTTAGGGCAGTGCAGTGGTTTTTGGGCAGTGTAGGCGGTCGTGCTGGGGCTGGTGTTTCAGGGTTTAGGGCAGTGCAGTGGTGTTCGGGCAGTGTACGGGGTTGTGCTGGGGCTGGTGTTTCAGGGTTTAGGGCAGTGCAGTGGTGTTCGGGCAGTGTAGGGGGTCGTGCTGGGGGTGGTGTTTCAGGGTTTAGGGCAGTGCAGTGGTGTTCGGGCAGTGTAGGGGTCGTGCTGGGGCTGGTGTTTCATGGTTTAGGGCAGTGCAGTGGTGTTCGGGCAGTGTAGGGGGTCGTGCTGGGGGTGGTGTTTCAGGGTTTAGGGCAGTGCAGTGGTGTTCGGGCAGTGTAGGGGTCATGCTGGGGGTGGTGTTTCAGGGTTTAGGGCAGTGCAGTGGTGTACGGGCAGTATAGGGGTCTTGTTGGGGGTGGTGTTTCAGGGTTTAGGGCAGTGATATTCGGGCAGTGTAGGGGGTCTTGCTGGGGGTAGTGTTTCGGGGTTTAGGGCAGTGCAGTGGTGTTCGTGCAGTGTAGGGGTCGTGCTGGGGGTGGTGTTTCAGGGTTTAGGGCAGTGCAGTAGTGTTCGGGCAGTGTAGGGGATCGTGCAGGGGTGGTGTTTCAGGGTTTAGGGTAGTGCAGTGGTGTTTGGGCAGTGTAGGGGGTCGTGCTGGGGGTGGTGTTTCAGGGTTTAGGGCAGTGCAGTGGTGTTCGGGCAGTGTAGGGGTCGTGCAGGGGGTGGTGTTTCAGGGTTTAGGGCAGTGCAGTGGTGTTCGGGCAGTGTAGGGGTCGTGCTGGGGCTGGTGTTTCAGGGTTTAGGGCAGTGCAGTGGTGTTCGGGCAGTGTAGGGGGTCTTGCTGGGGGTGGTGTTTCAGGGTTTAGGGCAGTGGTGTTCGGGCAGTGTAGGGGGTCTTGCTGGGGGTGGTGTTTCAGGGTTTAGGGCAGTGCAGTGGTGTTCGGGCAGTGTAGGGGGTCGTGCTGGGGGTGGTGTTTCAGGGTTTAGGGCAGTGCAGTGGTGTTCCGGCAGTGTAGGAGGTCGTGCAGGGGTGGTGTTTCAGGGTTTAGGGCAGTGCAGTGGTGTTCGGGCAGTGTAGGGGGTCGTGCTGGGGGTGGTGTTTCAGGGTTTAGGGCAGTGCAGTGGTGTTCGGGCAGTGTAGGGTGTCGTGCTGAGGGGTGGTGTTTCAGGGTTTAGGGCAGTGCAGTGGTGTTCGGGCAGTGTAGGGGTTCGTGCAGGGAGTGGTGTTTCAGGGTTTAGGGCAGTGCAGTGGTGTTTGGGCAGTGTAGGGGGTCATGCAGGGGGTGGTGTTTCAGGGTTTAGGGCAGGGCAGTGGTGTTCGGCCAGTGTAGGTGGTCTTGCTGGGGGTGGTGTTTCAGGCTTTAGTGCAGTGGTGTTCGGGCAGTGTAGGGGTCTTGCTGGGGGTGGTGTTTCAGGGTTTAGGGCAGTGCAGTGTTTTTGGGCAGTGTAGGCGGTCGTGCTGGGGCTGGTGTTTCAGCGTTTAGGGCAGTGCAGTGGTGTTCGGGCAGTGTACGGGGTTGTGCTGGGGCTGGTGTTTCAGGGTTTAGGGCAGTGCAGTGGTGTTCGGGCAGTGTAGGGGGTCGTGCTGGGGGTGGTGTTTCAGGGTTTAGGGCAGTGCAGTGGTGTTCGGGCAGTGTAGGGGGTCGTGCTGGGGCTGGTGTTTCATGGTTTAGGGCAGTGCAGTGGTGTTCGGGCAGTGTAGGGGGTCATGCTGGGGGTGGTGTTTCAGGGTTTAGGGCAGTGCAGTGGTGTTCGGGCAGTGTAGGGGGTCATGCTGGGGGTGGTATTTCAGGGTTTAGGGCAGTGCAGTGGTGTACGGGCAGTATAGGGGGTCTTGTTGGGGGTGGTGTTTCAGGGTTTAGGGCAGTGATATTCGGGCAGTGTAGGGGGTCTTGCTGGGGGTAGTGTTTCGGGGTTTAGGGCAGTGCAGTGGTGTTCGTGCAGTGTAGGTGGTCGTGCTGGGGGTGGTGTTTCAGGGTTTAGGGCAGTGCAGTAGTGTTCGGGCAGTGTAGGGGATCGTGCAGGGGGTGGTGTTTCAGGGTTTAGGGTAGTGCAGTGGTGTTCGGGCAGTGTAGGGGTCGTGCAGGGGGTGGTGTTGCAGGGTTTAGGGCAGTGCAGTGGTGTTCGGGCAGTGTAGGGGTCGTGCTGGGGCTGGTGTTTCAGGGTTTAGGGCAGTGCAGTGGTGTTCGGGCAGTGTAGGGGGTCTTGCTGGGGGTGGTGTTTCAGGGTTTAGGGCAGTGGTGTTCGGGCAGTGTAGGGGGTCTTGCTGGGGGTGGTGTTTCAGGGTTTAGGGCAGTGCAGTGGTGTTCGGGCAGTGTAGGGGTCTTGCTGGGGGTAGTGTTTCAGGGTTTAGGGCAGTGCAGTGGTGTTCGGGCAGTGTAGGGGTCGTGCTGGGGGTGGTGTTTCAGGGTTTAGGGCAGTGCAGTGGTGTTCGGGCAGTGTAGGGGGTCATGCTGGGGGTGGTGTTTCAGGGTTTAGGGCAGTGGTGTTCGGGCAGTGTAGGGGGTCTTGCTGGGTGTGATGTTTCAGGGTTTAGGGCAGTGCAGTGGTGTTCGGGCAGTGTAGGAGGTCTTGCTGGGGGTAGTGTTTCAGGGTTTAGGGCAGTGCAGTGGTGTTCGGGCAGTGTAGGGGTCATGCTGGGGGTGGTGTTTCAGGGTTTAGGGCAGTGCAGTGGTGTTCGGGCAGTGTAGGGGGTCGTGAAGGGGTGGTGTTTCAGGGTTTAGGGCAAGGCAGTGGTGTTCGGGCAGTGTAGGGGGTCGTGCTGGGGGTAGTGTTTTAGGGTTTAAGGTAGTGCAGTGGTGTTTGTGTAGTGTAGGGGGTCGTGCTGGAGCAGTGTTTTAGGGTTTAGGGTAGTGCAGTGGTGCTTGTGTAGTGTAGGGGGTCGTGCTGGGGGTAGTGTTTTAGGGTTTAGGGTAGTGCAGTGGTGTTTGTGTAGTGTAGGGGGTCATGTTTTAGGGTAGTGCAGTGGTGTTTGGGTAGTGTAGTGGGTCATGCTGGGGTAGTGTTTTAGGATTTAGGTTAGTGCAGTCGTGTTGGGGTAGTGTTTTAGGGTTTAGGGTAGTGCAGTGGTGTTTGTGTAGTGTAGGTGGTCATGCTGGGGGTAGTGTTTTAGGGTTTAGGATAGTGCAGTGGTGCTTGTGTAGTGTAGGGGGTCGTGCTGGGGTAGTGTTTTAGGGTTTAGGGTAGTGCAGTGGTGTTTTTGTAGTGTAGGGGGGTCATGTTTTAAGATGCAACGCTCCAATACCTGACCAGTCTGCACTACATCAAACTGCAAAAAAACTAAAAATAAAAAGTGTTTTGCACACTTTTGTCATTGGGCTATATGTGGGCTACATCTGGGTAATATTTGTGCTACATTTGGGCTCTTTTTTCACTGGTGGCCATCTTGGAAGACTTCTTTGTTATGAAGTTTCCTAATTTCCTCATTTACTGCAGTCTCCTCAGTAGGAAATGCTTTCAGTTTTTTACTTTGATTCCATCAAGAAGGCATTCAGATGTGTCACACATTTGCCATAAATTCAGAATGTTATTACTCTAGTTGTTCATTAGATCACTGTAGTAAAGCTACTGCTCACCAAGGAGTTAACTGGAAGTCTACTGCTGGTATTGAAAGTGATTGTTTCAGTCTGCATGTCAGAATTTTCTAATGAAATAGAAGAGGATTTGAGATCTCACTTAAAACATGCACTAAATTTTCTTTTTGCAGCACTAACCATAATTTCTATGACAAAATGAACCCCCTCATTTTGTTCCTTTTTAAATTAAATGTTTTAAGTGTTACCAGTTTATTCCAATCAAGATGGCTTCAGGTGTGCCATACTTTTGTCATAAGTAAGGCTGTTAGCACTCTAGTTGTTCTTTAGAACACTCTGGGAAGCTGCAGTAGAACACAAAGGCATCAACTGACAGGCTGCTCCTGTTGAAATATAACAGGAAGATATTTGAGATCTCACTTAAAACATGTCCTAATTTTTCTTTCTACAGCACTAACCATAATTTCTATGGCAAAATGAACCCCCTCATTTTGTTCCTTTTTAAATTAAATGTTTTAAGTGTTACCAGTTTATTCCAATCAAGATGGCTTCAGGTGTGCCATACTTTTGTCATAAGTAAGACTGTTAGCGCTCTAGTTGTTCTTTAGAACACTCTGGGAAGCTGCAGTAGAACACAAAGGCATCAACTGACAGGCTGCTCCTGTTGAAATATAACAGGAAGATATTTGAGATCACACTTGAAACATGTCCTAATTTTTCTTTCTACAGCACTAACCATAATTTCTATGACAAAATGAACCCCATCATTTTGTTCCTATTTAAATTAAATGTTTTAAGTGTTACCTTTATTCCAATCAAGATGGCTTCAGGTGTGCCATACTTTTGTCATAAGTAAGACTGTTAGCGCTCTAGTTGTTCTTTAGAACACTCTGGGAAGCTGCAGTAGAACACAAAGGCATCAACTGACAGGCTGCTCCTGTTGAAATATAACAGGAAGATATTTGAGATCACACTTGAAACATGTCCTAATTTTTCTTTCTACAGCTCTAACCATAATTTCTATGACAAAATGAACCCCATCATTTTGTTCCTATTTAAATTAAATGTTTTAAGTGTTACCAGTTTATTCCAATCAAGATGGCTTCAGGTGTGCCATACTTTTGTCATAAGTAAGACTGTTAGCGCTCTAGTTGTTCTTTAGAACTCTCTGGGAAGCTGCAGTAGAACACAAAGGCATCAACTGACAGGCTGCTCCTGTTGAAATATAACAGGAAGATATTTGAGATCTCACTTAAAACATGTCCTAATTTTTCTTTCTACAGCACTAACCATAATTTCTATGGCAAAATGAACCCCCTCATTTTGTTCCTTTTTAAATTAAAGGTTTTAAGTGTTACCAGTTTATTCCAATCAAGATGGCTTCAGGTGTGCCATACTTTTGTCATAAGTAAGACTGTTAGCGCTCTAGTTGTTCTTTAGAACACTCTGGGAAGCTGCAGTAGAACACAAAGGCATCAACTGACAGGCTGCTCCTGTTGAAATATAACAGGAAGATATTTGAGATCACACTTGAAACATGTCCTAATTTTTCTTTCTACAGCACTAACCATAATTTCTATGACAAAATGAACCCCCTCATTTTGTTCCTTTTTAAATTAAATGTTTTAAGTGTTACCAGTTTATTCCAATCAAGATGGCTTCAGGTGTGCCATACTTTTGTCATAAGTAAGGCTGTTAGCACTCTAGTTGTTCTTTAGAACACTCTGGGAAGCTGCAGTAGAACACAAAGGCATCAACTGACAGGCTGCTCCTGTTGAAATATAACAGGAAGATATTTGAGATCTCACTTAAAACATGTCCTAATTTTTCTTTCTACAGCACTAACCATAATTTCTATGGCAAAATGAACCCCCTCATTTTGTTCCTTTTTAAATTAAATGTTTTAAGTGTTACCAGTTTATTCCAATCAAGATGGCTTCAGGTGTGCCATACTTTTGTCATAAGTAAGACTGTTAGCGCTCTAGTTGTTCTTTAGAACACTCTGGGAAGCTGCAGTAGAACACAAAGGCATCAACTGACAGGCTGCTCCTGTTGAAATATAACAGGAAGATATTTGAGATCACACTTGAAACATGTCCTAATTTTTCTTTCTACAGCACTAACCATAATTTCTATGACAAAATGAACCCCATCATTTTGTTCCTTTTTAAATTAAATGTTTTAAGTGTTACCAGTTTATTCCAATCAAGATGGCTTCAGGTGTGCCATACTTTTGTCATAAGTAAGACTGTTAGCGCTCTAGTTGTTCTTTAGAACACTCTGGGAAGCTGCAGTAGAACACAAAGGCATCAACTGACAGGCTGCTCCTGTTGAAATATAACAGGAAGATATTTGAGATCACACTTGAAACATGTCCTAATTTTTCTTTCCAGAGCTCTAACCATAATTTCTATGACAAGATGAACCCCATCATTTTGTTCCTTTTTAAATTAAATGTTTTAAGTGTTACCAGTTTATTCCAATCAAGATGGCTTCACGTGTGCCATACTTTTGTCATAAGTAAGGCTGTTAGCACTCTAGTTGTTCTTTAGAACACTCTGGGAAGCTGCAGTAGAACACAAAGGAATCAACTGACAGTCTCTGCCCTTGTTGGATGTACATGTTTTACTGAGAATGTCAGACTTCATTCTCACATGACTGAGAAAGATAATGTGAATTTACAGAAAATATGCTCTCATTTTAGCTTCTGGGGCACCTTCCAAAACTGTATGGGACAAGCATGTGAAAATAGTTTTCTCTCAAACATGATTCATGATATCCCAGCAGAAGGTTTTTCACAGGGTAAAATCACCTTAGAACACACCACAATTCCTGAAATTAGTATGGTACCATCAACAAATGAATTCTAATGTAACTAAAGTCTGTTATCACCCTTTATAGTTCTCCTTTTGGTAACCCTCAAAATCTTCGATTCACTACAATGCATTTCAATGGGGTACTATCATTTATATTGGTCCCAAGATGGCTGCCAGCAATTCCAGGATGAAGTGCTGACAGCCAATCAGATCTCACGATGACATGTGTGGTTAGGCTCCGCACAGATATATATGTGTTTTTACTTTTGATTTTCTCAGCAACTACTGAACGGATTTACACCATTTAACAAAAAGGGTTCTTTTTGAACCAAGAACTACCTCTTTGCCAAATTTGGTGTAATTCCGTTCAGCAGTTCGGGCTGTAGCCTTGCATAAAGTTTCCTATGGGAAATTGATTTTTTGACTCTTATTTTTTAATTTCTCCGCAACTACTGAACGGATTTACACCATTTAACAAAAGGGTTCTTTCTGAACTAAGAACTACCTCTTTGCCAAATTTGGTGTAATTCCGTTCAGCAGTTCGGGCTGTAGCCGTGTCTAAAGTTTCCTATGGGAAAATGAATGGGGAAAACACGTTTTGGGACCCCCCTTTTTCTCGGCCCCCGCTTGACGAATCACCCTGAGACTTTCAGGGTAGGAGCGGACCAGAGCGGGCCATAAAGTTTGAAAGTTTCACGAAGATTCGTCAACCGACGCAAGAATTATTTCAAATAGAATGTCGCGGATTTCCTATGGAAAATAGGTCCTAACTATAACTATCTACTGGCGACCGCCAGTAGATAATATATATATATATATATTTGTTTTTAATTTTTTTAACATCTCCATTTTAACTGCATTTCCTTTGGAAACTACCTCATTCAGCTCCAGCCTTCTCCTGACTACTATTGCTCCGTCACTTCAAAATGCTTAAAGTATGGATTGTGGGCCACAGCTATATCTATTGGGCTAAAGAGGCTGCAAAAAAGAGAGGTATTGACAGGGACTTGGGTTTGCCAAATGTGCAGATTACTTGGTTTGGCCAGAGAGGTTTAAAGTTTCATAATTTGCTGGCTTTGGTTAAATCCATTGTGGATTCCCAAACGCCTCACCTCATGATTGTGTACTGCGGTGGCAATGACCTAGGCACATTGACTGGAGTAGGGCTGGAAATCCTAATGAAAGAAACCTTTGCAGAACTGATGTCGCTGTTCCCTCAACCCTGTCTTGGTGTACTCTAATATATGCCAAGGACCATCGCATGGGCTATATCTATAACAACAATCTGCATTTTGACATGCATGGAATTTATAGAAATGATGGAGTGCATTTTACAGATGAAGTCAACAGGGTGTTTCTAAGTAACCTGAAACTGTGCATCCTGTCTTATGTATAGCAGCCATATGTACACAACCAACACAATGGCTCTTGTCAGAGCCACCCTACTACATGAAATATTGTGATTTTTTTTTCTGAAAGGTATTTTTTCATTTAGTTTTTGACAATCTTCATGTAGACGTTGCAATCCCTGCGAACACGTTGCAAAAACGTAAAACAAAAGCAGACATTCAATGGCCACCAACACATCCAAAAATAATATGTAAAAAAATTCCTTCTAAACATTGCCCTACACATATTATTATATACATACTTCTTTCAAAGCATGTTTAAACTTATATTTTCCTACTAAGTTCCTTTAAAAACCATCTTTCAGACCTATTTTCTATTTTCGAGGTGAGTCAGGGCATCGCGATGATATTGTTAACAGTGACAATCATGCCTTTTCCATAAAGTGAAAACACATATATGCACACACATTAAAGTGTTTCACACACGAGGGGTTTATTAATGTATACTTAAAACTCATGTTTTTCTAGTGTATTTGTAGAACAGCCATCTCTAAAACCTATTTTCCGTTTTTGCGGTGAGGCCGGAGATCGCGATGACTTCGGTAAGCATGTTCCCTGCGGTTACATAGCGAAAGCAGAAAGCAAGAGCAGGCATTCAATAGCCACCACCACATTAAAAAATTATAACTATATAATTAATTCTAACCATCACAGTAGATAACTAACTATATAAATAATTCTATAAAAACATCTATCAATATCTCAATATCTCTATAACAATGTATAAATGATTCATTGATATATTTTTTAAATATTTTCACTAATATTGGCGATGACGTTGATAGTCACGATGTCCCCGCGATGGTATATGGGGGGGCGCGCTGGCGGTCACAGCGTTGTCGCGAATATCGCGTGCGATTAAAAAAATCAATTTTGGACAAATAACTTGTGTCACTAACACCTCCATTTCTCAGCCATGGAGTCAGAGTATCTCCACCCTGACCCCTTATGTGGGTTTTCACACAGATTTTCAGCCCCGGGAACCGTTTCCGATAGATAAAATGGCGGCCGCAACTTTCTATTTAAATTGTGTCCAGCCAATCAGAGCATTCGCAATTCATTGCAAAACCACAGTGAAATATCCGTGGCCAGAGATATCACTATAATTTTAAACTTAAATTTCTCAACAACTACTGAATGGATTTACACCAAATAAGCAAAAGGCACTTCCTTAAACCGACATCTACCTCCCTGCCAAATTTGGTGAAAGTCCGTTCAGCGGGTCGGGCTGTAGTTGTGGCTAAAGATTGCTGTGGGAATTAGCATTACATACGCAACCTTATTTCGCACCCCACATTCTCGGTCCCCACTGCACAGACCACCCCAAAACTTTCCATAACAATAGTGGCCACGTCACACTTTTTGGGGAAAATTTCATGCAGATTGGTCAAACAACGCCAAAGTTATAGCCAAGTCAAAAAATGCTTTTCCTATGGAAGCTATGTCCTAACTATAACTACCTACTGGCAGCTGCCAGTAGGTAATATGTATGTGTGTATATATATATATATATATATATATATATATATATATATATATAATATATATATATATATTCACTGAAAAAACCAATGGTTTCAGGGACGTTATAGTTAGAAATTAGCATTTAAAAAACCGTAGAAATTCACTGAAAAAACTATAGGTTTCAGGGACGTTATAGTTAGAAATTAGCATTTAAAAAACCATAGAAATTCACTGAAAAAACCATAGGTTTCAGGGACGTTATAGTTAGTTGGACATTTCACTCGCACAAAACCAGAGAAATTCGGCCGTTATAGTTAGTTGAGCTAACTATAACCCGCGCCCCGCAATGCACTGCTGATGATGTCACATATTACATCACTCATGACATGGTCAGTGACATCACTGATGACATCACTGATGACATCTCAAATTACATCACTGATGACATCACTGATGACATCATCCACGTGATAATCTGATGCACCTCCTCACACCCTAATATAACCTTTGATACACTCACTCTAAAATACAGACTACCATTTTCGAAACCATAGACACACCAATACCAATTACTACATACCATACAAGTTGCTATTGATTCATTTAATTAATTAATTTTTTCATAGTGGTTTCCCTGCCCGCACTGATGCAAACAGGGAAACCTGTGTATGCTCGCACTTGGAGGGAGCAATTTTAAAGCTCCTGCCAAGTGAGAGCAAGCACATGAAAAATGCTTCCGCCCACTGGCAGCGGACTTTTCATCTGTTTCCCTGCCCACTTTGAAGCGGGTAGGGAAACAGAAGGAAAAATAGCTCCCTCCCACAGGGAGCAGCATTTTTTGCTGGAGGCGGAGAGCTGGCTATGGCTGCATGGGCATTGGGGCTCCCCACACGGCCCCCAACAAAGAAGAAGTGGGTGGCCTGGGTGGGCTCCAGGGGACCCAACTTTAAATGGCTGAGCTCCAGGGGATGGGGCCCAGGGAGGGGGGCTGCATGCCCCCCTCCTCATTTATTATGTGTCTAGGCCCCAATTATTAAGTGCATAGGCCCCGGTAGTAAAATTGTCACTGATTCAGCAGCCCACCCAGATTAGTAAAATTCACAAATCTCCGATGTCCAGGAAAGTAGCCCCAGCTCTAGAAATGTATAATATCAAAGCTCTAGGGAGGGCCCTTTATGTAGCTGAACTTTGGGGTAGTGGTAACACGAATTGTTTGACTATCATAGAAAATCGTTTTCTTAGATCTCGCCTAGATTTACCTCCCAGTACCCCTTTGACCCCACCTTATCTGGACTTCGCTCAAGGACAACTGGCCTGTAAGTTAGATTATAAATTATTAATGTTTTGGTATAGTTTTTGGTCTGTTGAAGAGCTAATTTCTTACAGAGAGGCTACGATTGGTCTCTTGAAGCTGCCTCAGGTAACCTCCATCCAATGGTTTCGCTCCTTGAGATATCTACTTAAAAGGCTAAGGATGGAGGTGTTTTGGCTCAACCCTAAAAGCCTGTCTCTTATACCAAAGGCCAGGGTTAAAGTGATGTACTGGGAAACAATAGCAGAGAAGGAGATGGCAAAATCTGTGGGTACTCTGACCCAGGAATTCATAAATTGTAAATTTGTTTCAAGCTATGAGAACATTGTTAATGAAATTGTCCCCCCTTGGCATGTAAACTATTTTTACAATTCCGTTATAAGCCCTTACCCTAAATTGTTTTGTAACAAGTGGTGTCGTAATGCTTTCACTGACGATCTTTGTCCATTTTGCAAAGCCAGTTCGGAATCTATTGTGCATCTGTTATTTTTTTGTCCCCATTATAAAATCTTGAGGGGCAAGTGGATTATCCCATTTTGCAACTTGGTTGGTCCTGGCCACTACCTTGATGTGATGAGAATTTTGTTTCCTGACACACGTAGGGTAATAGTTTTTGGCTTTGCCAAATATTGGCCACCCTCCCTCTTGTTAATATGGCTGGGCCACGAGAGATGGGGTCCCCAGGCTGAAATCGGACCAGGGAGGGGGCTGCGTGGACTCCCTCCACAACTAATAATTAAATAGTCCTTGGGCAAATATTGAGGAAGGGGGCTGCATGCACCCCATTTAAAAACTAGCTGGGCCCCGGGGGATCGGGTCCCCCGTGCCAAAAATGGCAGTTTCCTCCCCATTATTAATTCTTTAGGTCCCGGAGATGGGGGTCCCTGGGGCTAATATTTGCCCAGGGAGAGGGGCTTTGTGCCCTGCTCCCACTTTATATTGTGGCTAGACCCCGGGAGATGTGGGCCCGTGGGCAGATATTGGCCCAGGGAGTAGGGCTGCGTGCCCCTCTCTCCCATAAATTGAGTGGTGGGCCCCGGGGGTATGGTGTTCCCGGGGCCAAATACTGTCCGGGGAGGGAGGCCACGTACCCTCCTCCCCAAAAAGATGTGGTGGGCCCCAGGGGATGGGCTCCCCGTGGCCGAAATCAGCCAGGGTAGAGGGCTGCTCCTCCTGGGTTAGCTTTTTTGGGAAGGGTTGGTCGCAGGGCATGACCGCAGGCCATGCACAGCATGGGGTTGGCTTCATGCAGTGGGTTGGCCGCAGGGCCTGTCTGTGCGCAGTGGCAGTTCGATTAACATATGGTAGCTAAATATTACTTTCCGTATAAAAAAATGTAGAAATTCACACGCCATGGCCACTCTCCTTCCTCGTCCTCGCCATCCTTCTTCTTTGATAACCCCTACGTGGTACATCTTGCGCAAGACGTACAGCGTAGGGGTTATCAAAGAAGAAGGACGGTGAGGACGAGGAAGGAGAGCAGCCATGGTGAGGAGGAAGCAGCCACGGCAGGTAAGTGCCTTTTTTTTACATTATAATTACTTTGGGAGGGTGGAGGGGCCGGCTAACTCCGCTCCACCACGGAGTCGGAGTTTTGCCTAAACTCCGAAAACTCCGCTGGCGGAGCGGAGTTACCCGCCCAGGGTTAGTATTTGACCAGCTCTTCCAGCTCCATACGAACTTTGCCTTTAACTATTTCCAGAGCCCCTGGATGTTCCTCCACCCAATCCCATCTAATTGTTCTCTGATTGTTCGTGATAGATAAGGTACCCAAATCAGACCTACTCTTTATGTCAGGTTCGTATTCACCCTGATTTATAAGGGAGAGGATGAGAGCATTGTGGTCACTGTCGGTTCTTTTGGCCATTGACATGTCATGGACTAGGGGCCAGAGTTTGCGAGCAACCAAACAATATTAAATTCTGCTGACATAGCCAGGTCTATTAAAAGTAAAATCGCCTTTTGGGTCAGATTTTGTTCTCCCGTTGGTAGCTCTTAGGTCGTGTTGCAATGTGAGTGCCAACACCTGGCCTCTTCTCTTTGACCATCTAACTGTGGGAAGATATAACTTTGGAATTTGCCACACGCGATCCCACTCCTCAGTCAGATCTGATGGAGTGAAGGCGAATGGTTCAAAGGTGGAATTAAAATCACCGGCTACCAGCACAGGAACGTTATCTGAGAGTTCACACAGGGCATTATCTAAGATTTGAATTGTGTTGGTTTCCTCAGAGCCCCGCATGACTCTATTATAAACATTAAAAATCCTACTTTTCCAACCACTATAGAGTGCCAACTCCACTGCTGATATATCTTGAGAATCTACGTGGACCAGCTTAACTTTAGACCCGAGAGCAGTTTTAACCCAGATTGCTAAGCCTCTTGAGGGTCTTCCCATCTCTTTCCTGGTAGCGTTTAAACCATATGCGGAAAACCCACTTCTATGGGGAGTGCACAAACTCCAGGTTTCTTGAAATAGTATCACATCGTGTAGATCCACAAAGGTACACCAGTCTTGGTCAACTAACAGCTTAGAGATCCCTGCCACGTTCCAAACCAGGACCCTTAGATATCGGTGACCTGCTTTGGTGTTGCTGTAATCGCTACAAAGGTCGGTAATTTCCCCTGCTTCCTCGATTACGGGAGAAATAGCAGCCCTTTCCCTCCTTGAGCCCACAAAAGGTGGCTCACAATAGGCCTCAATATTGGTGGCCAACCCAGGGTGGGAAAAAACTTCCGACCAGTGCAGGATGGCATTTGGCCCAAGGGACCTTACATTTTCGTCTGGCAGTGGCAAGCCTCCTATCTGAAGTCATCCTTGCCTTCCTGTGTCACCCGTATTGATTAGGGACTCCCTTTGCGGGGCAAACCTAGGTGACACTATATCTGACCTTTCTGGGGGTCTGTATCTAATAATAATAGAGGTATTGGCAGTGAGAATAGTGCGGGAGTAAATTGACATTAAACCAACAACTGTGCCCATATGAAAAAATCTAACTTTAATCACATCCATTAATGTCCTGAAAGGGATGATCTTTCAACATGCTTGATATCATGTCTTATAATTGAGTAGCAATGCCGGGTAGTCCTAAACCAGTGCATGACCTTATTCTTAAGTGAGTCCTGATCTTCGTACCCATTCTTATGGAGCTTGGGTACCTCTGTAAGGTAAATCACTGCTTTATTGCCCTGGACATCAGATCTAGTGTAGACACCATCCTTCACTACCACCTTTCCAAAAATTCCCCCAGGGCCTGGCTTGGAAGGGCACCCTTTATCTGGTGTGACCTCACCTCTATCTTTCTCCCTACCCTCCCCCTGCCCTGAAGGGAGCCTCGAGAAGCTACTGGCATATTAATATAGGTGTTAATGGAACAGTGACCTCTTGGGCGGGAGGGAAGAAGCCGAGTGGGCCTAGGACAGGGGGCACTATGTGCTGGTCAAATATCGTCCATCCTAGATGGCCCCAAACACATAGCAGCAGTACCCTTAGTGGCACTAGACAGTGATACTAGGCTGGCCTCTGATGGAATAGCCTTATCTTATTTTACCCTCCGATTTAGGTCAACAACCTCCAGTCTCAGAGTGACAACCTCATCTCTCAGCGACTCAATAATTGTTTTTAGGGCCTGTATCTCACCAACATAAATTTTGCAATTCTTGTCATGACCATCCAACCATCCCCCTGTAGCCCCAACCTCCTCTTCAGCGAAGACCTCAAATCTGTTGTGGCATTGTACTTGAGTTACATACACCTCATCAGGAGGGTCCCGTGACTCACTACAGGACGGAGGGATGACTAGCTTAGGCTCAAGGTCAATGAGCCTGCTTCCAAGACCTTTCCCCCTTCCTTTATTAAGATTCTTAAACATCAGGGGGATTTGTCTAACAGATTTTTTGCTGGGGGAGGTACGGGGAAGAGTTCTGTCAGGGCTCCGGAATTAAAATCAGAACTCAAGGGACTACCTGGTTGGGAGGACGGGAGAGATAGCCCAGAGTGTAATATTTTGTGGCATTCGGTAAGTATGGACTCTATCCTGTCCATAGCCTCATGGCAGACTGCACCCGGGCCTTCTTTTTAGGGCGAGTAGCACCCTGGGCCTTGTCCTGACCTTTTCTTTTGCCCATAACTCAATGAATCCTCAGCAGAACCCTAAATGAGAGTTTAGCCCTGAAAATGAGCAAAACAAGTCAAACAAGTCAGAAAACTAGGAGATCAAACCTAGTGAGCACACAGCCACCCACTCAGGACCCACACACAAGTTACACCAAAGTCAATGTCCTGGAATTTATTGCAACTGGAAGAATGTCAGTCAAGCCAGCACCAATGTGTCTGATTCAGTACCTTTTTCCAGCAGGGAACACTCTGAAGCAGCTAGCAGGCAGAATGATCAAACCAAACCATTGAAAACCAAGAGGGGGTGGCCCAGCCCTGCCTCTTCCTGGGACTGACGGGCACAGGACGGGCCCTCCCTCAGCCCCGGCTTTGCCCGGGCATGGCCCGCGTGCATCCCGCGCAGAGGGAGTTGTGGTGCGCTTTTCAGCGCGAGGCTCAGCAGCAGCCCCGCCCTCTGGAAAAGGTGAACTTGTATTTGGAGTCACCGCCAGAAATCCGATGTGCTTTGGCTTTCGTCCCGTGCAGCGGGAGTTGTGGCGCGCTTTTCAGCGCGAAGGGTCAGCAGCAGCCCCGCCCTCTGGAAAAGGTGTTCCTGGGACTTGGAGTCCCCGCCAGAAATCCGCTCTGCCTTGGCTTTCGTCCTGCGCAGCGGGAGTTGCGACACGCTTTTTAGCACGAGGGTCAGCAGCAGGCCCGCCCTCTGGAAAAGGTGATCCTGGGACTTGGAGTCCCCGCCAGAAATCCGCTGTGCCTTGGCTTTAGTCCCCAGGATCACATACACCCTAATTTGGAAAAAACATAATAATTTGATATGCCTTTTACACACACCCTTGTGGGTTATACAGACAGACATACACACACACGTAACATTACTAAATCTCATTGTGAATTGGGACACCTCCTTCCTCCATGGTGGTAAATACCCAGAAGACTCCTACACTTACTCTGGGGTATTAGCACAATAGGCAGCAACAAGTATGTGCAAGCAGGGTTGGGGTCAGTCCTTTATAAGCCCCCTCTGGTACGCCTACCTAAAGTACTCCATAGCCATACTATTGCTTTCCAAAAAGCAGTAGCGGCTCCTCCGCTAAGGCGGAGGAGCGTCACCCCACTGCTCGTTTAAGCAGTGCAAAAGAAAAAGAAAATTATAATAACAAGCAGTTATTATCATTTTATTTTTCTTTAAACTGCAGCCTGGTTGGGCAGGGCGGGCTGGGCTCCCAGCAGCAGAGGGAACAGGAGTGGTTTGCCCACTCCTAAGGGTGCAATGACGCTTTGACTGGCCCTCTAGAGCTGGCCAAACCGTCATGCGCACTTGGCATGTTCTCCATTGGGCTGTGTTGCACAGCCCCGTGGAGAACATGCCCAGCCTCCCCAGGCACTGCATGAGCATCCAAACAGGATGATCAGACCAATCACAATGCTGCTCCTGCAGCGTCGTGATTGGCTAGCAGAGTCCGGAAGCCTGGGTGCTTCCGGGGCTGCAGAAGAGCGAGGACGAGGAGAGGCATGCTGCGGTGTTGGAGAATGTAAGGTTTTTTTTCTTTTAACTCCTGTCACCCTCCACCTCACCACCCCCGTTCAGAGGCAGCCGCCACTGCCAAAAAGCATAAAACATGTGCCTTTTACTGTGAGCCAATGGTGTGAGTAGATTGTTTTGGTTTAAACTATTGACGTTCTTAGAATGTCCCTATGTCATCAGAAGAGAAAGTTGAGAGTGCTTGCTCCCTTGGTGCCAGTAGAAACAAGGAGAGTTGGGATCTAGCCACCCATGTAACTGGATATTGTGCCCAGCCTGCCTTGTTGCTGGAAAAATTTACTCTAAGAAGAAACAACACTTTGTGCACCATGTTTTATTGAACTTATGATTGGCGACGAGTGACCCCTGGAGGAGTGGGCCATCTCCACCAACAATTCTTTACTGGTTGTACCGCTCGTCACTGGAATCATCAAGCTTCCTCGAATGAGCAACATAGGAATATTTATGACCCTACATCTTTTAGATGCTGATATCCTTGAAGGTTAGAATTAGGTATCTACAGTAATTAACTCATTATTTTTTTACTGCTGTTTGAATATTGCCTGCAGTGCACGAGCATTCTTCCTAACTGTAACCACTCTATGAAGATGCGGTCACGTGCCTATTGCACGCAGGGAACTCTATATCATCCTGAAGTGTACATGCATCACTTGACCTTGTTGAGTAGCGCTTCTTCTCGTAGAACAGACCGAGAGAGGAGTTTTTAGTTCTACATTCATACACTATGTCGAAACCAACTAGTGCGTTGTTTGTGTGTTTAGAAAACACTGGAGAAAATTAACTCATTAAACTGTCAGTGATGGAAAGGTAAAGAAACACATGATTGCGGATTTCATCCGGTAAAGAGGAAGCAGGTTTGAGCATATATTGTGTATTCAGCAATTCTCACCTGACTGTACAGAACGTGTATCTTGATTTTTTCAAAACACTGAATACCATGGCATTAGGAAACCTGTATGGGAATATTTCTTTGCATTTCAGCTTTTCAGCATTGAAGCTTAAAATGGAACTTTAGCAATTATTTCCTAATAACTAACTGAACCTTCTTGTTTTTATATAAGCTTATTACTTTAACTTATGTTATTTTATTATGTTAATGTATTATTTTAATTAATTTGTTGTGTTTGAAGGGGCGGCCCGTCCTCAGAAGCGGTGGAGCGATGCCCCGCCTGCTGCGAGTGCAGCAGGCAAACACAAAAAACACAAATAAATACAATGGCATTTCCACACCATTATATTTATTTGCCACCGCACCGGCTCATGCTGTCTACAGGGCGATGTTGGGGGCGGGACTGAATCCTGCAAATGCAGGATGTCAGCACTGGTCTACAGTGCGCATGTCGTATTGGCCGGCTGTCTTGCAACGGCCAGCTTGACATGCGCACTGGAGACCCAGCAATCCAAAGGCTGTGAAACAGCCTGGGGATTGTTGGCACAGGCCCCCAGCTTCATAATTAGCACTGGGTGAGCCTGCTCCCACCTATCCTGGTGCTGCTTCCACAGCAAGAAAGCAGCTCCAGGATTGGTTGGAGTTCCATTCGACAAGCAGGCAGGAAATCCTTCCTGTTCCTGCTCGTGGAAAGGAGAAGTGCTGCAGTGGTCGTGCTGCTCCGTGTTTATGGTGAGTAGCGCTTTCGCACCCCACCATTTTTTATTGGAGCTAGCCGTCAATGTGTGTTTGAAGAGATATTGAATAAGAAATGGCAGCAACTTGTGGATCATTACCTTTTAATGCAGGTGATGTGTGAGAGAGCAATACAGAGTTGTAGCAGAGAAGGTGTGTTTAAGTTTCATGACACATCCATACAGATGTATCTTTGATCTCACAACAGGATCTAGGATGTGTGCAATGTAAGGGTGTCACAGAGATTGATAGGTGTGATATTGATGAGGAGGTGATGTGTGACACAATTTCATGCACACATCACTATCACTGATTATGAGTTGTTAACACATCTATTTGTGCAGAGTGTGCCTAGGCACTGAAATACTCACCATATAATATAACACCCAGTGCAATGTCAGCCCCAATTGGATTTCATTACACATAGACAATCATTCAACATTTCCCATGTCCTGTGTTACTCCAGCACTGGGTCGAAGGGCATATCATACTAACCACTTCAACTGGATCAGCAATCAGGGATGAAACAAACACAACTGTAGTCACACATCACTACCTATCCAATAACATCAAACAATTAGAAAAGTAATGGCAGGACTAATGTCTTCCACACTATGAAAACTGTTAATGAATGGATGAAAAACATCCGGTAAAACAAAGGCCAATGGTCAGCCAATTCAGAAATCTTTTCCACAGCACAATGCTGTGCCACCAAACTTGCCTTTTCTGACACTGCCAGGAAACCTCCCTAACAAAGGGGCATCCATTGGGCATAGCAGGCACCTCGAAGATGGTACTGGGGGAAGGGGGCGGTTTAGGGAGGGGTGGGTTTGGTTTTGGGAGGGGTTTTCTTTGATTTCTTAGGGATATGGCTGGTTTTAGTGGGGTGGGGATCCGTTTTTTTAGGGGTGGATTGGGATGTGGAAGTGTTGGGTTGGGCTTTAGGAGGGGTTTTCTTGACTTTGTTAGGGGTATGGCTGGGTTTAGTGGGGTGGGTATCTGGTTTTTCAGGGGTGTAGAGGGATGTGGAAGGGATGGGTTGGGCTTTGGAAGAGGTTTTTGGGATTTGGGATGGGGGTCGGATTTCACAGGGTTATGGGCAAGGGCAAACAAGAAACTTTCATGGGGAAAATGGAAAGGATGTTTGGGAGGGAGTTGGGTTTGGGAGGTATAGGTAGTGGAAGTGACAGGTGTGTATGCTGTATCTACTGTGTGTTGTGCAGGTGTCTGTTGTGTGGGTGACTGTGAGCATTTGCATTTTTTTGGTGTGTGTGTTGTGGATGTGCTGGGTGTTGTTGAGGAGTCTGTGGGTGTTGGTGTTGTGTCTGCAAAAATGTTGGGTGTTGTGGAGGGGTCTGTGGGTGTTGGTGTGGTGTCTGTGGGAATTTTGGGTGTTGTGGAGGGGTCTGTGGGTGTTGGTGCAGTGTTTGTGGGAATGCTGGGTGTTGTGGAGGGGTCTGTGGGTATTGGTGTGGTGTCAGCCAGAATGCTGGTGATTGTGAGGGGGGTCTGTGGGTGTTGTGTCAGGGGTATGTTGGGGTGGTGGTGGGGGTGAGAGGGTGAGTGTCAGGTGTGTGCTTGCATGCCTGCCTTTTTTATGTGGTTTTTGTTTGTGTGTGGTGCCTGCGTCTGATGAAGTGTGTGAACGCGGATGTGTGTGTGTGCTTGGGACAGGTATGGGACTAGAGAATTTGGCTGGGGAGGGGGCAGGAGGTAGGGTGGAAGGTTGAGATGGGTGGAAGGCTGCCGTGAGGGAGGAGGCCAGAGCATAAAAAGACCTCTGTAGGCCAGACTGTGGATGCATTCCATGTAGGCCACTATCTGTGTCAGCTGGCTGCCTTGCACCTGGATAGCATTTAGGAGTGCAGTCTGACCCACAGAATGGTTCCTCAGGAGGTCAATAGCCTCCTCACTCAGGGCAGCGGGGGTAACAGGGGCTGGGGCTGAGGTGCCTGCAGCAAAGGAGACAGCTTCCCTCTTAGGGGAGCTGGCCCAGCCAACTGGTTGGGGGACAACAGGGAGGGTGGCGATGGAACTGGGGCTGGTGAAAAAGGATGCAGGTCGAACTAATCCTGTGGGGTCCACCTCCACTCGTGAGTGTCCACCGGAGGATGACTCGGATGAAAATTAACTTGAGCTTGTGCTTGTGTCCTCCATTGTACTCCCTACACCCTCCTGGTCACTGAGCCCTTTCATGTCTGTGCTGTCACGTCTGGAACCACTGTGACCAGCTGTGTCCCCAACGATGTTGGCCTCTTCTCCTTCTTTTGCCCTGGATACATCTGAAATGACATGTAAAATATGTTTATTGCAACTGCGTTTCCACACATGACCATCACATATCAACAGAAAATATTCATTATGTGCACATATCACACCAGCTTCATGATTTACAATATATGTTTCAAAATTAGCATGAGCACATGAATGCATGCTATAACCTGCAAAGAGTTGGTTCCCCTTATGCTATAACTCCAGACAGCTTCAAATACACTGTTGGACTTGTCTACACTTTATCCTTATGCCCATACCAGGATAGTTGATCACCTTGCATAATTTGGCACTTGTAGTATATCATAGTAAAATGATGTTACCAAATAGGATGGATACAAGTTTTTACATTTACACAATGTTCACACAAGGCCCAGATTACAACAAATTGTCATTTTCCTCATAACACATCATGATGTAATGAAGGTCAGGTTAAAGACCAATGTACAATCAATATGTGCTGTGGCAGAAATCATGTCACATGCAAATGTTCATTGCACACTAACGACACTTTTGAGTTCAAACTTCATCATATGTCCACCACCTGAAAAGTCTAATGAAAGATGTACTGAATTAGTTTAGCTATGTATCACATGTAGCATAGAAAAGTTGCCTTGAAACATTGAGGGCAACGTTTTGGGAGATAGAAATCCAAACTCACACAGCACTACACTTCATATAGCCTATAAACATCCCAATCCTGCTTGGTACAGGCGATAACACCAATCATAGAAGCCAATACACCTTTGAAGGTTGTTGGGTGAATATCAATGACATGAAGAGGTGGGAGCACCATAGTCCTAATGGGATGGCACATCACAGCACCATTTGGTATAGCCTTGTAAGACTGAGGCCCTGCTTACGAGTATGGCGGTCTTTAAACCGCTGTACTGTCGGTACCTCTTTGTCGGTCCGACCACCCGATTATGAGGAGGGGGTCGGACTGCCACAACACCGCTACAACTGCCAGGATTTTGAATCCTGCGGTGGTGGGGAAACCAGCTCTCCCTGACGGGGGTGCCGATGCCGGCACCACCGTGCTGATTACGACCTGCATTCATGCCAAAATTTTCATGGCGGGGGTCCCGCCATGAAAAGGTCATCGGAAAGGCAGGGAAAGGGGCCCCACATAGGGCTCCCGGGTGATTTTTCCCATTGGGCATTGTGGCTGGGAGGGCACATGTTGTGCCCACTATGCCTGCACTATCGTGTGCGCACTGTATGCCATACACAACATGGTGCATTGCAACAGTGCGCACACGACGGCGCAGGCGCTGTAGTGCGGCGGCATTACCTTCAGGCTCTCTCTGTGAGCTGAAGCATTTCGAAAGACCGCCACCGGAACACAATCAGCATGGCGGTAAACTCTGAATGCGGCGGTCAGGATGCTGCAGGCTTAGCGGCGTTCTTCTGACCGCAGAAGCTGCGGCCTGGCGGTCCATCCGCCAAGGTCGTAATCAGGGCCTGAGTGTAGACACTCACATAAGATCACAACATTTCTACATCTCACTCCAGGTTGCATGTCACGAGTCAGTGAATGAATCTTCAAACACCATTGCAGATGAAGTAACAACAGGGAAATGTACATGTAGCCACTAATGCTGATGGCACCAGTGATGGTTGCACACTCATATCACTGTTAAATCCCAACTTACCAATAGGAAGTGTTGTCCAGTCACTGCATAAAGAGTGCACTGTATGCCATGTCACATGTAATAGGGTCACCATCACATGAGAGACAGTAGTGAGGGAACAACCCTCCTTTACATAAGGAAGACAAGTGGCCTGTTTAGTACAATTGTCACCCACAACATCAAATAACATGGGCATATTTTTTACTGCACTCAGCCATGTGTCTGCTCAAGACAGTAAATTGGTAGTGAGCTGGACTCGGCTGTGTTTCGGGTCATAAAGACAATAGGCACAGCTCATCAGCATGCACCTACTACCAGACCTACACAAACAGTAACTCTTCTTGTGCGGCATACATGGGTCACCCCCAATAATGAAAGGGAAATGCTTGCCTGTAACACACAAAGGGCCAGATGTATGAAGAAAACATTTTGTGATTCCCTAATTGCGAATCCTTGCGATTCACAATTAGGAAAGCGCAAAACGGCATGTATGAAAGTGTTTTGAACATTTTCTGTGATTCCCAGAGGGTCGCAAATGACCTACCTCATGAATATTAATGAGGTAGGTCGCAATTTGTGACCCATAAGGAATCGCAAAAATCACAGAGATGGTGGCCTGCTGAGATCAGCAGTCCACCATGTCTGTGATTGCCTTTAAATAAAGCAATCTTTTTTTTTTGTAAAGCAGCCCATTTTCCTTAGAGGAAAACGGGATGCTTTACAAAAAGAAAAATGAAAAGTTTTCCTTTCATTTTTAAGAACAGCCAGTGGTCCGTGGGACCACTGCCTGCTCTTAAAAAGGCTTTTACAAACATTCACAAAGGGAAGGGGTTCCTTGGGGACCCCTTTCCATTTGCGAATGAGTTACCACCTACTTGAAGTAGGCAGTAAAATGTGAATGTTTTGAGACCGCATTTTGGTCGCAAAACATTCATACATACCGATGTGATTCGGTATTTGGAAGGGATGCCCTAAACACGCCCCTTCCTAATACCGAATCGCAAACCAAATTGCGATTCGGTAACAGGTTACTGAATAACAATTTGGGGTTGATACATGCGCAAAGCCCGTTTTGCATTCGCCAAAGGGCCGATTCTGCAAATCGGCCCGTTTGCGACCTCAAAAAGGCTTCATACATGTGGCCCCTAGTTGGCAACGTAACATGTATGACTCTGGCTAGGACTCACCCCCTTGTAGCTGCTTGGGCCAGGACTAACCCACTTGTAGCTTGTAGTTGCTGTTGAGTCCTCAACTGCCCATCAAGCTCTGGTTAGGCCACTACCAATATGCGGGCCCTTAGGGGGCTCAGGGTGCACATTGGGAAGACAGCCCCAGCTGGTCCTCCACAATCTTCCTGGTCCAGCACCTCAGGTACTTCCACCTCTTACGACAATGGATGCTGCCCCAGCGAAAGACCCCCAGGGTTCGCACCTTCTGAGTGATGGCTTTCCAAATGGAAAGCTTCTGATGGGCATTGACCTGTATGGATACAATAGATGAATACACAGATCATAACTGCAAGTCTTAGGATATCTGTTGGTTGATACACATTTTGTATACACCTAGCACAAGTATTAAACAATAGTTAACACACTACATGAGTCAGTCTCACATGCTAAGCACTACCAAGACATGAATAAACACTTTTGTAGTTATCTGCTGACTATCATTAACCCTGGTCATGACCTACACTGACTAAGGCAGTCCACTAACATCATGTAGCCCAAGGCCATCCTACATGTACTGTGATGTAAGATAGTATGAAACACAACACACCATTGTGAGCTTCGGAAGGGTAAACTAATTCTGCATGATTGCACAGACACCTTTACAGCCAGGCCCATTGACTTGATCCATAAGGTCCCTACAGGCTAGTGCCATAGTATAGACTACATCCTGAGACCTAGGTCACAAAGAAAGGGCTGGCACGTGTCATTGAGAGCACCTCTCTGGGGATGTGTGGACATGTGGAGCACGTACGGGATATCATACTACGTCTGATTGAGTTTGTGTGCTATGTACTGCCATCAAAGGACACACCTTTTGCCATATGTGGCAGTGTTACAGGGATGGCATTCAGCATACCATTGTATGTCTTATTAGATTGGTTTATTGTAACAAATCTGGTGAGTCACATATCAAAAACTCTTCAAAAGTAACCGACTCTCTGCTCTGTTAATATGTCACCTGTACAATAGTGCTCTACATTGCAAGCATTACTTATGGAAAAGTGACACCAGACCTGTGGGAGTAAGGGGCCTGTCAGAAGTGAATGACACACAAGGACAATGTGGGTCAATGGAAAGCAGTATCAGGTCAGGGGGTTACTACAGTCAACATTCCAAATGTAGCCATGTAAAACTAATCAGGGCTAGTAGTGTTTCAGAAAACTCATTTTTGGAACATCCAAGGATCTGCAGGTCTACAATGAGATTACTCTGTGCATCAGTTGTATTGCCACAGTAACTCTGGCCCAGCCTGGGCCTGGCCCAGACTGGGCACAACTCATTGTCATACCTTGCTCTCTGCAGGTTGTGCATGCTGATACCACATGAACCTCATATTTCAAACACTTCAAAACATAAATGTACATCTTGTGGCCATCCAATATGTGACTTCAAAGTAGTGTGGCACTCTGAAGGGGTCTGTGAGGTACAGTTAACTCCCAGACTACATTGTGGTGAGCCTTGATCTGGGCTGAGTGAATTGTGAGACTGTACACATACCTAACATCATCCCCATCTGCTTTGTACAGTATACATACACAGCTCATGCAGTAAACCCTATACATTTGGATGCACATTTACTATGATCTGATTAGCAAATCAATCAGAGATGCCATGAAAAGTATACATGTATATTTATGTGAATGCACCACAAGTAGAATCTAGAGCTTAACACACAACACACATCACAATGGTGATGTTAAGTACACAAAGTACAGTAGATACACAATTCATGACAATTGTCCTATGTAGGCAACAAAAATATTTACAATAGTAATCAGAATTCACTCTGGGACTCAGAGGCACACTGTAGCCTGTGGGAATGGATAGAATGGAGTTGAATAGAGTAAAATCTGTAAGTGAGTTAGTCACCTGCTCCTCTGATGAGCCATAGAGCTGGCCATACAGGGGAAGGACCTTTTCTACAAGTTTCTCCAGATCCTCTGGAGAGAAGGCAGGGGGCCTCTCACCTGCTTGGCCTGGCATGATTGCTCCCAGCGGTGACAAACAGCAGCTAAAATGGAGGAGCTGCTGATAGCAGCAGTGTCAGGAGGTAAGGGAGTTATTTTTAAACCGCTGTGTTCATGTGCGCCACATACGCGGTCATCAGTGTAGACGCACACAGCCATTGGACCACGATGGTCACAATCACCATTAGCCTATGGCTGTGTCTGCCGTGGATGCAACTGCCCACCAAGCGGTCGACTTTCACCGGCAGCGGTAGTTCCAAATGTCCTATATGCGAGGTCAGGCATCCATCATTTTAGCGGTTGGAACTACAGTATTGGTGACTGTTAAGTGTGTCACCACCACTACAAATGAGGGCTAACATGTTTAGATTTGTAATACTCCATTCCCATGCGATTTCCAGTACAAAAATCATCTGTGTAGTGCATTACTGTGCATAAAGGCTAAATGTGCGTGGTGCACTGTACACCACAGTTGATAGTTTTTGGCGTAAAATGTAATGAAATCATTATTATTGTGCACATTTGATATTTCTGAATGGATGATGTGCACATTTCTGTTACAGACACATGTGAAGGCCACAATAGGGATTATTGGTGGATGTTGAACAGTAGACACTGATTATGTGAATTATGTGTAATGCTTTATGAAGCAGTTATGTTTTGTCACATGTCTTTTGGCTTACTCTTCATATATGTTACTCTGGACACTGTGACCAATGTTCAAAATTGTTTTCACTCCTCACATAGGTACCCTGGGAGAGGGAGGAGACTACAGCCTCCAGTGTACCGCCCATTTCCAGACCTTCAGACCATGGAAGAAAGAGATGTTATCAAGACGTTTTGTTTGAACAGGCAAACAATACAGGATTTATGTCATTAGTTGGAGCCTGACCTCCTTCCTCAAATAACTTATCCTCCAAGTATCCCACCAATTGTGAAACTTATGTCAATATTGCATTTTCTGGCCACAGATTCCTTTCAATACACTGTGGCTATATCTCGTGGTATGTCACAACCAATGTTTAGAGGTGTACCACAAACATTGCTTTCAGCAATGATAAGACACATGGACAGCTACATCCAGTTCCTCAGACATGAGAATTTAGCCACTTTGTAGGGTGATTTCTATAGATTTGGTAGCATCCTACATGTGGTTGGATCCATTGATGGCACCCATATTGCCTTAGTGCCACGGCAAGCCAGAGAAGAAGTTTACTGTAATAGGAAGCACTTCCATTCTATCAACGTACAAGTTGTCTGCTTACCGGATTTGAACATCTCAAACGTCTATGCCCGGTTCCCAGGATCTGCATATGATTCCTGAACAGCACCATACCCAAGCTGATATCACAACTGCTCCCGGAGAGGGCCTGGCTTATTGGTTAAGTTTGATCTGTCCTAGCTTAGTATGATTGATATCAGGTTGTATAATCAGCTAGTGTGTAATGTATTGTTGCACTTCTGTCTTCCTTCCATCTAGGAGACTCAGCGTATCCCAACCATCCATAGAGGAATCCAACTATGCCAGGGGAAGTCCACTTCAATGAGGCCCATGGAAGAATACAGCGACCAGTAGAGCGGGCTTTTGGGCTCCTGAAGGCCAGATTCAGATGTCTAGACAAGACTGGGGAAGCCCTCCCCTACTCACCCGGGAAGGTATGTCAAATCACTGTGGCCTGCTGCATGCTCTAAAATATTGCCTTGTGACGGAGCAACCCTTATATCGCAGAGGATGGAGACCATGATGAGCCACCAGGTGAGGATCCTGAAATGCCAAATGATGATAGTGGTGAAGAGTTCAAGACCTCATCGACAACTTCTTTTCATGAGTGTAAGTATGTTGTGAGATGTCATGGCTTTGACTATTAAAGCAATTCTTGTTGTGATGATGTGAGGAGTGTGTTTATGGAAAATATTAGGAAGATAAAGCTCTGGCAAAATCAGGTGAAATGTGTTTTTTTTTGTTAATGTACCTTTCTTTAGATTAGAATTTTGTCTTGTATTGTGTTCTCTAGAAGATGATTTTGTGAAATGTGTCATATGTATGGTTTCATAGCTAATCTATTTGTTTTGGTCTATTTTAGATACCTTCACCATGGCATCTTCATTGGACATTTCAGAGTTGTAACATTAGCAGGTATATGATGCTGTTTGGATGTAGGAAGTGGACATGGATTGTTCCAGGGAATGTCTGTCACAGACTTTGGGTGTACAAAACCTGTACCAAGACAGCTTGCACAGCAATAGGATGGAAGTTAAGAGGCTTCCATTGGACTTGTTCCTTGTGGTGTGGTGGTCTTAATGCAAAATATGTGCCCTCATGTGCTCCAACACAATGTTATGTTGGGCACAAATCATGCTATTCTGCCTTCACATTGGCTAAATCCTCATTGTGTATGAACTGTAAGTAGCTGTTCTGTGATGTGTCTCCTCATTGTAGGCCAAGGTGTGTAGGCTTGTAGCACATCACTGACATTTGTTTGCAACATTCCACCAGATGCAACAAAACTGAATTGGAATGACCCTGTGATCAGAAACTGTTGTACTGCCATGTGTCTGTTTCTTGGTTTAAATGATGTGGGATTCCTTTTGCGAGGTAGACGATATGGCTCCAGCTGATGATGTAGACCTATTTTTATGTTGCCTATTCTATCGGCAATTGCTTGATGTGTTAAGGTCTGCACCTTAAAATGTGATCACTGACACAGAATATTAGTCATGCCTGATTTGGTATGTTTCTGACATCATGTTAGCTAGGGTTTAGCATCAAAAAGCATGGGTGGTTGTATGGGAACACCCATGTACCACCCATGTAACGCCCCTTGACACAAAGTAATGCCAAGCAGTGTTTCGCGCTGCTTTGTGTTGCTTTTCTATACAAACCAACGCTAATACCAATTAGCGTTGGTTGTTAATCCCCAAATACGTTTAGCATTGGGTTAGCGTTACAAAAGTACTGCTAAACCGTTGTGAATCTGGGCCAAAGTGTTGCACTTTCTCTTGGGCCTCTCAATTGTGGCTCTGCAGAACATTGCACGTGCTGTAGTCTCAGCACTGAAATCACATTTACATACAGAGTGAGGAAGACAACTCACAGTATGAAAGGCATCCCACTAGACAGCCAAGGAAAGTCAGACCATCTGAAATTTCGAAAAAGCCTAAGCCTTTCAGAGTGAATATTCGAATTATACTAATAAAACCCTGAAAAGATGGGGTGTGGCCTGAGGAGTGAAGATGGCGGTCGCACTCTAAGAGTGCTCCGGACCCCTCCGTCATCCACCTCGCATCCCAACGTCCGCGGCTACCATCCGCACTCCTTACCCGCCTGTAGGGACTCCCCAGAGGGAGATCGCAGCACTGAAGCGTCCGGATTGCCAATTCCGGGCTCCAGACGTCCTGCTGGGTTCCTAACATACGGAGGCCCTGGGGCCGCAACATGGCGACCGCCACCACGTCCTGCAGGTGACTGCCGTGCTTCACTAGGCGGCATCGCTCGGAGCCGCACCTTTGCCCCTGCGGGGGGTCCACATGGCGTGTTGCTTGGCATGTGGGAGCTACCCGGGCCATCCGCCGACCTGCCTGGTGTTTCGGACACCCGTGCCCCGCATACCCATGAGGGCGGACCCCGGCGCCTGTGGCCGGTGAACCGGAGGGAGCAGCATCCACCTCGGGGCTCCGCGCATGGTGACGTGGCCTGAGGGAAAGCAATTGGAGTGTGGGCTGCAACGGCTGCCTGATCGTCATCCGGGCTGAGGAGCGGTGTCCACAGAAGCTGATCTGCAGCGTCGTCTCCAGCAGCTGAAACCGGACCGAGGAGGCGTCACCAGGTGAGTGCGGACGGGGCTGGGGATCGGCTGCCACGTTGGGTGGCGGTGCGGAGGGTCGTGCACCCCACCTCCCCCCCTTTGAGGTTTCCGACGCTGGCTGCCTCTGAGCCCGTTTGGGTCGCTGCTCACGACTCACTCCTTCTGCCGGGGGCCGGGCCGATCCAGGAGTGGCGGGCTCACGGTGTGGAGGGCTGTGGGTGCCATTCGGCTGCACAATCCGGGCAGCAGGCCCCCTCAAGGTGCCTCTCACCGGCCTCCCTGCACCCCCCTTCTGAACTTCCTCTGTTCCCCACGCGGGATGTGCTGGGGGTCGGGCGGCCTGCAGTTGAAGAGCCGTGTGGGCCTCCCTTTGCCATCTAGGCCCGAAGGGCCTACTATCTGGTTCCTGTGGAGGCAGGGGCCCAGCCCTCCCTCTGTCGGCCACCATTTCGGGTGGCAGTGCGCGGCTGGGCCGGTGCCACCCCGGTGCCCCCCCAGGTCCTGGAGCGGCTTCTCCTGGGCACACTCGCCAGATTGATTAGCCTGGCCATCTGAGGAGGACTCCCTGCATCCTGGCTTCCCCGACAGGAGAGGCTGAAATGCTGGGTCATCGCACACCCCGGCGGGGGCATATGGTGCACGACACTGACTGCCTGGGCGGTGGATGAGATCGGCTGTACTGTTCGGGCCAGCGGGGGCTTCCTGGATTGGGACCACCCCTCCACCATAAGCCTCTGAGGCGTCGCCCACACACAACACTGGTCTCTTAACTCCGGCCTCCGAGAAGGCCTTACCGTGCCTCTGTCCCGCACGAGGGGTCTGCGCGGTCAGCACCAGTGGCCCTATCCACGGCCCCTCTCTCTATCCCCCGCACTGGAGGACTGTGCCTGCATCCGGGGTGAAATACAATACACTACCACCTCAGTCTCATACAGTGACCTACAGCCCAGCCCTGTGGCCCTTAATCCTGCTGGGGGTCGCACACTCTCCACTGGGGCGCTTACCTACCCTTGGTCTCCTCCTGCTGGCCCCTGGAGCTTGTAGTGGGGCATGATCTGAAGCCGACCATGGGGAGAGACAAGGCCTCCAAATCCGCAACCGCCCCTACGCAAACGAAGATGGACAGGTTCACCACTTCCGAGCATGAACCTCCTGGGCAGACTGACGGAGTCCCCCCTCTTCCGGGCAAAGACTTATCAATTATCCTGCAGGCGATCAGTGCTTTGCAGGCTTCAGTGGAGGGAAAGATCGGGGAGGTCAGGGTGGACGTGTCCCTTCTTCGGCAGGACCTCCACAACGCCACGGCCCGAATAACAGAGGCGGAATCACGCATCTCAATGGCAGAGGACAACATCCTTCAACTGAAGGAACAGGTGGCGAACCTACATTCACACACCACGGAACTGCATCGGCGAGCCGAAGACACTGAGAACCAGGCGCGACGCAACAACCTCCGCCTAGTGGGGTTCCCCGAGGGGGTCGAGACGAACCAGGTATCCGCCTTCATCGAGACTTGGGTCAAGTCATGGATGCCCAAGGACGCCCTCTCTGCGTGGTTCGTGGTGGAGAGAGTGCATCGGTCCCTCGCACCAAGGCCACCACCTGGGGCCCCTCCTCGCCCTATCATACTTAAAATCCTCAACTTCAAGGACCGTGACGTTATCTTGCGCGAGGCGCGTTCCCAGGGAACCCTCAAGTTCCAGAACCATACCATCATGGTGTTCTCTGACTATACCAGGGAGGTGCAAGACCTTCGCCGCTCTTACACGGACGTGAAGAAGAAATTGAGATCCTTGGGTCTGCAATACCAGCTCCAATTCCCCGCACGCCTCAGAGTCATCTTCCAGGATAAAACACAGTTCTTCGACTCGCCCCAGGCGGCCTGGACTTGGCTGACGGAGGAACGTCCCCTTCGGCAGCAGCGAAATCTGCCTTCCCTGCCCTCGGGCTCTCAATCTACGAGGCCTCGGTCGCCGGGGTGCCGGCGCCCAAGGCGCACGCAATCCCAGAGGAGGTGCCAATCCCAGGCGGCAACAACTAGATCATCGAGCCTGGCTGCCCATAGAATCCGAGATTCCTCAAGCCCATCGGGCTCCCCCCCTCGACGCAGGCTCCACTCATCCGAGGGCCCACATACGGCTTCTCCACCGCCGACTCAACGGGGCTCACCGAGGGCGGACTCAGAACTTTCCCGCAGCCCCACCATCTAAGGATCCCACGGGCGCTGCCTGACGTGCGGCTTCTCTAGAAGCATGCTCCAGCTCCCACGGGAACTTGGAGCCATGGCAGACTTTTTTGCTCTATCTCACTGTCTTTCTGCCGGGACACTGCACATCTGTATACATGGAGGGGTCCTCCTCGCAGGTCCACCCGAGCGTTCTAGTTTGGTTTTTGTTCCATTAAGGGGGCCGACAGATGCTTCTGTTCTCAAAGTATAGGGGGGGGGGAGGGGGTAGGGGGGAGGGATTGGGGATGTTCTTCCCAAGGTTGTTGTTGCTTAATGTTCTATGGTACCAACTATCAGGTGACGCTAGGCGTTGCTCCCTCATGGGGCACACATGGCCCCCTCACAAGTGCTCATCCACACAGACACGAGCCCCCGCACATGCCCATGGCTCCCGGTGGGACCACTTATCGCCATTTCATGGAATGTTAATGGCCTCCTAGACTGACTTAAACGAACGGCTGTCCTGCGGTATGCACAACGCCTCGATATAGAGGTACTCCTGCTTCAAGAGACGCACCTGTTGGGCAACCACTGCCCCTTCCTGGCATGCTATGGGTATGACAGGGTATGGCACTCTGGCTTCGCCCGGGGCTCCCATGGGGTGGCTATCCTGATGAAGCGCTCCCTTCCCTTCGTGCTCACGTGAGTGATTCATGACTCCCAGGGAACATCAGTGGCCCTCTGTGGCTCGCTGGGTGGTACTCCTCTTAATCTCGTATCCGTGTACTCACCCCCCTCGAGGCTCATGTCGACCCTGCAACAGTCCACTGCCATGCTGACTACCCTGCCCCTGGGCTCTACTATCATCGGGGGCGACTTCAACACGGTTTCCTCTCCGAACCTCGACCAGACAGGCCCCCCCGTCGGCCGCTAGACTTGCGCAAGCGAAACACCTAACGAACTGGTCTGAGTCTCTGGGCCTTTGCGATGCGTGGCGTACCTGGCACCCTCGCACCAAAAAATTCACCCATACCTCGGCAGCTCACCACACGCAGGCATGCATAGATGCGATTTTTGTCCCCGCCACTGACTGCTCCACGATTCAGGACATCCGTATCCTCCCCAGGGGTATCTCCGACCACTGACCGGTGATTCTTCACATGGGAACCCCACCCCCCATCGGCTCGCCCGACATGGAGGATGAACGCCTGGTTCCTTCAGGATAAAGAATTTAAAAAGGCGGTGGGGTTGGAGCTCAAACAATATTTTCTGACCAATGAGGGGTCGGTGCCCTCTCCCAGTACCCTGTGGGAGGCGGGCAAAGCCACCATCCGGGGCTTCGCCAAGGGCCAGCTAAAGCGTCAGCGACATGCGCAACTGCAGAAGATCACCTCACGGGAGGCGCTACGCCTCGAGCAATCCCCCCCTGCTGCTGATGACACTTCCCGGGAACGACAACTCACCCATCTTCGCGCAGAGATCCGGCAGCTTTCACTGGACGCCGCCAAGCTCCTCTGGAGATCTTCAGTAGCTCGAGTTTATAGCTGGGGCGACAAGAACGGCTCGATCCTCCACAGACTAGCCACATATCCTAGGGCGAACCGCATTGTCCCTGAAATAGTGGGCCAGGACGGGTCGGTGCACCGATCTCCGTTGGCGATGGTGCACACCTTCGCCTCCTACTGCCGCCAGCTTTATGCTGCTAAGTCCCCGGCACTGTCGCTCACTGCCTTGCTGGACATGGGAGGCGCTCGTCTCCCCCAACTGGGTTCTGCCGCCCAAGCGGACTTGGACCGTCCTATCACCCGTGAGGAGATTAGCGATGCAATAACCCTTATCTCTTCGGGCAAGACCCCGGGTCCCGACGTCCTCCCCCAGGAGTACTATGCTCTGTATCACGACTCTCTTGTCCCATGCCTCGCGGACCTATTCGGAGAGGCTGTGGAAAAGGGATTCTTCCCACCCGAGACGGACATAGCCACCATCGTGGTTCTCCCGAAATCCCAACCACCATCTCCTCGCTGCGCGGACTACCGTCCCATCTCTCTTATTAATACAGAGGTTAAACTCTATGCCACAATTCTCGCCCAACGGCTGAAGCCCTTTCTGTCCCTATTGGTTCACCCTGACCAGTGTGGATTCATGCCCACACGTGGTACTCGGCACTGTCTCCGGAGGCTGCATCTGGCCTTGGCCCACCGCCACTTGCTCGCCCCCTATTTAGCGATCCTCCTTGTGGACTTTGAGAAGGCCTTCGATTCGGTGGATTGGACGTATCTGGATGAGGTGCTGGCCGCAATGGGCTTTGGCCCCCACTTCCGAGTCCTGGTGCGCGTCCTGTAGGGCCGGCCTCGGGCGCGAGTGGTAGTCCATGGGGCCTTATCGGAGCCCTTCCCCATTCAAAGGGGAACGAGACAGGGTTGCCCCCTCTCACCCCTGCTCTTCGCCCTGGTGATGGAGCCCCTGGCGTCCTTGATACGGGCCGAGGGTCGCGTTCGGGGCTGGGAATGGCCCAACACGGAGGTAGACAAGATCGCTCTCTACGCGGGCGATCTTCTTAGCTGATCCCGCTCAATCGGGACCACAGTGCCTCCAAATCCTGCAATCCTTCGGGCAGGCCTCGGGCCTCCGGCTGAATCCTGCTAAATCGGTCCTGGTCCCTCTACATTTGTCAAGAGACTGTTACGACTGGCAGTCCACCATACCAATTCGGCGTCAGTCCTTCAAATACCTAGGGATATGGGTTGCTCGTCTTCCTGAAATGGGCTGGTTTCTCAATGTCACCCCGCTGGTGAGGAAGGCCAAGGCGGACCTACAGAAGTGGCAGACGTTACCCCTGAATCCCCTGGGGAGAGTCGCCCTGTTTAAAATGATGATTCTCCCCAGGTTCCTATATGTCCTTCAGAACACCCCCTGTTGCTTCCCGTGGGCCTGGTTTCGTGAGCTGGATAGTATGGCCACCAAGTTCCTCTGGGGGAGGGGGAGAGCACGTCTGGCCCTGACCCTCTGCCAACTACCTCCATTCGATGGGGGCATGGGGATGACACACTTATATCTGTATTACTTGGCCACACGCTTACTGTCCATACACTACTGGTTTAATGGGGGCTTGTCCGATCCAGCCTACAGGCTTGAGTTGAGTGAGATGGGCTTGCCCAAAATCCAATCTATGTTGTACGGGGACTCCATCCCATCCAACTTACCAGACGTAACGCGCTCCACGCTGTTGGCCTGGCGGGCAGCACTGCGTCACACTCAATGGACACACAAGCTGACTCAGTGCACGCCTCTCTGGCATGGCACTTGGCTCCGAGAGGTCAGTGAACTGCAGGACTTTAGATCATGGGACCTTATCGGAATCTCGCAGCTTGGGGATGTGTGGGCGAGCGGCCATATTCGCTCCTTCCAAGACCTCCGGACCCGATATTCTCTGCACCCCACACAATTCTACAGATATTTGCAGCTGCGACACGCCCTCCACACACACATACCGGATAACACGAGGATCCCTGAATATAGCCCTCCCGAAGCGCAGACCATGCTGGGTGACCTGGGGAAAGGGGGTATTTCCCGCATATACCGGACACTGGTTAACAATACCCCGACGTCACTAGATCGGCTTAGGAGCCAGTGGGAAGAGTGGGTGGGTACTCTCGACGAGGAGGACTGGCGTGACGCCCTCATGGCACCCAAGACGGTCACTGCATCCGCCAGGCTCAGATTGGTTCAACTATACTACTTGCACGTGGCATACTTAACCCGAGTGCGTCTCCATCGAGCCGGTTTCTACCCGAGCGCTTCCTGTACGAGGTGCGGCCATGACCCGGCTGATTTTTTCCACATGGTGTGGGCCTGCCCCCACTTGGCACGGTTCTGGGGTGACATTGAAGAAGAGCTGACAGAAGTACTGGGGTGGGAGGTCCCTCACGACCCACGACACTCTCTCCTTGGGATCACGGATGGGTTGGATGGGTCTAGGAATGAGAAATTATTTTTCAACACGGCAATGGTAGTAGCTAAGCGAGACATAGCTGCTTCCTGGAAGTGTCCGGTTTCCGCCGTGCGCTGGGAGGTGGCGGAAGGGAGTGGATTGGTGTGCTACACAAGAAAAATCCATGTACGAAGCACGTGGCTGTCCCAAGAAGTATCACAAGGTTTGGGGCAAATGGTTGGGCGCCTTGGAATAGTCTAAGCAGTGGGTGAAATTAGCACATCTATTTGTACCTTAGGGGACCATTCGTCATGGTGGGCTCATGTATTTGGATGTAATTTGTCATTGTTGTTGTCTAATGCTGATTTGCTGGTGTTGTTTATTATTAAAACAATAAAATTGCTTATAAGAAAAAAACACCCTGAAAAGATGTGAAAGGACAATTGAGTCAAGTTGATTCAATAGGCTACCTGAGCATATATTCTTAGCAACGTGAACACTTCAGATTGTTCTAATTAGATGGCCAATGTGAAAACCAGGGAGGATTTTCTAAAATTGAAATTAAGACATTTTTGTAAAGCCTGGAGGTGAAAGAGGTAAAAAAATAAACAGCTCCTAAGTCGGACCTCTGCTACTATCTATAAACTATGAATACTGAGTTTTAAAACTCCTTAAACCGGCTATGAAAGGCACATATTGGGAATAAACATATTTCTGAAAACTAACAGGTTTCCTGACTAAAAAAGTTCTGTGGTGAAAATAACTGATAGATGAAAAATTTAATAAAAGTTGTAGCTACTGGGTTTTCAAATGTGTAAACCTTCTATGCGTAAAGCAGATTGTGCATGGAAGAGGTTTGCTTTTATTATAAAGATTTGATTTCCAGGGTAATTTTGCTCTCCAATAGGTTTTCCAATAGGTTGTGAATGTTAAAATATCACAGAAAAAAGTGGCAAGCGTACTCCAATAAGGATCTTAAACTCTTCATTTTGCAAAGAAGTTGCTAAACAAACCCTTTTTTTGACTTTCGATCACTGCCATTTTCATTCTTTATGATATCTCGAGCTTATACATAATGACCTAACCCAACCTCTTTTTACGCTACATGACCCTTCCAAGGGACTGTTTTTGTCCTCTTTTCTTTGTTCTTGAGCTCACTCCCCTTTTTTTACCTCCCTCTTAATAGTGATATCTATGTTGTTTCCTCTTCTTACCCTCATATAGTTCTTCATTTTCGTACTACTCTTTCTGGATTTAGCCCTTCTTTTCGCTCTTGAATCTTTTCGGTTGTATGTCGGAATATTGTGAAGGTTAAAGTAGTCCTAAGAGAATTTTGTGGCCAAAACACTGAAACCAAAAATTGCTATGATAACCCTATAGGTTAGTATAGATATACTATTCTTAACAACACATCTACACACCTGGAAGATCTAAATAACGATATATAGGTATGTATGTACAATATTTTTGAAGAACATTATTAAATCCACGTTATTCTGGTACCATACCTTTGCTCACACTTGTTTAATTACCACCTCACTCCCTGGTTGTTTTTGTTCTCACATAACTGATTTACCACAATTATAATTTAGTGCTTATAGTTTAGTAATTCGTTTTTCAGACGGACTTTCTGTGTATGTCCTCACACTTTTTTTGTATTTTGATCTTGCTGTTTTTATTTTTACATTTATGTGTATGATTTAGTACATAGAATGCTCCTGTATGTATGAATGTGTGCCTTATTACAGTACATGTGTAACCTGCAGTTTTAATTGCACAGTACTCTAATGCCCTCGGGTCATGTCGACAGTGGCCTTGGTGTAGCAGATGTCCCTGTGATTGTGGGGGAGAGTTTGTTATCAGCTGTTTTTAAACATGAAACCATCAGCAAATCAATATGAGTTTTTGCAATGTTCTGAAATAAGATTGAGAAAATATCACAGTTCAGCAGAACCGAGCGTCCCATTGTCAATCGATAGAGCAGTTGTTTCACAGCGATGCATCGCCCCAGAGAATTTCTCCTTTAGATCTGGTTTCTTATTCCACACTAGGACGCCATTTTCTTGCAGGTGTCAGCAGTTTCTTTGTGAATTCCTATCATGACATTACAACTCGCAGATTGTCTTCAGTTTTGTTTCGCATCTGCCAGGCACCGCTGAGATCAGAAGTAATTTGTTTTATGCTGTTGTATAGTGCATTTGTCTTTATTTATGTAAATGATGTTATGACCTAGTTTCTGCTGTGACATAGTAATGTTCTAGGGTTCTAGGAACGCCCTAACAGCTGAGGAAGGGGTTGGTAGTTTAGGGTGTCTCCTTGGCTCTTGTATGTACACCTTCTACTTCAATAAACCTGTTATGGTTTGTCACCAAAGCGTGTATATCTACTTGATTACATATGCTTCGGATATTAAGACCATCTACAGAAAGGCTAGTTCAAGCCCAAGGCCTAGATAAGCAAAGATAATAACAGTGGCCTTCCTTCCCTTCAGCTTAAAACGCTCAAAGCAGCACTTTTTGCCAACACTTGGAGACGTGTTTCAACAAGTGGATGGCTATTTCCTCTTCTTGTGATAACAGCTCTGGTAGACTTAAAAAATGAAACAGAAATGTGAACCATTTCCGCCTATGTGCAATTGCTGTCTTCCGCTTCTGGAAGCACACACAGAGAGCATGTGTTGTGTGCTTTCCCTGACCTGGTGGTCCTATGGAAAAGTTGAAGCAGGCTGCTCCTCGGGTTTTACTAACTAGCCTCTGTTGCTAAAGCTGCTAAAAGTCCATTTTTTGGGGCTGCAGCCTGATTAGACTGCCATTTTTCCTGTTGTGTTTTTTGTTTTTCCTCTATCAGGTATGCCCTTTCCCCTTCTTTGATGCTGGTTGGTACAATATTGAGTAAGTCCTCTGCCTATGCAAATTGAAACGCAGTCTCCCCCTTAATTCAGCTTTCAATGCATCTCATACCACTCCAAATGGTACTACCTCTATTTACCTCCATAAAAGCAGGGATCCACTTTTTCATATGATTGATATCATTTTCGTTGGATAGTAGCCCCCTATCAAACGACCAAGTCCGCACAAGCCTTTTACCAGTCAACAACGGAATTTCAATTATCAGGGTCTTTATTCCACTGACTAAACCTAAAGATGTAAAAAAATAGTCCAGTCTGACATGCTTCTTGTGGGGGCTGAAAAAAAGTATACCCTCTGAAGATCATGCTCCTCCTGGATGCCACCTTCCGCCAAGAAGAAATCAGAGAGGTGCTCAAATCATTGCCCTGTGGAAAGACAGTGGACACAGATAAAATACCTCTTGAATTTTATAAAGTTTTCTACCATGTTTAGAAGTGGATTTGGGCGATATCTTTAGGGAAGTGTAAGGCGGCCGCAGGCTCAGTGTCTTGGGCAGCCACAAACATGGTGGTATTTAAGAAGAAAGGGAATCCACCTCTTGACCCTGGTTCGTATAGACCTATCTCATTGATAAACAGTGATGACAAATTATATGCTAAATTCTTGGCCATCTGGCTAAGCTGGATCATCGGTAAATTGGTGTCCTCAAGGCAACATTGCTTTATTCCTGGCAGAGGTACCACTGACCACACTAGGCAAGTCATTGCACTGTTTGATAAGGCCAGTGCAGTAGAAGAGCCCACAGCTCTGATGTTTTTAAATGCCGAACAGGCCTTTGATCGGGTGGCCTGGAATTACCTGTGGGCTGCGCTTAGGTGGAATAAATTTGGTCAGTGCTCTGTCAGGGCGGTCCAAGCAATTAACAGGAAACCAACAGTCAGTCTCCAAATAATGGGAGGAGAGTACAAGTCCTTCAAAATAATGAGAGGAACAAGACAGGGGTGTCCATGATCGCCCCATTGTCTGCTCTGTACATAGATCTGTTGATAAAAAGATTGGAAGCTAATGAGCTAATAATACCAATTATATATCATGATATCAATACAAAAATATTTGCATATGCAGACAATATCGCGGTTGTGACACCAGATCCAAAAGGGGCTATCAGGGAGACAGAAAATGAGGCCATGAAGTTCGGTTGCTACCCAGCAACTTCCTGAACAAGAGTAAGACCCAGCTGATCGTTAATGACCGGATACAGCTTGTGGATGAGCGTAAAGTAGATCATGCAGTCTATCTGGGGGTAAATATTACAGCTAAAGTTGAATGGATAGTTTAACTAAATTTAGCCCCAGTTCTACAGAAGACAAAAATGGATTTTAAGCGAATGGACAATTTCCACCTCCCAATAATAGGGCGATGCAATGTTATAAAAATGCTGTTCTTGCCCAAAGGTTTGTATTTTTTTAGGGCTATTCCTCTAGAATCTGAAAGATGTTGGTTTAAGAAGATGAAAGACATTTTCAGCAGTTCAATCTGGTCATATGCCAGAGCTATATTGAGAAGCAGTAAGATAACTGGGAGAGAAGGCGGGGGATTACAGATGATAGCCTTTTGGAGTCACGAGAACTAGGCCAATCCCTGTTATTATCGCGGGCTGCAGTCACAGCATTATAAGACACTATTCAACTTGTACTACACTCCGGCTAAACTAGCGAGTTAGGGAAGGAATGCAGGGACTAGCTGCCCCTCGATGTGGGAGTCAGGAGGCAGATCTTGTGCATATGTTCTGTAACTGTCCTGCTTTAGACTCTCCCAAACAATGGATATCTTGCTTTCTATGGACCATTTTACAAAGAAAAGTAGCTTTATTCCCTCAGCTCATGTTTTTGGGGGTACATAAAAATGCAGGCAGTACTGATTTTCAGTACTTTGTTTTATGGCCATGGTAGTAGCCAGAATAGATATTGCTACGGCTTGGCTTACCCAGATTCCCCTACGTATCACCAGTGGCTGGCGAGGTTATTCTCAATATTCCATCTGGAGAGTAACATATATCAATGCACGGGCCAGAACGCTAAGAAGAGGGGGACTCAGATTTGGGCTCCTTTGGAGCGATGGTTGCAAGGGAGACATCTCTCTGCTAGGCGTTTAAAGTGCTAGACAGACATGCAGGGATAAATCTCTATGTTTTACTATCACCCCAGAGTAATTATAGTTCTGGGTTTACATGGGTAAAAGCAGTGAAATTAATTTTCTTGGCAACACATTAGTTGGTAATGAACTTTGATATCAGAACAGAAACAATGTACTATCTGTAATGAAGTATATGTTTGTATAATGAATTATCTTAATGGTTCTTTTTTTCTCTTCTTTTTTTATTATTGCTATATGCTGTAATTAACTCATGCTCCTCTTGTGAAATAGAATAAAAAAGGAGAAAAAAAGTTTTTCATGTCCTGGTAGTGAAAAACTCTCAAATTTGCTTTTCACTACTGCAAGGCCCATCTCTCCCATAGAAAACATTGGTGTTGTCTTATTACATTTTATAAGTGTTATTTCCAAATGGGAAGAGATAACTAATTCATGTTTGATGTCGCTGGAATCCTAATTTAAAATCCTAACTTATGGTGAAGTCGGATTTTAAATTAGCATTCTGAAAATGGCATTTTTAGAAAGTTGGAATTTTCTTGCCGTAGCCATTTGATGCCTGTAGCATGTCTCTGATCACATGGCTGGGTGCAGTTGGGCTTTTGTGTATTCCTCTCAGACAGTCACACACAATGGGAGCTTAGGCATGACTTGGTGGGTGATCACTGGCAGGATGGGAGAGAGGGGCTGGACCCAGCCTCACTTACACCTGAACAGGCTGTGTCTTGTCTCCACGTAAAGGGCCTAACTACCCTGTATTGTCATTTCAGCCAGCTTGGAGCCAGGGCAGTGGAGGTAGGGAATTCCCTGCACTTCAAAGACACTGGGCCTGATTCTGATGCGGGTTGGAAAGCTTCCCGACTGAATCGGTTTGGAAATGGTTTCCGACCCACTCGGATCGGGAGAGTCCGACCGACGGAGTACGATGCATCCGGATGCTTCCAGATACGATTTGGTTGGACTCCCATTGACTTCAATGGGAGCATATGTTCCTAACCGCATCATAATTGGGCCCTGGGTCAGGAAGACACGTTCCCGATCCGATTTGGAAGGAGCAAATGCCATTAGGAGGCCTTCCTAACCGCATCAGAATCAGGCCCTAGGTGGGAATGCTTTCCTAACCGCATCAGAATCAGGCCCACTGTCTAGAAGCATCTCCCACCTTCCAGAACCAGGCATCATGGTATTAAAAAGGGGACCTCAGACACCAACTCTTCAGTACACTTCTGTGTCTGTGGATCCTCTGCCAGGAATAAGGACTGCTCCTCTGCTGAAGGACTGCCACTCTGGTGGACTGCACCCTGCTGGACTCCTGCTTTGCTGTGCTGACTTGCTGGCTGCTGCCCTCCTGCCTGGATGAGAAGGACTGTATATACATCTCTTGAACCCAGAACCCAGAGTGACTCGAAGGGCAAGTTGTCTGGCTTCCTGATCTGAAGCCTCAGGGACATAACATGCTTCCAACAACCTTACAGCTGCACCTGGACTCTGCCATCTGTGAGTCTACTCTGCCAAGTTGTGCCACCCCAGTCCTGGCACCTTGGATGTGGGCCTAAGGTGCTTGCCAGAGGAACCGATGCATCTTTCCCGCTGAGCGGCACATCGAGCAGAACTGATGCATCTCTGCTGCTGCCTAGGTTAAAACCATCACAAAACATACATCGCCTCCTCAGCCCCGGAACCGACGCATCAGCCCAACTGTGCGGTGCATCCACAGCCCAGGTCCTCATATATCTTGTTGACAGCAGCATCAACAACAATGCCAGACTCCGAATTGCAACCTTGCAGCTCCTCGGAACCGACACATCTGCAGCTAATCACCGCATCCCCAACACTTGACTTCACATCGCTAGCCCTGTCGACAGGATCCTCAGTGATGACGCAACAGGACCTCACACTGCAGCCTCGGAACCAACCAATCGCTTCAGCAGTACAGCGGATCCAGGTTTAAGGTACTCTGTTCAGCAGGCCTTTCTGGGTCCCTGTACTTGTGACTTTGTCCCAGTCCGGCACGACCAGAAATCGATAGTAGGCGCTTTGTGCTTTTTGGCGCAATTTTCTCTAAATAGTTTAAAATTCAATAACTCCGGTTCTACTGACTGGATTTTTGTTGTTTTGGTCTTGTTTTATTTATTAAGAATAACACTATTTTTCTGACTTTGTTGTGGGCTCCTTTTGTGGTGTGTTTTCACTGTTTTCCTGTTTGAAGTGTTGCACAAATACTTTACACACTGGATCTATGTTAAGCCTGACTGTTCTGTGCCAATCTACGAGGGGGATGAGCACAGGTTAATTTGGGATTTGTATGTGCCTTACCCTGACAAGGATTGTGCTTGTTGCTTGACCAGGACTTATACCCCAGTCAACCAGTAACCCAATTTCTTACACGTACCCAGGATAATTGATAGCATATCCCAGGTGTGCAGAGTCAGATGTCAACTTTAATCATAATGAGTGGCAGTGCCCTCCAATTTTCTGGATTTGGAACGAGGTGCTAGAATCTCTGTGTGAATTGGTCAGTAGGCCAAAACCAAAGGTTGTCTCTCAGGACTAGTGGTAAGTATATCATATATGTCAATGTATTGATTAAGCATTCATGCTTGTGAAGAAATGCATTGCCGGACATGGAAGGCCTCATCTACCCCCAAGATTGCGTTTTGGTTGAATGACACAAAAGAGGAATATATGCTGAAATAGAAGCACTATTGAGCCATTATAAAAAGATTGGAAAAGGTTTGAGATTCAAATCATGAGATGCTTTCCTGGCAATGGTAAAAGCCAAATCAAACACTAGACCCCCTTGAAGAGATTGCTTGCTTTATACTACATTGTCTTTGCACAACTGACAATTAACAACATAGATGTGTACAGAGTTGAGCATTTTGAAAAGTGCAATAGATCCAACTGATGCCATGTTCATGTAGGAACCTTCTGTTATACTGCATGCATCTGTCATGAGGAATTCACAAGATAACTATCTGTACTCAGTTTCATAGTTCATGTTTGCTTACAGTTAAACATAAATGTTGCAATGGCTAGTCCTCAGTAAAAAGGTTATTTTATTTAGAAAAGATGGTTGAACTTTGTGGTTGAATTGTTGCAACATAATAATGTAAGCTGTAAGAAAAGCTACTACTAAGCACCAGAAATATGTTGACTATATATAATGTAAACAAATTCAATAAATAGCTACCGGGAAAAAGTGACTTAGACACCTGAGCTATCTTACCTGTATTATAAGTCGAGAGTGACTAAATACACATAGGTCTCTGCAGCTGGTTCCTCTACCCCCTGAGATATCTTAAAATGCAGTTTGGAACAAATTGTGTAAGGCAAAACAGATTTACTATCACATTTTCCTCGTCAATTTATTGAGGGGCAATTGTTTGTACAATTAGTGCTTAGTCCTGATAGACCATAGGTTGAATGTCATTGAATCCCTCACCCAGTATGTTAGATCCCAGAAGAAATTCCTTTAATTTCCAACACCGATTGGAGCCTGATTTGCTATTCATAGGAACATGCCTTGAAGAGAAGTAACAATAGGAAGCATAGATGATACTGGGTTGCAAAGAGAAGATGAGTTTCATTCAAGAATCCCACCCCTCACCATTCCCGCATAGGACAGGATGAAGGACCTCTACATAGATGCAAAAACAGAGGGCAGGTGTAGGCAAAGGTTAGAACTAAGGATACAGACTCCAATTCAGACTGCAGGACTTGGCAGGTGAAACGTCCCTTCACACTACCTCCAACGGGATAAATTTGAGAAGAGCTTGACAGCTAATCTCCCCCCTTCCGCTAGAATGTATTTGCAACAATCAAATTACACATGAAGCAGGTCTACCCATAATCCCATGGCAGCGTGATCAGACTTCCCTTCTCCCTCGCTGTATATTGAAGTAATGCAGAGTTTTTTGAAGGACCACATGCAAATGGCGGAGGTCGCCTGGACAAGGAACCTAACTCAGTCTGTAGAAATTTGCTAATGTGTTTATACACCATAAAAACTATTTACATAGCACAATAAAAACACACTTTTTTGCACTTAGAGCCACATGTACTAAAGCTATTTTGCGATTGCAAAGGCTCCGATTTGCTAAATCCGAGACTTTGAGACCACAAAATAGATTTTTGGAATGTAACAAACACAAATAGCAATTCAGTAACACGTTACTGAATTACATTTTGGGTTTGTGAGTTCATACCCAATCGCTACCTGGAAGGAATGTGTTTAGGGTGTCCCTTACGAATAGTGATTAGCAATGGGATATATCAATGTTTTGCAACCAAAACCCGGGTGCAAAATATTCATATTTTATTGACTACACAAAGGTAGTGGTTTAACCAATTTGCAAACGGGAATGGGTGCCCAGGGACCACTTTCACTTTGTAAATGTAGACAAAAAACATTTTTTAGGAGTAGGCAGTGGTTCATGTGATGGACCACTGCTTACTCCAAAAAACGTTTGTGAAAATTTAAATTTTTTGTGAACGTAACCTGTTTTCCTTTACCAAAAACAGGCTGCATTTTAAATAACATGTACTTTATGGAAATCCCCATCACAGACTTTGGGGTCGATTCCGATTCGGGCCGGAAAAAGCACCGACCGACTCGGAGCCGGAAATTATACCGACCGACACGTATCTGTGGCGCCCGACACGCCAAGTACGATGCAAGGCGTGCAAAATCCGACGGACACGTACCGAACCCAAGCCGAACGACCGAGCCGCACGGAAAACAGCAATCCGGCCGGAAAAACACGCGAATCGAACTGACCGACACGCACCCGGAACAAATCCGACCGAAACGTACACGCGAACTCCAAACCGTAAAGTACGATGCAAGGCGCGAAAACCACGACCGAGTCGGACGAAGGACAAGCCGTACGACCGACACGCATACAAAACCGAGCCGAAGCAACACAAAACACCGCGACCGACGCGTACGCAGCATAGAAAACTGCACAAACACAGCGTGAACGAAACGGAGAACACCGTACGAGACAAATGCAGGGTCCGACTCGGTCACAAGAACGTCTCCAACATGCACAGACAGTACAAAGGAAAAATCACACAAAAAAAGGCCAAACAAGCAATTACAAAGCCAATAAATACTGGGGGGGTGGGGACAGAGAACAAAGACACACCCACAACTCCACCCATATAAAGGACACAAATCACAACCATGATCCTTTGCAAATGCCATTCCACTGCCAGCACCGAAGAGACAGCAACCACACACCCACAGCTCATCCCTCACACAAGCCACACACCATCAGCACACCAACAAATACCTACCTCACATACACCCAGCAAAACACACACTCACACACCCTCACCTGCACACCAACACACACATCACTCACCATCACCATCCATCACCATGCCCCCCAAGAAGAATCACAAGTTCCTAGATTGTGAATTGGAAGTCATGGTAGACGAGATCCTCAGGGTAGAGCCACAGCTGTTTGGCACACTGGTCCAACAGACCCCCATCTCCCAGAAAACCAAGATGTGGGAGAGGATCATCAAAAGGGTGAACGCACAATCACCATGTCTGCGCACAAAGACCGACATCCAGAACAGGTGGTATGACGTGCGCAGGAGGGTACGGGACCTGCTCAAGAAAGACTACATCATCAGCCAATACACCGGCAGTGGCCCTCCTGCCAAGCCAATATACCTCAGGCCCTGGGAGGAGAAGGTGCGGGCCATCCTTCCGCCAGTGAGCGTATATGGACTAGAGAACATCCCAGAGCCTGGTGAGTACACAACAAATGTACACAATATTCTGCCACAAAACACACACACATCACTGTCAAGGGGAGAGTCAAACCATGCACTCATAGCAATTACACAGCAACCAGAACATAATCATCCCAAAATGTGTATGTTAGTCAGATAAACACAACACATGCCATCCAAAAATTTACATCCAACCGTGCCATCACATGTACAAACACAACTACAACTACAGCTAGGCAGTGGCACAAATAGAACTAACAAACACATCCAGACATGTAGCCACCACAACAACACCAACACACAGTGAAGACCACTCAAAGGAAGGAATTCTGTGTATGCTGGCCAAGTCAGTGTAGCCAATAGCATCATGGGAGTCGCAGTCACACATATTGCCCCCCCCACAACTGTCCCATCAACACCACCCTGAACCATGCTCACATCACAGGGAGTGGAGAAGGACTCACAAGATGGCTGACACTGGCTACTGCTGTGGGGAGCACAAGGCCCTGCTGGCAACTGTGCACCAACAAACAGCAGGACACCACTGACTGACATCCTGAGAGACAACTTCCACTCCCTGCAATGCAAGCACGTTCCATGGTGGGACATCTGGCTGGCTGGGTGGGAAGGAGGACTTGCAGCACTGACCATAGTCACAAGCACCTCCCCTCACACACCCCCTCAACACAAACTCCACAGAACCCACCTGGTAGAATGCAATGCCTCCCATCCTAACTCAAGATCCCACAAAGAACCACCACCCTGGGTTATGTTGTGTGAAGCACAGGGACACTCTTGGGACCTTTAGCCAAACAACTGCCAGGACAACACTCCCAGCCATCCTGTCAGCACAGCCAGCCCACCCCACAGGGAAACAGAGTCAAAAGGAAGGAAGCATGGGCATGCTGGGAAGGGGGTGGAGGCAATAGCATGATGGGAGTCGAAGTCACAGCTCTACATCCCCCACCACATGGCCCAGCAAGCTCACACTCACGCATGCACATCCCACAGAGAGTGGAAAGGCCCATCAAAGATGTCTGACACTGTTGCTGTGTCGTGGGAAGCACAAGGGCATGCTGGGAACTGCACACCAACCAACAGCAGGACACCACTGTCAGCCATCTTGCCATTGCTCACACACCCACACATACTGAACTCCCCACAAAAGCAAGTAAGTATGGGAATGCTGGCAAGTGGGGTGGAGGCAATAGCATGATAGGAGTGGCAGTCACAGATATTGGTCACCCTCACAACTGGCCCATCAACACCACCCTGAACCATGCTCACATCACAGGGAGTGGAGAAGGACTCACAAGATGGCTGACACTGGCTACTGCTGTGGGGAGCACAAGGCCCTGCTGGCAACTGTGCACCAACAAACAGCAGGACACCACTGACTGACATCCTGCGAGACAACTTCCACTCCCTGCAATGCAAGCACGTTCCATGGTGGGATATCTGGCTGGCTGGGTGGGAAGGAGGACTTGCAGCACTGACCATAGTCACAAGCACCTCCCCTCACACCCCCCTCAACACAAACTCCACAGAACCCACCTGGTAGAATGCAATGCCTCCCATCCTAACTCAAGATCCCACAAAGAACCACCACCCTGGGTTATGTTGTGTGAAGCACAGGGACACTCTTGGGACTTTTAGCCAAACAACTGCCAGGACAACACTCCCAGCCATCCTGTCAGCACAGCCAGCCCACCCCACAGGGAAGCAGAGTCAAAGGAAGGAAGCATGGGCATGCTGGGAAGGGGGTGGAGGCAATAGCATGATGGGAGTCGTAGTCACAGCTCTACATCCCCCACCACATGGCCCAGCAAGCTCACACTCACGCATGCACATCCCACAGAGAGTGGAAAGGCCCATCAAAGATGTCTGACACTGTTGCTGTGTCGTGGGGAGCACAAGGGCATGCTGGGAACTGCACACCAACCAACAGCAGGACACCACTGTCAGCCATCTTGCCATTGCTCACACACCCACACATACTGAACTCCCCACAAAAGCAAGTAAGTATGGGAATGCTGGCAAGTGGGGTGGAGGCAATAGCATGATAGGAGTGGCAGTCACAGATATTGGTCACCCTCACAACTGGCCCATCAACACCACCCTGAACCATGCTCACATCACAGGGAGTGGAGAAGGACTCACAAGATGGCTGACACTGGCTACTGCTGTGGGGAGCACAAGGCCCTGCTGGCAACTGTGCACCAACAAACAGCAGGACACCACTGACTGACATCCTGAGAGACAACTTCCACTCCCTGCAATGCAAGCACGTTCCATGGTGGGATATCTGGCTGGCTGGGTGGGAAGGAGGACTTGCAGCACTGACCATAGTCACAAGCACCTCCCCTCACACCCCCCTCAACACAAACTCCACAGAACCCACCTGGTAGAATGCAATGCCTCCCATCCTAACTCAAGATCCCACAAAGAACCACCACCCTGGGTTATGTTGTGTGAAGCACAGGGACACTCTTGGGACTTTTAGCCAAACAACTGCCAGGACAACACTCCCAGCCATCCTGTCAGCACAGCCAGCCCACCCCACAGGGAAGCAGAGTCAAAAGGAAGGAAGCATGGGCATGCTGGGAAGGGGGTGGAGGCAAAAGCATGATGGGAGTAGTAGGCACAGATATTGCTCAGCCTCACAACTGGCCCATCAACACCACCCTGAACCATGCTCACATCACAGGGAGTGGAGAAGGACTCACAAGATGGCTGACACTGGCTACTGCTGTGGGGAGCACAAGGCCCTGCTGGGAACTGCACACCAACCAACAGCAGGACACCACTGTCAGCCATCTTGCCATTGCCCTCACACCCACACACACTGAACTCCCCACAAAAGCAAGTAAGTATGGGAATGCTGGCAAGTGGGGTGGAGGCAATAGCATGATGGGAGTGGCAGTCACTGATATTGGTCACCCCCACAACTGTCCCATCAACACCACCCTGAACCATGCTCACATCACAGGGAGTGGAGAAGGACTCACAAGATGGCTGACACTGGCTACTGCTGTGGGGAGCATAAGGCCCTGCTGGCAACTGTGCACCAACAAACAGCAGGACACCACTGACTGACATCCTGAGAGACAACTTCCACTCCCTGCAATGCAAGCACAGTCCATGGTGGGATAACTGACTGGCTGGGTGGGTGGGAAGGAGGGCCGGCTGTCAACCAAACACAACCAATGCAGACCATGTTCACACCCCAACAAATACATAGAAATGCCCAAATAATGCAGGACAATGTGCCACACCAATATCAACCCCTGACTGTGACGACTTAGGACAATGCAATGTACAGGCCCGCACCCAGAGGCACAGTCACAACTGTCAGGTGTGTCAACCATTGATGCCTGCAGAAACATAACATACATTGTGTGTGTCTCCCAAAAACAGGTGATGATGGGGACACAGCAGCAGACGCTGAGGAGTCCCAGTCCCAGGCTCAAGAGGATGCGGAGCTCACTGGTGTCGTACAGCCTCTGCCCTCCTCGGACGAAGAAGACCAACCTGGCACATCCGGTGCAAGTCTACATGCAGCACCAGCAGGACCACCAGCTGCAGCACCAGCAGGACCACCAGCTGCACCCCCTGCACCCACCCCTCCAACGACTGTCAACACAAATACCATCCCTGCTGACATGGACAGAACAAGGAGCAACACCAGCACAGGGACCCTGGACCAACCTGGGGCCATGGACACCACCACCACCACCACCAACCTCCAAGGTGGACCAGGGTCATCTGTGTGTGCCACTGCACGCACTGCACATGTCAGCAGGGGTGGTGGGAGGGGTGGGAGACAGAGGTCGCTGCTTGCAGAGGTTGCTGGTGTGCATGACGACCCACAACTGGTACGCATAGCTGATGCGTACCAGTCCAGCACCGGAGACCTCAGCCAGGTAGTGGGGCTCCTCAGAGACATGAAACTGCAGCAGGCTGCCCATCATGCCCGCTTGGACTCTCACATGTCCCACGTGGAGTCACACATGTCCCGCGTGGACTCACACATGTCCCGCGTGGAGTCCAAGTGGGATGCACTGCATGAGATGACGGCGGTGCACAGGGACATTTTACAATGCCTCCGCCAGATGAACAGCAACCAGTCCACACCTCCCTGTGTGCCAACAACATCTGGTGCTGCCCAAACTGCAACTGCCACAGGGAGGGAGGATGACTCTGGCGGAGAGTCCCCTGCACCGCAGCAGCCTGTACTTGAGGGCCCCCCCAGAAGAGGGGTCGTCCGAAGAGGGGCAAGTGAGAGGCCGATGGCCAAGCGCAACTCCCAGGAAGCCTGAACCTGTTCTGGATGTTCACCTTTGTGCACAGACTGTTCACCCTGTTGACGGCAACACTACTCCCACACATTGCATGGGGAGTACAAGTTGGACCAATGTCTCAGACAACTGTGGCCCCGATACTGGGGATTCTGTCTACCAGGACTTTCAATTCACCTAGGAACTTCTGATTGCAAGATTTATGTACAGCACTACCCATCCTATGCACTATTCACACAAATGTATCACAATAAACACACTAATACATCATACTTGCCTCTGTTGTGATTCCAACGTGGGTGCTGTTATGGGGATGATGAACTGCAAAATTACACTGTGTATGCGAACTGCAACAGCAAGTACAACACAGGCAGGTGAGTAAAGGCAACGTGACACATATGAGGGAGACACACCACCAGGGCTACACAACACATACACACCTAGGCCATCTGACTCATTGCCTACACTGATGTTGCCAGGGAAGACGGTGCAATGCACAGACACCACACCCATTCCCAGTTGGAGTCAAGTAGCCCACAGGTGCAGTAAGTAAATGGCAGTCAAATGTGTGACCACAGACAACGCACATCACAAAGTGAAGCACAGGTTTATTACACAGTTGCAACATGTCGTAACCACTACAGATGCAAGGTAATCCCACCTGGCAGTGGGCACACAGTCAACAACTGTAGACGGAAGGAAGTCCATGGGTGTGGCGCACATCACCTGTAGGGACACAACAGCTACCACCCTGGAAGTGCAATCACGTCGTCGGTGGACACAGTTGACCAAACGAATCTGAAAGTACCCTGTGAAGGACAGAAATGACACACAGTCAAAAGCAATGGAGTACAGGACAGAACAGCAAAACTCATGCACAATACATGTTACAAGATACCCACCCAGAACCAAGTTAGCATGTCAACACTGTTGGGGAGTACAGCCCACCTGTAAGCACACATCGCAACACACATCCAGTCAAGTAGCCCATGGACACACTCCAACAGCACCAGAGCACCACCTACACATATCATGCCAACTCACATCATTGACATGACACCTCAGGATACTCACATTCAGCTAAAGAAGTTGGTGATGAGCTGTGTGCGGACATCACCCACATCATCATCATCATCATCATCGTCACTGGCATCGTGGTCCAGGCCAGGATCCTCCACAGGTGGCGGATGTTGGTCATTGTCATCCTGGATGAGAGGCAACTCCTTCCGCACTGCCAGGTTGTGGAGCATGCAGCAGACGATGATAATCTTGCACACTTTCGCAGGGGCATATGGGAGGGACCCTCCGGTCTTGTCCAGGCAGCGGAAGCGGCTCTTCAGGAGACCAAATGTCCGCTCAATCACTCTCCTGGTCCAACCATGTGCCTCATTGTAGCGCATCTGGGCTGGTGTCACAGGGTTCCTGAGGGGTGTCAGCAACCACGGCATGTTGGGGTATTCCGAGTCACCTTCGGACAGACAAGTGCACATTAGCTGACTTAGAAAAGTGGGCGGAATACTACAGATCAGATCACACACAATGGCACAAAGTCAGTACACACCGACAAGCCAGGCACGCTGGTTCTGCATCTGTGCCATCATCCTGGGGATGCGACTACTCCTCATCACAAAGGCATTGTGTGCTGAACCAGGGAAACGGGCACACACGTGTGTGATGGTCATGTCTGCAAGACACACCACCAGTGCATTGACCGAGTGGTAGTGCTTGCGGTTCCTGTAGGCCTGCTCCTGGGCCTGTGGTGGTACCAAAGCCACATGTGTCCCATCAATGGAGCCAATGACATGCGGCATCCTCCCCAGGGCATAAAAGTCACTCTTCACGTCAGTGAGTCGTCGCAGTCTAGGGAAATAGATGTACTGGTTCAGGAATAGCAACATTGCCGCCAAAACATCGCGGAGCACACGGCTCAACATGGTCTGTGACATCCCACCAGCAGTCGCCACAGTATGTTGGAAGGTACCGGTGGCAAAGAAGTGTAGGGCTGCCATCACCTTCACCTTGGGGGTCAGCGCTGTAGGATACGGCCGGCCAGGCTGCAAATGTGGGGACAACTGCACTGCCAAATCCTCAATCAGCTGCCTGGTGAAGCGGTACCTTCGGATGCTGTCTCGTTCCACCATCGTTGCCAGGTCTGGGAATGGTCGATGGACAGCAGGAGCCCTGCAGTGCAGAGGAGAAGTAAGCAAGATTGTCAGTCACCCCACATATGCGGCATTGAACACACTCAATATCCCAACATACATCATTATGAGGCACAACTACATGAAGTGTGCAGTTCCGTAAGGACATGTATGGTACATACATGGCCAACATCTGTCAACACGGTCCAACAAGTGGCATCAATTAGTCCCAGGTTGGCCCATTGGATATCATGAGGCCGTGTCACAGTTCCCATCTCCTGCTGCCGTGTCACAATCACCCCCACAGTGACATGTGAGGACAGATGTGCCCCAGGCACCACAGCTCAACGACATGTACATTCCCAGGGACCCTGTATTGCCACATGGACACTGGCATTACATGGAGTATCATGTATACACCACAGCAAAACAACCATGACCCCCACAGGTAGTGGTCCCACTTGCCACGGCAGGACAGACATGGATGTCTGTGACACACACACGCACAACATCAAAGTCCATGCACACACAACGTGGATGTGGAGACTGTCTCCCATTGTGCACATGAAATCAGAGACATTGTAAACACTACATGAACACAGACTGTGGAGGACCATCACTATTGTGCCACTGGGACACCCTGGCTCAAACATACCGTCCCACATGGGACTCACGGGTATGTGACATGACATACACATACACCACCGTGAAATGTGACCATGGCACATGCACAGATATGAACAGTTGCACATCACAGTGGTCATGTACACGTAACACCCAGGATCCTGTCCCCATGAACACGTGCACAGCCTGGCGGTGGCTGCCCACAGGTGACACCCACAGGACAACATGTACACCAACATACACACAATAGGAAATGCAGCCTTACATGCCTTATGATAAAGTTTGGACAGGCTGTCGTGATGTAGGTGTGCCCCTCACTCCTGGGAGCTATCTGTGGCTGGCATATGTCCATCTGAGACAGGCATGGTGACATATGCCAGTCACTTGTACAGTGATGCGTTGAACAGCAATGGACCGATCGGTGCCCCCGGCCGGCCCATTGCATTCAATGTGTGCGGGTACGCGTTGTACCCCTGTACGCGTTGTACTGCAATGGACCGATCGGTGCCCCCGGCCGGCCCATTGCATTCAATGTGTGCGGGTACGCGTTGTACCCCTGTACGCGTTGATCAGCAATGGACCGATCGGTGCCCCCGGCCGGCCCATTGCATTCAATGTGTGCGGGTACGCGTTGTACCCCTGTACGCGTTGTACTGCAATGGACCGATCGGTGCGCACCCATTGACAATGGCCTTGCCTGGCAACGGATGCGTTTTTGAATTTCGAACGAGACGGTTGCTGGAAATTCAGTTGGTCACCCACAACAATGTTGCAAAATCATGTATGTCATGAAGTTGAAGATTTGAAGGATGCTGTGGGCGTGTATTGGTGCTGCTATTCCATGGATTGGCCAGATTCAGAAGATGCAAACGACTTGGACCTATCACTTTGGACACAAGGGACAGTATCTGCCTCTCCAGCACATATATATTGCTGGCTGGTCCCCTGAGAGCTCACTTGCCTGCACTACATGCTCCAGGACGACATCTGCCACTGCACTGCTGCTGTCTCTGCCCCTCTGGACCCTGCAATGGCACGTACTGTGGAGAGAGCCCCAGCCTTCAGCCTTGAGGAGAACCAGGCCCTGCTGGACAGCCTACTTCCACAGTACAGCAAGCTGTATGGGACACCAGGGGAGCAGGTGAGTGTTCTGTGCACTGCCTTTCTGAATGTGCATATTGTCTGACTAGCAAGGCTGAAAGTCTGCACGCCACTGGCTAGCAGGCTCACTGAGTAGTTGTCACCCCCCATAGTGTGTAGTGACATGCACTGGACAGGTATGGTGCAGTGACAGTGCATTTGAACAAGGTTTTACTTCCCATGCAATGATACCATGTAGTGACGTCTGGCAAACTGTCCATGGGCAGCTTTGCACTGCCTGTGTACATCATGTGCCCCTGTGATTGAGACATGTATATACAACTGTGTCATGCACGGATATGTTGCATGTGTAGTAATGGCCTTTTCACTTTGTCATCCTGACAGGTTAATGCCCATCGGAAGCAGGAGATCTGGAAGGACATCGTCCGGGCTGTCCGGTCCGTGGGGGTCTACAAGCGCCGGATCCGCAACTGCCAGAAGAGGTGGCAGGACCTTCGGGGCTGGACCCGGAGGATTGCACGGGTCCAGCTGAAGCTGTCGCCTCCTCGCAGGAGGGGCGGAACACGGACCCTGACCCCCACATGCTCCAGATCCTGGCGGTGGTGTTTCCAGACCTGGATGGGCAGCTGAAGGCCAGACAGCAGCAAGGAGGGGTGAGACAAAGACTGCACTGTGAACTCTGTATTACATGCTTTGTGCCCTCCTCTGGCCTGGTTCAACTGCCACAGTGCAGCAGTCATGTTGTCCAGGAGCCATGTCCCTCTATTGTGCACTGCCCACTCCTCATCTGATACCCAGGTGTGGCCCTTACATTCAGGGAATTGTGTCACTTGGGACTGTGTCCTTGCAGTTTGCTTCACTAAAGGTGGGGGACAGCATCTGTTTCCCTAACTCTGTTGTGGGCATCATGGGTGGGTCCATTGTTCACACAACGACTGTGTTCGGACATGTAATCTGCGTGTTGCTTTGATATGCGGTCCACTTGCTGAGCTGAGCCACCACATGTGCCTGGGGTATGTGGCACACGCCCATGCAGCGGGTGGGAACAATGTTTGGGCCCCAGGAGTGTGCAGATTACGTGTGTCACACATACATAGCCAGCTATCCACTGTCCAGGGCTCATCCCTCATTCATGTGGGGCAGGACAGTCATGCCTACTCCAGGCCATGCAATGCACTCAGTACTCCCACTCCCGTGTATCAGCTGACACATTGTGCGCAGTGATTTGACCCCTCAGGTGTCTGCCTCTGTGTCAGTGTGCTGTGGATTAGTTGCCAGGACTGCTGGGGTGTTTCTTGGTAGGGGCTCAGCATGCCACTGGAGATGTGACCATAGGAGACGATACTTGTGTGTCACATAGGTGTTTGATCAGCTGCCCGTGCAGACTGGGGTATGCGAATGTGAAGTTCAGGCAGCTGTTCCCCATTCACAGCAGATTGTGAGGGGCTCAGGTTCAGAGGGTAGTGTCACAGGTCTCCCATATGTCCAATAGGTATGACCTGGGCAGATGAGGGTTAAGATGATGTGTTGTGGGGGGATGTACATGTGCACTTGTGCAGCTCCAGGACTTGCATTCCCCATGACCTACTATTGTGACACAGTGCAGAGTGTTGTTGTCTGGCTGCCAAGTCATACATCACTGAGACAGTGATGTATGACTTAGCAGTCATGCCTCCGCCATGGCATGTGTCTACTTATTGGTGATCCTGCAGGGGAGTGACATGTGCTACATGCACACCATTGTGGCGATGGCTATCAGGACATGGGTGCATCATGGTGTCTGTCGCTGGTATGCATCACATGCATTTCCTATTTGACTCTGGGCATCCCTTTCATCCGGAAACCTGTACTGACTCAGTGGCAAGAGCTGTGATGTGTGCATGTCCACATGCTACACCGTGTCCTCTGCACTGTCCAACTACTGTGTAGTTGGTGGATGTGTCCACACAGGGGTGTTGCAATCCAACAGACACCAGACAGATGGGTGCAAGGCCATGTGGGATGTGAGTGCCATTGTTGGCATCAGACTGACAATTGGCTGCTCCTGTTCAGTTAGGGCACTTTTAGCAATGTACAACTAATGATGCCAGGGCTTGCTCTGTAATGTGCTGTGCTCACAGTGGTGTGTGCGTTTGGTGCAGGTGACTGATGTCTGTCTGTTTCCCCATTGTTTGCAGATACATCCACGGCCACGGAAGGGGACAGCTCCACGGACCAGGAGGAGCCGGAGAGCCAGACTGGGTCAGCAGCCGAGGAGTGGTCGGAGGGACCCAGTGGCACGGAGGGCGAGGGGAGCCACACCGAGGAGTCCTCAGCACCATCCACCTCAGCTGAGGACCAGAGCAACTCGGAGGATGACTCCCTTATGGAGGCGGGTGTCAGCAGCCACCACACCCCAGCTAGTGTTGCTGTCCCCGCCACCACCAGCACCACCACCGCCCTCCCATCGGCTCCCATTCCCCAGGTCCGTGGAGGCTCCCATGTTCGGGAGCGTGTCTCCTTTGGGCCAGGCACCGCACCCCTGCCCCTGTGTCCCCTGCTGCCCTGAGTGAGGAGTCTGTGTACCTCCTTCGCCAGCTCCATGTAGGGCAGACAGCCATGCTGAGTGTCCTCCATGCGCACACCGCTCTGTTGACTCAGCTGGTGTCGTTCATGGAGGGCATCTCATCGGGCATGTCTGACCTACAGAGGGGCAATAGGTCCATGGACTCCTCCCTGACGGCAGCAGTGTCCCTCCTCAGACAGTCCCTCACCCCTCCTGCCTCTGCTCCATCCACACTCCCCAGCACCTTACCCGTCCCAAGCACACACACACCGGCACAGGCACACACCAGCACACACACATCCAGCACACAGACACACACGCCACAAACAAAACGCACACGCACGCACAGTCAGGGGACTGAAACCAGACTCACAGGGGATGGGGCCCTGGTACACACACACGCATCCACGAGCACTGCGCAGTCCTCAGTTGCCTCTCCCTCCAAAACACCCTCCCTTGCCTCACCTGTAACCCCAAAGACCCAGCGCCTCTTCCTCAGTGACCTCGGCCTCTTCCCCTCCGATCCAGCTGCTCCAGCATCCAGGGGAAGAGGAAGCCCACCCACACGGAGCAGAGTGCCCCTCGCCCCCGGACACCCTCCCCCAGGCACAGACAGACTGAGGCCCCCACCCGCAAGTCCCCCGGAGTGGTAAGAGCAAGACCCCGCCGCCGCCCTGCAGCTCAGGCACCAGGTCTCCTTCCTCCATCCCTCAGGCCCCCACTCCACAGGTGCCCCCACCACACCCTGCCCCAGGTTCCCCCACCCACAGATATACCATCCCCAAGAGGATCCGGCCTTCTCCCCCTGGCACTTGCTCTCCCGGCACCACACCCCCGCTGCGCTTGTCTGTGCCACTGATGTGGTGAGGGTGTCCTCCCCCTCTGTCCAGCCCACCTTGCCTGTTCCCCATTCTCCTCCGCTGGTGGTAGGCACTGCAGTGGAGTCCACTACCACCCTGTCTGACTTGGGCACTGCAGTGGCGGACCTGTCCACTCCATCTGCAGGGTCCACTGCAGTCGTGCCGGCACCCACAACATCTGAGTCATGCCCCCAGTTGTGCCGGCACACACCATGTCAGACACCTCCACTGCAGTTGTCAGTGGCTCTCCAGCACCCACCACCCCTTCCCTGCTTCCTCCTGGTGAGCCCTGATCCTGTCCCTGCGGTGCCTGGCCTGCCCCCCCGGTTGCCCCTCCTAGTGGATTGTCCCTGGTTTTGTGCAGGCATGCGTAGGGTGACATCTGCCACTGTCACCAAGTTTGGACTTTGACAATGGACTGGCCATTGGCCTTTGTGTTTTATCTGGACTTTGTTTTCATTACACATATGCTGAATAAAGCAACTTTCTGTTCTCTAGTGCTTATGCTTCTGATGTACATGTTGTTGATGATGCTAACCATGCCCTTGCTGCAGTGATGGTGATATTTGGTCTCATGATAATGAAGTGTTACTGTGCAGGAACCCATGTGGTCCAGGGGGAATGTGTCCTATCCTGTGGTGTATCCATGTCATCCATAGCAGCATCTGAGGGTGTCATGTGTTCAGTATTTGGCAATGGGATTTCCTACTTAGATTAGCTATTTCACATCTTTGGCTTCCACCCCTGCACATCTGTTGTGCCTGCCATTGTTCAATTCGTCTACTTCCCTGACCGTGTGGCCATCTCCACTGGACATGCAGGTTTGGGCATCAATGGGGAAGGACTCATTCGTGTAGTCAGTGCAACATTGCTATACAAGTGTGTTGGATCTGTGCTGATGATTCCGTTGGCACTTCCATGACCAGGCTGATGTGACGGGAGCCCTCATTTGGTGCTAATTGTTGATTGTGTGACCAAGTGCTCAGCTGACATGATGGGGCCCTACTGAGGCAACACATGGCACAGCTTTCCTCACACAGGAGTGGAGTCCCCTCATGGCAGTGTGTACACCTGTGACATTGCCTGCGCCCAAGGTGTGTGTTGTATGTGCATGTCTGTGTGTTCACTTCCGTTTAGCTGTGCATGCTGTGATCCCTAGTGTTGTACCTGTTTGTGATGCTTGCTGAGTTGACCTATGTTTCCCCCAAAGTCTTCTCCCTGGGTTCTCTGTGATGTGGGTGCATGGCACATTACTGGTCATCAGGGTGTCACCCATAGGTGTGTTTGCTGTCAGGGCTGAGTTTGTGTGCAGACGCAGATGGGTCACAGTCAGGTTTCCCCTTGGCACTTGTTGTTTGCCCCTGTCATGTGATTTCCAGTTTGTGTTATCTTTCAGTGATTGTGACACGTTGTGTGTGTGACTGCTGGCACTCCTCAGGGTCCGGGCTGCAATGTTGGTTGTTGTCTATGTGTGTTCTTTGTGGGTGACCTTGGCTTCTTCATTGGTGTGTGACTGTGGCTGGGATCCCATTGGTTGGTGTGGTATTGCCGTCATGTCCATGTACAGCGTAGTGTGCAGTGTGTCAGACATTCAGGAGTCTTGTTGAGTGGCCATGTGTCATGTGTTTCTGCACCTTGGTTCCCACCCACCACCCTGGAATAGTCATGGGTGCATGTGCAATGTCACCAGTGCATGTGTACTTCACTGCTGCACATTGTTGGAGGTCGAGGGGTGTGGTGTTGAGTGTGTGCAGATGAGAGTTGTTGCCCGGCTAGGCCCCTGCCTCCATGTTGGCCTTGGCTTACTGGCCATGCTGATTGATTTGTGCTTGTGTAGGTGTGATGGTAGTTTGTTGCTCAGGACACATGACTGTGGTTCACAGTGTGAACCACATTTAGCTTTGTCATCACAGTGGGATTGTAATGCAGCCCAGGGTCACCACATTATGGGGGCCCTGGGGTGGTGCTGTGGTGTGTCTGTGTCTTGCTGTGTCAGTTGCTGTTCCTACGTGCCTGTGTGACATGTGTGATTTGTGCTCCCTCTCATCTGACAATGCCTGCTTGCCCACATAAGGGATTTGGATCCATGAGTTACCTTTGTGTGGCACTGTATGCACATCTGTATGATTGGTATTCAGGTCTCCTCATGTGTTGTGTGGTTGCCTGGGGACACTGGCACCCCCCTCACCTGTTGTGTATGATGTGCAGTGTGGGTCTGCCTGTTTGTGTTTGTGCATCTGCACCACTGCATTGGCATATCTTGGGTGTGCCATTGGCTGTATGTAGTTTGGTGGGTTTCCCCTGCTGTCCCTGGGACTCCTAGGTCATCGGTCAGCACAATGATCATGGTTTGTGTGTCCCATTGCTGCCATGGTATGGTATCTGTTCACCTCACATCTGCAGTCTCCACAGGGTATCTGCATTTGTGTGCCCATTGGTGCAAATATGTGGGTCTGCATTCTGATGGTCACTTCTGTCATTGTGTCATTGATGAATGTTGACAGTGTCAGCCCCCATGGGTGTTGTTTGTCTGCACATGGCCAAAGGTATGTCTTATTTGCACTGCAGTATGTGGCTCCCCCAATTTATGTTGCAATGGGACACATACACTACTTTGCCACTGATGTGTTTTTTGTTCTGTGACCAGGAATCATCCATGCAGTTTGGCAGTTGCAGCTCTTTCTTTGTCAACACTTACCTTTTGGTCACTGTGATGATGGGGGTTTAGACCCCATTGCCACAATGTTCAAAATGTGCTTCAGCTATGGACCCCACACTTACATTTTGCTCACTGTGATGATGGTGGTTTAGACCCCATTGCCACAATGTTCAAAATGTGCTTCAGCTATGGAGCCCACACTTACATTTTGCTCACTGTGATGATGGGGGTTTAGACCCCATTGCCACAATGTTCAAAATGTGCTTCAGCTATGGAGCCCACACTTACCTTTTGGTCACTGTGATGATGGGGTTTAGACCCCATTGCCACAATGTTCAAAATGTGCTTCAGCTATGGACCCCACACTTACATTTTGCTCACTGTGATGATGGTGGTTTAGACCCCATTGCCACAATGTTCAAAATGTGCTTCAGCTATGGACCCCACACTTACATTTTGCTCACTGTGATGATGGGGGTTTAGACCCCATTGCCACAATGTTCAAAATGTGCTTCAGCTATGGAGCCCACACTTATATTTTGCTCACTGTGATGATGGGGGTTTAGACCCCATTGCCACAATGTTCAAAATGTGCTTCAGCTATGGACCCCACACTTACATTTTGCTCACTGTGATGATGGGGGTTTGGACCCCATTGCCACAATGGTCATGGCCTGCTTGCATTGTGGGTGCCACACACATATATGTGTGGCACATGTGCTAGGGGGTCACATTGTATGTTCAAAGTCATGTTCGGTGTTGTAGGCATTTGACACAGTCTACACACACTTGTCATGGTGTTGGGGGATGTCTTTTTCTTGCATTCCCTAGGTTGTGGTGTGCTGGTTGTGTCATGCATTGTCCATCCTATGAGTGGGGGTGGTAGTAGTGGTAGGCATCCAGCCCCCCTGGCTAAGGGTGGTAGTAGTGGTAGGCATCCAGCCCCCTGGCTCAGGGTGGTAGTAGTGGTAGGCATCCAGCCCCCTGGCTAAGGGTGGTGGTGGGCATCCAGCCCCCCTGGCTAAGGGTGGTAGTAGTGGTAGGCATCCAGCCCCCTGGCTCAGGGTGGTAGTAGTGGTAGGCATCCAGCCCCCAGGCTCAGGGTGGTAGTAGTGGTAGGCATCCAGCCCCCCCTGGGTAAGGGTGGTGGTGGGCATCCAGCCCCCCCTGGCTAAGGGTGGTAGTAGTGGTAGGCATCCAGCCCCCCCTGGCTCAGGGTGGTAGTAGTGGTAGGCATCCAGCCCCCTGGCTCAGGGTGGTAGTAGTGGTAGGCATCCAGGCCCCCTGGCTTAGGGTGGTAGTAGTGGTAGGCATCCAGCCCCCTGGCTCAGGGTGGTAGTAGTGGTAGGCATCCAGCCCCCTGGCTAAGGGTGGTGGTGGGCATCCAGCCCCCCTGGCTAAGGGTGGTAGTAGTGGTAGGCATCCAGCCCCCCTGGCTAAGGGTGGTGGTGGGCATCCAGCCCCCCTGGCTAAGGGTGGTAGTAGTGGTAGGCATCCAGCCCCCTGGCTCAGGGTGGTAGTAGTGGTAGGCATCCAGCCCCCCTGGCTAAGGGTGGTAGTAGTGGTAGGCATCCAGTCCCCCTGGCTAAGGGTGGTGGTGGGCATCCAGCCCCCCTGGCTAAGGGTGGTGGTAGTGGTAGGCATCCAGCCCCCTGGCTCAGGGTGGTAGTAGTGGTAGGCATCCAGCCCCCTGGCTCAGGGTGGTAGTAGTGGTAGGCATCCAGCCCCCTGGCTCAGGGTGGTAGTAGTGGTAGGCATCCAGCCCCCTGGCTAAGGGTGGTGGTGGGCATCCAGCCCCCTGGCTAAGGGTGGTAGTAGTGGTAGGCATCCAGCCCCCTGGCTAAGGGTGGTGGTGGGCATCCAGCCCCCTGGCTAAGGGTGGTAGTAGTGGTAGGCATCCAGCCCCCCCTGGCTCAGGGTGGTAGTAGTGGTAGGCATCCAGCCCCCCCTGGCTCAGGGTGGTAGTAGTGGTAGGCATCCAGCCCCCCCTGGCTCAGGGTGGTAGTAGTGGTGGTAGGCATCCAGCCCCCCCTGGCTCAGGGTGGTAGTGGTGGTAGGCATCCAGCCCCCCCTGGGTGAGGGTGGTAGTAGTGGTAGGCATCCAGCCCCCCCTGGCTAAGGGTGGTAGTAGTGGTAGGCATCCAGCCCCCCCTGGCTCAGGGTGGTAGTAGTGGTAGGCATCCAGCCCCCCCTGGCTCAGGGTAGTAGTAGTGGTGGGCATCCAGCCCCCCCTGGGTAGGGGTGGTAGTGGTGGTGCGCATCCAGGCCCCTGTGTGCATATGTGGCATTGGTGATGGGCATCCCGCCCCTATGGTGCTGCTGTTGCTGGTGTAAGTATATTCTGCATCCCTCTGTGTGTGTGTGATGTGTCGTGTACGTGTTGTATGTGTTTTGTGGTTGGTGTCTGACTTACCTTCTGCGCCGTACGCGTCTGTGCCTGTTCCGGTAGTAAATGTAGTATATTGGTATGATCGGGACGAAGGGATTCATGGTTGGTTCGTGTCGTTCGTCCTTCTCGTTGCTTCGCGTCGTCCTCGTCGCTGGCGTGTTCGTCTCGTAGCCGTGGATCGTGTTGTGGCGCGAATCGGAGCTTATGTGCACCTCTCCCGGATGCTTTGACGTGCCGTGCGTAGCGACGGGTTCGGCGCATACGGGAAGCGCATCGTACTTGTTCGGCCGGACGGAGCTGCATTTTCCCTTCCGTGCGACTCGATTCAGCGTTTCCGGATTCGCCTCGGTCGGAGAACAGGACCTGGTTTGGGTGAGTACGGCTCGGCCGGATCCTGTGCTGTTGTGCGCATCGTACTTACTCGTTCGGTGTGCTGTACGGATCGGTCGGGAAACAGGCTTTCGCATGGCTTTTTTCCCGACCGAATGGTATTGGGTGCGCCTCCGACCGAGATCGGAATCGGCCCCTTTGTGTCTGCTGACCCTAGCAGGCCACCTTATTTTGAGCGCCCCCTTTTTTGGTGCACGCATATTAGGGTGGGTTTAATGATATTGAGAAAATAATATCATTTATAATGAACGTGCAGAATTAACGTGCAAGCTTTAGTGAAATAAAATGCGTTTAAAATGCATACAAATGTGGTAATCAGCCATATTTACCCATACTAGGCTCAAATGCATAAAGTAACATTGCTTTAAAAGCTGACTTGACTAGAAATGTTAAACGTATATATAAGGTTTATTTCTTGACCTTTCCATCAACATGTGTTTTATAATTAATAATAGTCTCATAAACATTTTTTTATTTTTTCGCAGAATGTTTCTACTTACACAAAGATCACTGTTAATACATGATTATGTTTTTCATTTAATGAGGTAATGAAGACGCTTGCATATAAAATACAGCATTTAAACTGAACTTGAACTTTTAACTTACTTGTTTTTATTACCAATTAATGGTGGTCCTACTAAACGTTTTCTTTTTGTTAATACAGATGTTTCGATTTCTACATACACCATACACCATACACCATACACCATACACCATTGTTAGCTAACTTTCAAAATGTGATATATATTAGAAGATTGGAGAAGTAAAGTTTAAAGGTGGGAAAGTAGTCTTGAATGAGAAAGTAATCCACATGAACTTATAGTTGATACCACATAGTTTCAAACCTAACATTGCTGTCTGCGGACTATTGTATTCCTGTGAGAAGAAGGGGAGTGATCCTGTTCCCATGAAGGCATCGAACGCTTATTTGGCTGACTGAAGACGAAAGAAGCAATATCTTGCAAAGCTTCAGAATGTGATGTCTATAATAATGCGTGTTCCTAGAATAGGTTACCATTCTTTTACCCACTTTCATTTACCCTTACTCCACGTTGCTCTGAGACTCTACTGAGTTTCTTGAACCTCTCTTCATGGGAAGTTCTGCTTTGAATTATTTTTGATCTATTGAGCTGACTTTAATGCTGAAGCTTTATGCTTTAGCTCGCTCTCTCGAACTAGAACTCTTTTTGGGTTCTGACTGGCGCCTTTCGCCTGGTTCTTAGAATAGGGATTTGTTTTCCTTTATGGAATGCACTTAATGCAATTTTTGCTTATTGATTGATTATTGACTTCTAATAAGATTCTAATGACTACATTTGATTCCCACTCCAGAAAACTTGGTTGCAGAGGATGGTTTACATCATGAGATGAGGAGCTATAAAATTACCCGAGTAAGAGTAATGCCCAAGTCCCATTGCCCAAAGCCCAAAATTTAAATACTGACGAGGTGCGGTTTCAAAGGTGGTTGCTGTATTGGAGGTGTGAGTATTAAATAGGGCATGCATCCTGAATTGTGATTATTGATGTGTTTTATTTGTGAGGTATTGGTGAATGCGTGTTGAATGAAATTGGTGATTGTTATGTGCTTATTGTGAAGAAGGTGAAGAGATTATCGGACTACGAAGATCCAAGGATATTGAGAAAAGTATAGAATACACTTTATGGTTTTCTTGTCTGCTAAAGACTTATGGTGTAGGTCATGAGGTACTGTTGACTAAACAAATTGAAATAGGGACTATAACGAATTACTGTGCATATACTAATATCGATTAGTGTTGGCAGAACCTAATTGCGCAAAACGTGAAACTACATTGATTAGGGTGATTTCCCCTGGTTGAGATTTCATTCGCGTATGTGAAATTCTTTCTGTGTGAAAAAGTAGGAAGGAGTAAAAACCTTAATATTTTGATTGTTGAATCGATTTTGTTTTATTTAGTGGAACAGACAAAGATTTGTTTATTTTTGTTCACTTAGAACAGTAAAGTTGTCTGTATGAGAGAAATTGTAAAAGAGGGTGAACCGCTGCAAGGCGTGAGACCATACATCATAGTGTGCAGCGCTGCGATTGGTTGGTCAGTGTACTGTTGCGCTGTTATTGGTTGATAATGACACAGAGTGCTGTGCTGTGATAGGTAATTTGTTGCATAAGTGCCGCATTGTGATTGGTTAACGAGTCTTCAAGTGTTAAAGTTTTAACAGGATTGGAGAAAAGAGATCTGACGTTTACAGAATAGAATCAAAACATTTGAGACTCTCAATTAAGTTGTTTGCTATTTGTTGAATAATTTAAAATCATAAAATGTTTTAAATAATTTAGGAGTCTTGTGTGAGGTGATGTGACAATTCTAGTATGCGATGGTGAAGAGGGTACATCAGTACATTACATGACAACGAAATTGGGGTTGCATACATGTTTGTGGCTTTGCCGATGGTGCAAGGTCACTGAGAATGAGAGTCCTTTCAGTTTTCCAAAATATGGTACATTTGAACTGAGAATTATTGAAAGGTTGAGAGAAAAGCTATATGAGATGAAGCCACCTCCTAAACCCACATGAAAACAGCACATGAAAAGGAAAGAGAGAGATACCAGAATAAAGCTAGAAAAGAAGTGCGTTATTATGCAGATGTTCGATAGGATGAAGGACAACAGAGATGGAGGAAAGCTATAGTCAAAGGGACTAGGCTGTATCTAGTGATTACTAATGAAAAATCTGAAAAGTCCAAAAAGAAGAGACACAGGAAAAAACTGATGAGGGAGCTGCAAAGAAATCAGATGCCAAAATTGATTCAGGGGATGAAATTTTGGAAGCGTTTTTAGCCGCAAATCCACCACCTTATGTGGCCCCTGTAACCAATACCGAGAGTACTTCAATGTCTAATGGGACAGTGGCTACTGCCCATGTTGACCCGAATTTGATACAAATTGAAAGAACATTACTGATGGCGCAGCCTGTTGTACAACTGGTTATATCAAATGTTGTGCCTGCACGAATTGAGAATGTTCCTATAGTAATGCTTCCAGGTGTTATTGCTTCTATTTTAACTGTACCAGCACCTGTGACTAAGGTTGTAACAATGCAGCCATTTCGAGATTCGCACAACGACTGCTCTGATTAATATTATTCCAAATACTGTAGTTCAAGGAGCCGTTGGTGGTGCGCCTTTGACAGGGTTTATCCTGACGTCGCAGAATTCACAGATTGTTGCCTGGACAACCCCACAAACAGTTCAGTCATTGAGAGAAAGATTATCTTTATGACACCAATAACACAGGGGGAGACAAATCTTTTTGAAGATGGGATTTTTCCCCCATGGTTTGAAGAAATGGCAGAGAATAAAAAGACAAAGAAATCAGGTTCTCATCACACAACAAACAGAGAAGGAGGGGCCATTAAATGTCCCAAGATTTAAAATAGAATTGAAAGTAGTAATCAGATGATGTTTAGATCTTTAACATATAAATCAATACCAAGAAAAAGAGTGGATATATTTGTGCAGAGAAATTATCAGACTTACAGCAGAGTCTGGCTAACTGATAGAGTTAGCCTGAAAATATGAAGACGATCTTTCAAAAAGTGTCCCATTTCAGAAAAGTTTCAGGGTACAATTGGATGATGAAGCTATTGAGACAATGCATTCTTTAGGAATGTCATTACACATTACTGAATTAGTAAAATGCATTCATAAATGGAGGGATTATGGGAAATTGGTGAGCAAATGGGCAAAGAAAAATGAGAAGAAAAAGATGCAATCAGGGTTAGCAGAAGTAAATAGTAAACCACTGACAGGTCCCTGGATGAAGGAGAAGCTTCGGCGTATCCATTGACAGAAATACCAGGAGGAGCATATGTTCATGTAGCTTGGAGCAGAGGCCATCTTGCAGCATTTACAAATAATTTTCCAATGTTGAGAGACAAGTTTGTACAATGGTACACACAAGTTGACAGATCTGTTAAAATTTACAAAGTGCTGTGGATTGATTTGAATGCATTCCCTGATATTTTAGTGCCGAATGATTTGTCGGCCATGTGTAAAGTTGCTGTACAATGACTGCATGCAGAACCAATGAAAGATGCTCACAGTAATGAATCATCTCCTGTAGTCAAGAAAAAATACAAAGCAGTCATTACATTTCTGAAAGGCAAGGTTCCCCAAAAGATATTGATTGGGTAAAGATTAAAAGAGCCAAAAGACTACAGTAGTTGATTACTATGAGTGGTAGCTTGAGGTGTTTCATAAACACAGTGAAAGGGAATATCCCGAACCGAATGACATGGGATTTTTTGGGTCTCAGTTTGTTATTGGTTTAAGACCAGAGATCAGTATACATATACAACAGAATATGATTTGATGGCAGACAAAATCGTTGGATGAGATCCTGAGGTATGCAAAGTATTGCAGTGACGAACAAGATATGAAGCAGAAAACGCTTAAGGAGAAATTCATATTAGCCCAGACAAAGTTTGCTCAGAAGATTTTCAGAAACAGTTGTTTGCAGGAAATCAGGGTGGTATGCAAGGTGTTGGTTTACATGCCGGAGTACAAGGAGGATGTGGTGTTTCACAGGTTAGAGGGAGAGGTGTACCTCTTGATCCGAATTCTTGTGTAGATGTTGCAACACTGAAGAAAATGACTCCTTGTCACCTTTGTAATAAAATCGGGCATTGGGAGAGGGAGTGTAGACTTCATCCAAATACAATAAACGGAAATGGTCAAATGCAAGGAGGAAATCAAATTCAGATGCAGAATGTACCCATTCAGCAGATGCAAATGCCAATGCAGAAACGGGTTCTAATTATGCAGGTTCAACAAGCCCAGCTGGTCCCACAGAATATGGGAAGTCTCAGATTTAATATGAATCAGATGCCCAAAGAAAACCTAAACCCATTCTAGAACCATAATTAGAATCCATTTCAACAGTTCCCAATGCTAGACAATGACAGTTTTGGCTCCGACAATTCTCAATCACAGTGTCTGAGGGGGAAGGAAGATTGTGTGCTTGCAGCAGTCTTGAAGGTAGCCCAGAGTGGACCATATGGAGAAGGAGAAGTTAATGGCCACCAAGTGTCATTTTTGATCGGCACCGGTGCGACCAGATCCACTGTTAGAACTGCGGACGTCCAAGACCTACCCCTCTCGGGAAAGAAGATCCAAGTAGTAGGAGTTTCAAATAAACAGATCATAAATTCAGTTTCAGAAAAAGTTTCTGTAAAAATTAGTTCATTTAAAGAAAACCATAAATTCGTTGTCTGTGATTCTAGCCCTGTAAACTTGTTAGGGAGAGATTTATCGTGCAAGTTACATTAAACTATTTACTGTACATTGGATGGTGTTGAATTTCAAACACTTGATGAAGATGTAGAATTCAAAATGGCCCAACAAGAAACAGCTGTAGGATTGTATTTAGTGGGGCAGTTGAAGAATTTCCTCCTGATTTAAAAGAGGCAGTGAACCGAGAAGTATGGGATTTCACAGGGAAGGGCATTGGACTGATTAAAGGTATAAAACCTGGGCGAGTTACAGTAAAACTTAATGCAGTGTATCTGAGAACACCACCATATAATTTGGCCCCAGAAACAATTGCAGGAATAACTACCATAATAGAAGATATGTTGAGGAAAGTGATTTTAAAAGAAATTGTTAGTAGTCCTTGTAACTCTCTGATCATGGGTTTACAGAACCCAATGGTAAATATCAGATTGTGCAGGACCTTCGAAAGATTAATAACATTGTTGTCCCATGTTGTCCCGTGATACCGAATCCATCCACCATACTTTTCTAGATTCGTAAACTGCAGAATATTTTACCATTGTGGACTTGTGCTAGGCCTTCCTTTCTGTACCATTGCATGAGAACAGTCATTCCTTGTTCTCTTTTATAGTCTGCCAGAGGGTTTTTGCATGGTGCCGAGTTCCACAAGCGTATACAGAGAATTTGTCTATTTTTAACCAAATCTTGAAAAAGAATCTTAAATCACTGCAGATGTTTTACAATTCAGTTCTCTTGCAGTATATTGATGACCTACTTGCGGCATCAGACACATGAGAAGCTTGCATGTGTCTGATTGCACTTCTAAATCACCTGGCTGAGAATGGACATAGTGTCTCCAGGTAAACTGCAATATTGTCAGAGAGAAGTCCAATACTTGGGACATATCATTTAAAAAGGTGGGGGGGAGTGTCACTAGAGAGAGTTGAGACCATTTTGCAGATGAACCCACCCAGAACACAAACAGAAGTCAGAATGTTTTTGGGAATGGTTGGCTACTGTACACGGTGGATACTAAACTTTTCCCTAGTGGCTAAACCTTTACTGAGGCTGACATACAAAGATGTGCCTAATCCGCTTCCATGGGACAACAAGTGCTTAAAATCCTTCCTAGAGCTGAGAGAAAGACTCTGTCGTGCCCCGGCACTAGGAATGCCTGATTACATTAAGATATTTACATTGTTTTGCAGCGAGAGGGAGGGCTACCTCACTCAGTGCTTACTCAGATGCATGGAGATGCACAAAGATCTATGGCTTGTTTTTCAACTACCCTTGACCCTGTAGCCGCAGGACTTCCCGGCTGTCTTAAAGGCATATCAGCAGTTGAAGTCAGTACTCAGAGATGTGAAAACATAGTGATGGGACACCCATTAACTGTTATGGTCCCTCATTCTGTTAAAACTTTGCTCACCAGAACGATAACCCAGTACATGACAAATAGTAGGCTCACAAAGTACGAGCAACACATCCTTGCTGATTAGAATATCATATTGAAATGCTGCCAAATTTTAAACCTGTCAACCCTGTTGCACATAAATGAGGATTTCAATGGAGATGAAGTTCAGCATGATTGTCTAGATGTCATGGACTTATGCACCAAGCCAAGGCCAGACATAAAAGATGAACCTTTGAGTGAGCCTGGTTATGTAATTTTTGTTGATGGCTCATGTTTGAGAAATAATGAAGGCACCCTGAGAGCAGCTTATGTTGTGTGGAATTAACTCCCCTTGCCATAGCTTGCAGTCTAACAACCCAACTGAGAGCGACTATATTTACGAATAGTCAGTTTGGCTTTGGTGTTGTCCATGATTTTGGATAGATATGGTCACAAAGAGGTTTCATAGCCTCTTCTGGAACACCCATCCGTAATGGGGAACATGTAAGAAACCTGCTTGAGGCATTTCAGTTACCAGCAGAAGTTGCAGTGGTTAAATGTGCAGCTCACCGAAGTGGCAACGGTTATGTCACAGTCAGAAACAGATATGCAGACAAAGTTGAAGGGTATTGTGCACTTGTGGCCTGCACATTTAACGGGGCTTACACAAATGAATCTGAAGAGGACACTGTTTTCTCATTGTTGTTGTCAGTAGCTGATACATGGGCAGAACTCAAAATATTGTAGGAAAATGTTTTAGAAGCAGAACAGCAGGGGTGGATCAGAGCAGGATGTGAGAAAAATGCAAATGACACTTGGATAGCAGCAAATGGAAGACCAGTGTTGCCAGATAGTTAGTTGTTTCCCATGACATGACATTTCCATGGCCAAATACACCTGGGAAGAGATGCAATGGGAGACTATTCAGGCAGAATTGGTTTAACCCCAGATTTAGGATGTTTGCAGAAGAACTGTGCCATTGTTGTGTGACATGTCAACAGATGAATGTGAGAAAGAGAATAGCTGTAACGCTATGTCACATAGGGAGAACAGTTGGTCCCTTCAACAGAATGTAAGTGGACTTCATCGAGATGCCTGTTTGTAATGGGTTGATATATGTCCTCGTTATAGTGTACATTCTCTCTCAATGGGTGGAAGCGTACCCAACACGGAGAAATGATAGTCTCACAGTAGCAAAAATACTGTTGAGGGAGTTGATACCTAGTTATGGATTACCAGTTTCTCTGGAGTCAGATCGTGGGACTCATTTCAATAATGAGGTCCTAAGAATCTCATCACCTGCAGACTTGACTACTGCAACATACTCTACGCTGGCGTCACCCAGAAACAGCTCAGGAAACTACAGAACATCCGCAGCAAGAGTGGTCCTCGACATCCCCCACCGCAGTCACATAACACAACACCTCCAACAACTCCACTGGCTTCCATTCAACAAGAGGATCACCTTCAAACTCCTCACACATGCCTACAAAGCTCTCCACAACACAGGACCAGAATATCTGAACCACCGTCTCGCATTCCACATACCCACCAGACAACTCCGCTACGCCCAACTTGCCCTGGCCTCCGTCCCATGGATCCACAAGACCAGAACCAGAGGAAGATCCTTTCCCTACCTCGCCGCCAAGACCTGGAACACCCTGCCCCTCCACCTCAGGCAATCCCCGTCATTGACCCAATTTGAACCTCCAGGCCCAGACGGATCCGCAGCCCCCTCTCAGTGCTTTGAGACCCTCACGGGTGAGTAGCAGTGCTATATAAACTCCTGATTGATTGATTAATTGAAGAATGCTTTGTGCAGCTTTACTGATTGAGCAGAGACTACACTGCAGTTATCGACCGGAATCCTCTGGAATTTGTGAACAGCTCAAAAGAACCATAAAGTCTTGATTGGCAAATGTTTGTGCTTCCACATCAATGAAATGGCCAAATGCTTTTCCTTTGGTGTTGGTGCTTTCTCTTTGGTGTTGATTAGTCTCCGAGGGATTCCTGACAGGAAGACTGGGTTATCTCCTCATGAGATTTTAATGGGGCATGCCATGAGACTGGCTGCTGTACCTGTGAATGCACCTTTGAAGATCACAGATGGCATGATAACCTATTACTGCAAAGGATTGGCAGAAGTGGTGTGTTCTGTCTCTCACCAGGTTGAAGCTGCTACCTTAAATCTGCATCGAAATTCTCATCACGAACACTGCTGTTATGTGCTCTGGTTTACCAACCTGAGTACATGCATCGCACACTTAAGAGTAAGAAATCATATGAAGAATTAGTGTTCTTTGAGCCAGAACCAAGAGCTCTGGTGACAGAACCGTCACAAGCTGGACAATTGCAAGGAGAAATACTGCAGGAGACACAACAGCACAGAAGATAAAGGAGTAAAGAACGACAAACAGTTGCACCAATCCAGGTTCCTGTGATTTCGCAAAGTAGAAAACATTTGAGACAGCACCAGAACCAACAAGTGATTCGGGTGAGGGAACATACACAAGGAACGAGAAGAGTCACCCACAATGCTGAATGGCCACAAAACTATGGTCCAAGAAAATTAAGATCGAGTGTGTCAGTTGATCGCATACCACTGACTATTGCTGAGGAAACAAAGTCAAGTGGTGTAAGTGATGAAATAGAAGATCAACCAAAGAGAAGGAGATTAAAGTGCCTCGTTGAAGGTATTCTGCACCTGAGTGGACATACTACTCAAACCAAGTGTTAAAGTTGCAAGTGTAAGACTTGCTCCTTTGAGATCAGGACTGTACAATCTTCCGTGACATCACACTGAAAACAAAAATTGGAAAAAAGCTGTTTTGAAGGATTTCTTAAAAGAATCAAAAGTTTGAGAGACATAAAAGACTGAAACAATTTTTTGTTTTAAGAAGATTTCCCTAGGCCCAAGGCTGCCGAAGAAGAGTAGGAATAACACATTTAGAAGAACGCAGAGCAGGGTTAAGGTTGACTGTACGAAGACTGCTGTAAATAAGTGGCTGCTTAAAGAAACTAAATGCAAAAAGAGGCTGCTTGAGATAAACTGAACTGTTGAATTATTGCTGTATATTTTGCTTAAACAATTTGACTACAGACAAACATGAGTTGTTTTTTTATTGCTCATAATCTTTTTTTATTGAAAGTTTTTGATTCAGTACAACAAAGTACGACATAGTCGCCAAATACATCATAGTATGACAAGAGATCGGGTGTTTCAGTGTAAACAAACAGAATGCAAGGTCAATGACAAATTGTAGCGAGAGTTAAGACCAGCAGTAAATTGACACTTCACAAGGTCATCCACAATATGACATGTCGCAAAACCAGAAAGGAAGAACACAGAAACAGCAGTGTATAACAACTTCAGGTCAAGGTTGGCAATATACAGGTCAAAGCTAGAAGCAACGCCATGCTATAGTGCATAAATGGGTGCCACTAATGGGAAGAGAGTCAGTCAAAAAGCTGCAATACCCTTAGTCCTGGTGGGCTGAAACAGGTGAACTCTAGCGAGTGAGATGTTGGATCAGTTTACGCCAAACATACTGAAATTTAGCCTCAGTCCGAGTTAAGTTATTGGGTAGTTGTTCCAACGCCATCACATATCACAGGCAAGAGAACCACTGAGCAGCAGAGCCACAAGCTGCTGCACTGCAAGTAGCATCTGACTAATAAGCTTCCAGTCAGCGTGGGTCATTGCTTCCAAGGCAATAGGTCGGGCACCATGAGGTTAGCAGAGAGTGGATACCCTACGGTGGCCTTAATGTGTCCCAAGATTTCGTTCCAATAAGTAGTAAGGAGAGTGCAGCACCACTATATGTGGCAGAAATCTCCCACTATCAGTCCACACCACTAGCAAAGGGAGGAAGTGGATTGGAAGATGGTGGAAAGGTGAGGTGGTGTATAGTACCATTGTAACACGAGCGTGTATGCTGTTTCCCTCAGGGATAAGCTGCGGTATGTTTTTGGTATATCCTGCCATAGGCTCTCCCATTGTTTGGGTGAAATGCCCTCTGTGTTGGTAGTCTGCCAGGAAGCTTGATATGTGTGGATGCGAGGCATGTGGAATGTTGAAGCAAGCCATATGTGTTAGATATGAGTCCCCTGGATCCGTCTTAGGCCTATACTAGCTTTTGGAAGGGGTATAGGATCTGACAATACCAGGGAAGTGGAGGGATGCAACACCCAATGTCGCAGTTGGCAATACTGCAGTCTCGCTGTTTCAGAGAGGTGGTAGTCAGCCTTGCACTGATCAAAGGATCTTATGGAGGTTCCAAAAAAGAGGTCACCTAGTGTCATGCATTCCCCAACCTCCCAGCTGGGAAAGCGCTGGGGCAACTGCGTGGGTGTGAAATTACAATCACATGCAATGGGTATATTGGGGTAGGGGAAGGTAGTAAGCCCCCTCCTAGTTGTCAGTCTGTCCCATATGTCAAGCACTGTCCTAGTGGGGTAGCTATATAAGTTCTGCACGACCAGGTGTGTTTAGGTAGCCAGGCTAGGTCCCAAAGGAGTCGGCAAGCAACAGCCCATTTCATGTGAAACCAGTGCTTCTCACTCTTGTGCACCACCCACTCAGGTATGTATAGTAAGTGGGCAGCCCAATAATATTCGAGAAGGTTGGGGTCGGCCAGTCCACCCATGTCTCGAGGCTTCATCATCAGGGAGTTAGAGATCCTCAGCCGCTTCCCATTACAGATAAAGGAGTGGATGTCCTGTTGCAAGTGCATGATGTCCTCTTGAGGGATCAGAGTGGGCAAGGTCTGGAATAGGTATAGAGCCTGCGGGAGTACATTCATTTTTATGACATTAACACGGCCTAGCGAAGAGATGTGGAGGGGTTTCCATCGTTAAAGATTCGCTAAGATGGATTGACTGAGTGCGCCCAATTAGTCTGTGTCCAAGATGATAGTGTAGGAGTTAGGTTGAGATCCAAATACCGAATCGTACCTGGAGACCACTGGAACAGTGCCAATCTTTGCAGAGCAAAGAGTTTCTGCTTGGGTATAGTTAAATTGAGTGCGCAAGATTTGGGCATGTTGATTTTGAATCGCTGGCAACGATGGCTGCGAGAGAAACATGTGTTGTCTTAACAGAAATAGATGCAAGATTATTATGGGTATTACATTTTTAGTAACAGTGTTAGTAATCATACCAGTATTAGTAGGGTTTTATTTCACACCAGACAAGGAAATTAGGTCAACACTTGCTCCTGTGCCAGCTACACACACAATAGATGAGGCATAATTAAAGTCATCATTCATGAGTTACAAGCATGAAGATTACACTGCCAATGTTTACTCTAGGTTAGTTTAACAATACACACAAGAACTAGACACGAAGGACTGTCATGTCTGTGCCCACTTACCTTTGTCTGCTGCTGAGGCAGTGATTTACCACCACATACCTCTGTCATCTGCAATCACGTGTGGTATTTTGCTTGCATTAGTGTATAGGTGAGAACACTTTGAATTTTTTTTACTCAAATTATGATTTGGTTCCTTTGCAGAAGAGCATGAATTTACACCCACAGGTGAAACAAATGGACACAGCTTGGTATTATTTGAGACCATCCATGCCTATAGATAGTGCTAATGCTTATGAAAACAGTTGAATCTGCTTAAAGAGACCCCTAGAGAAAGTATTCATCATGACATTAGTGGGAAGGAATACAAGCATTTAACACAGTAAAAATAGAGAGGAAGATGTTTTGCAAAATGTTTAGAAGAAAGAAGTCGATGAATTCAAAAAGAAAATGGTTTATCCTAAATTGAAACTAGACAGAAGACAAATAGGGAACATATGTGTTTGTAAAAGAAGAACTCGAAGTAGACATGAAGGGATTAATAGTTATGAACACACATTTGAAATCATGGGAGGTACATGGCACATTTTACAAGGAGAAGAAACCGTCATTCCTGTAGTTTATTTCATTTGTGGACAGGATGCTTATTTCCAATTACTAGCTGATTGGGAGGGTATTTGCTATTTAGCTTTGCTATTTTCTAAGATGTATCATGTAAATAGCATAGATGCTTTAACAATGACACCATCACACAGACATAAACGTAACGTAGGTGATGGAACACCACTAGTAGGGGACAGTTTTGGAGCAATCCTGCCACCAGTAGGGGTTATATTAAATGATGAGAAGATTAAAAAGCGTTTAACAGTTGTTGACAAACTGGCAACCAGTACTTCTGGAGCTTCATTAATTGTTAACATAGAGTTAGTGGCTATTAGATCAATGGATTTGCAAAATCGCTTAGCATTAGACATTTAACTCACAAAGAAAGGGGAGTCTGCAAGATGCTCTGCATTGCTGCTCATACAAACCCAATGATAGGAAATATAATCAAGAATTTGCAAAGAACATTTCTTATTTGAAGCCTGAATTAGAACCACTAGAAACTCATGGGATTTTAGAAAATTTCAGCAATGGATCACTCGAATTGGCAATTGGTTTGCAACTACTAGAGGAGGACTTTTGAGAGCTATATTTGAGCCAATATTAATAGTTGGGCTTTGCTTATTGATCTTCTTTGTTTTTTCTTAAGGCTGTAGATATTACATTAACAAAAGAAAGATCAGAGAAACAAGCAAATGGGTGGAGAGGGAACTAGCATTAAATGATCACATCAATCGACAATACAAAAGGTTAAAGGAATCTCGAGGTTTAAAAAGAAAAACAACTGACCCAACTAAGGATGAGAATGAACTCTAAAGATTCATGTGTGAAGAAATCGTGATGTTTAGATAACCATCAGACAGGGGATTTGAGGGTGTGTTTTAATAATATCAAGAAAATAATATAGTTTATAAGAAATGTGCAGAATTAACGTGCATGATTTAGTGAAATAAAATACTTTTAAAATGCATAAAAATGTAGTAAGCAGCCATATTTACCTGTACTAGCCCTCAAATGGGTAAAGTAACATTGCTTGAAAAGCTGGCTTGACTAGAAATGTTAAATGAGCAAAAAAGGATTATTTCTTGACCTTTCCATGAACATGTTTTTATAATAATAGTTTCGTAAATGTTTTTATATATTTCCGCAAAATGTTTCTACTTACACAAAGATCACTGTAAACTCATGATAAGTTTTTGTCATTTACTTAGGTAATGAAGAAGCTTGCATACAAAATACAGCATTTAAACTAAACTTGACCTCTTTTGAAATTACTTGTTTTTATTTCCAATCAATGGTGAGTCTGAGAAATGCTTCCCCTCAAGCGGAGATACGAACTGCCGTAGCTCCCGACAGCCAGCCGTAGGTGCCCACAGCACACAACAAAACCCTTCGGGCCCCGTCACAATGTTCTCCACAACAAAGTACCTTGTGGCCTGGGTCCAGAGAGAGGGAGCCGTTGACCTTAGACGGAGCAAAACCAAAGGGGATGATGGACGGAGTGTTGAACATTGCAAGCACTCACCCCCAGTCAACTGATCTGGGTTTAATCCATCATCATTCTTTAGCTCACTCCGCCACCCCAGTTCAGACATGGCCATATGCAAATCAGTCTGACCCTGTGCCTCATGGGAACAGTCCAGCCCGAACTGCCAAGCCATGTCTTCCCTGGACCGGAAACAAGCATCCTGGGACCGGTTTCTGGCTTACAGCCGTCATCAGCCAGGCTATCTTGCATCCAGTGGCAAAGTGAGCAAGGGACCCACGTCTGGGCATACCCTGCCAACTTAGGGCGAACATAGCAAAACCAAAGGGGATGATGGACGGAGTGTTGAACATTGCAAGCACTCACCCCCAGTCAACTGATCTGGGTTTAATCCATCATCATTCTTTAGCTCACTCCGCCACCCCAGTTCAGACATGGCCATATGCAAATCAGTCTGACCCTGTGCCTCATGGGAACAGTCCAGCCCGAACTGCCAAGCCATGTCTTCCCTAGACCGGAAACAAGCATCCTGGGACCGGTTTCTGGCTTACAGCCGTCATCAGCCAGGCTATCTTGCATCCAGTGGCAAAGTGAGCAAGGGACCCACGTCTGGGCATACCCTGCCAACTTAGGGCGAACATAGCAAAACCAAAGGGGATGATGGACGGAGTGTTGAACATTGCAAGCACTCACCCCCAGTCAACTGATCTGGGTTTAATCCATCATCATTCTTTAGCTCACTCCGCCACCCCAGTTCAGACATGGCCATATGCAAATCAGTCTGACCCTGTGCCTCATGGGAACAGTCCAGCCCGAACTGCCAAGCCATGTCTTCCCTGGACCGGAAACAAGCATCCTGGGACCGGTTTCTGGCTTACAGCCGTCATCAGCCAGGCTATCTTGCATCCAGTGGCAAAGTGAGCAAGGGACCCACGTCTGGGCATACCCTGCCAACTTAGGGCGAACATAGCAAAACCAAAGGGGATGATGGACGGAGTGTTGAACATTGCAAGCACTCACCCCCAGTCAACTGATCTGGGTTTAATCCATCATCATTCTTTAGCTCACTCCGCCACCCCAGTTCAGACATGGCCATATGCAAATCAGTCTGACCCTGTGCCTCATGGGAACAGTCCAGCCCGAACTGCCAAGCCATGTCTTCCCTGGACCGGAAACAAGCATCCTGGGACCGGTTTCTGGCTTACAGCCGTCATCAGCCAGGCTATCTTGCATCCAGTGGCAAAGTGAGCAAGGGACCCACGTCTGGGCATACCCTGCCAACTTAGGGCGAACATAGCAAAACCAAAGGGGATGATGGACGGAGTGTTGAACATTGCAAGCACTCACCCCCAGTCAACTGATCTGGGTTTAATCCATCATCATTCTTTAGCTCACTCCGCCACCCCAGTTCAGACATGGCCATATGCAAATCAGTCTGACCCTGTGCCTCATGGGAACAGTCCAGCCCGAACTGCCAAGCCATGTCTTCCCTGGACCGGAAACAAGCATCCTGGGACCGGTTTCTGGCTTACAGCCGTCATCAGCCAGGCTATCTTGCATCCAGTGGCAAAGTGAGCAAGGGACCCACGTCTGGGCATACCCTGCCAACTTAGGGCGAACATAGCAAAACCAAAGGGGATGATGGACGGAGTGTTGAACATTGCAAGCACTCACCCCCAGTCAACTGATCTGGGTTTAATCCATCATCATTCTTTAGCTCACTCCGCCACCCCAGTTCAGACATGGCCATATGCAAATCAGTCTGACCCTGTGCCTCATGGGAACAGTCCAGCCCGAACTGCCAAGCCATGTCTTCCCTGGACCGGAAACAAGCATCCTGGGACCGGTTTCTGGCTTACAGCCGTCATCAGCCAGGCTATCTTGCATCCAGTGGCAAAGTGAGCAAGGGACCCACGTCTGGGCATACCCTGCCAACTTAGGGCGAACATAGCAAAACCAAAGGGGATGATGGACGGAGTGTTGAACATTGCAAGCACTCACCCCCAGTCAACTGATCTGGGTTTAATCCATCATCATTCTTTAGCTCACTCCGCCACCCCAGTTCAGACATGGCCATATGCAAATCAGTCTGACCCTGTGCCTCATGGGAACAGTCCAGCCCGAACTGCCAAGCCATGTCTTCCCTGGACCGGAAACAAGCATCCTGGGACCGGTTTCTGGCTTACAGCCGTCATCAGCCAGGCTATCTTGCATCCAGTGGCAAAGTGAGCAAGGGACCCACGTCTGGGCATACCCTGCCAACTTAGGGCGAACATAGCAAAACCAAAGGGGATGATGGACGGAGTGTTGAACATTGCAAGCACTCACCCCCAGTCAACTGATCTGGGTTTAATCCATCATCATTCTTTAGCTCACTCCGCCACCCCAGTTCAGACATGGCCATATGCAAATCAGTCTGACCCTGTGCCTCATGGGAACAGTCCAGCCCGAACTGCCAAGCCATGTCTTCCCTGGACCGGAAACAAGCATCCTGGGACCGGTTTCTGGCTTACAGCCGTCATCAGCCAGGCTATCTTGCATCCAGTGGCAAAGTGAGCAAGGGACCCACGTCTGGGCATACCCTGCCAACTTAGGGCGAACATAGCAAAACCAAAGGGGATGATGGACGGAGTGTTGAACATTGCAAGCACTCACCCCCAGTCAACTGATCTGGGTTTAATCCATCATCATTCTTTAGCTCACTCCGCCACCCCAGTTCAGACATGGCCATATGCAAATCAGTCTGACCCTGTGCCTCATGGGAACAGTCCAGCCCGAACTGCCAAGCCATGTCTTCCCTGGACCGGAAACAAGCATCCTGGGACCGGTTTCTGGCTTACAGCCGTCATCAGCCAGGCTATCTTGCATCCAGTGGCAAAGTGAGCAAGGGACCCACGTCTGGGCATACCCTGCCAACTTAGGGCGAACATAGCAAAACCAAAGGGGATGATGGACGGAGTGTTGAACATTGCAAGCACTCACCCCCAGTCAACTGATCTGGGTTTAATCCATCATCATTCTTTAGCTCACTCCGCCACCCCAGTTCAGACATGGCCATATGCAAATCAGTCTGACCCTGTGCCTCATGGGAACAGTCCAGCCCGAACTGCCAAGCCATGTCTTCCCTGGACCGGAAACAAGCATCCTGGGACCGGTTTCTGGCTTACAGCCGTCATCAGCCAGGCTATCTTGCATCCAGTGGCAAAGTGAGCAAGGGACCCACGTCTGGGCATACCCTGCCAACTTAGGGCGAACATAGCAAAACCAAAGGGGATGATGGACGGAGTGTTGAACATTGCAAGCACTCACCCCCAGTCAACTGATCTGGGTTTAATCCATCATCATTCTTTAGCTCACTCCGCCACCCCAGTTCAGACATGGCCATATGCAAATCAGTCTGACCCTGTGCCTCATGGGAACAGTCCAGCCCGAACTGCCAAGCCATGTCTTCCCTGGACCGGAAACAAGCATCCTGGGACCGGTTTCTGGCTTACAGCCGTCATCAGCCAGGCTATCTTGCATCCAGTGGCAAAGTGAGCAAGGGACCCACGTCTGGGCATACCCTGCCAACTTAGGGCGAACATAGCAAAACCAAAGGGGATGATGGACGGAGTGTTGAACATTGCAAGCACTCACCCCCAGTCAACTGATCTGGGTTTAATCCATCATCATTCTTTAGCTCACTCCGCCACCCCAGTTCAGACATGGCCATATGCAAATCAGTCTGACCCTGTGCCTCATGGGAACAGTCCAGCCCGAACTGCCAAGCCATGTCTTCCCTGGACCGGAAACAAGCATCCTGGGACCGGTTTCTGGCTTACAGCCGTCATCAGCCAGGCTATCTTGCATCCAGTGGCAAAGTGAGCAAGGGACCCACGTCTGGGCATACCCTGCCAACTTAGGGCGAACATAGCAAAACCAAAGGGGATGATGGACGGAGTGTTGAACATTGCAAGCACTCACCCCCAGTCAACTGATCTGGGTTTAATCCATCATCATTCTTTAGCTCACTCCGCCACCCCAGTTCAGACATGGCCATATGCAAATCAGTCTGACCCTGTGCCTCATGGGAACAGTCCAGCCCGAACTGCCAAGCCATGTCTTCCCTGGACCGGAAACAAGCATCCTGGGACCGGTTTCTGGCTTACAGCCGTCATCAGCCAGGCTATCTTGCATCCAGTGGCAAAGTGAGCAAGGGACCCACGTCTGGGCATACCCTGCCAACTTAGGGCGAACATAGCAAAACCAAAGGGGATGATGGACGGAGTGTTGAACATTGCAAGCACTCACCCCCAGTCAACTGATCTGGGTTTAATCCATCATCATTCTTTAGCTCACTCCGCCACCCCAGTTCAGACATGGCCATATGCAAATCAGTCTGACCCTGTGCCTCATGGGAACAGTCCAGCCCGAACTGCCAAGCCATGTCTTCCCTGGACCGGAAACAAGCATCCTGGGACCGGTTTCTGGCTTACAGCCGTCATCAGCCAGGCTATCTTGCATCCAGTGGCAAAGTGAGCAAGGGACCCACGTCTGGGCATACCCTGCCAACTTAGGGCGAACATAGCAAAACCAAAGGGGATGATGGACGGAGTGTTGAACATTGCAAGCACTCACCCCCAGTCAACTGATCTGGGTTTAATCCATCATCATTCTTTAGCTCACTCCGCCACCCCAGTTCAGACATGGCCATATGCAAATCAGTCTGACCCTGTGCCTCATGGGAACAGTCCAGCCCGAACTGCCAAGCCATGTCTTCCCTGGACCGGAAACAAGCATCCTGGGACCGGTTTCTGGCTTACAGCCGTCATCAGCCAGGCTATCTTGCATCCAGTGGCAAAGTGAGCAAGGGACCCACGTCTGGGCATACCCTGCCAACTTAGGGCGAACATAGCAAAACCAAAGGGGATGATGGACGGAGTGTTGAACATTGCAAGCACTCACCCCCAGTCAACTGATCTGGGTTTAATCCATCATCATTCTTTAGCTCACTCCGCCACCCCAGTTCAGACATGGCCATATGCAAATCAGTCTGACCCTGTGCCTCATGGGAACAGTCCAGCCCGAACTGCCAAGCCATGTCTTCCCTGGACCGGAAACAAGCATCCTGGGACCGGTTTCTGGCTTACAGCCGTCATCAGCCAGGCTATCTTGCATCCAGTGGCAAAGTGAGCAAGGGACCCACGTCTGGGCATACCCTGCCAACTTAGGGCGAACATAGCAAAACCAAAGGGGATGATGGACGGAGTGTTGAACATTGCAAGCACTCACCCCCAGTCAACTGATCTGGGTTTAATCCATCATCATTCTTTAGCTCACTCCGCCACCCCAGTTCAGACATGGCCATATGCAAATCAGTCTGACCCTGTGCCTCATGGGAACAGTCCAGCCCGAACTGCCAAGCCATGTCTTCCCTGGACCGGAAACAAGCATCCTGGGACCGGTTTCTGGCTTACAGCCGTCATCAGCCAGGCTATCTTGCATCCAGTGGCAAAGTGAGCAAGGGACCCACGTCTGGGCATACCCTGCCAACTTAGGGCGAACATAGCAAAACCAAAGGGGATGATGGACGGAGTGTTGAACATTGCAAGCACTCACCCCCAGTCAACTGATCTGGGTTTAATCCATCATCATTCTTTAGCTCACTCCGCCACCCCAGTTCAGACATGGCCATATGCAAATCAGTCTGACCCTGTGCCTCATGGGAACAGTCCAGCCCGAACTGCCAAGCCATGTCTTCCCTGGACCGGAAACAAGCATCCTGGGACCGGTTTCTGGCTTACAGCCGTCATCAGCCAGGCTATCTTGCATCCAGTGGCAAAGTGAGCAAGGGACCCACGTCTGGGCATACCCTGCCAACTTAGGGCGAACATAGCAAAACCAAAGGGGATGATGGACGGAGTGTTGAACATTGCAAGCACTCACCCCCAGTCAACTGATCTGGGTTTAATCCATCATCATTCTTTAGCTCACTCCGCCACCCCAGTTCAGACATGGCCATATGCAAATCAGTCTGACCCTGTGCCTCATGGGAACAGTCCAGCCCGAACTGCCAAGCCATGTCTTCCCTGGACCGGAAACAAGCATCCTGGGACCGGTTTCTGGCTTACAGCCGTCATCAGCCAGGCTATCTTGCATCCAGTGGCAAAGTGAGCAAGGGACCCACGTCTGGGCATACCCTGCCAACTTAGGGCGAACATAGCAAAACCAAAGGGGATGATGGACGGAGTGTTGAACATTGCAAGCACTCACCCCCAGTCAACTGATCTGGGTTTAATCCATCATCATTCTTTAGCTCACTCCGCCACCCCAGTTCAGACATGGCCATATGCAAATCAGTCTGACCCTGTGCCTCATGGGAACAGTCCAGCCCGAACTGCCAAGCCATGTCTTCCCTGGACCGGAAACAAGCATCCTGGGACCGGTTTCTGGCTTACAGCCGTCATCAGCCAGGCTATCTTGCATCCAGTGGCAAAGTGAGCAAGGGACCCACGTCTGGGCATACCCTGCCAACTTAGGGCGAACATAGCAAAACCAAAGGGGATGATGGACGGAGTGTTGAACATTGCAAGCACTCACCCCCAGTCAACTGATCTGGGTTTAATCCATCATCATTCTTTAGCTCACTCCGCCACCCCAGTTCAGACATGGCCATATGCAAATCAGTCTGACCCTGTGCCTCATGGGAACAGTCCAGCCCGAACTGCCAAGCCATGTCTTCCCTGGACCGGAAACAAGCATCCTGGGACCGGTTTCTGGCTTACAGCCGTCATCAGCCAGGCTATCTTGCATCCAGTGGCAAAGTGAGCAAGGGACCCACGTCTGGGCATACCCTGCCAACTTAGGGCGAACATAGCAAAACCAAAGGGGATGATGGACGGAGTGTTGAACATTGCAAGCACTCACCCCCAGTCAACTGATCTGGGTTTAATCCATCATCATTCTTTAGCTCACTCCGCCACCCCAGTTCAGACATGGCCATATGCAAATCAGTCTGACCCTGTGCCTCATGGGAACAGTCCAGCCCGAACTGCCAAGCCATGTCTTCCCTGGACCGGAAACAAGCATCCTGGGACCGGTTTCTGGCTTACAGCCGTCATCAGCCAGGCTATCTTGCATCCAGTGGCAAAGTGAGCAAGGGACCCACGTCTGGGCATACCCTGCCAACTTAGGGCGAACATAGCAAAACCAAAGGGGATGATGGACGGAGTGTTGAACATTGCAAGCACTCACCCCCAGTCAACTGATCTGGGTTTAATCCATCATCATTCTTTAGCTCACTCCGCCACCCCAGTTCAGACATGGCCATATGCAAATCAGTCTGACCCTGTGCCTCATGGGAACAGTCCAGCCCGAACTGCCAAGCCATGTCTTCCCTGGACCGGAAACAAGCATCCTGGGACCGGTTTCTGGCTTACAGCCGTCATCAGCCAGGCTATCTTGCATCCAGTGGCAAAGTGAGCAAGGGACCCACGTCTGGGCATACCCTGCCAACTTAGGGCGAACATAGCAAAACCAAAGGGGATGATGGACGGAGTGTTGAACATTGCAAGCACTCACCCCCAGTCAACTGATCTGGGTTTAATCCATCATCATTCTTTAGCTCACTCCGCCACCCCAGTTCAGACATGGCCATATGCAAATCAGTCTGACCCTGTGCCTCATGGGAACAGTCCAGCCCGAACTGCCAAGCCATGTCTTCCCTGGACCGGAAACAAGCATCCTGGGACCGGTTTCTGGCTTACAGCCGTCATCAGCCAGGCTATCTTGCATCCAGTGGCAAAGTGAGCAAGGGACCCACGTCTGGGCATACCCTGCCAACTTAGGGCGAACATAGCAAAACCAAAGGGGATGATGGACGGAGTGTTGAACATTGCAAGCACTCACCCCCAGTCAACTGATCTGGGTTTAATCCATCATCATTCTTTAGCTCACTCCGCCACCCCAGTTCAGACATGGCCATATGCAAATCAGTCTGACCCTGTGCCTCATGGGAACAGTCCAGCCCGAACTGCCAAGCCATGTCTTCCCTGGACCGGAAACAAGCATCCTGGGACCGGTTTCTGGCTTACAGCCGTCATCAGCCAGGCTATCTTGCATCCAGTGGCAAAGTGAGCAAGGGACCCACGTCTGGGCATACCCTGCCAACTTAGGGCGAACATAGCAAAACCAAAGGGGATGATGGACGGAGTGTTGAACATTGCAAGCACTCACCCCCAGTCAACTGATCTGGGTTTAATCCATCATCATTCTTTAGCTCACTCCGCCACCCCAGTTCAGACATGGCCATATGCAAATCAGTCTGACCCTGTGCCTCATGGGAACAGTCCAGCCCGAACTGCCAAGCCATGTCTTCCCTGGACCGGAAACAAGCATCCTGGGACCGGTTTCTGGCTTACAGCCGTCATCAGCCAGGCTATCTTGCATCCAGTGGCAAAGTGAGCAAGGGACCCACGTCTGGGCATACCCTGCCAACTTAGGGCGAACATAGCAAAACCAAAGGGGATGATGGACGGAGTGTTGAACATTGCAAGCACTCACCCCCAGTCAACTGATCTGGGTTTAATCCATCATCATTCTTTAGCTCACTCCGCCACCCCAGTTCAGACATGGCCATATGCAAATCAGTCTGACCCTGTGCCTCATGGGAACAGTCCAGCCCGAACTGCCAAGCCATGTCTTCCCTGGACCGGAAACAAGCATCCTGGGACCGGTTTCTGGCTTACAGCCGTCATCAGCCAGGCTATCTTGCATCCAGTGGCAAAGTGAGCAAGGGACCCACGTCTGGGCATACCCTGCCAACTTAGGGCGAACATAGCAAAACCAAAGGGGATGATGGACGGAGTGTTGAACATTGCAAGCACTCACCCCCAGTCAACTGATCTGGGTTTAATCCATCATCATTCTTTAGCTCACTCCGCCACCCCAGTTCAGACATGGCCATATGCAAATCAGTCTGACCCTGTGCCTCATGGGAACAGTCCAGCCCGAACTGCCAAGCCATGTCTTCCCTGGACCGGAAACAAGCATCCTGGGACCGGTTTCTGGCTTACAGCCGTCATCAGCCAGGCTATCTTGCATCCAGTGGCAAAGTGAGCAAGGGACCCACGTCTGGGCATACCCTGCCAACTTAGGGCGAACATAGCAAAACCAAAGGGGATGATGGACGGAGTGTTGAACATTGCAAGCACTCACCCCCAGTCAACTGATCTGGGTTTAATCCATCATCATTCTTTAGCTCACTCCGCCACCCCAGTTCAGACATGGCCATATGCAAATCAGTCTGACCCTGTGCCTCATGGGAACAGTCCAGCCCGAACTGCCAAGCCATGTCTTCCCTGGACCGGAAACAAGCATCCTGGGACCGGTTTCTGGCTTACAGCCGTCATCAGCCAGGCTATCTTGCATCCAGTGGCAAAGTGAGCAAGGGACCCACGTCTGGGCATACCCTGCCAACTTAGGGCGAACATAGCAAAACCAAAGGGGATGATGGACGGAGTGTTGAACATTGCAAGCACTCACCCCCAGTCAACTGATCTGGGTTTAATCCATCATCATTCTTTAGCTCACTCCGCCACCCCAGTTCAGACATGGCCATATGCAAATCAGTCTGACCCTGTGCCTCATGGGAACAGTCCAGCCCGAACTGCCAAGCCATGTCTTCCCTGGACCGGAAACAAGCATCCTGGGACCGGTTTCTGGCTTACAGCCGTCATCAGCCAGGCTATCTTGCATCCAGTGGCAAAGTGAGCAAGGGACCCACGTCTGGGCATACCCTGCCAACTTAGGGCGAACATAGCAAAACCAAAGGGGATGATGGACGGAGTGTTGAACATTGCAAGCACTCACCCCCAGTCAACTGATCTGGGTTTAATCCATCATCATTCTTTAGCTCACTCCGCCACCCCAGTTCAGACATGGCCATATGCAAATCAGTCTGACCCTGTGCCTCATGGGAACAGTCCAGCCCGAACTGCCAAGCCATGTCTTCCCTGGACCGGAAACAAGCATCCTGGGACCGGTTTCTGGCTTACAGCCGTCATCAGCCAGGCTATCTTGCATCCAGTGGCAAAGTGAGCAAGGGACCCACGTCTGGGCATACCCTGCCAACTTAGGGCGAACATAGCAAAACCAAAGGGGATGATGGACGGAGTGTTGAACATTGCAAGCACTCACCCCCAGTCAACTGATCTGGGTTTAATCCATCATCATTCTTTAGCTCACTCCGCCACCCCAGTTCAGACATGGCCATATGCAAATCAGTCTGACCCTGTGCCTCATGGGAACAGTCCAGCCCGAACTGCCAAGCCATGTCTTCCCTGGACCGGAAACAAGCATCCTGGGACCGGTTTCTGGCTTACAGCCGTCATCAGCCAGGCTATCTTGCATCCAGTGGCAAAGTGAGCAAGGGACCCACGTCTGGGCATACCCTGCCAACTTAGGGCGAACATAGCAAAACCAAAGGGGATGATGGACGGAGTGTTGAACATTGCAAGCACTCACCCCCAGTCAACTGATCTGGGTTTAATCCATCATCATTCTTTAGCTCACTCCGCCACCCCAGTTCAGACATGGCCATATGCAAATCAGTCTGACCCTGTGCCTCATGGGAACAGTCCAGCCCGAACTGCCAAGCCATGTCTTCCCTGGACCGGAAACAAGCATCCTGGGACCGGTTTCTGGCTTACAGCCGTCATCAGCCAGGCTATCTTGCATCCAGTGGCAAAGTGAGCAAGGGACCCACGTCTGGGCATACCCTGCCAACTTAGGGCGAACATAGCAAAACCAAAGGGGATGATGGACGGAGTGTTGAACATTGCAAGCACTCACCCCCAGTCAACTGATCTGGGTTTAATCCATCATCATTCTTTAGCTCACTCCGCCACCCCAGTTCAGACATGGCCATATGCAAATCAGTCTGACCCTGTGCCTCATGGGAACAGTCCAGCCCGAACTGCCAAGCCATGTCTTCCCTGGACCGGAAACAAGCATCCTGGGACCGGTTTCTGGCTTACAGCCGTCATCAGCCAGGCTATCTTGCATCCAGTGGCAAAGTGAGCAAGGGACCCACGTCTGGGCATACCCTGCCAACTTAGGGCGAACATAGCAAAACCAAAGGGGATGATGGACGGAGTGTTGAACATTGCAAGCACTCACCCCCAGTCAACTGATCTGGGTTTAATCCATCATCATTCTTTAGCTCACTCCGCCACCCCAGTTCAGACATGGCCATATGCAAATCAGTCTGACCCTGTGCCTCATGGGAACAGTCCAGCCCGAACTGCCAAGCCATGTCTTCCCTGGACCGGAAACAAGCATCCTGGGACCGGTTTCTGGCTTACAGCCGTCATCAGCCAGGCTATCTTGCATCCAGTGGCAAAGTGAGCAAGGGACCCACGTCTGGGCATACCCTGCCAACTTAGGGCGAACATAGCAAAACCAAAGGGGATGATGGACGGAGTGTTGAACATTGCAAGCACTCACCCCCAGTCAACTGATCTGGGTTTAATCCATCATCATTCTTTAGCTCACTCCGCCACCCCAGTTCAGACATGGCCATATGCAAATCAGTCTGACCCTGTGCCTCATGGGAACAGTCCAGCCCGAACTGCCAAGCCATGTCTTCCCTGGACCGGAAACAAGCATCCTGGGACCGGTTTCTGGCTTACAGCCGTCATCAGCCAGGCTATCTTGCATCCAGTGGCAAAGTGAGCAAGGGACCCACGTCTGGGCATACCCTGCCAACTTAGGGCGAACATAGCAAAACCAAAGGGGATGATGGACGGAGTGTTGAACATTGCAAGCACTCACCCCCAGTCAACTGATCTGGGTTTAATCCATCATCATTCTTTAGCTCACTCCGCCACCCCAGTTCAGACATGGCCATATGCAAATCAGTCTGACCCTGTGCCTCATGGGAACAGTCCAGCCCGAACTGCCAAGCCATGTCTTCCCTGGACCGGAAACAAGCATCCTGGGACCGGTTTCTGGCTTACAGCCGTCATCAGCCAGGCTATCTTGCATCCAGTGGCAAAGTGAGCAAGGGACCCACGTCTGGGCATACCCTGCCAACTTAGGGCGAACATAGCAAAACCAAAGGGGATGATGGACGGAGTGTTGAACATTGCAAGCACTCACCCCCAGTCAACTGATCTGGGTTTAATCCATCATCATTCTTTAGCTCACTCCGCCACCCCAGTTCAGACATGGCCATATGCAAATCAGTCTGACCCTGTGCCTCATGGGAACAGTCCAGCCCGAACTGCCAAGCCATGTCTTCCCTGGACCGGAAACAAGCATCCTGGGACCGGTTTCTGGCTTACAGCCGTCATCAGCCAGGCTATCTTGCATCCAGTGGCAAAGTGAGCAAGGGACCCACGTCTGGGCATACCCTGCCAACTTAGGGCGAACATAGCAAAACCAAAGGGGATGATGGACGGAGTGTTGAACATTGCAAGCACTCACCCCCAGTCAACTGATCTGGGTTTAATCCATCATCATTCTTTAGCTCACTCCGCCACCCCAGTTCAGACATGGCCATATGCAAATCAGTCTGACCCTGTGCCTCATGGGAACAGTCCAGCCCGAACTGCCAAGCCATGTCTTCCCTGGACCGGAAACAAGCATCCTGGGACCGGTTTCTGGCTTACAGCCGTCATCAGCCAGGCTATCTTGCATCCAGTGGCAAAGTGAGCAAGGGACCCACGTCTGGGCATACCCTGCCAACTTAGGGCGAACATAGCAAAACCAAAGGGGATGATGGACGGAGTGTTGAACATTGCAAGCACTCACCCCCAGTCAACTGATCTGGGTTTAATCCATCATCATTCTTTAGCTCACTCCGCCACCCCAGTTCAGACATGGCCATATGCAAATCAGTCTGACCCTGTGCCTCATGGGAACAGTCCAGCCCGAACTGCCAAGCCATGTCTTCCCTGGACCGGAAACAAGCATCCTGGGACCGGTTTCTGGCTTACAGCCGTCATCAGCCAGGCTATCTTGCATCCAGTGGCAAAGTGAGCAAGGGACCCACGTCTGGGCATACCCTGCCAACTTAGGGCGAACATAGCAAAACCAAAGGGGATGATGGACGGAGTGTTGAACATTGCAAGCACTCACCCCCAGTCAACTGATCTGGGTTTAATCCATCATCATTCTTTAGCTCACTCCGCCACCCCAGTTCAGACATGGCCATATGCAAATCAGTCTGACCCTGTGCCTCATGGGAACAGTCCAGCCCGAACTGCCAAGCCATGTCTTCCCTGGACCGGAAACAAGCATCCTGGGACCGGTTTCTGGCTTACAGCCGTCATCAGCCAGGCTATCTTGCATCCAGTGGCAAAGTGAGCAAGGGACCCACGTCTGGGCATACCCTGCCAACTTAGGGCGAACATAGCAAAACCAAAGGGGATGATGGACGGAGTGTTGAACATTGCAAGCACTCACCCCCAGTCAACTGATCTGGGTTTAATCCATCATCATTCTTTAGCTCACTCCGCCACCCCAGTTCAGACATGGCCATATGCAAATCAGTCTGACCCTGTGCCTCATGGGAACAGTCCAGCCCGAACTGCCAAGCCATGTCTTCCCTGGACCGGAAACAAGCATCCTGGGACCGGTTTCTGGCTTACAGCCGTCATCAGCCAGGCTATCTTGCATCCAGTGGCAAAGTGAGCAAGGGACCCACGTCTGGGCATACCCTGCCAACTTAGGGCGAACATAGCAAAACCAAAGGGGATGATGGACGGAGTGTTGAACATTGCAAGCACTCACCCCCAGTCAACTGATCTGGGTTTAATCCATCATCATTCTTTAGCTCACTCCGCCACCCCAGTTCAGACATGGCCATATGCAAATCAGTCTGACCCTGTGCCTCATGGGAACAGTCCAGCCCGAACTGCCAAGCCATGTCTTCCCTGGACCGGAAACAAGCATCCTGGGACCGGTTTCTGGCTTACAGCCGTCATCAGCCAGGCTATCTTGCATCCAGTGGCAAAGTGAGCAAGGGACCCACGTCTGGGCATACCCTGCCAACTTAGGGCGAACATAGCAAAACCAAAGGGGATGATGGACGGAGTGTTGAACATTGCAAGCACTCACCCCCAGTCAACTGATCTGGGTTTAATCCATCATCATTCTTTAGCTCACTCCGCCACCCCAGTTCAGACATGGCCATATGCAAATCAGTCTGACCCTGTGCCTCATGGGAACAGTCCAGCCCGAACTGCCAAGCCATGTCTTCCCTGGACCGGAAACAAGCATCCTGGGACCGGTTTCTGGCTTACAGCCGTCATCAGCCAGGCTATCTTGCATCCAGTGGCAAAGTGAGCAAGGGACCCACGTCTGGGCATACCCTGCCAACTTAGGGCGAACATAGCAAAACCAAAGGGGATGATGGACGGAGTGTTGAACATTGCAAGCACTCACCCCCAGTCAACTGATCTGGGTTTAATCCATCATCATTCTTTAGCTCACTCCGCCACCCCAGTTCAGACATGGCCATATGCAAATCAGTCTGACCCTGTGCCTCATGGGAACAGTCCAGCCCGAACTGCCAAGCCATGTCTTCCCTGGACCGGAAACAAGCATCCTGGGACCGGTTTCTGGCTTACAGCCGTCATCAGCCAGGCTATCTTGCATCCAGTGGCAAAGTGAGCAAGGGACCCACGTCTGGGCATACCCTGCCAACTTAGGGCGAACATAGCAAAACCAAAGGGGATGATGGACGGAGTGTTGAACATTGCAAGCACTCACCCCCAGTCAACTGATCTGGGTTTAATCCATCATCATTCTTTAGCTCACTCCGCCACCCCAGTTCAGACATGGCCATATGCAAATCAGTCTGACCCTGTGCCTCATGGGAACAGTCCAGCCCGAACTGCCAAGCCATGTCTTCCCTGGACCGGAAACAAGCATCCTGGGACCGGTTTCTGGCTTACAGCCGTCATCAGCCAGGCTATCTTGCATCCAGTGGCAAAGTGAGCAAGGGACCCACGTCTGGGCATACCCTGCCAACTTAGGGCGAACATAGCAAAACCAAAGGGGATGATGGACGGAGTGTTGAACATTGCAAGCACTCACCCCCAGTCAACTGATCTGGGTTTAATCCATCATCATTCTTTAGCTCACTCCGCCACCCCAGTTCAGACATGGCCATATGCAAATCAGTCTGACCCTGTGCCTCATGGGAACAGTCCAGCCCGAACTGCCAAGCCATGTCTTCCCTGGACCGGAAACAAGCATCCTGGGACCGGTTTCTGGCTTACAGCCGTCATCAGCCAGGCTATCTTGCATCCAGTGGCAAAGTGAGCAAGGGACCCACGTCTGGGCATACCCTGCCAACTTAGGGCGAACATAGCAAAACCAAAGGGGATGATGGACGGAGTGTTGAACATTGCAAGCACTCACCCCCAGTCAACTGATCTGGGTTTAATCCATCATCATTCTTTAGCTCACTCCGCCACCCCAGTTCAGACATGGCCATATGCAAATCAGTCTGACCCTGTGCCTCATGGGAACAGTCCAGCCCGAACTGCCAAGCCATGTCTTCCCTGGACCGGAAACAAGCATCCTGGGACCGGTTTCTGGCTTACAGCCGTCATCAGCCAGGCTATCTTGCATCCAGTGGCAAAGTGAGCAAGGGACCCACGTCTGGGCATACCCTGCCAACTTAGGGCGAACATAGCAAAACCAAAGGGGATGATGGACGGAGTGTTGAACATTGCAAGCACTCACCCCCAGTCAACTGATCTGGGTTTAATCCATCATCATTCTTTAGCTCACTCCGCCACCCCAGTTCAGACATGGCCATATGCAAATCAGTCTGACCCTGTGCCTCATGGGAACAGTCCAGCCCGAACTGCCAAGCCATGTCTTCCCTGGACCGGAAACAAGCATCCTGGGACCGGTTTCTGGCTTACAGCCGTCATCAGCCAGGCTATCTTGCATCCAGTGGCAAAGTGAGCAAGGGACCCACGTCTGGGCATACCCTGCCAACTTAGGGCGAACATAGCAAAACCAAAGGGGATGATGGACGGAGTGTTGAACATTGCAAGCACTCACCCCCAGTCAACTGATCTGGGTTTAATCCATCATCATTCTTTAGCTCACTCCGCCACCCCAGTTCAGACATGGCCATATGCAAATCAGTCTGACCCTGTGCCTCATGGGAACAGTCCAGCCCGAACTGCCAAGCCATGTCTTCCCTGGACCGGAAACAAGCATCCTGGGACCGGTTTCTGGCTTACAGCCGTCATCAGCCAGGCTATCTTGCATCCAGTGGCAAAGTGAGCAAGGGACCCACGTCTGGGCATACCCTGCCAACTTAGGGCGAACATAGCAAAACCAAAGGGGATGATGGACGGAGTGTTGAACATTGCAAGCACTCACCCCCAGTCAACTGATCTGGGTTTAATCCATCATCATTCTTTAGCTCACTCCGCCACCCCAGTTCAGACATGGCCATATGCAAATCAGTCTGACCCTGTGCCTCATGGGAACAGTCCAGCCCGAACTGCCAAGCCATGTCTTCCCTGGACCGGAAACAAGCATCCTGGGACCGGTTTCTGGCTTACAGCCGTCATCAGCCAGGCTATCTTGCATCCAGTGGCAAAGTGAGCAAGGGACCCACGTCTGGGCATACCCTGCCAACTTAGGGCGAACATAGCAAAACCAAAGGGGATGATGGACGGAGTGTTGAACATTGCAAGCACTCACCCCCAGTCAACTGATCTGGGTTTAATCCATCATCATTCTTTAGCTCACTCCGCCACCCCAGTTCAGACATGGCCATATGCAAATCAGTCTGACCCTGTGCCTCATGGGAACAGTCCAGCCCGAACTGCCAAGCCATGTCTTCCCTGGACCGGAAACAAGCATCCTGGGACCGGTTTCTGGCTTACAGCCGTCATCAGCCAGGCTATCTTGCATCCAGTGGCAAAGTGAGCAAGGGACCCACGTCTGGGCATACCCTGCCAACTTAGGGCGAACATAGCAAAACCAAAGGGGATGATGGACGGAGTGTTGAACATTGCAAGCACTCACCCCCAGTCAACTGATCTGGGTTTAATCCATCATCATTCTTTAGCTCACTCCGCCACCCCAGTTCAGACATGGCCATATGCAAATCAGTCTGACCCTGTGCCTCATGGGAACAGTCCAGCCCGAACTGCCAAGCCATGTCTTCCCTGGACCGGAAACAAGCATCCTGGGACCGGTTTCTGGCTTACAGCCGTCATCAGCCAGGCTATCTTGCATCCAGTGGCAAAGTGAGCAAGGGACCCACGTCTGGGCATACCCTGCCAACTTAGGGCGAACATAGCAAAACCAAAGGGGATGATGGACGGAGTGTTGAACATTGCAAGCACTCACCCCCAGTCAACTGATCTGGGTTTAATCCATCATCATTCTTTAGCTCACTCCGCCACCCCAGTTCAGACATGGCCATATGCAAATCAGTCTGACCCTGTGCCTCATGGGAACAGTCCAGCCCGAACTGCCAAGCCATGTCTTCCCTGGACCGGAAACAAGCATCCTGGGACCGGTTTCTGGCTTACAGCCGTCATCAGCCAGGCTATCTTGCATCCAGTGGCAAAGTGAGCAAGGGACCCACGTCTGGGCATACCCTGCCAACTTAGGGCGAACATAGCAAAACCAAAGGGGATGATGGACGGAGTGTTGAACATTGCAAGCACTCACCCCCAGTCAACTGATCTGGGTTTAATCCATCATCATTCTTTAGCTCACTCCGCCACCCCAGTTCAGACATGGCCATATGCAAATCAGTCTGACCCTGTGCCTCATGGGAACAGTCCAGCCCGAACTGCCAAGCCATGTCTTCCCTGGACCGGAAACAAGCATCCTGGGACCGGTTTCTGGCTTACAGCCGTCATCAGCCAGGCTATCTTGCATCCAGTGGCAAAGTGAGCAAGGGACCCACGTCTGGGCATACCCTGCCAACTTAGGGCGAACATAGCAAAACCAAAGGGGATGATGGACGGAGTGTTGAACATTGCAAGCACTCACCCCCAGTCAACTGATCTGGGTTTAATCCATCATCATTCTTTAGCTCACTCCGCCACCCCAGTTCAGACATGGCCATATGCAAATCAGTCTGACCCTGTGCCTCATGGGAACAGTCCAGCCCGAACTGCCAAGCCATGTCTTCCCTGGACCGGAAACAAGCATCCTGGGACCGGTTTCTGGCTTACAGCCGTCATCAGCCAGGCTATCTTGCATCCAGTGGCAAAGTGAGCAAGGGACCCACGTCTGGGCATACCCTGCCAACTTAGGGCGAACATAGCAAAACCAAAGGGGATGATGGACGGAGTGTTGAACATTGCAAGCACTCACCCCCAGTCAACTGATCTGGGTTTAATCCATCATCATTCTTTAGCTCACTCCGCCACCCCAGTTCAGACATGGCCATATGCAAATCAGTCTGACCCTGTGCCTCATGGGAACAGTCCAGCCCGAACTGCCAAGCCATGTCTTCCCTGGACCGGAAACAAGCATCCTGGGACCGGTTTCTGGCTTACAGCCGTCATCAGCCAGGCTATCTTGCATCCAGTGGCAAAGTGAGCAAGGGACCCACGTCTGGGCATACCCTGCCAACTTAGGGCGAACATAGCAAAACCAAAGGGGATGATGGACGGAGTGTTGAACATTGCAAGCACTCACCCCCAGTCAACTGATCTGGGTTTAATCCATCATCATTCTTTAGCTCACTCCGCCACCCCAGTTCAGACATGGCCATATGCAAATCAGTCTGACCCTGTGCCTCATGGGAACAGTCCAGCCCGAACTGCCAAGCCATGTCTTCCCTGGACCGGAAACAAGCATCCTGGGACCGGTTTCTGGCTTACAGCCGTCATCAGCCAGGCTATCTTGCATCCAGTGGCAAAGTGAGCAAGGGACCCACGTCTGGGCATACCCTGCCAACTTAGGGCGAACATAGCAAAACCAAAGGGGATGATGGACGGAGTGTTGAACATTGCAAGCACTCACCCCCAGTCAACTGATCTGGGTTTAATCCATCATCATTCTTTAGCTCACTCCGCCACCCCAGTTCAGACATGGCCATATGCAAATCAGTCTGACCCTGTGCCTCATGGGAACAGTCCAGCCCGAACTGCCAAGCCATGTCTTCCCTGGACCGGAAACAAGCATCCTGGGACCGGTTTCTGGCTTACAGCCGTCATCAGCCAGGCTATCTTGCATCCAGTGGCAAAGTGAGCAAGGGACCCACGTCTGGGCATACCCTGCCAACTTAGGGCGAACATAGCAAAACCAAAGGGGATGATGGACGGAGTGTTGAACATTGCAAGCACTCACCCCCAGTCAACTGATCTGGGTTTAATCCATCATCATTCTTTAGCTCACTCCGCCACCCCAGTTCAGACATGGCCATATGCAAATCAGTCTGACCCTGTGCCTCATGGGAACAGTCCAGCCCGAACTGCCAAGCCATGTCTTCCCTGGACCGGAAACAAGCATCCTGGGACCGGTTTCTGGCTTACAGCCGTCATCAGCCAGGCTATCTTGCATCCAGTGGCAAAGTGAGCAAGGGACCCACGTCTGGGCATACCCTGCCAACTTAGGGCGAACATAGCAAAACCAAAGGGGATGATGGACGGAGTGTTGAACATTGCAAGCACTCACCCCCAGTCAACTGATCTGGGTTTAATCCATCATCATTCTTTAGCTCACTCCGCCACCCCAGTTCAGACATGGCCATATGCAAATCAGTCTGACCCTGTGCCTCATGGGAACAGTCCAGCCCGAACTGCCAAGCCATGTCTTCCCTGGACCGGAAACAAGCATCCTGGGACCGGTTTCTGGCTTACAGCCGTCATCAGCCAGGCTATCTTGCATCCAGTGGCAAAGTGAGCAAGGGACCCACGTCTGGGCATACCCTGCCAACTTAGGGCGAACATAGCAAAACCAAAGGGGATGATGGACGGAGTGTTGAACATTGCAAGCACTCACCCCCAGTCAACTGATCTGGGTTTAATCCATCATCATTCTTTAGCTCACTCCGCCACCCCAGTTCAGACATGGCCATATGCAAATCAGTCTGACCCTGTGCCTCATGGGAACAGTCCAGCCCGAACTGCCAAGCCATGTCTTCCCTGGACCGGAAACAAGCATCCTGGGACCGGTTTCTGGCTTACAGCCGTCATCAGCCAGGCTATCTTGCATCCAGTGGCAAAGTGAGCAAGGGACCCACGTCTGGGCATACCCTGCCAACTTAGGGCGAACATAGCAAAACCAAAGGGGTGGTGGAGTGAGCTAAAGAATGATGATGGATTAAACCCAGATCAGTTGACTGGGGGTGAGTGTTTGATTGGCTCAAACGTTCCGTCCATCATCCCCTTTTGTATCGCTTTGGTCAGCCCTTGAGTTGGCGGGGTATGCCCAGACGTGGGTCCCTTGCTCACTTTGCCACTGGATTCAAGCAAGCCTGGCTGATGACGGCTGAAATGCCAGAAACCGGTCCTAGGATGCTTGTTTCCGGTCCAGGGAAGACATGGCTTGGCAGTTCAGGCTACTGTTCCCATGAGGCACAGGGTCAGACTGATTTGCATATGGCCATGTCTGAACTGGGGTGGTGGAGTGAGCTAAAGAATGATGATGGATTAAACCCAGATCAGTTGACTGGGGGTGAGTGTTTGATTGGCTCAAACGTTCCGTCCATCATCCCTTTTGTATCGCTTTGGTCGCCCCAAGTTGGCGGGGGTATGCCCAGACGTGGGTCCCTTGCTCACTTTTCCACTGGATTCAAGCAAGCCTGGCTGATGACGGCTGAAATGCCAGAAACCGGTCCTAGGATGCTTGTTTCCAGTCCAGGAAGACATGGCTTGGCAGTTCGGGCTGGACTGTTCCCATGAGGCACAGGGTCAGACTGATTTGCATATGGCCATGTCTGAACTGGGGTGGTGGAGTGAGCTAAAGAATGATGATGGATTAAACCCAGATCAGTTGACTGGGGTGAGTGTTTGATTGGCTCAAACGCTCCGTCCATCATCCCCTTTGTATCGCTTGGTCGCCCTAAGTTGGCGGGGTATGCCCAGACGTGGGTCCTTGCTCACTTTGCCACTGGATTCAAGCAAGCCTGGCTGATGACGGCTGAAATGCCAGAAACCGGTCCTAGGATGCTTGTTTCCGGTCCAGGGAAGACATGGCTTGGCAGTTCGGGCTTGACTGTTCCCATGAGGCACAGGGTCAGACTGATTTGCATATGGCCATGTCTGAACTGGGGTGGTGGAGTGAGCTAAAGAATGATGATGGATTAAACCCAGATCAGTTGACTGGGGGTGAGTGTTTGATTGGCTCAAACGTTCCGTCCATCATCCCCTTTGTATCGCTTTGGTCGCCCTAAGTTAGCGGGGTATGCCCAGACGTGGGTCCCTTGCTCACTTTGCCACTGGATTCAAGCAAACCTGGCTGATGACGGCTGAAATGCCAGAAACCGGTCCTAGGATGCTTGTTTCCGGTCCAGGGAAGACATGGCTTGGCAGTTCGGGCTGGACTGTTCCCATGAGGCACAGGGTCAGACTGATTTGCATATGGCCATGTCTGAACTGGGGTGGTGGAGTGAGCTAAAGAATGATGATGGATTAAACCCAGATCAGTTGACTGGGGGTGAGTGTTTGATTGGCTCAAACGTTCCGTCCATCATCCCCTTTTGTATGACCTTAGACGGAGGCCACGATGTAAGGCACTGTTGTCCTCCTGATCTGGAGATCGAAGACAGTCTCATCTCCCAGCTCAGGTCTCCCAACACCCCATGGATCCCCACGCGCTCTAGAGTGCAAGCTAGCACAGGTCCCCTGGTTGCAAACCCGGGTCCCTCGGACTCTACAAGCTTCTCCCTCACTCCTCAAACTCATCACGTCTCGGCACCTCAAGTGGGCTGCTGATCTTTACGAGCACAATCCTCTGCACAGTGTGATGATAGTGTACCTCAGGACGGTCCTGGTCCAAACTGAAGATCACTTCCACCTGTTTGCACCACATACTGAGCGGTCCTTACGATCTCGTGGAAACAGAGAGATCCTTTGTGTCACTGGGATCTCATGGACAAGAGGCCAGCGAACCGGCCCTTGGAGAGTACTTAGGGACCAGGGGCATGGCAGTTGGCATTTAGCTGCAGACCAGCAACGTCCAGACAAAATCAACCACATTATATTCCCCTTCCTGGAGCACGACAAGCTCCAGGCCACCACAAGTCTGTGGATAATCCAGTTGAAGTCCCTCCTACCCTAATGATTCCTCGTGTCGATGTTCCAGCATCGAATTAGCGTAGTATGGTTCCAAAAGCGTCTCTAACTTCCAAGGCCAGAGCCCCAGTAGTTACACCCACAATGGCCTTTGAAGATGCGATCAGCTCAAAAGGCCACCTTTTAAATGCACAGGCCCTCTCTAAATTTTGTCCTGTATGTCATCTTACCCCGGGAGGTTTGATCACTATCTTTACTGGGGCCAAGACTCTGCCCCTTGGAATGCAGGCCCCAATTCTACCCCCATGTAACCGTCCCAAAAAGGCCCATCAGAGGTCTACAGTTTTCCTTGAGCCCCTAGTTTATGGCCTTCTATTAGGAATGCACAGATGTAGCTGTCCCCCAAGCACCCAGATGTGAATTGGAGTCAGGCCGACAAGCACACAGAGCCATGACCATCAAAATGCCCAATTTCCCAAAGTGACATTTCCACCGTAGCAATATCGAATCTACTTGCACTACCGGAGGGGATTCGCCATTACGAACTCATCAATATCAAACTTATACTGCTACTATTCTGCACGTAGAAAATACTGCTAAATAGCCTTTCCCTACCTTGCCCCATGCTAATCCAATGTGAAAAGCAGGCCCTGTCGTACCGAACACACCATCCAGTGCCATTCACATACCTTGAATGTAATGCGCACATGCGCTATCTCTTCCCAACACTGCACCCTGTCCCCAGGGAGAACTCCGATATAGCAACAGACATGCAGAACCTTGACATGCAGCTTTTTAAAAGCCAAGACGAGTAACAGTAACTTGCACACACTGGCCCCACCAGGGCACACCTGTGGCACAATCGATGAGCTACCTCCGTGGGTGGCACAACCAGTGCTGCAGGCCCAAGGAGGAGCATTCAAGGAACATGCCCTGGGTATATGTCTTACACCCAGACAAGGGACTTACAGCTAACTCGAATCAGCCAATCATTTATGCATCAATTATCAGCATGTATATAACAAGCATAGCGCTTTGGCACTGAATGGCAGTGTCAAATGTATTCAAAGTCCTATGGCTAGCATCTAGATCAGTGGAAACCCGGGAAGGAGAAAAGCAAAAAGTCGAGGGAAAGAACCCTAGAAAGGGCCATTTCCAACACGTCAATAAAGTAATTTCCACATTTTTCCTAAACTATGGTATGAGGGTGTGTTTTTACTAATCAGAAAATAATGCCTAATTTAGATGTGGTTTATTTAGCATGACTAGGCCTCAGACAGCTTGTACTGACATTTATTGTCAGAAAGAAATGTGCACTTTTATTTTATGTGAACAAGTGTTTCCACATTCATGTCTCTGTGTACATTTCCATTTTAGAAAAATCAGCGAAATACACCCCTAATTTATGGTCTCTGTATCAATAAATTGTATTAATGTGTGTTCCTCTTGAGGAAGCCAAGCTTAGGATGTTCCTTTCTTTGTAGCTTTAAAGGTAATTTTCTCGAGTCTTTTCTAGGTACTAGTTATTAGATGAACTAGTCTATTATATTTCTATATTACATAAATGTGTTTTCATTTCCTATGCACACCTCAGTCATTAAAATGCATTAAATTAGGTGTTTCTACATATACCTTATTGAATGTATATTATGTATGAGAATGTTCGTTGGCTTACAAAAATGATACATTGCTAGTTCAACCCTATTTACATCACATCTCACCACTGAATGTCTGTGGCTTTTCTGTCTAAAACTTGATAAAAATGATGTTTTTGGGATATGTGCCAGTCTTTCCTGGCTTTCCTTTTGAGGCTGACTCCACTCAGTCCCCTTGCTGAACTATACTTAGTTCTTTCTGGGCTCTCTTAAAATGTAGAACTATGCTAGTATGTTTATTTGATTTATTTTTGATTGTGGATATTTGTTTGCTTCAGGACTGACCTTATGTTAGCCCTCTCACAGTTCATGACTTTGATTATTTTATTTTAGCTAATTCATAATTGATTAACTAACTACTTTTTGCCTTCTGTAATAATCTTAATTTTGAATAAACATATAAGGTTTGACCCTTGGAATCCTGTCTCATGTAAGTTATTTGATGTGGCTTTGGACTTAGACAAACCTGAACTTACATCTCAACCCTCTTAATTATTTAATTAGAATGTCGACAGGGTACATCTACTATAACAACATCCACTTCAGCATACCTGGTATCTACAGAAGAAGGGGAAGGCATTTTACAGAAGAAGGGAACAGGAGCTTCCTCAATAATTTAAAGGAATGTATCCAGTTCTAGCTACAAGTGTGCAAAACACACTATAAACAGAAAAGTTCTAGCTACAAGTGTGCAAAACACACTATAAACAGAAAAGACTCTTGTCAGAGTCACCCCACACCCTATACTTACTATAGAAAGATTTATTTCTACTGACATTTTTTTAAATAACATTTTGTGTACCACAGTTCTACCGCAGACCAAGACAAACAGATATTTTGTCCAAACTTTCTGAGGCATCTCTCTTACCGGTTCCATATAGGTACTGCGGTTCCTCCTCAGAAAAATAATATCACTAATTCAAGCCACCATTCCACATGCAGCCAACCCCTCCAAAGCACAGTCTTCACCTGTGCACTGTGGAGGGTTGGCCGTTGGGCCTGGCCTGTGATGAGGCCCTGCGCCCACCCATCTGCAGCCGGGCTAGCTCTCCCTGCACAGGCCTTGTGCCAGACCCTTCACATCCAGGCACAGGTTTGGCCAAAGGGACTGGCTTCTGACCAGGCACTGCTCATTCCCCTCCACATGCAGCCAATCCATCTGCTGTGCACGGCCAAGCTGTGCACCCAGCCCTCTACAGGAGAGCCATGCACAGTGGAGGGCTGTTCACAGGGCATGGCCTCTGACCAGGCAATACACCCACCCTTCACACAGTGCCATGAGGAGAGAGGTGCTAGCCTACGGCTAGGCCCTGCACTGAATCACCTACAGGAGGACCATCTGCAAGCAGCCAAGGCCTTGCCAGAACCTAAGCCCAAGTCTCTGCAAGAGGGCCATGTGCGGTGGAGGGATGGCCGTAAGGCCTTCCCAGAGGGCAGGCCCTGCACCCACCCTACCGCTGACAACCAACCCCTTCACTGCCCATGGCCTTAGCAGGGGGGCAGTCCACAAGCTTTCCTACAAAGGTGTTGCTTTCCCTTGCAAGCGTCATTTGCTGATATTGGAGCTGTGGTACAGGAATCAGTATCACAGGCCGGATACCTGCCAAGGACACTTCCATGGGTTTGTAATACCATGGTGGAGAAACTTGCTGTGTGACAGCCACAGTTGAACCACCGAACTACACGTAACTCGTATGTATCCTGCTACCATTTAAAAAAAAATTAAACACAGAGGAAGTCCCTTTGGGACCTCTCCACATGGGCCTGGGGGTAAGCGTGTTCTCACCCCTTCTCCTTGTTTGACCTTTCGATTTTTTTCAGGACTATAGCGGTTGCAACATTTTCTCCTGATGGTCAGCCAGCTAATCAAATCTTTCCAATACTGTGGATCCTTCTCCAGATCACAGTAATGAAATGGTCGGTGGGAAAAATGCTCCAGCAGCCAGCAAAAATGTTATATTTTTTAATTTTGAGTCCGCAGAGGTACCGCAGTACTAAATACCCCTACTTTTTAACCCCTTCATGGCCACCAAAGCACCTCTGTATATGCTAATTTCTCAAAAATTAGTAAACAGATTTACACTTAAATAAGAAACTACTGTCACTGACTAAAGTTTTAATTTTGTTTAGAAGTCAGTTTTTCTGTATCAGAAAGCAAGCTGTCCTATGGAAATTAAAATTGGAACTAGCACTTTTGTAACCTCTCCCCTCTTTTTTGCCACTGCTTGACAGATCATCATAAAACTTTTTATGAAGGAGCCAAAGTGGATGACCTTTTTTTGTGAAAAGTATCTTGCATTTTCCTGAAACAATGTCAAATTCATTAAGAAAACAAAAAAAGGCTTTTCTATGGAAAGTCTGACCTAACTGTAACTAGGAAATTGATTTTTGGTTCGCTAATAACTTTGGTGCCGTTTGATGAATCTTCTCAAAACATTTCACAAAAAAAGGTTAAGCCAACTCAGCTCATTCCTAGAAAGTTTTGGGGTGATCCATTAAGCAGGGGCTGAGAAAAAAAGGTGGGAGCAAATGCGTTCTCCCCATGCAATTTCCCAAACGAAAATTGAACAGTACTACAGACCAAACAGCTGAATGAAATTAGACCAAATTTGCCAGAAATCTAGATCTTCACGCAAGAAAGCATGCTTTTTGTGATTGTGTGAATGCATTCAGTAGTTTTTGAGAAATTAAGGTTCAAAATTAATGTGAATATATATATATTATAGAACTAGAACTCATGCCCTCACCATGCACTGCTTATGACCTCACATAGTACATCATTCTTGACATGTTCTATGACATCATTGATAACATCATTGATCACATTTAAAATGATGTCACCGATGACAACACAACACTGTGCATGGTGAAGCTGGAATTATAGTTACTTCAGTTAACTGTAACTGGTGAGTTTTTTTACTTTAAACATGTTTTAACTGACATTTTCACCTAACTATAACGTCACTGTAACCTTTGGCTTTTCGGTAGACAGACAGATAGACAGACAGACAGACAGACAGACAGACAGACAGACAGACAGACAGACAGAGAGGTAGGTAGGTAGGTAGATAGATAGATAGATAGATAGATAGATAGATAGATAGATAGATAGATAGATAGATAGATAGATAGATAGATAGATAGATAGATAGATAGATAGATAGATAGATAGATAGATAGATAGATAGATAGATAGATAGATAGATAGATAGATAGATAGATAGATAGATAGATAGATAGATAGATATTCCATGAACTAGTATATTGCGAAATATTTTGCATTTTGTCATCATAAATAAAGGACTGGAGATTAACAGTTTGTGTTAATGGAGCCTCTTACCTTTGGTTAGAATACCCACTGAGTTGATAACAATAGCATTTTTCATTCAAGCACCTGTCTTTGATTAATTTATCATAGGCACTCCCTCCCTCTCTATGACCGGTCTGGTTCGTTCCATGTCAGTGCGAGAGATGAAAAGGTGATTATGATTAATGTGAGTGACCCATGCAAGGGACAGCAACCTACTGCCCTCAGTGTCACAACCCAAAAAGATTTACCCACCCGGTCTGTGTTTACCTGCCTCGTCCATCAGTTCTGTGCTGCAGTCTGTGGCATATCGAGGTGCCATGGGCCCTGAAGTTAGCATGGATAAATGGATCCACAACCCTCCTTTTGGATAGTAAAAACACCATAATTGTGACATAGATGGCGCCTCACAGAGCCCTGGGGCCCTGCGCCACTGTACTTAGGTCACTATTGATAGCAATGCCCCTGGCTGGAACCTATTCAGCTTAGTGACGGTTCACAGTGAATCTCCTACGTAAGCAGGTTAAGCCGGGGCAACCACTGGGCCTGATAGACTGGTGAACTGGGTCCCACTAAAAAGTGAATTTGTTATTTATGGGCGTCTTCTGACAAAATGTTCATGAACATTACTGGGAGGAAGGAAGGAAATGTGGAAAGAAATAAAAGAGAAAAGGTGAAAAGTATGGCAGGGTGAAAAAAAGATGAATAAATTAATGTTTGGAAGGGTGAAGGGATAGATAGATGAAATAGTGCATAGATTGATGGAAGAATGAAAAGATCAGTAGGTGAGTGAAGGACTGGAATGATAACAAGCATTTGCAATGCAATCGGTCTCGCCTTTGGGACCTTATAAGTATTTAGCGATGCAGCACATTATCGGAACGATCAAAAAGAGAGGAGAAGAAAGTAAAGGAGGAAGGAAAGGGTTAGCACGTGAATGGAGGGGCTGGGGAATCGGTGGAGGGTAAAAGAGAAGAGAAAAAGAATGGAGAGAGTAGATATTAACGAAAAACACAGAGAGGGGATATTAAGGATACAGATAGGGGAATGGTAGCTGGTGAAGGAGAGTGGTCAAGGAAGGCTGGAGGGGGAGGGGAACCCAAATGTGAATGGAGTGGGAGGGAAAATGAAATTGAGGAGAAAAGAGGACAGAAAAAAAGGAGGGGGTAAAGATTACAGGGATGTAGAGGTGAGGCTGAAGATAACCATATACAATTTGGGAACGTGACGTCATGTGTATGTGGGGGGGTTAAAGGTGGGAGGGGTTAGTTTTTTAAGATGTATTAGTGGAGAGGAGTTGTTATCATTGTAATGGTTCGAGACGACTTACTTACTACATACTTGTCCTAATAAAGCATCCCTTGCCAGTGGTATTTATTGTGTACCATCTCGCGCCAAGGGGGAATGAGCAGCAGAAAGCAACAACGGGGAGAGAGCAGGGAGGGAGTGCATGGACAGAAGGGAGAGAGGAGGGAGGGAGTGCATGGATGGAAGGGAGAGAGCAGGGAGGGAGTACATGGACGGAAGGGAGAGAGCAGGGAGGGAGTACATGGACGGAAGGGAGAGAGCAGGGAGGGAGTGCATGGATGGAAGGGAGAGAGCAGGGAGGGAGTGCATGGATGGAAGGGAGAGAGCAGGGAGGGAGTGCATGGATGGGAGGGAGAGAGCAGGGAGGGAGTGCATGGATGGGAGGGAGTGCATGGATGGAAGGGAGAGAGCAGGGAGGGAGTGGATGTATGGAAGGGAGAGAGCAGGGAGGATGGAAGGGAGAGAGCAGGGAGGGAGTGCATGGATAGAAGGGAGAGAGCAGGAAGGGAGTGCATGGATGGAAGGGAGAGAGCAGGGAGGGAGTACATGGATGGAAGGGAAAATTTAAAGGAGTTGAAGAGTGCAATAAGACAGGGTGTGTTTGGTGAATGCAGGGAGGAGAAAACAGTATTTATTTAAAGGGGAGATGGAGAAAAAGGTGGGACAGCTAAAGACAGAAAAAACGTGGAAAATGAGAAATATGCGGAAGAATGGATAGAAGAGGCTGTGCGGCAAGGGTGAGGCTTATTATTCTCCACAAATTGGAAGAGGATTTGTGCTATAAAAGCTTACTGTATTTGCCGTGGGGAGGGTCAAAAGTAATGTTAGACCATATCAATTATAAAAATAAAATAATTAACATAGGGACGGAGGCCGGCCTGACACTTAGCGAGTCACTCGGGCCAAAGCTGGAGACACTGAGGGGTGATGAATGACAAGAGGTGGGACCTCATTGCCAGCTTTCTCTGCCCCAAAACATGTATTTCCTGCATGTCTGTTCAGAGAAAGGGTTTGTTTTCATCTCTGCGAGAAGCAGCGCCATGCTCTATCCTGCCAGCTCTTCCATCACCGCCTCCTCCACAACCCCTTGGCCCCCCAGGGGCCCCCTTTTCATATTCAGGACACATCCACTGGATGCAAGTCTGGGCTGCACACCACAAAAGAAACTCGCACAACAGGTGAAAGCGTCATCGCCTCCCCCCCGTTTTGAGAAAGGGGGAGGGTGGGTGTCCAGTTACCCCACCACAGCCTTCCTCGAGGATAGTAGCAGTGTTTTGAAATGATAATGCACAATTACGAGTGCAATCACGAGAATGGGTTTCACTTCCCATTCTTACAAGTTTTTCAAAGGTACTTTATTGGATTTCATCGTGCCACGAACAGGCTTCCTTCCACAAAGAAAACTTCTAACTTTTGTTCTTGCACCAAATCTTTATTTGTCAAGATAATGGGATGTGCTTATCCCTTTTTGCACGCCCGAGGGGTGCCAATGGGACTGGGTCTTCGTAGTGAACAACTCAGTGACTGAGTATTTCAGTGTCAAGTGGGGAGGCCCACAAATAAAACTGAAAAGTGGAGGGAAAAAAAAACGCACGCCAAGGGCGTGATCCCTGAATATAACTTGGAGTGCATATGGGCTCAACTGCATGCGAAATCCATACACACGAGCCTTTAGGAGAATATTCTCCCCTTGCCCCAAAAAAAAAAACTCGTACATAGGTTTTAAGAGCCAGACCATATATTGGCACAGCTCTTGTTCGGCTCCCCCTTTTAACTTGTTGGCTCGTCTACCTCTACCCCACCAGGCAAGAACCTCATTCAACGGTCCAAGCAGGGTTTCAAAAGCCCCACAATCATGCAAAGCCACAGGTTTTTGGGTCCCATTCCCACGTGTTAAACAAGCATCAGAAATCAAAATAAAACGAGGAGTGCAATGTAGAAGCACAGAAAACTAAAACAAAAAATACCTTTCCTGAATGCGGTGGTGATGTCGGGAGGCATCTTGGAGGTCTCAGCGCGCACCATGTCTTTGGAAAACATGCCGGTCCCTGGGAAACTCTTCAGCGCACGGGTTTTCCCAACAACAAAGGCACACTGGAGTGGATGCCTGCTTGTGCCCTGGGGGGGCTGCAGAGTGTGTGTTGAAACAGGAACACTCTAGTCGGTCCCTGCTTGTGCCCCAAGAGCACTGTATAAAGCACGCTATGTGATCAGAATGCCGAAGACATGAATCGCGCTGGAAATGGAATGGCGTGTGCGTGGCTGCTCTTCTCCCGGCTATACTCCGGGGGAGTCAGCTTTTAAAACATGGAACTCACGGCAGCAGCCACAAATGCATTTGTGAAGATCTGTTCTCAACCAGATCTGAAAGTAAATAAAAAACATGAAAAAACATGAAGGGAGGAGGGGCGATCACACGCTACAGTGCGATGGCCAAACAAAACGGTCGCTTAGTGAAATTGCCAGCGAGGGAGCTAAGCCTACAAAGGAGGGACATTCAAGCAAATGCACCAATAACAAGCCAACATTTGTAAATGACCCAGATAACAGCCAATGGCAAGTGGCAAGTGGTGGGTGTGCCAAACCACACAGAATAGATAATACCAGGTCGATCAAGCTCGACCTAAAAATGGACAGATGGAGAAAAATGAAAGGATGGATAGGTAAAAGGATGAGAGGATGGATAGACAGAAACTTGGATGGTAGATGGATGGATGGAGGAATGGATGGATGAATGATAAATTGACGGGGACTCTCCTAAAGAGGGTCCAGTTTGCTCGTCTCTCATGCTCGGTGTGATTAGAGGTATGGTTCAAGTAAGGGTGTTTTAATTTTCTGGCTACTCTCCTGCCTTAGTCCCTCTGCAGCTCCTGTCTGTAAATGGCCTAGATTCCTGCAATGTGTTTAGGGCACAGAAACAGCATCTGTCTTGCAGTTCTTAATTTGTTAAAGAATAAGTGCCGGGGCCCAAAGTTTTGCTCGGAAACCCTCGACACGGAAGGTTGGGGTGCAAGTTACCAAGGTTGTGTATTCGTGATTCCACCTCATACCTCTTTAATCTAAGGCTTGTCACTCCCTATCCCTTTTTCAACACTGTGCACGTTCTTTTTCAGTGCTGCTTTCTGCTTTTACCACTTTTTTCAGTTTTTCTCTTCCTCCTTATTCTCAGCTTTTGTGTTTTTCTCTCTTGCTCTGTGTCAAAGTTTGATGATGAAAAAAAAAAAAATGCCGGTCCCCAAAATTGAGTGCGGGAGGGTCACACCTGCAACCATCGGCTCAAATTAAGCACTGCAGTGTCTGGCTTCCTGATAGTGTCACATGTCGCCCAGTGTATACCACTTCCAGAACTGACCAGGAGCGGCCAAGTATCCTTTCATTCTTCCCTTCAGCCTCGCCTGGGCTTTGGGTGTGTGATAAAGTGTTGACACATCACATAGGTGTCGGTTGGCACACTACATCACTGACAGTGGAAGCTTCTTTTCAGGTCTGCCTTCACACATGCATTGTGCATGATGCCTCAGGCCTGCGGCACAGTGGCTATGTGGATTACTGGGACCTCTTTGTCAGTCACTTTGAAGTACATGTACAGACCAGGGCCTGCTCCGTATAGGTTTCCGCGTGTGCTGCAGAGCTGGGTAATCAGGACACTGATTGGATGCGTACAGGGCTGCTGCTTGCATGGCAACGCATCAGCCACAGGCCTTGAAAGCAAGAAGCCTACCGCTTCCAGGGCAACCTGGATGGAAGGGAATGTGAAGCCAATTGTGTAGATTGGAAATAGAATAGGAGATTATGTTTTGGTCTGGGGTGCCATCTAGTGACACAAATCAGCATATTCCCTGCCGTGTTCTTTCGACTTAGCTGCCAGGATATAAAATGAGATGAATACCCATATTCACTGGTAAAACAAAACGTAAGGGTTTTTTGGGGTCAGGGAACCAAAAACAAAAGAAAACTTACAGTTGGTGTTATGGCATGCCTCGAAGACTAAAACTGATCATTCTAAAACTGGTAATTTAACCAGAAATACTCCTGCTTACTGAAAGCTTAACCATCATATACTTGCATGTTTTAGTAATATTAAGTATTCATCTGTTTACATAAGGCAGTCCTTGTTTACAGCTTATGTATAATTAACTTATTAAGGAGAAAATGTTAGGATTACTATGAAAAGGATTGCCCAAGTGCAGAGTTGAAGCTGTTAAAGTTTTTGTGCATTTATATTTTTGAGCATCGTTAAGAAAATGGAGAATGTGGTTTTACTCTTGATTCTACATGTACGTGATGATATTGGGCCATTGTCTTTAAAATGAATGTCCTATGGAAATCCGAAGTGTGTTTTCTGGACTCTTGTCAACTAGGCCTCAATTTGGGCCTGATGGCCATGTTTTCCAATGGAAGCTTCCCCTTGCATATTTCACTGTTTCTTATTCCTGCAGCACACAGTCAAGCAGAGTCGTGTTTCTTTATTTCCATTAACGTTTTTCTTGCTGTCCTCGAGAGGAACTTTACGATGATGACCCAATAGTGTATTTTACTTCAAGGATCATGTTAGCTCACTATACCCTATTCATTCACAATAACTTGCGGCTGTTCATGTTTCTACTTGGTTCTACCATCTCCCATAGAGTGGGCGGAACCAATATTCATGTAGTGGGATAGTGCTTAGGTCCTAAGGCAACATGACGTTTAATAGAATTGTGCTCTAAGAATGTAAATTTTTTTAACATACCACAATGATTCTGCAGTTTTAGTAATGCGAAAACCACAATTTTGGCGGTGAGCCAGAGATCCTTCCCTATGCTGCTAGGGATGCTAACCGCTTCTCTACTGATTTTTGCTGCCCACTTTGGACTAGTAATATTTTTGATTTTGCACTAATTTTTAATGATCTATCTGCTTAGAGCCTTTGTGGCAATGAATCTGAACCACATTCCTTTGAATTTTTGCAATAAATCCTTTAAATTATTCTGCATTTCAAAAACTCAGTTATTGAGTGGTCCATTACTTAAATAACTGTCATTTGGATTATTTTGATGTGTTGGGAGGTGCCTTACCTTGGGGACACACTGCCTCATGAAATTGAGGTTTAACACCATCTTCGATTCATCAATCTGTGGGTGTATTGTTGAGGGGAAAAGTTTGGGGTGCAAAACTTGCCCGATCCCCACGCCCACCAAGCCTTTAGGCGCAAACCTATTTGGTGCTTTAGTAAGATGATGCCTCATTGATTACATGGAGCAATAAGGAAATACATGTTCATAAAGACTAGTGGTGCAGTGTAGTCCACAACTGTCTGATTTCCCAGAAGCACTTCAAAAAATCTTTGATAATAGAAAAATAGTGGTAAACCTATGTGAGTATCTATGGCTGGTAACTAAAAGTGGGCAGTCATGGTCAAGCTTTTGGAGTGGCAAAGTCACATTTCTGTCCAGGGGCACTCAATGGAGAACAAAGGGTCACCTGGGTTAGGTGTAAGGTGTTATGAACCTCCTAATGGGGATAATCTGGGAACCGTAAGTTGCAAAGGATTGTTCCATTAGTACACATTTTAGGGGTGTATGGTGGTAACTGTGCTCAGACTCAGAAACGGGTCATCCATTAGGCCAAGGGGCTTTGTGCAGCATTCTCAGACCACACTCCTTCTCACATGCAGGGTCATGGGCGGGTGTACTTACCGCTGATTTGTACGATGGGCTCTAAAGGGAGGCAGTTAAAGAGGGCGTCGCAGGGTCAGCATCAGACAAGTCTTATGGTGCCTCCCTGAGTCTTTTGTGATAAAGATGTGGATTCCTCCCTCTCAGGTTTGGTCTTGCTCATACAGCCAAGCAATGGATCTTTGTGGCACCTTGGACGGGCTCTCTTCTTTTGTCATTCTACCTCTAGGTTTCTGTCAGCTGGGCCTTGCACTTTTCCTTAGTCAATTTTTCTTAAAGCATGTCGGCTTCTTGTCTTGTAAGCAGGCCACAGAAACAGGGCCGCCTCTTATCTGAAGCTGCAGAGCGTCCTTCTAAAGTCAGTAGTTGTAAAACATGCAAAATGTCCTAGCTTTTTCAACTGAAGGACACAGGGGTGCGTCTTTATTCCAATAGCAGCCAAAGTGCAGTAACATAGCATTAAACAACAAGAACTACATACCGCATGAGTCCAAATCAAACACAAACAACAAAGACCCTATCATGTGATAAGGCACAAGTGAGTGGTAAGTATAGTATATATGAAGACACTGTATAGCCATATTCACCTCTTTCTTTGGCCTGAGGTAGCGTGTTGGTCATATAATGGTTATTTACTGTGCTTGCTTTACGCCTGACACAAAATAAGGAGAGGAAATTATAAATCATACATTTACCATCATGTTGTGAATTGAAACAAATCCAAGTTATCATTACCACAACAATAACAATGGGAGAGAGAAACAGTGGAAGAACACTGCATAATAGCCAAGACAGGTCATCAATATGTCATAGCATAGCAGTATCCTTAACAAAATTAAAACTTTCAAATGTGAAAGCTAGGAAATGTTGCCTTCTGCAACACGATCAAAGGAGAGTATTATGCTTGTTCACAGCTTTTCAATTACTCTAAATGTCATATACATCAAAGGTTTGAAATAAAATGTTTTAAACATGAATCTTTATCTGACGCCCAATCAACAGCCAGCACGATAAGCTGTAAACAAGCACCCACCAGGTAGGCTGTTGTTGACATCGCACCCTTTACTGAGTGGGCTCCATTTCTGTCCATGTTGATGCCAGCCTCTGAGATAATAATAATAATAATAATAATAATAATAATAATAATAATAATAATAATAAAAGACATTTATAAAGCGCACAGCTACCCCAAATGGGGTGTCCCGGCGCTAATACAGACAGTACCCAAGGTAGAGGAGAGCGCAAATCTAGTCTTTATGACTGAAGAGCCAGGTCTTCAAGGCTTTTCTGAATTCCTGTTCGGACTGCATCAAAGATGATCCAGTTTGCGCACCTCTCTAGTGTGGCTGTAGCATTTGGCATGAACGGTTTCACATATGATATTAGCAATTTTAGTATCCCTAGGTCTTACCCCTTGGAGTCTGTCTTCGTACTGTTTCTGTTAAGCATCAGACAATACATGCTGATATCAAACCATTGTGAATGAAATCTTCCTTCTACGCCTGATCACAAAGCTAATCCCTTCAGGAGTAAAAGGTCTGACCTCCAAATCCAAAGCCTTCAGATACTCTACAGCAAGAAATATGTCATAACAGCATGTCTAGGTTAGCTGATAGCTGATTATGTGTCAAATTCTCATTGGAGACAAACTCCTGAACAAGGAGGAGTATCAAGGCACTGGAGAAACTAACAAACAGATTCATTTAAGAAGCTTAGGACCCGATTCCCAAAGGGATTTACCGCAGGAACGATATGCAAGATGTAGAAGAACAGGTCCCAACTTCCCCTACCCACCTAATGTGCCCAACTTAGTCAAAGCAGCACTGGTGAAATTGGGGAAGAGGGGAAACAAGGGAGGAGAAAGAAGAATGTCCCACGGCATACCCAATTCAGAAGGTGATGAACAAAGCAATCAGAAGTGTTCCCTGTGTGTAAAAGAAGTATGTAGATGATGACTTAACAGTAACCTATAATGCTAGTATAGGTATACATATCGTTAAGAAGCTTAAATACCTGTTTAACTCCCCTCTTCCACTATGTCTTAAACACTGCGTGAATGGGGACGTTGGTGCCATCCATAGAAGACAAAACATAGGCAAACTTGTACATACAGAACAATAGTATAGTTAAAGAAATGGGAAAAAAAGTACAGTGAAGCACCCACCTCTCTTGGATAAAACAAGAAATATATTAGCCCAAAAATGAACGGAGAAAAAAGTCACAAGAGGACTAGTGTACAGAAGCTAACATCCTGGCTGATTCTCTACATTAAAACAAAAAGGTATGCAAAAGTATGCGGGCTATGTATAATGCCTCCTTAATCTCAAGAGACACTAATATGCTGTAACTGTTATTTACAGGTTATACAACAGGCACAATTGGGAAATGGGATCTCCTAAGCCGTGAGGACAATATTCAGATAAGTACTATATATATATAAACAATAAATTCACGTTAGCGCCAAAAGCGTTGTTACTGCAATACAGAAGTAATGTTTATTTTTCTGTTTGTCTGTGTTCCAGATGATTCAGGATTGTGGCCAAAGACGCGACAAGGTGATCGACATCAGGAGCCCAGGGGAGCAGCCAAATGCTGCCCACCACACAGAACGCCGAAATCCAAGTGAGCGCAACGACCCGGAATAAGTCAGGTAAGTGAACTGGACGTAGTAGCACCTACCGCACATTAGAACGCAAAGCGTTCTTCCATGGGCTCGGGCTGTTTTAAACCCTCACAGCTCCATTCCTACCACAACTGGTGTCGGGGCAGAGCAGGCACGACAGCTTTGAGTGCGGAGTCTCCCCCTCATGGCGGAATTGCCGCACTCGGAGTGGAATCTCCGCACTGAGCACTGCAGTGCAGAGATTCTGCCCCGAATGTGGAAACTTCGTCACAAGTGTGGAGACTAAGCACTCATAACTTTTTGAGTTGTAAGTCCCTTTGTGAATCGGGCCCCAAGTAACTAAAGGGTGGGCATCCACTGCAACACTGAAAATGATCTAGGGCTGTGTTACATATAGGATGCACTGCTCCTGTTTGCGTCTTATTATAAATAAAGAGCAGCCCACAGGGCAGCCACAAACTTGTGCTGCCCTCAGTGCAGTGCTTTCAGTGAAGTACAGAGTTGCTGCTTCTCTGTCCAGGTAGCAGCCTGCTGCACTTAAGAGGGGTTAGAGATCCCCTGCAGGTGGGTGCACTGAGTGACTGCACCCGCCTGCAGGAGAATATCTGGGACTCTCTTTGACCCCTTTTGAGGGCTGCCCTCAGGTTTTTGCGGCATACTTTAGGTGCTCTACCTCAGGTCATGCTTCCCTCTGCACCCGCATCCGTAATATGGTGTGAGCACAAAGGCAAAGTGATTCCCTCATTTGCATGGAGTCACGATCCATGCAAATGAGGAAACACCCTCTGAAGATGGCGCTGGTGCTATACGTGTGCCATCACTGTCAGTATTAAGAAGGGGCCATACAAGCACCTGCTGCCCCTTCTATAATACCATAGTGCCCCAGGAGCACAAAAAGCAGGTGCACATGCTTTTTGCGTTCCCGATCACTATGTGTAATACGGCCCCTGGAGTCCTCTTGAAATAGCAGATCCATAGTAATTAATGGTTCTGTAGGCCAAATCGAATGCCTCCTGAGCCAGCTCTGAAAGGCTGTTGACAATACTGATTACATCTCCTCCCCATGGGATCCTGATCTTTCCATGCATTAACTAACTGGACTATCTAGTCCAAGCTGATTTGTACCTTTTCTAGAGTGCCAGCAGCCCATGTCTGATGAATGTTCAAAGAAGGCTGATTATGAAAAGCCTTTGCCATCATCTCGATAGTTTCCTTGTCACAAGACAAGGTTGTCATAATGGGATCAGGAGTGCGGCTCCCCCAGCAGATTCTTGAGAAGGTGAGGGAACTATCTAAGAAAAAGAATCCAGAGCACTACTGACAGTTCCATCAAAACCTGAGCGGCAATCAGGATGAAATCTGGGTGTTGAAACCTCATCTGGCCTATTTCATGTGGAATCACTGTGAACGGGGAAAAGATGTCATTTGGCGCCCGTCCCCTGCCAAAGTGGCGGGGCGGGCTGGAGGAGAGAGGAGGTAGGTGGGGGGAGGAGGATTGGGGGACAAAAAAAATTAAAAATACATTTTTAAAAAACGTACCTGAACAATGCCGCCGCCTGCCACATCGTGCTCTTTCACTCTTCCTCTGGGCACAGACTGCACTGCACCAATCCTGACGCTCCATGAAAGTCGCGCTGGATTGGCCTGAATGCTGGCAAGTTGCACTCCCAGGCAGGCTGAGAGCCTGTGCCTGCTCTCTCCAGCCCCAGCATCGCAGCTGAGGCTGGAGAGAGCTTCACTGCGCATGAGGGTTTGGCCGGCATGAGACGGCCGGCCAAACCCTCATGCACAGTGAAGGGAGTGCCCACCACTCCCCCACCAGCAGTGTCATCTCCTGGACCCACCCCCAAGCCTCTTCAGAGTCCTGGGGGCAGGTCCAGGGGGTTAAAATAAAACGATAATAAAACGGGTATAAAACCCATTTTATTATCGTTTTATTTGCTGGTGGTGGCGGGGGGAAGAGGCGCTCCTCTGCTCTAATGGAGCGGCCGCCGCTGAAAGACATACACCCACCATCCTATTCCTGGCGGAAAGCATTCATTGTTTTCACCTCCTGATTTGGGCACCAGCTGTAGAACCACTGTAACTATTGTTCAGATTAAAGACAAATAAATGTGTTATACACGATCAGACTCTGAAAAATCTGAAGATTTAATTTCCAATCCCTGGTGTCATTAAAGAATCTGGGGTGCGAGTCCACAATGACATTAGCCTTGTGTAGCAGATGTGTTCTGTCCTTACCAACACCTTGTTGCTCAATCAGTGATGCCAGAAATATCTGGCCAGGTCTGCCAATATCTTCAATGTCTCCCTCCCAGTTTGCTGATGTAGCTGAGATGTTGTCGCTTTTCAGAAGAATGCAACAGATAGGCCTACTACCCACTCTAACTGTCCGAGGGAAATTCGATATTTGTTCAGGGATGAGACAATATTGTCATTGACCTTGTGCTCTCCATAGGGAGCCTGTGAGTTGCTGAAAAAATGGAAGGTGTCCTCGATTCATCAGAGAAAGAAGACTAACGTTGTGCAACACACTCACCTCCCACCCTCTAATATAAGGCGACAGGTCCCAACACTTCGGAAATAAAAAGCTTTTAGAAGTTAAGGCCATTGGGGGTAAATGTACCACTTGCTTTAGATTGCCCAGAGTGACGCAGGTTGTCACAACAGACTATGCATGACAAACTTTCGTCATACCAGCAGCTTATGCAATAAGAGCACAAGTGGTGTGTGAACTGCTGAGCTGAGTACAGTCTGGCTCAATCATGATTTGTTTATATAGACTGCTCAGAACTACACTCAAGACTCCTTGCAGGCTTTCTAGGTATCTTGCATATTGAGCAAGCTTCTGGCTTTAGAGAACTGCAAGGTGCTCTTATGGGGAGTGACGAGGAGCCTCTTCAACCCAAAAGAGTATCTTTCAACTACTGTTAGGAAAGTGTGAAAGGAACACAACTTTTGGTTAAAAGTAAAAAGCAAAAGGGGAAGCATCTCAACTGATCCGTCACCACAACAGTTTATCCAGACAGAAGGCTATCAACCCACTTCCCTTGAAATGATCAGCTCACTTGTGGAAGACTCTATCTCTCTGAGAGAACAGAACAGAAAAAAATGTAAATACATACTAATGAGAAGTAAAACAAAGAACCCAAAAACTTAAATATTTTAACAGGGTCTCTACGATACATGAAGGAGACTTCCATCCTTGGTCCTGGCTTGATGATTGCTTCATTTGCAAAGACTTTGATTAGTTGGATGCGGGATCCCTTTGTAGTCTGGTTCATGAAAGTTTGCAGATTTGGCAGTGGTCAGGCTCTTGAAGCGATGGTGGCCTCTCATTATCTGATGCCACCGGGCACCTGAGGGCCAGACTAGGGGCAACTTGGATTGGGATACTTTTCACAGTCCACAGAGATCATGGGATGAAATATCTTTCCCTAGTAACTGAATAGCTCTTCTTCTTTAAGTCTGTTCCCACTCCCTATGCAGTCCAGATACCAGACCATTTCTCATAGAACACCCTCATAAATAGTCTCTTATGGCATTGTGAGATGGTGAATGAGACAAAAGGCTTATTGTAACAGACAACAGGATGTGGGAGCACACCGCTGACCTCTCAGACAAGGTTCGCCCCTGGCATTTTGGTAAATGCAGTCTCTTGTAGCTCGCTCCGATATTTTCGAGTGTTTCGCCAAGGTTGGCGCAGATAGTGCTGATCTCTAGACACGTGTTTCTGGTTTATTAACCGTCATCAGTAGAGAATACAGTCTTGTATTTTGGGGTTTGCTGAGCAGGCTGCCAAACATTATATCAGGTCCGGTACCTCTCACTGGCGCGCAGGTGCTTCATCCACGAGCTCGTCAGCTCAGTGACTCACGGGAGTACTTTAAATAGACAACAGGATGTGGGAGCACACCGCTGACCTCTCAGACAAGGTTTGCCCCTGGCATTTTGGTAAATGCAGTCTCTTGTAGCTCGCTCCGATATTTTCGAGTGTTTCGCCAAGGTTGGCGCAGATAGTGCTGATCTCTAGACACGTGGTTCTGGTTTATTAACCGTCATCAGTAGAGAATACAGTCTTGTATTTTGGGGTTTGCTGAGTAGGCTGCCAAACATTATATCAGGTCCGGTACCTCTCACTGGCGCGCAGGTGCTTCATCCACGAGCTCGTCAGCTCAATGACTCACGGGAGTACTTTAAATAGACAACAGGATGTGGGAGCACACCGCTGACCTCTCAGACAAGGTTCACTCCTGGCATTTTGGTAAATGCAGTCTCTTGTAGCTCGCTCCGATATTTTCGAGTGTTTCGCCAAGGTTGGCGCAGATAGTGCTGATCTCTAGTCACGTGTTTCTGGTTTATTAACCGTCATCAGTAGAGAATACAGTCTTGCATTTTGGGGTTTGCTGAGTAGGCTGCCAAACATTATATCAGGTCCGGTACCTCTCACTGGCGCGCAGGTGCTTCATCCACGAGCTCGTCAGCTCAATGACTCACGGGAGTACTTTAAATAGACAACAGGATGTGGGAGCACACCGCTGACCTCTCAGACAAGGTTCGCCTCTGGCATTTTGGTAAATGCAGTCTCTTGTAGCTCGCTCCGATATTTTCGAGTGTTTCGCCAAGGTTGGCGCAGATAGTGCTGATCTCTAGACACGTGTTTCTGGTTTATTAACCGTCATCAGTAGAGAATACAGTCTTGTATTTTGGGGTTTGCTGAGTAGGCTGCCAAACATTATATCAGGTCCGGTACCTCTCACTGGCGCGCAGGTGCTTCATCCACGAGCTCGCCAGCTCAATGACTCACGGGAGTACTTTAAATAGACAACAGGATGTGGGAGCACACCGTTGACCTCTCAGACAAGGTTCGCCCCTGGCATTTTGGTAAATGCAGTCTCTTGTAGCTCGCTCCGATATTTTCGAGTGTTTCGCCAAGGTTGGCGCAGATAGTGCTGATCTCTAGACACGTGTTTCTGGTTTATTAACCGTCATCAGTAGAGAATACAGTCTTGTATTTTGGGGTTTGCTGAGTAGGCTGCCAAACATTATATCAGGTCCGGTACCTCTCACTGGCGCACAGGTGCTTCATCCACGAGCTCGTCAGCTCAATGACTCACGGGAGTACTTTAAATAGACAACAGGATGTGGGAGCACACCGCTGACTGTGCTGGGAGGTCAGCAGTGTGCTCCCACCCCTTCCTGTTTAAAAAGGCTCCCTTGAGCCATTGAGCTGACGAGCTAGTGGAGATGCACCTGTGCGCCTGTGAGAGGTACTGAGACCTGTAAGAATTGTGGCAGCCTGCTCAGCAACCCCAGAAGAAAATCGTTTTTGATCTCTACTGATGACGGATAAAATCCAGAAACACATGTGTCTAGAGATGACAGCACTAATCTGCACCAACTTTGGTGGAACACTCCAGCAAAATACCAAGTAAGCATGCACTACAAACTGCATTTACCAGAATGCTAAGGGGCGAACTGTGCTGGGAGGTCAGCAGTGTGCTCCCACCCTTCCTGTTTAAAAGGCTCCCTTGAGCCATTGAGCTGACGAGCTAGTGGAGATGCACCTGTGCGCCTGTGAGAGGTACTGAGACCTGTAAGAATTGTGGCAGCCTGCTCAGCAACCCCAGAAGAAAATCGTTTTTGATCTCTACTGATGACGGATAAAATCCAGAAACACATGTGTCTAGAGATGACAGCACTAATCTGCACCAACTTTGGTGGAACACTCCAGCAAAATACCAAGTAAGCATGCACTACAAACTGCATTTACCAGAATGCTAAGGGGCGAACTGTGCTGGGAGGTCAGCAGTGTGCTCCCACCCCTTCCTGTTTAAAAAGGCTCCCTTGAGCCATTGAGCTGACGAGCTAGTGGAGATGCACCTGTGCGCCTGTGAGAGGTACTGAGACCTGTAAGAATTGTGGCAGCCTGCTCAGCAACCCCAGAAGAAAATCGTTTTTGATCTCTACTGATGACGGATAAAATCCAGAAACACATGTGTCTAGAGATGACAGCACTAATCTGCACCAACTTTGGTGGAACACTCCAGCAAAATACCAAGTAAGCATGCACTACAAACTGCATTTACCAGAATGCTAAGGGGCGAACTGTGCTGGGAGGTCAGCAGTGTGCTCCCACCCCTTCCTGTTTAAAAAGGCTCCCTTGAGCCATTGATCTGACGAGCTAGTGGAGATGCACCTGTGTGCCTGTGAGAGGTACTGAGACGTGTAAGAATTATGGCAGCCTGCTCAGCAACCCCAGAAGAAAATCGTTTTTGATCTCTACTGATTACAGATAAAATCCAGAAACACATGTGTCTAGAGATGACAGCACTAATCTGCACCAACTTTGGTGGAACACTCCAGCAAAAGACCAAGTAAGCATGCACTACAAACTGCATTTACCAGAATGCTAAGGGGCGAACTGTGCTGGGAGGTCAGCAGTGTGCTCCCACCCCTTCCTGTTTAAAAAGGCTCCCTTGAGCCATTGAGCTGACGAGCTAGTGGAGATGCACCTGTGCGCCTGTGAGAGGTACTGAGACCTGTAAGAATTGTGGCAGCCTGCTCAGCAACCCCAGAAGAAAATCGTTTTTGATCTCTACTGATGACGGATAAAATCCAGAAACACATGTGTCTAGAGATGACAGCACTAATCTGCACCAACTTTGGTGGAACACTCCAGCAAAATACCAAGTAAGCATGCATTACAAACTGCATTTACCAGAATGCTAAGGGGCGAACTGTGCTGGGAGGTCAGCAGTGTGCTCCCACCCCTTCCTGTTTAAAAAGGCTTCCTTGAGCCATTGAGCTGACGAGCTAGTGGAGCTGCACCTGTGCGCCTGTGAGAGGTACTGAGACCTGTAAGAATTGTGGCAGCCTGCTCAGCAACCCCAGAAGAAAATCGTTTTTGATCTCTACTGATGACGGATAAAATCCAGAAACACATGTGTCTAGAGATGACAGCACTAATCTTCACCAACTTTGGTGGAACACTCCAGCAAAATACCAAGTAAGCATGCACTACAAACTGCATTTACCAGAATGCTAAGGGGCGAACTGTGCTGCGAGGTCAGCAGTGTGCTCCCACCCCTTCCTGTTTAAAAAGGCTCCCTTGAGCCATTGAGCTGACGAGCTAGTGGAGATGCACCTGTGCGCCTGTGAGAGGTACTGAGACCTGTAAGAATAGTGGCAGCCTGCTCAGCAACCCCAGAAGAAAATCGTTTTTGATCTCTACTGATGACGGATAAAATCCAGAAACACATGTGTCTAGAGATGACAGCACTAATCTGCACCAACTTTGGTGGAACACTCCAGCAAAATACCAAGTAAGCATGCACTACAAACTGCATTTACCAGAATGCTAAGGGGCGAACTGTGCTGGGAGGTCAGCAGTGTGCTCCCACCCCTTCCTGTTCAAAAAGGCTCCTTGAGCCATTGAGCTGACGAGCTAGTGGAGATGCACCTGTGCGCCTGTGAGAGGTACTGAGACCTGTAAGAATTGTGGCAGCCTGCTCAGCAACCCCAGAAGAAAATCGTTTTTGATCTCTACTGATGACGGATAAAATCCAGAAACACATGTGTCTAGAGATGACAGCACTAATCTGCACCAACTTTGGTGGAACACTCCAGCAAAATACCAAGTAAGCATGCACTACAAACTGCATTTACCAGAATCCTAAGGGGCGAACTGTGCTGGGAGGTCAGCAGTGTGCTCCCACCCCTTCCTGTTTAAAAAGGCTCCCTTGAGCCATTGAGCTGACGAGCTAGTGGAGATGCACCTGTGCTCCTGTGAGAGGTACTGAGACCTGTAAGAATTGTGGCAGCCTGCTCAGCAACCCCAGAAGAAAATCGTTTTTGATCTCTACTGATGACGGATAAAATCCAGAAACACATGTGTCTAGAGATGACAGCACTAATCTGCACCAACTTTGGTGGAACACTCCAGCAAAATACCAAGTAAGCATGCACTACAAACTGCATTTACCAGAATGCTAAGGGGCGAACTGTGCTGGGAGGTCAGCAGTGTGCTCCCACCCCTTCCTGTTTAAAAAGGCTCCCTTGAGCCATTGAGCTGACGAGCTAGTGGAGATGCACCTGTGCGCCTGTGAGAGGTACTGAGACCTGTAAGAATTGTGGCAGCCTGCTCAGCAACCCCAGAAGAAAATCGTTTTTGATCTCTACTGATGACGGATAAAATCCAGAAACACATGTGTCTAGAGATGACAGCACTAATCTGCACCAACTTTGGTGGAACACTCCAGCAAAATACCAAGTAAGCATGCACTACAAACTGCATTTACCAGAATGCTAAGGGGCGAACTGTGCTGGGAGGTCAGCAGTGTGCTCCCACCCCTTCCTGTTTAAAAAGGCTCCCTTGAGCCATTGAGCTGACGAGCTAGTGGAGATGCACCTGTGCGCCTGTGAGAGGTACTGAGACCTGTAAGAATTGTGGCAGCCTGCTCAGCAACCCCAGAAGAAAATCGTTTTTGATCTCTACTGATGACGGATAAAATCCAGAAACACATGTGTCTAGAGATGACCGCACTAATCTGCACCAACTTTGGTGGAACACTCCAGCAAAATACCAAGTAAGCATGCACTACAAACTACATTTACCAGAATGCTAAGGGCGAACTGTGCTGGGAGGTCAGCAGTGTGCTCCCACCCCTTCCTGTTTAAAAAGGCTCCCTTGAGCCATTGAGCTGACGAGCTAGTGGAGATGCACCTGTGCGCCTGTGAGAGGTACTGAGACCTGTAAGAATTGTGGCAGCCTGCTCAGCAACCCCAGAAGAAAATCGTTTTTGATCTCTACTGATGATGGATAAAATCCAGAAACACATGTGTTTAGAGATGACAGCACTAATCTGCACCAACTTTGGTGGAACACTCCAGCAAAATACCAAGTAAGCATGCACTACAAACTGCATTTACCAGAATGCTAAGGGGCGAACTGTGCTGGGAGGTCATCAGTGTGCTCCCACCCCTTCCGGCTTATTGTAACAGCCCTGCATCCATCCAACCTGGATCTTACTGTTTTGTTTGGCATTAATCCCATCTGTCAAGAATTGCCATTTGACCATCAGTAGCATTAATGGTTAATCAAAAACTGGTCTGGTTGGTACTGGCTTTATTAGTATGGTTCCTTATAGCTTCCATGTAGTAAGGTCAGTCTTGCATAAAAAAAATTATAAAGGTAACTCCAGCCCCGATTCACAAAGGTAAACTTACACTTATTTGTAAGTTTACTCTTGGTCGATATTCACAAACAAATGATTTAATAATGCAGGCCTATGTTTTTATGTGCAGAGTTCTCCGCAGTCGTAAAGTTACTATTAAATTCTTTGTTTATGAATAGCGAAAATCAGTAAACTTACACGTTTGTGTAAGTTTACCTTTGTGAATGGGACCCTCTGTTGAGAATCACTGCACCAAGAATACATCATTTACCTCAGAGTTAACTCTGCAGTGGATCAATCAGTAAATATTTAGCTATCACAGTTTTCTAATAATGCCATTATAGGCTTAGTGAGAATTTGCCATCCAAAAATACCACACAATTTAAATCAAATCTTAGCCAGCTGTGGTATTGGCACTCTGCATACCTCAAAAGTATGAGTTACACAGAGCTTTCTACCTTTAATGGTATTAAACCAGTGCCCAAATCAATTAAGCACAATCACTAAGGCACCCACGGCCACAATGCTGCAAACCCCACCGTCCAGTGGTGACCTGCTGCCATATTTTAAGTTCCCCGCCACTTTGGTGGGAACATTTTCGCCATAAGTGATCCTACCACTACAGTGGGATGATTCTTAGTGCAAATGCTTAGCAAACCCCTAAAGCGAGGGGATATTTCTGAAAAACAGAAAAGTCCCTGACATAGAGGAAGCATTCTCCTTGTGTGTTGGGAACCTTTGACCTTTTTACCCTATTCCTGGCCTCCATACTTTGCAAAGAAAAATTGGTTGTATCAAATTAGCTATTTTAACTTTCCAGTAAGGCCATGGTAGGTTTGAACAGCAACTGCAACAGTTGCATCAAAGATATAGGTATACATGGGCTGCAGTGTATATTCATACTACAAACATATATGACTAAAATTAATAGCTCCAGAGAACACCTTTTTGCACTAGTTGGCTGTTAAAATCACTGCAACGACATGTGGCAGGGGAAACAGGTCTGTCCTTTTGGAAACCTACTTTTATACATTAGATGGGTCACACTGTGTTTCCCCTGTAAGCCGATAGGACTTGCTGCGTAATGTGTACAAGTAGGACATACTAAACATTTCAAAAAGTATATGCCCATGGTGAAAAGTTGTAAGAAGCTATGTGTTACTGTGCAGTAGCGGCTGGTGTCAGGGCAGAGTGGTGAAGCGGAGGGAGGAAGGCACGATGAATGACAACGAGAATACAAAAAAAAGATCTTACCTGCCGCATTGCCGCTCTTCTGCTCCTCTGTGGCTCCTGTCCACTGCAGCACAGGCTCCCAGACTCCCCCTGTGGCCAATCCAGATGCTGCTCTCATGGTGCTGGCAGCATGAGAGCAACGTAAGATTTGGCATGAGCGCCCTCGATTTGCACTCCCAGAGAGACTGGGAGCCTGTGCCCGCTGTCTCCAACCCATCAACGCAGCTTGGGTTGGAGACATCTCAGTGCGCACCACTCCTCCTGCAGCCTGTCACTGATTAGGCCCCACCCCCAAGGCTCAGTCTGGGAAGAAAAATAAAACAATAATAAACCTGTTTTATTATCATTTTATTTTTTGAAGTTTTGAGGTTGCTGTCAGGGGGCAACGCTCCTCCGCCATAGCTGAGGAGACGCCGTTGTCACTGTGTAGCAAAAGGCACACAAATGATGGAAGGAATGTGGAACAAATCAAACATTCTCCCACCAATCAAGAGATCTGGGTTAAATTCATCATTCTTTTGCTCACCATGCCACCCCAGTTTAGACCTAGCCATATGCAAATCAGTCTTGACCCTGCTCCTCATGGGAACAGTCCAGCCCGAACTGCCAAGCCAGGTCCTCCCTGGACCAGAAACAAGCATCCTGAGACGGGTTTTGGGGTGTCACCCCTCATCAGCCAGGCTATCTTGAATCCAGTGGCACAGTGAACCTGGCCCACGTCTGGGCATACCCAGCACACTTAGGGGGAGGAAGCAAAAGACACACAAAACTGGGGTGGCATGGTGAGCAAACGAACAATTGATTTAAACCAGATCTCTTGACTGGGGGTGAATATTTGCTTTGTTCTGTATTCCGTCCATCATTTGTGTGTCTTTTGCTGTCACTGTGTAGGCATGGTTAAATTTTCCCCTGAGAGGGTCTAATTCTGAGAAATTTTCACAATTTTGTAAAAACCGTAGAAACTTACTATTGCCCACTTCTTTTTGTAATCAAAATATATGCATTTCAATTGTGAAAATAGATTTTTGAAATCTGTAGTGAAAAAAGAAAGTTTGAAAATGGCACTTTGTGTTGCCTAAAAATCAAACAGAAGTAAACCATTTCTGTTTGCTGCCTTTCCTCCTGTGACGGTAAATAACATTCTAAAATTGGGTGCGGTGTTGGTCTGCTAGAGAATAATGCAGCGACTTTTAAAGCCAAGAAGTTGACTGTAGTGCAAATACTGACTGCTAAGCTCAGATGAGTCATCTGAGAAAGGCAGGCCCAGATAGCATCAAAACAGACTTCAGCAACTGGTTTCCTTTCTACATTAATTTTTACATGAATTCTAAATGGGGTCCAAGTACCAGAAATCTTTTTATTAAGAGAGGTCCCACACCAGGAGCGAAAGCTGATCCAGATTAGGAAGAGAGTGCTGTTCCCGCATATCCATAGTGGTGGACCCTTCAAGAGTCTCAGAGCTCCTGATAGAAGAGCCTGACTTGTAACATGAATGCGAGACTTTAGGACAGTTTACATTAAGGGAACATAAGGGCTGAAATTGTGGACAGAGTTTTGGTGCAAGATCTGCCATAATCGAACTTATGAAATTCTCCAGTCACTGTCTAGTGCACAGCATAAGAATGACACCTCTCCACAAACTCCTCAAAACAGTTGGGAATTTGTACAGAGGTTTTGGCACAAAAAACTGAAGGCTTAACTGCATATTTGACTTCAAGGTATTTTTTATCATTTTCATGACATGTTTTCTAATAATCTTCTCTTTTCTAAATTAGTTTGGGAATTTTATTGTGTCAAATTCTTATCCTTAGGGTTGTATGGTTGTGTCTGAACTTAACACACATTTCTTTGTGTAATTAGCTGCTGTGTGTGTCAGCGCAGTCAGGGGATAAGCAAGGATTCTTGTTGAGCTGTGTGGTAGCCTATCCAGATTGCGTTCATTAAGGTGAGAGGGCTACTTCCAACCCAATTTAAACACCCAGTTCTTGACAATGGTTTTCAAGTTGACAAATGGACCTCACTACCTCAGGATCTGGATTTCTTCTTTGCAATGCCTCGTTTATCTTTCCTCAAAGGCCACCTCTCCTTCCAACAAAATCTCCAATGTGCATCGATATGACAAGCAGCCTTATATAACCCTTTGTGTTAAAGAACTGCTCCATTACCTAATTGATGAAAGTCAATATCTGCCATGTACACCGCTGTTTAAGCATGTGATCCAATCTACTTTTAGTAGAACATTGGTGCCTCTTTTGTCTTGTCTAGTTGGAGGAATTCTAAAAATGTTGACATCTTGTGGCACATTTATCTATTGCACCTCACAGTGATTTCCGGGGAATTGCTGGTATTTAGTGTCTGATTTTCAAATTGACAGGCAGCATTCCATCCGTCAGGGTGCTAGAAGATATTACGCTTGCCACCCTGACGGATTATCATCCGCCAAACCTAGAGATGACCACTTGGCCTACAGCCATCTCTGTACCCTGAAGGGAACTGCTCTTACAGGTACAAAACATTTGGTGGACGGCCACTGTCAATTTTGACAGCCATCCACCTAACATTTAACATTTTTTTTCAAAAACAGACTCCCAAAGTGGGCTTTCCTCTAGGATGTGGGGGTCCTTATTGTTTTTTTCTGTTCCAGGTGGTGACAGACAGAAAACAGAGACATTACGCCATCCACCCTTAATAGTGCGGCTGCTACAGTACCCTTCTTCCGATGGGCCATGCTCCGTCGGGTTGTCAGCGTAAGCGTTCCATTGACAGAGCCAATTGGGGCTCCATCTACAGAAAACCTACGGTCTACTCATCTCTAAATGAGATGTCCAAGGGTTTGGAGGACAGGGTACCGTATCAGCCAAACTGTAAATCAGGCTATTAGCATTTAATTACCAGCTTTTAGTGCCATACCATTATATTGTGGTTCTGATAGCAACCTGCCAGTATGTGACATGAGTATAGAGAACTGTTCTAAGAACTCACAGAATGCTGCGTGGACTCAAAAGGAGGAGAAATTACATGTGCACTTAATATCAGTGCCTTGCTGGATGCTGCTGGAGCTCTCTTGTCACCCGAATCACTCCAGTGCTTCTGCACTCATGATGACCTTGAAGAGCTTGTCATAGGCTGTGAGTAGCTCAGAACATGCGTTTGGGTACCAGGCCTCTAGATTCCTGCATGGCATGCTGGATGTCAAACTTGGGTTTTTTCTTTGAGGTAAAATGAATACCATGAATTTTGTAATAGAAGTGGAGCTCATCTTCTGAAATTGGCCTTTCCAAGAAGTTAGTCAGCCCATTGGAAGTTTATCAGAATGTTTTTATTAAATGATTATTAAAAACCATCACAAAATAAGTGAAAAAATGATGATAGTGTATGTTAATGTGGCATTTAAAATACAGGTAGAAAGAAATATATATATAGATTACAAAACAAAATTTAAAAAACTGAAATCTGTAAACTAAAGGGCCTATTCACAAACTGCATTTTGTAGTATGTTTAGCAGTACTGCGGTAGTACTACTCACGTACTACAAAATACTATTCACAAACCTACATGCTGCGACATCCACCTCAGCCTCTACTATATTTTCCATTCGGAGTTCTCCGACCCAGTTGCAGAGGTCTCCATGCACATAGGTATATGCTTTAGTAGTAATTGTGAGAGGAACATTATGGAGGGCGAGACAATGGCTAATACTTACTGCTAAATGGGAGGGGATTAGGGAGGAGTAAGGAAGGGAGTAAGGATGGGTTTAAGAAGTGGGGTACGGAGGGGTTTAGGGAGGGATATATAAATAAAAACATCCGCCCACAAAAGAGTAAGTCAATTGCTATTCACAAACTGCACTTCTAAAGTTACTAAAGCAAAAAGAGGACCAAAAACAGTTACAAATGCACTCCAGCTCAGCCTTGGGGTAGGTCTAGCACCAGACATTGCCACTCACATCGGTACTGCCGTACATTCCCAGAGAAAATAATAGAGACTTAAAGTAACACCCTATAGGGAACAATGTTAAATAATGTTGAATAAAATAAACTATTCAGAATTTTAAATTACATATATATTTCTATCTTTAAACTTGGAAATGGTGAATAGCAAAAAGTGTAAAATACAGTCTAATAAATGAAGAAGTAAGTTTTCCCATGAGTAAATGATTTGTAAATTTACCTTCATGAACAGGGCCCAAAGTATTCCGCATTCAAATGTTTTAAACTATTAAGCACACTAAGAGAAGTATCCTGCTCTTGTAGTAGGTGAATTACATGATCAAAGTATTTCACCAAAGTATTAGACATCTCCTTCGTGGGAGAAGGGTTGTTCAAGCAGATTTGGGCAGCTGAGGGTATGATCCTTGGCAAAGAGGAAGAGTGGCCTTAACAGTGTACGTCTTTCGGTAAGACGACGACGGCATAAACACTGTGGGGTCGATTCCGATTCGGGCCGGAAATTTCTCCGACCGAGCCGGACCCGGAGAGATTTCCGACCGAATCGGACCCGTGCAGTCCGACCGAACGAGTACGATGCGTCCGTATGTTATCGGACTCGAGTCGGTCGGACTCCCATTGAAGTCAATGGGAGCCGGTCGTACAACGCGTACGCGGGCTCCCATTGACTCAATGGGTGCGAGTCGGACAAGTGCGCCCCTACAGCGGGTACGCGGCGAAGCGATTCGCGCCATACACGCACAGGTAGGGGGACCCATGGGTCCCCCTGTGTGCGACTTCGCGGCCTACGCGTACAGGGGGTCCGACACGGACCCCCAAAGTACGGCTCCGACAGCTCTTACGAGCCGGACGGCGCGGCTCGGTCGGACTGCTCGCGGCGCGCATCGTACTTACCCGGCCGGGAAACGTCTCCATTGCGCGGTGCGAGTCGAGTCCGAGCGAGTCGGTCGGAGCGGTTCGAGCCGGGAGCGAAGTCGGTCGGAGCGGTCGGGATGCCCGGACGAGTCGGTCGGCGATTTCGCATCGTACTCGCTCGGCCGGACCCGCGTACGGTTCGGTCGGGAAACAGGGCTCCGAATCGGATCCGGTAAAGCCGAATCCGATTCGGAGCCCTACCGGCCGAGATCGGAATCGGCCCCAGAATGTCTGTTAAATGTTCTTTCTACCCCCCATCCAGCCAACAGTTGCCTAACGCCCCTTTGTATGAATGCCACCCAAGACTGAGATTCAGCAAAGGTGTTAACATAAGCCTCAACCAGAGAAATGTATGCTGAGCATGTTTGTTTAAGTGGGTTGTTAGTATGCCTGAGGTTTGCAGTTTACATAGCATTCATATGGGTATTTTGCAGAGGACAACGAATATAAAACCTCTGCATATTGAGTGTATGACTGGAGAAGTAAATTTTGCCTTTCAACATGTTTGAATTTAAAATAGTTAAAGCTCACTGACCAGGCATCCAATAAGTTTAAAGCACTCAGTGACTCATACAAGTAAGTGGTCCAAGGGCAAGGAATTCCTTCTCTGGCACATTAATAGATAGAGACCGAAATCAATCTCTATTATATTTCACATGATCGAATGGTGCTTGTAAGTATTTTTCCACCAAATAACATATTTCAGATATGTGTTTTATATTGTAAATGTCTGTTTTATTTTACTTCATATTTACATTAGGTATGTTTAACTTACAATTTCGCAAGTGCCCTTAATGTTTAATTGAAATTACTATAACTACCATATGTCTTGCTTTTGGTTTGTGAAAATAATATTGCAATGTTATCTTGCTCATTTTCTATCATAATTTTCACATAAGTTAAAGTGTAATGTATTTATCAATCTCTATTTCATGCTATGTTTTGAAATGTGTATGTGTTTAATTTTGTATGTTGTCCTATCCTTGTTATTTCATTGAATTGATGCTATTTGTATCACAAATCAAAGTTTGTTGACTTTAAAATGTTAAGGTATGCAATTTTGTATTCTGAATATAGGTGTATTTTGTTTACAAATTTACTCTGCAATGTGTATATGATGCCTAATGCAATATATCCTTCTAAGTTGTGTAATTGTCAGATTTTAGACTGCTTGGCCTTGGAACGGTTCCTTTCGCAATTCTCCTCTCTACTGTGTTCTATTGAATCTTTGGTAATTTATTTTTTCATTTCAGGACTTTTTTCTTGCTTTTTGAAGTGGTTAAGTGTGTAATCTAAACTGTTTGTGTAGCTTATTATAATACCAATGGAATGTACAATCATTATAGTAATTTTCTTTTTCCTTTTAAGTTGCTTCATTTTTACCTTCAAACTCATTTAGTGTATAATCCATACTTTAACAATATATTTTATTTTAAATTCATAATAGGTCCAACACGCAGAGTACGTGGACAACCCTCTGCCACTGAGAATACCTCCACTCCAGACCAGGAACAAGCCTTCAGTGATTCATATATATATATATTTAATAATAATAAATCAGCTACTTTTCCTTGTACACAGAATGTACTTGTTTTATATTGATTTTTGTGACATAAGTTCACTATTAAAAACAGCCAACCAGAACCATTCAGAGATGTTAAACAGTTCCTGGAGAGATTTGAATATGGTTCAGAGAAATGATCACTCATAAGATAGGAGCAGTAATGGGAATTTACAAAACTGTGACGAAATGGTTTCTGAAGATGTCCCCTGCATGCATGAGATAGTTTGAAAGTTTGAAAGCCTTGAAGCAGGTGAAATATGAAAATGCGGAAAATGTTTTACAGCATCTTCAGGAGCAGCCGAAGGGGACCTTGGCCATGTAGGTGGGAAAGCAGCTGGCCACTGGGTATCGGGTGGTAACCCCTCGGACACCCATGAACACAGTGGAATGGAGAGTGAGGGGACTGGGACGGGGGACACCAGCTCGTCGTCATCTTCGGTTGTCTCCACAAGTTACCCTACAGGAACAGTACTACCAACATCCTTGTCCACCACCCAGAGACCCATCTCTAACCTCTCTCTTGCTCCCCCTCAGTTGGCTAAACCCGCCCCCCCTTAAAGGGCAAGGGGCCCTTCATCACAGACACCTTACCCCCGGCCCCTGTCACCCCAGCTGTGATGAGTGAGGAGGCCATTGACCTCTCATGCAGCATCTCTCTCTAGGCCAGACTGCGATCAAGGATAGCATCTAGGGCTTTAGTTGCAAAATGCAAAAAATGGTTGCATATCTCGGTGCCATTCACAGTTCAATGTCTGGCATGAAGAGATCGCTTGCAAAAATAGCCTCCTCACTGACCGCAGCCTCCCAACCAGCCCAACCTTGTGCCCCAACTCAGGTCCCTTCCTCATCCCAAATCCAAATACCCAATCCTATCCTAAGCACACTCATGTCACGATTCACTCACTGCGCTCTCGTGCCCTCCACCAGAGGGTGGAATTGTGGGACGTTTCACTGTTAAATAAGCTTCTGGACCCTCCCCTTAATGCACATACTGACTTCCAGTCATTTGGACTCTACTTGTAAATGGTCATCTATTCCCAATCCATGCTGCGTTTTGTGGACGGCAGCCTGCTCATTCCTGAAACTCTATTACCTAGAATTCCCTGCTCACTGCTTAGTCTCCACCCCTTCAGGTCAAGGATGGGTGGAGGAATCCAGTTCACCTGCGGCTGGCTGCTGCTAGCCTGCTCACACCTGATGCACATGATTACTGTGAGCTCTTTTAAGCCCCAGGTCCCTTCAGTCCAGCATTGGTCATTGTAGCTGTGTACCGGTGAGACCACCCTTGTTTCCTGAGGTTTTGATAGCCTTGTTTTCAGTGTTTCCTGAGCTTTCGTTATTCCTTGTTCCTGAGCTGCTACTGTTTTCCTTGTTCCTGAATTAGCACTGCATGCAGTGCTACACTGACTCCTGAGCCTTAGCATTCCTTGGTCCTGTTTCTGAACCTAATTCATTCCTTGTTCCTGAATTAGCACTGCCTGCAGTGCTACCTTGACTCCTGAGCTTTAGCTCAATTCTAGTTCCTGCTCCAGCACTGCCTTCAGTGCTACTTTGTCTTCTTGATTCCTGAACCAGCACTATTCTATACCCTTGTAGCCTCCCCTTCTGTATATCCTTTTTCAGTCCCATTTCCTTGGTTCCAGTTCCTAGTTTACTGTCTTTCTATTCCTGCTGTCTTGCTTCTATTACCTTGTATGTTTGTTACTTGCTTTCTGCCAAGTGTCCCTGTGATTTCCTTCCTTTCCTGTTAAGCACTCCTCCTTGCTACCTCCTTGTCTATTGTGCTTGTATTTAGTTCTACCCCCTTGCTGTTACTGCCTTACGTGTTCCTGTTTGATTGCCAGGATCCGTGGGCACAGCTGACAACCTAGGTGGTGTTTCTAGTTCACTGTGAGTGTTGTCTTTGAGTTACATTTATACCATCGCCATAGGTATCAGCTCCACAGGCCCTGCCTTTGCATGCATATCCTATATGTGGGTATTTTCAGTCAGTATCTGTAACAGCAATTGTGGGTGAGGAACTTACTGAGCTTCAGTCTTACCGTGAGGAGCTCCCGATTGCTTTACCACACATTCCCTTTATTGTTAATGTTGTTATGTGTGTATATATACATATGTCTTGCACGTCCGTCCTGGGTGTAGTTATTCTGAATGCTAAATTGCCTCTTGAGTGCACATCCTTTCTGAATTCTTAGCCATCTTGTTCACTTGTGCAGGCTTCCCCTTTTCTCCTCTGACTTCCTGTGTGATCCTGGGCAGCGCGGTACCCCTCTTTCTGATTACATTTTCTACCCAGTCTCCAGTCCTTGACCAAGTCCCTAACTGTGTTCCAGACATAGTCCCGGACAGTCCCTAACAACTCACGTCTTTACATGCACCCACTCCAACAGACACACATATACACAAACACACAAAGAAACACAAACAAACACACAAACAACATACACACACTATTGACACTACACCCACAGGCACCATAACCACCACCACAACCAACAGCAGACCCACAAGCACCAAAAACACCAGCACACCCACAACCACCAGCACACCCAAAAGCACCACAACAACCACCAGACCCACAACCACTACAATCAATAGCACACCAGCAACCACAACCTCCAGCACACCCAAAAGCACCACAAACACTACCTCAACCACCACCACACCCACATGCACCACAACCAGGTACGCAACACCCATTAGGCTGAAACCCCCTCCCCCCCCCCATCATTTTCCGTAGCCCGGGCTGTTCAGCTTCAGCTTCCAGGACAGACACATTTCTTGAACTGCCTTGTTCTGGGCTGGGGCTGACACCTCACACACATTCAAAGTATTTACCAGGTCTTTAAAAGACCATTGATCAATTAACGAGTCTTTGTGTTTTCACTTCTCCTATGTCCCCTGCCAGAATGGGAAAATGTATTTCAGGGAAAATGGACAGGCGGGCCAGCAGGAAATTATTAGGGAGTGCCAACACAGAGCCAAGGAAATGGTATATTTTCTTTCTAAGCGCCATAACACAAACCAAGCCCTCTGCATGGTATGTAAATCGTCATGTAGACTTGTGCTATAGACTCTTCAAAATTCAAAAAGTATATTTCTTTAATGTGAAATTGCTTCACTTTAGAAATGTGAAAGTGTTTCACTTTAGAACACTAGAATTAATTGGTGCATTAAAGGACAATTATCAGAAGTTTCAAGGGGCAGATTTACTAACATTCTGCACCAGGTTTGCATAAAAAAAGAGAGATAAACTGGCGTAAAATATGTATGTGGAATTTACTTTGCAGCTTTCCAAGGTTGCCTTAAAGTTACACAAAGCAGTTTTGCTGCAAGTGGGCGTTCCAAGGGCAGTGAATGGGTGTTCCAGGGTTCCATAGTTTTTAATGCAAAGCCCGATCTACTAACAGTAGAAGTTAGTTTTGCACCAAATAAATGACACCTCTTTGAGGCAGGTAATTAAAAGGGGAGATATTTTTATTTCTCAAAATGTTTCCTACTTTGCAAGTGTGTTGCACTGTACAGCACACATCCAAAGTAGGAAAAGTTTTGAAGTTTATCTAGGCATTGGGCCTGATTCACAAAAGTAATCTGAGAAAAAATCCTAACTTTCCGTATTCACAAAAGGCATTTAAGAGTAGTAAAGTTAGGATTCCTAACTTTACTACTCCTAAACTGAGACAAAATCCTAACTTTACGACGTTCGGTATTCACAAAGGGCATTTAGGAGTAGTAAAGTTAGGAATCCTAACTTCACTACTCCTAAATTCTTTTGTGAATACCTAACGTCGTAAATTTAGGATTTTGTCTCAGATTACTTTTGTGAATCGGGCCCATAGTATTTTGTGCGGGAATGGAACCCTTCCAGTACAAAACCTATGCTAAACATGACACAAACACCGTTGCACTATTGTGGAAAAGTATGTGTGGCGCTTGACAGCCTAATTGTGCCCCAGTAATAGAGAAAGAGAAGGAAAGCTCCATATCTAAATAGAAATGGACCTCTCATGCTCTCTCCCTCTCACGCAACGCAGCACAGCAACTTTGGTTGCTGTCCTGCGTTCCATTTGTTTTTAGTAAATCTACTGCACAGTTTCTAAACATAAGCCTAGAAACAGTCATGCCTTCGATGACAATGCTATTAATAAACTAAGATACTAGAAAGTTATCATGTGAATGTTGCTAGATTTTTTATAACCTATAAAGCAACATTTGAGGGTTTTGTAGAGCACACATCCTAAAGTAAGGTTTTTTTTTTAACAATGTAACAAATGTGATGATAAAAGAAAAGGAAGTGCAGTGAAATAAGGTAACACCATTTTGTCCAGCAGGGAAACTGATGCAGGGTATCCTGGGTTCATGCTGCACAATTTAAGCAGTAGATGAAGGGACAGAGGGCTTGATGATTGATAAAAGGGGGTGGGCAGCAGAAGCCATAGGAAGACTTGGCTCGAGGTTCCAAGAATACATCTTTCTGAGTGAGAGCTCAGCATCTGACTCAGGCCTTCAGTGGCTCTCCCACCTCTAGAAAGTAACTTTAGGCATGCTCAAAAGGCTGCCATTTTGCTGCAGGATTAGCTGATAATGTATTTTCTCTCCCCCCCAAGTCCCTGATTGATTTCACAGTAATCCTAGTTTAAATTACACCCAAAACCCACTTACCAACCATCAATGACAGAGTGTCTAGGAATACTTCGTCCTGCATTCACACATCTCACACTCCTCACCCTACACTGGATTGTACTCGCCCATTACACAGCTCATCATCGGCTTACATGGGCACACTGGTCACGCAACACTTACGTCGGCACCTGACACACCCTGCACTAGCATGGGCACATTTTTCACTCAGCACTTACACTACTAACCCTCCACTCACACCACTCAGTCACCCAGCACTTACACAGGCACACCTCTTACAGAACACTTTAAAGTACATAACACTCGTGAACATGCACATATGTCTACAAATGCACCCACATAATATCTGCTCTTCTTGTAGTACTAGATGCCCATTCAGTTTCATCTGCAACTAGGCTGGTGCAAGAGGGAAGAGACGGTACAGGAAGGTAGTTTGGGCTGAGGCTGTGGGAGGCAAGATCAGCCTCAGACTGTGGGAATGAGCTGGGAGGGAGTGGGTACAGGAGGGGAAAGAAGGTGAAGGCTGCAGGAGGCGGAACATGCACAACAGGCTACGGTGAAACTGCATTTGAGGCTGTGGGCTGGTATAAGAAATGAGTGGGAACCGCAGCCAATGGGTGTGGTTTGGGTGGGCATAGGCTATATATGTACTTGTTGACCCTGCACCCGATCCCTGTTGGCCATCATAGCAGCTGCTGTGAAGGAATGGGGTGGTGGGGATCACCTGTGGCTGGACCTGCTTTTGCTGGACTGCATAACGGTAGTGCCCTGCAGGGGCCGCTACTGGAAGGAAGAGTGAGCAGAGGATCTTTGGGCTGGTGAGGGAGAAGGGAGCTAGTTGTGTTGGAGCCAGTGCGGTTAGGAAGAGTGAGCTGAGGCTGTGAGTTGGTGCGGGAGGAGGGACTGGCAGTAGGCTTTTGGGGCATGGGACCATAGGCTATGACTGCAGAAACCACTACATCGGTTGGAGGGTCAGAAAGGGTGGGAGTGTTTTCTGCACATTACAATGCAAGTGGGAAAGAAAAACATAAACAGGCCCAGACACCACTGTGTCATCCCGCTGGACCCAGCAGATTTTTTGGCAAGCGCTATTCATCATTTCTTCTACCAGTCATACTGCTGCTAGCTAATTGATCAAATCTCTTAGCCAATACAATCACATCATGATTGTGGGGGGCTTCCGCTTGCACATTGCCAGGTCATTACATTTTAATGAGGCAGCCATGTTAGGTATGGGAACACCCCTCAGGAGCCAACAGGAGTGCAACAGGTAGTCTTTCTTGGCAGCAGCACACAGCTTCTACCCAATTGAGTGCAGTATTCAGGGTAAAAAACATGGGCAGAAATAACATGCTCTCTAAGTTTTACCCCTAAAAGCTCATTTTCTGTTGATCATGCAAGCTCTGGAGACAGTTGTGCTGTCAAACCAGACCTAAAAAGTAAGTATCAGAAGTATTGAAACACACTCAAGAAGGAGTTCAAAAATCTTTGTAGCACTAAACATGTACATTAACTCTTCAAGAATAACACATAGAGTTATGTCATGTATCCTGGAGTAATTGTGACTATCCAGAATCAGTGAAGTGGTTTTTAGAACACTGTTTACTCAAAATAAGCTTGTGTTCCCTGCTTTGCTTTATTGCCTTTAGTGTCTAGGATTTTGCCCCATTCCTAGATGCACCCATTGTGCATTTGAATATATATATATTACCTACTGGCAGTAGCCAGTAGGTAGTTATAGTTAGAACCTTGTTTCCATAGGAAAAGCATTTTTTCTTTTGCCAATAACTTTGGCGCCGTTTGACAAATCTTCACTAAATTTTCAAAACTAATGGCCCGCTCAGGTCAGCTGCTATCTTGAAAGTTTCGGGGTGATTCATCAACCAAGAGCTGAGAAAGGGGGGTCCCAAAACGTGTTTTCTCCATGTTAATTTCCACAGGAAACTTTAGACACAGCTACAGCCTGAACTGCTGAACGGAATTACACCAAATTTGGCAAAAAGGTAGCTTTTGGTCCAGAAAGCATGCTTTTCTTTAAATGGTGTAAATCCGTTCAGTAGTTTTTGAGATATTTAAAGATTTACAGATATCGATATTTGAGAATTGGGAGATCTGATTGGCTGAACCCTCCCGATCACGAGCTTGTTTCTGATTGGATGCCAACACTTCAAACCAGGAAGTATTGGCAGCCATTTTTTTTTTTGTAGTCCTCATCTCACCAATAAGCTTCTGCAGATGTTAATAAAAGCCGTCATTACCAACTGGGCGCCCTACGGCTTACTGCACTTGCTTAGGTCAGCCTGACCAGCCCCATTTGATGATGGCTTGGTGTAATCATTGGACCGGAGGAAGCCAACTGGAACTATATTAATCTCAGGTCTCGGCCCCAGCTCATTAGAGGCTGCCAGATGTTTGTCGTACTTTCCCCAGATCCGTTCTGATCTAAACGAGCCATGGCAAACGTGGCTTTAAGCTAGTCCTCACATTTCGGGGGCCGTGGATCTTTCCACTTCATGCAGATCTCTCTCCGGGCAAGTAACACCAAATATAGCAACAACCCTCTATGAATCTGCGATAAATTCAAACTGGACAATCCATCCTCTCCAAAGATTACTAGTAAAGCATTAACCTCGATGTTGACTTTAAAAATGCCACAAACGGTGTCTCCCACCCCCTTCCAAAAAGTTCCAAGTTCTGAACATTCATAGAAAATATGGATATCATTAGCATTGGGAGTCTTACACCTAGGACATTTTGGGTTAGATAATGGGGCGAACTTGGCTATTTTGGCAGGAGTATAATAAAGTCTATTAATGACGAAAAAATGATTCTTCTTTAAGCTGGCTGGTTTGATAAATTTATAAAGTAGTTTCAAAGAAGGCTCATACAGATCTGCAATGTTAGACTCGAAGGGGATTGATTCCAGACTGTCCCTCTTCTCGGAACTTTACAAAGATGATTTGGGTCCTTCCCCTGATTGTATAAAAATTTGGCTGAGAGGGAAATCTTTGTCAACCTTAACGGATGACAGCTGTGATAGTCTAGATGCCCCTATTACCCTAGAAGAAATTAAAGATCAAATAAATAAATGTAAAAATAATAAAGCTGCGGATATGGATGCGCTTCCAAATGAAGTCTATAAACTTTTATCGAACGAATTGGCCCCGGCACTGGGTACCCTGTTTAATTCGGTGTATAGTCCGATGGGTCAGGTTCCTAGGTCTTGGAAGGAAGCAACCATCGTATTAATCCTGAAACCTGGGAAGGACCCCCTTAAAGCTGATTCCTATCGACCAATCTCCCTGCTGAACGCCGACTATAAGATCTTTATGGGTATTCTGGCGGGGATATTGGCCAAACTGGTCCCTAATTTGGTTAATATCGATCAGAAGGGCTTTATACCAGGGAGATATATTCAGGAGCAGACACAACTGTTGATTGGTAACATTGACTTGGCCATAGCAAGATCAGATCCCTTGGCCATAGTGGCCTTGGATGCGGCCAAGGCATTCGACAGAGTCTGTTGGGTGTACCTCTGGGAAGTTCTTGGTGTAATGGACTTTGGCCCTATTTTTATTCAGACTCTGCGGAAATGTTATCAGGGAGCCTCCGCAAGGATCCTGCTGAATGGCATGTTGACTTCCAGCTTTAACATTCAGAGGGGAACAAGACAGGGCTGTCCTATTTCCCCTTTGCTGTTCAACATTTATATAGAGCCATTAGCTCAAGCTATTAGATTAGATTACTTAATTTACCCTTTTAAATCTCAACTCTATCAGTGTAAGCTAGCCTTGTACGCCGACGACTTGCTGTTATATACCAGCAACCCGGGGCGGTCATACCACGGGTTGAAGCCCTCCTGGAAGAATTTGGCTCTTTCTCAGGCTATCTAGCCAATACTTCTAAAACAGAGGTGATGTGCTGGAATATAGACCAATGGGAGGGCACTATAAGTAAAGAGCTAAAATATTTGGGCATCCATATTGTTAAAGAGCTGGATAAAATCCCCAGATTAATTTGAATAAAATCATCAAAGAAATAGATCGTCTCTTTGCCAGATGGAGGAATCTCCCTCTGACAATCTTTGGAAAGGTTAACTTGGTGAAGATGGTTATCCTCCCCAAGCTGACCTACTTGTTTAGTGCAGTCCCCTTGGTTTTTCCCAGCAAGAGTATCTGTAAGATTCAAAGTAAGATTGGGAGCTTCATATGGGGAGACAAAGGAGCAAGGTTGTCATGGAAGAAACTGAGGCGTAGGCTCATTAAAGGGGGGTTGGCTCTCCCGGACATTGGCTGGTATTCGGTCGCTTTTCAATTTAAAAGCATCCGGATGTTACTCTCAATACCGGAGGAGACGTCGTGGGGGAGGTTGTTAGGTGAAATGGTCACGATGGAGGGTGGAGGCGGTGGAGAAGGTTTTCTGTACAAGTTTGGGGCCCCGAGGTTTTTTAAACGAGTTCGCCTGAAGGTCCTTAAGGCCGCCTTGGAAACTTGGTATAAAGTAAGATGCAGATGGGGGATTGGGTATTACTCAGATTTCGCACCCATTTGGGACTCCCCCGGGACCCCGCTTTGTCTTAAGGATAGTTTGGCTATACCAATTAAGAGAGCAGGTATCACCATCTGGTCAGATCTGTTAGCTGTTGAAGGAATCCACCCTTGGGAGGTATTAAGGGCTAAGATTGGAACTGGCTTTTCCAGGTTTAAGTATATACAACTTGTATCCTGGTTTGAAGCGGAAAAGGGTGATATAAGAGGAGACTGGGAAACGGAGCAGTCCCTTCAATCAGTACATCTAAGAAAGAAAGAGATCTCTACCTGGTATAGGAAGTTCTTGGATGCTGAAGATCTGGAATTTGGCAGCCATTTTGTGACTCGGTACCGAGTGAGAAGCAAAAAGGTGAGAGAAACATTAAAAAACAAGAAAAGGGGGCAAGGTAGGAACACCTTGACCCCGTAGGCCTTGTGAGGGGGTCACCAAAAAAAGCATTTTTTGTTTCCGGCCAGAGTCGTGCCGCGTGAGTGAAGCATGAATCCGGCCGAAAATGTAAAAAAAATGAAGCGCGGTCTCCCGCGCTTCATTTTTTGAAAGCCCCCGGGTTAGCCAGGTCCCGGGGGCAATGTTGTACTATGATGTGGGGGCCCACGAGGTCCCTCGCAGCCCCGGGGACCGCCACCTCCCCTGGGCTTTATCAATAATGTGTGGGGGGCACGCGGCCCCCCGCAGCCCTGGGGGCTGCCACCTCCCCGGGGCATAAATTAAATTACTTGCGGGGGGCCTTGCGGACCCCCCCAAGCCCCAGGTACTGCCACCTCCCCGGGGCTTCAATTTAAATAAACAAGTGTGGGGGGGCTCCTTCCCCCCCACTGCCCCGGGGACCACCACCTCCCCTGGGCAATGAGTAAATTAAATATGGGGGTCCGTAGCAGACCCCCGGCCCCGGGGACCACCACCTCACCGGGGCTTTAAATTTGTTGGAGGGGGCCGCACGGCCCCCCTCGTGGAGCCCTCCTTGGCCCTGGGGACTGCCACCCCCCCAGGGCCGGCTACAGCAATGTCCCGGGGTGCACACCCCCAGGACATTGCAGTGTGCTATGGCAGGGCGGGAGCACAGTTCCCACCCTGTCATAGCAAACACTGCTTTGCTTCATGGAAGCAAGAGCAGAAAAACTGCTCTCGCTTCCATGAAGCGAAGCAGAATTGGGTTTGGACAAGGGGAGCTGCATGTCAGCAGCTCCCTTTGCCCAAAAGCAATGCCGGCTCCCGCAGAAGGCGGAGAGCTGGCAGGGACCGCAGGGGCATTGGGGCTCCCCCCGCGGTCCCCAACAAGAGGCCCCTGGGCCAAAAATTGCCTCAGGAGGGGGGCCGCGCGGCCCCCACCTTTAAAATTAAAAATAAAATAAAATAAACAAGTGGCCATGCCCTGGGGGATGGGGTCCCCGGGGCCGAAATCGGCCTTGGGAGGGGGCCACGCGGCCCCCTTCCCATTTAAAAAAAAACATTTTTTTTAAATGGCTCAGGCCCTGGGGGATGTGGTCCCTAGGGCCCACAAAATATTAAGAGAAGGTGAGCCACACAGCCCCCCTTCTAGCAAAAAAAAAAGAAAACTCGGCATCTCGCCGGAGGCCCCACCCCCTCCCTACACCACTCTGCAAACGCACCTCCTGGGGCGTTCTAAGTTGGGGGATTAAGTCTCCTTGAATCCTGAGGGTCCCTGGGGGCCAACTAGCCCACCAGGTAACTCCAGTAAGCCCCACTCAGTGGGATTGCTGAGAGGTGGTCCGAGGCCACGCCCCTTTTTATACCACTCTGCAAACGCGCCTCGTGGTACATTGCTGGTGGGCCGAAGAGGTCCTCTTGTGTTCTGAGGACCTCAGGACTAAAGTGGACTTCATCTCCGGACCGCAGTGCACCAGAAAGTGCGCTTGCAGAGTGGTGTAAAAAGCGGGCGTGGCCTCGGACCACTCTCAGCAATCCAGCTGTGTGGGGCGTACTAGAGATAACAGGAGGGCTATTTGGTCCCCAGGGACCCTCAGGAGGCAAGGGAACTTCATCCCCCAACCAAGAGCGTGCCAGGAGGTGCGTTTGCAGAGTGGTGGAGAAAGGGGGCGTGGCCTGGGTCCACCTGTCAGCAATCCCACTATCTGGTGCATACTGGAGGTATCAGGTAGGCTAGTTGGCCCCTAAAGAACCCCAGCAGAGAAAGGGACTTTAATCCCCATCCAAGAGCACGCCAGGGAGCGCCTTTGCACAGTGGTGGGGAAAGGGGGCGTGGCCTGCTATGCGAACTTAGCAATCCTGCTGTGTGGGACTTACTGGAGGTAATAGGAGGGGTAGTTGGCCCCCAAGTTTGTCCTTGGGGACCAACTATCCCTCCAGTTACCTCCAGTAAGTCCCACATAGTGAGATTGCTAAGAGGACTTCGGAGGCCACGCTCACCTTTCTCCACCACTGCAAACGCGCCTCCTGGCACAGTACTGTTTGGGGGATGAAGTCCACTTTACTCCTGAGGGACTTTGGGGGCCAGCTAGCCCTCCTGGTACCTCCTGTAAGTCTTATGTGGCGCAATTCCTGAGCGCTGGTCGAAGGCCCAGGCCCCTTTCTGCACCACTCTGCAAACGCGACTACTACATTATAGTTAGAAATTAGCATTTAAAAAACCATAGAAATTCACTGAAAAAACCATAGGTTTCAGGGACATTATAGTTAGAAATTAGCATTTAAAAAACCTTAGAAATTCACTGAAAAACCATAGGTTTCAGGGACGTTATAGTTAGAAATTAGCAGTAAAAAAATCTTAGAAATTCACTGAAAAAAACATAGGTTTCAGGGATGTTATAGTTAGAAATCAGCATTTAAAAAACCTTAGAAATTCACTGAAGAAAACTATAGGTTTCAGGGACATTATAGTTAGAAATTAGAATTTAAAAAATCTTAGAAATTCACTGAAAAAACCACAGGTTTCAGGGACGTTATAGTTAGTTGGACATTTCACTCATATAAAACCAGAGAAATTCGGCCTTTATAGTCAGTACAGCTAACTATAACTCGCGCCCCCGCAATGCACTGCTGATGATGACGTCACATATTACATCACTCATGACATGGTCAGTGACATCACTGATGACATCACTGATGACATCTCAAATGACATCACTGATGACATCATCCATGTAATATCTGATGCACCTCCTCACACCCTAATATAACCTTTGATATACCCACTCGAAAATACAGACTACCATTCTCGAAACCATAGACACACCAATACCACTTAGTACATACCCACTCACTGATTCATAGGTCTACACACACATCCACTCACTAACCCATACAGTCACTCATACATGCAGTGACTCATCAATACAGCCAATGATATATGCACTCATACACCCATACAGACACTCACACACCCCCACTCACCCATAGTGTTACTCACACACCTTGTTAATCATCCAAAGAATCAATCATGCTGCTATTTACTCACCTATACAGTTATACACACACCACCTCACTTATTCATACAGATACTAACACATACTTACTCTCTCCTACAATCACTGACACAAGCACACACTCATCCATACAGCCACTCTCACAATCACTCTCTCACATTTAGTCACTTATATACTCCAACACTCACATATACTGCCTTTCACATATGTTGTTACTTACACATATACCACTGAGACATCCATTCACTCACCAACACAGCCATATGCACACTCACTCACCCATACAGCCCCTCGCAGAAGCACTCATGAACCCATACACCCATTGAATCACCCACCCACACATCCATGCAAGGAGTCACACACACCCCCACCAACCCCCACAGACAGTCAGGCACCCATACAGGTACTCAGACAACCAATCATTAACCCATATAGACACTCATGTAGCCACTCACCAACTCATACAGCCAATTTCACACCTAGAGACAGACTGATACAGACATTCACACAGTTTAGTCATTCACCCATGCATTCACTAAGACACGTTTAATCACTCACCTATACAGTCAGTCACGCACCCACTAAATTATCCATTCAGACACTCATACACCCACTCATTCTTCAATAGACCTTGGTGTATATTACATACAATTCTTAAACTTTTTAAAAACACTCAGTTATTGGATGATGTCATCAGTGATGTCATCAGTGATATCATTTGAGATGTCATCCGTGATGTCATCCGTGATGTCACTGACCATGCATGAGTGATGTAATATGTGACATCATCAGCAGTGCATTGCAGGGGCGCAAGTTATAGTTAGCTCTACTAACTATAACAGACGAATTTCTCTGGTTTTATATGAGTGAAATGTCCAACTAACTATAACGTCCCTGAAACCTGTGGTTTTTTCAGTGAATTTCTAAGGTTTTTAAATGCTCATTTCTAACTATAACGCCCTGGAAACCTATGGTTTTTTCAGTGAACATATATATATATATATGGAGAGAGAGAGTTAGGAGGCACACAGAAGATCGGGTTGAATACACATTCTTTCTATTAGATGACCTGTCAAACCCTGTTCAGGGGGCCGTGAGGCAAGCATGGGCTACAGGGGTCAGCCTTGGGGCTGGGGATGTTTGCCTCTGATGTACGGGAATTCATCCTACTGTGCCTCTGCAAACTGGGCCAGATACGACTCCTTTAACACTCGAATCTCAGTGGTAGCAAAGGTGAGCAGTCACAGGCTTTTTAGGGAGGTGGAGGTGTACAAATTTAGAACTCAGCCAGTCAGAAGCACAAAATCTGCCCAGCACAGTGATTCACTTGGATAAGAAGAGTACTTTAACATACACACTTCAAATGAAGTACCGGCATAGGTAATGGGTGCAGGTACAATATTATACAATGGCATTTGGGCTGCTGCACCTTGGGATAACGCCCTCCCTTCCCCACTTCCCGAGATTCCCTCCTCTAGGCAGGTCTCAGTTATGTTACAGAGTTTTGTGCAACATGAATCAAGTCTCATGCGTAGATACCCCAGTTCAATAGTGCTTGCAATAAGTTCAATATAGTCCCCTTGATACAGTCTCACCACAACGTAAGTCTCTCTATTCTTTCAACAGCACACGCCTCCAGTCTCTCCCATCTCTGGGATGAGACATGGTTGTTGCAGAAGCAGCACTCAATCTGGGTAGTCTGCAGTAGGATGGGCAGCCAGAGTGGCAGCTTGAAGTCCTTTGTCAAATGCAGATTCTGGTGTTGGTGGGGGACACAGCAAGTACGGGACCCACTTCTGGGTCACTTGATGTTGAATAGTAGATGGGCTGCTATGTACATGGGGACACAGTGGTCTGCTGGCAGCCACAGGACGCACTTTGTAAATGCGACAGTGGTGACCAGCAAAGGCTTTGGCTTCAATTGCGACAACCATCATGGCCACAAATTTTCACTTTGATGGTGTGGTCAGCAGCGATTGTTATTATCGTTCTTATTGCATCGAGGTTAGCCTCTGATCCGTGTTTTCGACTTAACTCCACAACAATAAACAGACTGAGCCCATTCTTTCAGTCTCGTCAGTCGCTCTTTGCAGTCTCCTTTCTCCTGGTTGACCATCAGCACCAGGGTCTTGCTATTTCTGGCACTCTCTGACAGTCACACCTCCTGTAGGGTGAACAGGATCTTTCACTAACTCAACAGGCAGGCAGGTTGGCTTCCAGGTGCTTCAGATCAGATACCGCTCTTTCGGTAAGGCAAGACTTCAGGAGATATCCCCTCATCTGAGAAGCTGACTGTCAGAGAGACACCAGCTCTGGGTGCACAGCAGACCTCAGAGTACACTGTAGAGAACTCCCTTCTTTGATCAGGAGGACCTAGAGCTGGAACAATAAGGAGGTCAGTGCCTCTCACCTTTATACAGTCAAAGCAGACCAGGAATTTGAATTTTTGATCTGCAATCCCAGAATGGGGTTTGGGATAGTTCTTTTGAGTGTTCTCTTTAGGCTGTTCTCCAGGACACAGCCTTTGCCTAGAGCAGAGGTCTTCAAACTTTTTGATGCCGAGACCCCCTTCTCAAACCTTTTTAGGAGTAAGGACCCCCTTCTGACAAACATTTCTAGAACCTGGTACTCCTCATCATCGACAACTATCGACAACCATAAATGCCCCTGTTAGACCTGGCATCTTTTGGCATGTTTCCCCTGTCTTTTTGCTTTCTGACCTCCTAGTTTTGACTGTGTTTTTGCTGGTTTAGTGTCTCTAGGCACTTTCTCACTGCTGTTCAGTGTTAAAGTGCAAGTGCTCCTGTTGTAAATTGTATAATGGATTGGTGTTTCCATGATTGGCATGTTTGACTTACTAGTAAGTCCCAAGTAAAGTGCACTGAGAGTGTCAGGGCCTGTAAATCAAATGCTGCTGGTGGGCCTGCAGTACTGATTCTGCCACTCACCCAAGCAGCCCTGAAAATGGTTACCAGACTTGCCACTGCAGTGTCTGCGCGCAGTTTGTAACTGCCATGTCAACCTGGCAAGTGCACCCACTTGCCAGGCCTTAATCTTCCCTTTTCTTACATGTAAGTCACCCCTAAGGTAAGCCCAAGGTACCCCTGTGGGCAAGGTGCCGTGTATTTTAAATGTAGGACATGTACTGGTGTGTGTGACATGTCCTGGTAGTGAATTACAGTGTGTTTTGTTTTTCACTATGGAAAGGCTATCTGTCCCGTAGGATAAAATGGGAGTTTACTTATTACATCTTATAGGCATATCTTCCCATTTGGACAAGATGGAGAAATGGGGTTTAGTATGCCTGAACTCAGAATATAAAAATGCATCTTTTAGTAAAGATGATTTTTATGTTCTGTGTTTAAAAATGCCACTTTTGGGGCCTTCGCAAACGGCCGATTCGCAGAATGGGTTTGCGATTCGCTATTAGGAAGGGGCGTGTTTAGGGCGTCCCTTCCTAATACTGAATCGCATCGGTATGCATGAATGTTTTGCGACCGAAATGCGGTTGCAAAACATTCACATTTTCGCATTTTACTTCCCTTTTGTGAATGTCTGTAAATGCATTTTCTAAGAGCAGGCAGTGGTCCCACGGACCACTGCCTGCTCTTAGAAAATGAAAGGAAAAGTTTTCATTTTCTCTTTTGTAAAGCATCCCGTTTTCCTTTAAGGAAAACGGGCTGCTTTACAAAAAAAAAGATAGCTTTATTTAAAAGCAATCATGGACATGGTGGTCTGCTGTCCCCAGCAGGCCACCATCCCCGTGATTTTTGCGATTCCTAGGGGGTCGCAAATTGCAACCTACCTCGTTAATATTCATGAGGTAGGTCATTTGCAATCCCCTAGGAATCGCAGAAAGTGTTAAACACACTTTCATGCATTCCATTTTGCGATTTTCTAATTGCGAATCGCAAGAATTCACATTTAGGAAATCGCAAAATGGATTGTTGATGCATCTGGCCCTTAGAAATTAGGTATTTTCTTGCTTAGCCATCCTGTGTGCCTCTGCTGGGTTTGTGGATTGACTGTCTGGCTTTGGAGTGATAGGGGCTGGGGACGTGTATTCTAATCAGACAGCCACTGGGGAGTCAAGGTGTGTCCTGCCTTTCCTGGATGAGTCAGGGCTGGGCTGAATAGACCTGGACTGTATTTTGAGTAGTGGGAGGAGATTTCCTTGCACCTGAATGGGCCTGGTCTGCCTTGGACAATGCTGTCTCCAACTCCTGCCAGGAAGCTGGGCCAGAGAGGATGGAACTGGTTTGAGTGCATTCCAGTCCTTTTCCCTTGCGTTGGCACACAAATTCCTGCCTAGCACCAACATAGGCAGGATTGTTTTTCTACGGGAAGGGGCACCTTCCTTCACCAAAACAATCCGGAGGGCGTTTTCCTCTTTCTATGTGAGCTGCAGAATGCAGCACACATGGAATGAGGAAAAAACGAGGAGAAATGAAAACATTTGTCCTCGTTACGCCTCTGCTGGGGAGGGGTAAGGTTTTGGCGCTGCCCCAGGTTTACGTGATTTTGTAAATCTGGGACAGCATCAAAATCCATTGGTGTTGCGTGGGAACCCCACGCAAAGCCCATGGAACACCTCCTTGACGCAGAGTAAGGCAACGCAGTGACTTGTGCTGCTATGTCTTACTCCATATCTATGAGGCCATGCAAAGCCATGCAGGGTGACTTTGCACTGCCTCATAGGTATGGTTGAGACGCTTGCGCCACCGGAGCATCAAAAAAAGTGATGCTCTGGCAATGCAAGCCTCTCATAAAAAAGCACAAAATATTCTGTATGTTTTTAAGGTCTTTCACCATCAGGTATCTACATATAAAATAATGGGCAGCGTAAATGAAAAAGAAATAAAAAAAGTAATTGCTCAGTAGGAAATGCACTGTAGTACATTATGAAACCTGTATTAGTTAATGCACTGCAGAGGTCTGTGTGTAACCAGAGAACCACAGAATTAAATCTTGATTGGTGCAGTGGAGAATAGTGATGTGTATTTTTAGTGCTACGAGGTCACAGCCTGTGACAGAAAGCACTGTGAATATGTAAGTCAATTTTTTATACTTGCATTACACACAGGGTTAGATAGAATGCTGCAAAATGTGCAAATAGTTTTACAATAAAATGATGTTTCAAAATGTAGATTTTAGTAATTCCAGAGCGTATGTAATTTTTTTTTACATAACTGTCCCTTCAACACCTCTTTAGGGGCACTAAGGGCTGTGTAAATGCAGCTAAAATTAAAAGCAAGAACTTCCCAGCCCAGTTGTTAAATCTTTGCACTTCCACTCAAAAAACAAATCTTTGTCATCACAAAGAGCCAGAACTGCTCCCAAGCATCCTTTACACTTGCAGATTAACTGATAAGGCACATTTGCATTTCATTCAGCCAAGCAGCTGATAACAATCTAAATTAGCCGTCCCAGGATGGCTGTCTTTATGCAGGTACAAGTGAAGCTGGGGAATCCGCGACCCCTTTCTCAGGAGTCCACGGCCCCCCTGGGGGTCGCGCCCCACAGATTGAAGACCTCTGGTCTAGAGTGATGCTCTCATAGTACAGTAGTCTCCAGCCTGGAGTACCCACAACAGAGGCAAAAACTTTCTATACCTGGCTTATCAACAGCCACACTGAACAGTGACATGGCAGAATACAAAAGGCTGGCCTCACCTAAAAGATCCTTTCCACCCTGAACAACTGAGACTTCAATCCCACCCTTCACCTCCACCATCTTCCAAATTGCAGTGATACAGAAAGACTAATCAGCAGCTCCCCACACTGGAAGGGCTTAGAGGAATTTCTAAAACAGGCTTGCCTCCTTCCTCCCCACTTTATTGTCTGCATTTCCTGTCACCAGTTTCAGGAATGTCAACAAAACACCTCCACTGCCTGGGAAAACAATCTCCTCTTGTGCAAAGTAGCAGACTAGGGATTTCTAAATTGGAACCTGCAGGCCACCGTTACGCTGGCACACTCATGCACATATTGCATATACTAAACAGGCACGTACATAAACATTCATAACATATACTTGGGATGTTAGCCCAAGGATTATGGTTAGCGCACTAAAGCAGAACTTTACACCAACAGCGCTGATACGCCAGTGACACCGATAAAAAGATCTGGTGATGACTATGTATTCACAAAACACAGTATGCTGCACCACTGATCTACATGCTAAACCTGTGACAGGGCCGGTAGTCACCATCAGCAAAATGAGGACATTCTTGGTGGGCCTCTCTAGGTCACAGGAAAGGTCCAAGACCGCAGTCATGTCAAGGGAAAGCATGGGTGTTAGAAACGGGGTAGCTTGGCGCGAGCGGGTAGGCTAAACTCCGGAGGCAATGTGGAAAGCATCTGCGCAGCACCCACACACGACGACACACTAGGCACACTACAAAGAGACTCTACACAAGGTTATGTAAAAATAACTTTTGTATTGTGTAAAACACCGTATAATCACAGAAATCTATACACTGCACCAACTGGCGCCAGGTCACCATTTACAGGGGATTATATACAGGGCAGCGCCAATCGGGTCGCTGCCAGAACCATCACAGAAGTACAAGTAATAAATGCAAAACACCAGCAATAAGGGTATAACAGCCAGTACCTACTGGCAAGATCATAAACTTAGCATCATTATGTTAGCCTAAGGCATAAACACATTGGCATTAGACAGAAACCTAGACCCTCACCCAGCATGATACTAGGCATCATCATCAATGTCAAAGCATTAGGCATAATCAGGAGCATAAATGCAACATTAGGCGTAAATTCCATTAGCATTAGCCCATTAGGCATAAACCCATTAGATCAGGCCTATACAAAACAACCTTAGCATTAGGCCTAGACCACCTTAGATTAGGCATAAATCATGAGCGTAAAGGCACCCTCATTAGGCATGAAAGTACATGGGGCATTGCCATATCAGGAGGGGGCATAAAATATGCATGAAGGCTTCCTCAGCAGGCAGAGAACACATTAAATAACAAATGTGGGGCATCACCCACATTGGGCAAGCATCAGCCTAAATACACTAGTCTAGAGGCATCATCATGAGCGTGAAGACCTCAGGCATTAACTACCCGCATGGGGGCATTATACATTATACCACAATCATGCAGGCTAAATACACCGCCCATAACATTAGAGGTGCAACCTGAGGGCGCGGTAACACCCACATGGCAGAGGCCCAGCCTGGTACTCAAAACAATTATGCCCCTCGTTGGAGCTGCCCGCGCTGTCGAGGTGCAGCTGTGGGCACAGGCACCGGAGGCACACAAGTCCCTGTCCAAGTTGGAGCCCCTCCCTGGGACTCTAAAATCGGAGATGATGTGGCCCCCAAAGTTCTGGCCCGTTGGAGCCCCCTCCGGGACTCTAGAATACAAAAATGTCTCAAATGTTGCAGCGACCCGCAACTTCGGTGACGCTGTGTAGCCCCCGGGGCACTGTGGCCCAATCCGTGGTGGAGCCTCAAAACAAAGGTGGCTGCACGTTGCAGCTGCCCACTGCCAGGCGGGGCAGCTGGAAAAACAAGGCCAGCACAACCACTATGGTCCTTTCAGAGGGACCAAAGGGGAGGCGGGCACCGACAATGTGCCCTGATGCCCCCCCACACACAGTTCCCCAATAAGCCCCACTCACCCGGCTCTCTCGTCCTCTGGGTGCCGCTTCTGCTATACGCGGGGCTCTCCTCACCCCCTGGGCCCCGCCGTGTCTTTGATGCTGGGCCGCTTGTCTCCTTTCGCCCGGTCCTCCTTCCTGGGACCGGGACTTGCGTGGGACGGCTGTGAGGCTCTGGGCGGCTGGGGCAAGAGGCGGACACGGAGCGCGGTCTCCGGCGGCTCGTCCCGCTCCTTCCAGCACTTCACCCGGGCCCCCTCCTGGGCCCCGGGACTTTGAGGGTGAGCCTGCAAGGCTCCGGACTTCTCCCTTCATGGGCGCAGGGCTTCCCTTCCACACGGGAGCCCCGCGTCACTGGATATCCTCTCTGCCCAGCCGGAAATGCTCCTCTCTGTTGCGGTGGCGATTCTTCGGCACACAGCGCTTCTCAACCACAGCGCTCCTGCCTCTCAGCGCAACCAGGTCCCGGGTGGTGGCGGTGAGTCCGGCTTACCCAGCGCTTCACCTCTCTCGCAGCGCTACACAGTGCGCTCCAGTCCCGGGCGGTGGCAGTGAATTCTCGAGGCAATGAGGGGTAGGCTCCCTCCTAAGTTAAAGTACCAAGCGGGGTGGGCACCCGCTCTCCAGGCGAAACGCGGGGTAGGCTCCCGCTGTATTTTTAACTGGGCAGCTCTCCCTGGCAGCACGCGGGTTGGGCTCCCGCTGTTGAATAAAATGTAAAGGCGGGGTGGCACCTGATCCTCCGGCACCACAATGCGGGGTGGGCTCCCGCTTTCAAGTAAGCACGCAGGGGGGGAATCCCACACGCCGGGATTCCCTCGTAGCGATTTGGCAGCACAGCGCTGCAGGCGTCAGCTCCTCTTCTCCTGGGCAGCTTTTAGATGCAGCGCTCACGAGGCGCTAGGTAGCTGCCAGGGATTCAGGGTCCCACACAATAAAGTAGCGCCCACGAGGCGCTAGGGGCCAGGGGGAGCAGACAGGCAATGTTGGGCAAGATCAGCAGGCAGTGGGCAGCTCATCAGAACAGTACAGCAGTTCCTTGGAACAGTCAACCCCCATAATGTGGCACTCCTCCTGGCACAGCAGTCTTCACTCCAGCAAAGGTCTCTCACTGGTCCTGTGGACAGCAGAGGGGTACAGATGGGCACAGGGGCCAGCACGCAGGCCCTTGCGACGGTACCTCCTGGCAGAGTGTCCCCTCCAAGTCAAAGTCCAAGCACACGCACATGGAGTCTCAGCTCCTCTATATATACACCCCTCACCCCACCTACTAGAAAGGGCCAGAAGCTTCTGGAAGGGTCTCTGGGGAAACCGGTCCCAACTGGTTTTGGGGAGGTGTAGAGCACCCTGTCTGCCAGACTTCCCTCCTTCCTTCCTGAGCTGGGGCCTGGGAGACAGACACACCCCAGGGGGCGGAGCCAGCCTTACACAAGGCAGGCACACAGCACACCGAAATGCCAAGGTTTAAAAGTGGCATTTCCTCAATGGTGAAAATAAATCTGTGCACACCATCGCGCAGCATTTAATATTTCCATCTCATACACACCAAACAGGACATACTTATTTTATTCCATGTAGGAGATATCCCATAAGGGGGGGGGTTCCTAATGTAAGCCTATGGAAGGCAGAAAGCACACGCACTTTGCACTGCTAACCAGCGCTAAAGTGCCCAGAGTCCTGAAACCACCAACCTTATGTCAGGAAAAAGACTAGGGGGAAGGCCAAAATGTTTAGGGATGACCCTGCAAGCAGGGCCAAGTCCAACACAACCCCCTCCCAGCCAAAAGCCAGGGTAGACCAATCAATGCCTTGATGGGCTTCCCTGCTTGGGGCGAGAGAACATGGACGCGGGCCCGCAACTGCAGGGGCACCCGTAGGTTCTCCGCCATTGTGGACCCCGGTGGTTCCCTCTGTCAGAGCTCCCAGGACCCCCTGAGCTACCCCACTGGTACTCTCTAGTTGGTCGCGGCCAGGACCGGCCCCTAGGCCATCCAGATGTCTCTGGTCCTTGCCGCCTCCCAGAGTGGGGGGCAGTAGCCCCAGGCACATAGTACCCCTTGGCCACTCTACCTCTCCTCCGTGCAGTTCCAATCTGCCACTGGTCCTCCCACCTGGGGTCCGCACCCTCAGGCTGACCAGAAGTCAGGGGCGAGGCTCACCTCCCCCTACCTCTTCTTCTGGGGTTCCGCAATATCCTCCTATGCGGGGCACCCTCCGAACACCACTCTCCCACCAGTCCAGGACCTTGACCCTGTAACTGATTCACCAACCTAGGGTCTGAACCCTTAGGTGGCACCGGTGCCAGAGGCGAGTCCTCCCTCCTCTGCACCCCCTTCCAGAGTTCCGCACCCTCCCACCTGGAGAAGTACCCCTGGAAGACAAACCGGGGGGACACTGATGACAGATGTCCCTCCCTCCAGATCAGGCAGTACCTGAACCTGGCCTCCCAACCCAGGATCTAGACCCTGTGGCTGGCCCGGTGCCAGAGGCGAGTCCTCCCTCCCTCTGCACCCCCTTCCAGAGTTCCGCACCCTCCCACCTGGAGAAGTACCCCTGGAAGACAACCCTGGTGCCGGAGGTGGGGACTCCACCCCTCTGCACCCCCTTCCAGAGTTCTGCACCCTCCCACCTGGAGTGGTACCCCTGGAAGACACAGGCTCTCCTGAGACGAGGAGGTCCCCCTCAATGGACAGCCCATCAGGACAGCCTAGGCTCCCCAATGCCTCCTCAGACCTTCTGGCACTTACCCAGAGGTCTGCCTCCCCTGCAAGTTCCCGGGGATCAGGGAACCCACACTGCAACAGGTGTTGGCGCAACCTTGGAAAACAATTACTGAGCATGTGCTCCCTGATAACCAGATGGAACAGCCCTTCCAAATCGTTCACTGCGCTACACACCACCCAATCCTCCAGTGCACTGCAACACGCATCCACAAACTCCCCCCAGGACTGGTGAGACAGTTTTCTACTGCCCCTGAACCTCAACCTGCACCCCTCTTCCCGAGAACTAGGTACCGTCTTCTGGGCTCTGGGAGTGGGACTTCCTACACTGGAGTCACCTCTGCTGCCACCACTGGACCCCACCCTTCCTGGTGAGTCCAGACTCCTGAAACCACTCTCAGGGGACAACCTACCCTTTAGAGCTAGTTTCTCCCTGGCGAAGGCCCTCTCCGCCTCCGCCATCCTCTCCTGTGCTAGGACCCTTTCAGTCTCTAGCCTTTTCTCCTCCAACCTCAGCTGCGCTAGCTCCACTCTGAGCCTTTCCAGTGCCAGCTGATACTCCCTTTCTTCCCTCCTATCCGCCCACTTCTCTGGGGACAGGGAAAGGGATGGGGCACTGCCCCCGGGACTGGACCCAGCACGGGACTCCCTATCTATGGTGTCCTCACTATCTACTGGCGTCCCCGCCCTGTCATCTTCCTCCTCTTCAGGGCCACCGCCCTCCAGGGTTATGGACTGGGAACCTTCGCTCTCAGATCCTCCTCAGGGTCTCCCTCAATTCCACCCCTTAGATATGCGGAAGGGTAATCTGAAAGGTCCCCACAGAGCTCTAAGGGTTCTCCCCTTTTAAAGGCTTCGTAGAGGAACAGTTTTCTGTGGGAGTTGCCTTCTAAGGGTATCCCCCTTTTCCTGCAGAAATTCATTACTTCCTCCTCGGTGTACTCCCAAATGTTCTCCTCATCATAGGCTAACTCCATCTTGGTGAGATACACAGCCCCCAGTAAACAGGGGAACACAATTCAAAAATGGCACTTTTAGGAGAAACAATAATCAGACAAAATAATCCCCAAATCTGTGATTTTCTAAGTGCAGAGTTTGTAGTGCAACCAGTCGTCGCTGTGGTACTGCGCAAATTCAAGTCCTATCCCACCGCTGAACACCAATGTTAGAAACGGGGTAGCTTGGCGCGGAGCGGGTAGGCTAAACTCCGGAGGCAATGTGGAAAGCATCTGCGCAGCACCCACACACGACGACACACTAGGCACACTACAAAGAGACTCTACACAAGGTTATGTAAAAATAACTTTTGTATTGTGTAAAACACCGTATAATCACAGAAATCTATACACTGCACCAACTGGCGCCAGGTCACCATTTACAGGGGATTATATACAGGGCAGCACCAATCGGGTCGCTGCCAGAACCATCACAGAAGTACAAGTAATAAATGCAAAACACCAGCAATAAGGGTATAACAGCCAGTACCTACTGGCAAGATCATAAACTTAGCATCATTATGTTAGCCTGAGGCATAAACACATTGGCATTAGAGAGAAACCTAGACCCTCACCCAGCATGATACTAGGCATCATCATCAATGTCAAAGCATTAGGCATAATCAGGAGCATAAATGCAACATTAGGCGTAAATTCCATTAGCATTAGCCCATTAGGCATAAACCCATTAGATCAGGCCTATACAAAACAACCTTAGCATTAGGCCTAGACCACCTTAGATTAGGCATAAATCATGAGCGTAAAGGCACCCTCATTAGGCATGAAAGTACATGGGGCATTGCCATATCAGGAGGGGGTATAAAATATGCATGAAGGCTTCCTCAGCAGGCAGAGAACACATTATATAACAAATGTGGGGCATCACCCACATTGGGCAAGCATCAGCCTAAATACACTAGTCTAGAGGCATCATCATGAGCGTGAAGACCTCAGGCATTAACTACCTGCATGGGGGCATTATACATTATACCACAATCATGCAGGCTAAATATACCGCCCATAACATTAGAGGTGCACCCCTGAGGGCGCGGTAACACCCACATGGCGGAGGCCCAACCTGGTACTCAAAACAATTATGCCCCTCGTTGGAGCTGCCCGCGCTGTCAAGGTGCAGCTGTGGACACAGGCACCGGAGGCACACAAGTCCCTGTCCAAGTTGGAGCCCCTCCCTGGGACTCTAAAATCGGAGATGATGTGGCCCCCAAAGTTCTGGCCCGTTGGAGTCCCCTCCGGGGCTCTAGAATACAAAAATGCCTCAAATGTTGCAGAGACCCGCAACTGCGGCGTTGCGGCGTAGCCCCCGGGGCACTGTGGCCCGATCCGTGGTGGAGCCCCACGGGGGCTTCAAAACAAAGGTGGCTGCACGTTGCAGCTGCCCACTGCCAGGCGGTGCAGCTGGAAAAACAAGGCCAGCACAATCACTATGGTCCTCTCAGAGGGACCAAAGGGGAGGCGGGCACCGACAATGTGCCCCGATGCCCCCCCACACCCAGTTCCCCAATAAGCCCCACTCACCGGGCTCTCTCTTCCTCTGGGTGCCGCTTCTGCTATACGCGGGGCTCTCCTCACCCCCTGGGCCCCGCCGTGTCTTTGATGCTGGGCCGCTTGTCTCCTTTCGCCCGGTCCCCCTTCCTGGGACCGGGACTTGCATGGGACGGCCGTGAGGCTCCGGGCGGCTGGGGCGAGAGGCGGACACAAAGCGCGGTCTCCGGCGGCTCGTCCCGCTCCTTCCAGCACTTCACCCGGGCCCCCTCCTCGGCCCCGGGACTTCGAGGGTGAGCCTGCAAGGCTCCGGACTTCCCCCTTCGTGGGCGCGGGGCTTCCCTTCCACACGGGAGCCCCGCGTCACTGGACGTCCTCTCAGCCCAGCCGGAAATGCTCCTCTCTGTTGCGGTGGTGATTCTTGGGCACACAGCGCTTCTCAACCACAGTGCTCCCGCCTCTCAGCGCAACCAGGTCCCGGGCAGCAGCGATGAGTCCAGCATACCCAGCGCTTCACCTCTCTCGCAGCACTACACAGCGCGCTCCAGTCTCGGGCGGCGGCGGTGAATTCTCGAGGCAATGAGGGGTAGGCTCCCTCCTAAGTTAAAGTACCAAGCGGGGTGGGCACCCGCTCTCCAGGCGAAACACGGGGTAGGCTCCCGCTGTATTTTTAACTGGGCAGCTCTCCCTGGCAGCACGCGGGGTGGGCCCCCGCTGTTGAATAAAATGTAAAGGCGGGGTGGCACCCAATCCTCCGGCACCACAATGCGGGGTGGGTTCCCGCTTTCAAGTAAGCACGGCGGGGGGGGAATCCCACACGCCGGGATTCCCTCGTAGCGCTTTGGCAGCACAGCGCTGCAGGCGTCAGCTCCTCTTCTCCTGGGCAGCTTTTAGATGCAGCGCTCACGAGGCGCTAGGTAGCTGCCAGGGATTCAGGGTCCCACACAATAAAGTAGCGCCCACGAGGCGCTAGGGGCCAGGGGGAGCAGACAGGCAATGTTGGGCAAGATCAGCAGGCAGTGGGCAGCTCATCAGAACAGGACAGCAGTTCCTTGGAACAGTCAACCCCCATAATGTGGCACTCCTCCTGGCACAGCAGTCTTCACTCCAGCAAAGGTCTCTCACTGGTCCTGTGGACAGCAGATGGGTACAGATGGGCACAGGGGCCAGCACGCAGGCCCTTGCGGCGGTACCTCCTGGCAGAGTGTTCCCTCCAAGTCAAAGTCCAAGCACACGCACATGGAGTCTCAGCTCCTCTATATATACACCCCTCACCCCACCTACTAGAAAGGGCCAGAAGCTTCTGGAAGGGTCTCTGGGGAAACCGGTCCCAACTGGTTTTGGGGGAGGTGTAGAGCACCCTGTCTGCCAGACTTCCCTCCTTCCTTCCTGAGCTGGGGCCTGGGAGACAGACACACCCCAGGGGGCGGAGCCAGCCTTACACAAGGCAGGCACACAGCACACCGAAATGCCAAGGTTTAAAAGTGGCATTTCCTCAATGGTGAAAATAAATCTGTGCACACCATTGCGCAGCATTTCATATTTCCATCTCATACACACCAAACAGGACATACTTATTTTATTCCATGTAGGAGATATCCCATAAGGGGGGGGGTTCCTAATGTAAGCCTATGGAAGGCAGAAAGCACACGCACTTTGCACTGCTAACCAGCGCTAAAGTGCCCAGAGTCCTGAAACCACCAACCTTATGTCAGGAAAAAGACTAGGGGGAAGGCCAAAAAGTTTAGGGATGACCCTGCAAGCAGGGCCAAGTCCAACACAGCCTCTGTGCATACACTAGAGGCCTGCGCCAAAATCGAAAATTGGGATACCAGATATTCACAGTCTGGCACTCAGGACAGGAAAACTTGACTGCACACCTTAGAGGGTAGTTTTTCCCGCTCCAACAGTATGTTCAGGCGATATTATGTTTTCCTAAATTAATATAGCTTCTCTTATGGTTTTTGCACTCTGTACATGTTTAGTTGACTCCTGTAAATCTGATGTTTTGTGGATAAAGGTAATGAACCACAAGACCTGATGTCTGCCTTGCTTCAGGGAGACTTGTGCTATGTCCTGGAGAGATGAGCTGCAGCCTGGAGAGCTGATAGGGGCCAAGAGCCCGTAACATGGGATAGGAAAGCTGAATATGGAGAGCAGTTGAGGGGCCTGTAGACCCAGAAAGGGGCCTCAAGATAACAAGCAGCCCCTCTACAAGAGTCAAGAGGAAAAACGGTCCGTCAACTGTAATACCTGAAATGGTAATACCTTAGTACATCTTGGTTTCTTGGCAACACAGCAAAAGGCCTCCTCACTACTGACCCTTGCTGTTTGCATGGCACACCTGAATTGCCTCCCACTCACCAGTTTCAGTCTCCCTTCTTGCCTTTCCACTGCTCAACCACAATTCCATGATGTACTCCACTGTGATGTACTCCAGGGAAGAACTTCTGGACTTACGGCAGAGTGGAGGTTCTTGCCGCCATTCTGTTGACCCTGAGTCCTTAATTACTAATCATTGCTTTGCCTGTCCTTTGTGCAGTTTTATCTTAGTACAGGCAGGCGGCGGTTGCTCCCTTTTGGAGGAAAGTAAACTTACATCACTTTCCCATGAGCAGAGGCTCGTGGGTTATCTTGTTAACACTAGATCCCTGATTAAGAACAAAATTGCTTTTAGGGACTTTGTTTCACTTCGTAAACCTGACTGGATGTTTATCACAGAGACCTGGGCAAGGGACTGCTCTGGTCCAGATCTTGTGGAAGCAATCCCTTCTGGTTATAAGCTAGCTAGATTGGATAGGGTGGGTAAAATAGGAGGAGGGCTGGGCGTTCTTTATAGGGATATTTATACCTGTCGCACCGAACCCCTTTCTTCACTTTCTGACCGATACCAGGCACTATATTTTTCTATAAAGACTCTTCCTACTGAAAGTTTTCTGGGGTCCTTTGTTATCGACAACCTGGATCCAGATCTTCTTTCAGTCAAGATTTTAGTAATCTCTTGGAACCCTACTTGTTAAGATCTAATTTTACATTGCTGGGTGATTTTAATTTTCATTTAGATAAATCTCAATGTAAAGACACCCAAACTCTTCTGGATACCTTAGGTTGCTGTGGTTTCTCACAGCTGGTTACCAGTTCCACCCATACCGCTGGAAATATATTGGATGGTATTTTTTCCAATGATCCTCGGATCAAGGTGGGACTGCCCATACCTCTCTCATGGTCGGATCACTTTGCTATCCCTTTTAATCTTCCGACCGCAGCATTAAGTACGGTCTTAACTGGTAAAGGGATAGTGGAGGTAAAGAGAAATTTGAGCCAAATCAGTAATGATGCTCTTGCCAATTATCTTGGGAATTTTCAGTTTTCTGAGCATTCGGATGCTAATGTGGCTGCAGATGAACTTTCTAGAGGGTTATCAGGAGCCATAGATACTTTGGCACCTGTTAAAAAGCACTATGTAGCGAGGAAAAACCCTCTGCGCCATGGTATTCTGATAGGCTCAGAAAGTTGAGACAGTCCTGCCGCAAACAGGAAAGGATCTGGCGTATTGATCTCGCGCCGGTAGGTAGAGAGCTACATAAACAGGGCTTGAGGGATTATAAAATGGCGATTATTGAGGAGAAAAGACTGTATTACTCTAAGGCTACTGAATCAATTAAATCTTCTAGGGAGCTTTTTAAGGTTATTAACTCTCTTGTCTCCCCTCCGGTTGCTGATTCATCTGATCTTTCCCAAGAACTCTGTGACAGAATGGCAGAGTTTTTTCGCATTAAGATTACAGACATATATTCCATCTTGGAGGACTGTAATGCTGGAAAGGTTATATCTGCTTCCTCTAAAACTAACCCTGTGTTATCAGCAACTACGGTAGACGAACCGAGGTTTCTTACCTTCCTTGTATGTCTCATGAAACAACTGGTCATCTTTTGGAAGGAGTTACCTCGGGGTCTCCCTTGGATGCTTGTCCCCTTAAGGTTTTAAAGATTGGAAGGGTAGTCATTGTTCCCTTCTCACCTCAGTACTAAATATAGCTATTACTGAGGGGCAGTATCCCACTCTTTGGAAAACCGCGGTGGTCAAACCGCTTTTAAAAAAGCCGTCTCTGGATACTATGGAACTAAAAAATTATCGCCCCATGTCCTTGCTTCCGGTTCCAGCTAAGATTCTGGAAAAATATCTGAATTCCCACCTCAGTTCCTATTTATCGGATCACCAGCTGCTTGATGGTTCTCAGCATGGCTTTAGATGCCTTCATAGCACTGAATCAGCGCTAACTGCGGTTTTTGATAACATCCGGGTTCAGGTTGATGCAGGGTATACAACCCTGCTGGTCCTTCTTGACCTTACCGCGGCTTTTGATACCCTGTCTCCATTGAGGCTGGTGGAACGCCTCAAGGAGATAGGGATTGGGAGCTCTGCCCTTGAGCTTCTCTCCTCCTTTCTTAGTGATAGGGCACAAATAGTGAAACTGGGCCAATTTTATTCTTCTCCCAACCCATTGATTTGTGGAGTCCCTCAGGGATCCTCTCTTAGCCCCACCCTTTTTAATATCTATGTTGCCCCACTGGCGAGGGTGGTGAGAGCCTTTGGATTTGAGGTGCTGTCTTATGCCGATGACACTCAAATCATGGTGTCCATCACTAACAACATCAGCGAAGCTGCCGCAAATTTTAAAAGTTGTATGCAGGCAGTCTCATCTTGGATGGTGGAGAATTATCTTAAATTGAATGGGGAAAAACGGAGATCCTGATTTTTGGCAACCAACACAATATATGGTCTAATGACTGGTGGCCTGACACCATGGGCAGTTGTCCCTCTCCTGTTTCCCATGGGAAAAATCTGGGGGTTATGGTTGATACTTCTCTGTCCATGAACCTACAGGTCAGCAAAACAGTGTCTATCTGTTTTGGAATAATCAGGCTGCTCAGGAAAATTTCACAGTTCCTGTCGTTTTCATCGCGAAAGCAGGCAGTGATTGCTTTGATACTGTCCAGACTTGATTATTGTAATGCCCTTTATTTGGGCATTAATAAGGGCCTGGTGAGACGGTTACAGATGGTGCAGAACGCTGCAGCGAGGCTGGTGTTGGAGTTGCCAAAGTATCACTCTGTTTCGGCCTCCCTCATCTCGCTGCATTGGCTACCTCTGGATCGTAGAATCCTTTTCAAGACTTTGTGCTTGACTCACAATGCCTATTATGGATCTGGCCCTGAGGCCATCCAGGTAATGTTTCAATGTTATATCCCTACCAGGCAGCTTAGGTCTGCCAGCAAGAACTTGCTGGTGGTTCCTAGGTTTAAGAAGGTTAGATGGGGAGGCAGAGCCTTCTCCACTGCTGCTGCCAGGCTGTGGAATTCTCTTCCGGATGGTTTATCGGGTCTTGAGTCATACTCTCTTTTTCGCAAGGCCCTGAAAACCTGGCTTTTTACACAGTCTTTAGTTTGAGCATGATATCCGACTGAACGTTAGTCCTTTGCAGCGCCTTGATGCCCTTGGGCTAAGTTAGCGCTTTATAAATCTAATATTCATTCATTCATTCATTCATGACCACAGCTCAGTTCACCAGATAACAAAATAGAAACAACTACAGATAATCACCTTAAGCCTCTTGACCACAGAATACCTCATCAATGCTGCAAACACTTGTAGGCCAGCAGATTCACCAGCAGACAGATGTCCTCTTGAATAGCTCTGTAGCCATTCGAGCTGAACTGTTAACAACAGCTTGAAGACAGGTATATTCTTAAAGGAAATCTAAATGTCTTACATAAAACTCTCCCTAAGTCAAACATTCTTTGAACCAAGAGGTCCTTCTAATGTATGGCTAATAGCATACTGTTTTAGTCAAAAATATAGAAAGATTGAAAGATCTGCTTTAAGACAAATATCTACATTGGAATACAATCAAAGCATATATTGTTAACTCTCCTTTGCCTTTGAAATTGCTCATCATCCCAAGCTTCTACAGAGACTTGACAAAATCGGAGTGCAGGGAGCGAACTGGAGCAGATTGTATGTTTTCTATTAGGTAGATCATCATCTCAATTTATTCAGACCCCCCAGGAGATTGTGGCATGGATTAGCAAATTTAGCAGCACAAATACGGAAATTTAGTGGCACAAATATGGGAATTTTGCGGCATTTTTGTGGCACTCTATTTTGCAATTTTTCAACACCAAACGCAGAGATCTTATTTTTAGGAGGTATTTTACAACATGAAAGTTTACACCAAAGCACTGTGTACAATATTTAGGCTGCCAGGTTTATCTACTGTGTGTATCATGCAGTATTTATGTTCACATTACTTTCAGCTTGAGTACTGTGCCATTGTTACATAAATTGATTTATATCTCATTAATACGCAGTGTTTGATTTGTAAAAAAATAAATAAGTGCCAGGGCTCTCATCAGGAGACCACTGCAGCTTGCACCACACATTGCCCCTCCCATGCTGCCAATGACAGTACCAACACAACTACTAACCATCACACTCCTACAAGTGTGGCAATTCCGACTATTTCAGGCCCCAAAGCATTAAGAAAGGCTTGGGTGGCAGAAAATAGTCATTTTTAATGTATATTGAATTAATAATCAAATGCTGTTCTGGTCACCTCTGCATTAGCCAGACAGCACCACCTTGTGGCAGACTGTCAAACTCGCCGGTGCTAACAATTAAGTGCTGGTGCCGAGCACCGGAAACCACCGGCTCAAATTAAGCACTGTTAGTATGTCAGATTATATCAGTGCGTTGACATTCATTCCCCCTCCCCACCCTGACAACAATGCGAATATTGAACTAAGAGTTCAGCCAGTTGTTATGTGCATCCTGTAGGTGGCCTGTGTTCGTATTATACATGAACAACATTATGATTTTTCAAATCAAACACAGGAGAGGGTTTTGTAAAGCGCACATCCTGAAATCATATATTTCGAGGTCCTCTTATATGTGATCATGAAGAAAAAGGAGGGAAAGTGAAAACAATTGCCTAGGATCGCACAATTTGGTAAAGAGGGGAACCCAGGACTAATACCAGGTTTTCTGGTTTCACATTGTGCAGTGCAGTCACTAGATATATATGCTTCGCTTCCCCTAAACGCACTGTACCGCAAACACTGCTCTGCCAACCCTCCTACCCTGACCACCACCCTGCTGGCATCAATGTAGCCCTCTGTCACATCACAGACCAAACATTTTGGCCCTTGGGAAGATGTTTGCAAGTACCCATGGTCTAAAGGCTGACCAGTCACAGTTCTATTTCAGCAATCTAACTGGCAAGTCTTCTAATAAATCAGGATATGTTTGTGAGTTAGGCCCATTCTGATTGGCTGCTGTCAGGCAGTCAGAACAGCCCTAGAACAACCTCAAACTAGCCCGATGCAAGCTGATAATTTTGCAGCTGTCTTTTCACTGCTGAGGGATTCCACATGCTTTTTGTGTGTTTTTTGCTGGTCTGTGGAAGGTGGAAGGGTTTTCTCCACTGGAATAATGTTTTACCCGGGGAGAAAAAAAACACGGTACCAAATTGTATAATTCAGCACAAGGAAAAATAGGCATCCAAAAAAAAGACCCGTGAGAGATTAAATACTACGCGTGGAATCATGCAGATGGCATGGCTTTCCAGTTGTCACATCTGTTTTGTGAACTGAGAAAAAGTGTAAAAATACATTCAGATGGAGTCATAGAACTCTGCTATACTTTTCTTTGTGAATCTGGGCTATTTGGCCGCTGCAAAACGGAACTTACCGGGGCATTTAGAAATGGTGCAAATCGCACACCCTAAAGTATGAAATACTGTCCCAAATGAATCTTATGCGCTGGTGAAATTTCCATTATGCGGGCATAATCTTGCATAATTTCAGCAATTTTGCCTGACAATTGCTATGTGAAATTCCCAGATTATGCCATTACAGCAGATGACATATTTACACCACTGAAAAATCTTAGCACAGGAACCATTGTGTACTGGCCCCTTTGTTTATAGGACCTATTGCAAAAGGAAAGCAATCTCAAAATGGTTTGCAATGTCTTGTTTCTAAAGAAATCAATATAAATTGCAATACCAAGTTTCTACACATTCTTTATTTGAAATCTGCTGTCCAGCAGAAGGATAACAAAAGAATGGCTGGTGGAAAAATGTTCAATCATTTTGATTTTGTATAGCACATGAACAGTTATTTTGATACTAAACTTTATTTTAGTTGACATGATCATTTCAAAGCCATTTACCAAACTTTAGAAATGCAACCTTTGAATGATGTGCATTGTGTGATGGACAGCAGTCCTCTTTTTATCCATAAAGCTCTCACTAATTATGTTATTTCAGGGGATAGCGATCTGTTGAGTGGGTCTGGCCCAAAATTAAAAGCAGTGGTGAAAACCGTATTGCCTGTAGCGATGGCCCATTGTGCCTCACACTGACTGGGAAAAAACTGAGAAGTAATGACCCTGGAACGATAACATCTTTATCCAAGACTCCCCAGAATCTCTGGGGTTGATATAAGTGACAGGCCCCTGGCAACCCGAGTACTCGGATACGCAAAACATATCATAGCTGTCCTCTAATGTTAACCCGTTTTAACTTCACAAATGCATATACATACCCAAGTAAAGTGCCTTTCCAGAGAAGGCTGAAACGCCTAGTTTTGCTCATTGGGTGGTGCTGTCTTCACACTAAAACACATTTCATGTTTGTGAGAATTCCGTCAGGTATAAAAATGATTCTCTTCCAGAAACAGTTTTCAATCAATTCTGCACACTGGCTGAACTTGCAAATGATCATGCACTTTATTGCGCTGCTTGTGCATAAAGATAAAAAGGCAATTTACAAAACCTCTTCCCTATTTCAATTTTTCATGCCTCTTAATTAGTGGCTATGGTAATCATAAAATGCCTTTACCCTTCATATTTTGCGTCTTCTGCAAAGGTCCCTAAATGTTTCCGGTTACTGACCTGTCAAAACATGTTTAGATGTGGAATTCACTGGGCGCCAGAAGCGAAGGCAGGCTTTGCTTGAAAGGTAGGCCTGTAGGAACTGTGCCTTCAGATGACGCAACAGCGTGAATGGCCGTAGCAGAACAAATTGGGCAGGCATTACACTACATTTATCGCCAGCATCTCAGAATGTCTGAGGCCTGTTGCAGTAGCATCATTTTAGTTTGTCTCCGCATTCCTTCAATTTCGCGGGCACTTTTGTAAAAATCGCAGAATTTTTACAAAAGTGCTGATTTCGCGGCATATCGTGAAGTCGCGAAATCTTGAAAGGTATGTTTATCCTTTCAGGTCGCTCCTTTCAATTCACAACTAATGCCCCTAACAGTTCTACCACTTTAACATTTCTCTTGTCTCTCTCCGGACCTAATCTCCTCCTGCGTTCTCAACTGTTTCTGTTATTCAGATAATCTACAAATCAATTTAAGTATGAAAGACCATCTGACTTTGAGTCTTGCTTAAATGCACATTGCCTCAAGTGGTCAAATAAAGAATGACCCTTAACCACAGCAAAAATAACACATCACAAACTGAAATATGAACATGTGGCGAATGTATCAAACACTACCCATCAACAATATGGCCGCAGCAACCAGGCGTGCCATCAAACAACTGAGCCCAAGTGAGGAATCTAGAGTTAACAATGGACTCTAATCTTTCACTCATAATCCAATTTGGATTGTCCAATATGTTTAAACTCCATAGTCTGTCTGGTCTTTCCTTCCTACTGGCTATAAAGATAGCTCTGCCCCCATTGCTTAAAATGCTTGACTCGGATCATCTGCAGAAAGTGTTAGCCCCCCCCGAAAGTCAGGTCTAATTGCGCCCCTGACCACAACCATACCAACCACCTCAACAGCACACTCATCAAAACCAACACACAAGCACACCTACACACAACACAACATCTACCAAACCCAAACGCACACACTCTCCAGAATACCAGACACCAGGCAAACCACACATCCAAACATACACAACATACACCAGACTCACATGCAACTGCAAAACATACAGATACATGCACCACAACCACACCAACCACCTCAACAGCACACTCATCCAAACCAACACACTCACACACAAGCACATCTACATGCAAAACAACACCCACCAAACTCAAATGCACACACTCACCCAAACACCAGGCAAACCACCCTCATCAAAACATACACAACATACATCAAACCCACATGCACCAGAAAAACATACGGACACACACACATCACCCACTCCAGCTCCCTCTAACTCCCAACTTTGATCCTCTCCCACCCCTCCTACCCGCACTCCTCCTCCCAAATTCACCTCTTACCTGTCCCTAACCCCTGTCAAACCTAGACCCTACCCTCCCAAGAAAGATCCTTTAGGTTCCTGCTCTGTGCCCACTAGATACCCCTTCCTGAGGATGTTACCCTTTAGCACTCTGTTTACGAGACATGTTCTGACCAACAAGCCCGTAGGCTGTTGCTGTATATAGTGTTTGTCCTCCCTTTATATTTGTTTTGTGAATATAATCTTTGAGACAAGTATCTCGTTTGTCCTAACATTATTATTAATTTACAAGTCATTGATTATTAACAATGTTAATGATGATAATGTGACTTACATTTAAGACAATAAAGACAAAAGCTTTTTTAAATACCATATTTGTACAGTGCAAACATTAGTGATAAACATTTTTAATGGACTTTGAAATTTTGGCGCAAGCATTCATCATAATAATGGACACTTACACCAAAAAAGACATTTGTTTAATAATTTTTTTAAGTGTTAATACAGGTGTGTTTATTTTAACTTGATAAGACAGGGGGAAATGTGATGTTAATAAATATATAAGCTGTTTTAAGTTTAGAACTAACATTGATTTTACATTTATTGAAAAACAAATGTTTTGCATTGTCTAGTGCAATTTCTACATTTTATTAATGTTAAAATATTCCAATATTGTGTAATGCATATGTACATAATTTGATAATTGATGAGATATGAATAAACACACCTGTATGGGCATATTTAGAATTTTGAATTAATGTACATTTTTGTGTAGGTGTCCATTATCATGAAGGCAGCTTGCACCAAATTTGGTAATTAAATCAAATTATAGAGGTGCGCTTCTTAAACGACCACATTACACACATATACATTACACATTAGTAAAATATTTGCCATTTGTAAAGCGCGCAGCTACCCATCGGGTTTCCCGGCACTAAGCACTACAGTAGGTTTCTGAAGACACTGCCATTAAAAGAGCCATGTTTTTAAGAGTTTGTGGAACTGCATTAACGAGGTACAATTTCTCATATACTGAGGCAAGGCATTCCACAGTTTTGGACCTAGGTAAGCAAAAGAGCTACCGCCCGATAATACCTGATGTATTCTCTGTACACAGTATTGTCCCTGGTTAGCTGATCTCAAGTTTCTGGAAGGAATATACAAGGAGACCAGCTCTTGTATATATTTAGGGCCAAGCCCTGCCTTAGCTTTGAACATGAAGCAGGGGGCTTTGAATTGTATTCTTTTTTCAATCGGTAACCAATGTAGCTCCTGAAGAATGGGGGAGGCCGCAGTCCTACTTGAGGAGTGAGCTAGAAGCCTGGCCGTGGAGTTTTGTACCACCTGAAGGCGACGAATGGCTGCCTTGTCCGCGCCCAAGTACAAAATATTTCCATAATCCAATCTCAAAAGAATAAGGGCCTGAATTAAAGCTCTTATTGCTGAATGAGGAATGATCCAACTAATTTTCCTCACCCATTTCATGACTGCAAAGCAAGATGATGCAACTATTGCCGCTTGGGGACGCATAGACAAGTCTTCATCAAGCCAGAAGCCCAGGCTTTTCACTTTTGGAGAAGGAGTGGGAACAGAGCCTAAAGAGGCCGGCCAGTGCTCCGGAACCCACAGTTGTGGATTTTTTCCCATGATCAGAACCTCAGTTTTGTCACCGTTCAGTTTAAGCAGGTTGCCATCCATCGATGCGGCAATCCATTTGAGACCATCATTAATTGTCTCAGCATGGTGTTTCTGATGAGGAGTCAATGAAAAGATAATTTGGGTGTCATCCGCGTACGAATAAAGTGTAAGACAGCAACTCTCCACCACATCTGCTAATGGACGCACTTAAAGGTTAAATAACAAGGGACTTAGTGCAGAACCCTCAGGAACTCCTGAGAGGAGGGTACAGGTCTCTGACCGAGAATCATCCAAAAATACTTGAAAAGATCTTGTTTTCAAAAAAGAGACCAGCCCTTCAAAGGCGGTGCCCTTTAGGCCGATTGATCTCAGTCTATCCAACAGAATAGGGTGGGACACCATGTCGAAAGCTGCACTCAAGTCTAGCAATATCAAGGCCACAGTGTTGCCCTCATCCAGAAGACGTCTTAAATGCTCTGTGGCCCCTAGTAAAGCAGACCCCTTGCTGTGATCCCTTCTGAACCCCGACTGAGGGGCCGATTCCGATCTGGGTCGGAAAGCTCTCCGACCGATCCGGATTGTTTTCCGACCGAGCCGGACCCCTGCAGTCCGACCGAGCGAGTACGATGCAGCCGTATGCTGCCGGACTCGGTTCGGTCGGACTCCCATTGAAGTCAATGGGAGCCGGTCGTACGACGTGTACATGGGCTCCCATTGACTCAATGGGTATGTTGCGCATAAGGGAGCCCCCTGTAGTGGGTACGCGTTGGTGCCATCCGCACCGTACACGCATGTACCTGTGTCCGACTCGTACAGCTACGGGTGAAGGGGGGTCCGGCACGGACCCCCGAAGTCCGCGTCTGAGAGCTTTTTCGTGTCGGAGGCTCCGACTCGATCCAGCTGTCCGGATCGTGCATCGTACTGGCTCGGTCGTAAAACGTCTCCATTGCGCGCCACGAATCGAGTGCGAACGAGTCGGACGGAGCGGTTCGGACCCGAAAACGAGTCGGTCGGCGATTTCGCGTTCAATCGCATCGTACTTGCTCGCTCGGACGACTGTATGAATCGGTCGGAAACAAAGCCTCCGACTCGGATCCGGTAAAGCCGAATCCGATTCGGAGCCCTACCGTCCGAGATCGGAATCGACCCCTGAGACGGGTGGAGGAGTTGGTGGATTTCAGTATAGGTGGTTAAACTTTTATTTACATGTTGTTCTAAAATTTTAGCAAAGAGAGGCAGCAGAGAGATGGGTCTGTGGTTTGCCCATGTGGTTGGGTCAAGATTGGGCTTTTTTAATAGGGGAAGAACCATGGCATGTTTCCATGTTTGTGGCATCCAGCCCTCTTTGATTGAACCCTTAAGCAGATCCATCACCACTTGTAGCAGATCCCTGTCAAGAAGCTCCAACCTGTCCGGGGGAAGTGGGTCCAGAAGGGATCCCAATTTAATAGCTCGTAAGATGGAAAGGAAACCATCGCAGTCCACCAATGGCCAGGCCTCCATTTTTTTAGCCGACTGAGACGTATTATTATTATTATTATTAGAGATTTGTAAAGCGCATGGCTGCCCTAGGGCTTCCCAGCGCTGAGCAGTCAGGAACTGAGTATGGGCAGGTTATACCTTAAAGATATTGCATAAACAGCCAGGTTTTGATCTTTTGCGGAACTGCAGTTCTCCATCTATCAGCCTGTGTTCCAGCGGTAGGAGTTCCAGAATTTGGGAGCTAGGTGGGAGAAAGATCTTCCTCCCCATTTTTCCCCTCCTGACCTTTGTCTGTTTTAGCCGTTCTTCTGTGCTAGATCGCAACTGCCTCTTTGGAATATAAGGGGAGATTAGCCTCCTTACTTTTTTTGGCCCTTTATTGTGCCGTGCTCTATATATAATGACCAGTACCTTGAATTTTATTCTGGCCTCTACTGGGAGCCAGTGGAGTCTTAGTAGATGCTTTTTTACTGATTCCCGTGCCGGGATGTCACACAGCAATATTGCGGCATCATTTTGGGCTATCTGCAGTTTCTGGGTAGCATATTTAGGTGCCCCCAGGAACAGTGAATTTCCATAGTCCAGTCGCGACGTTACCAGAGAGTGGATCACTGTTTTCCTTAGTTGTGTGGGAATTCTGTCTAAGATTTTTTGCAGACTTCTAAGAAGTCCGAAACAAGTTGCTGTGACCTTATTGGCCTGTGTGATCATAGAGAGATCTGTTTCTAGCCAGAATCCCAGGTTTTTTACTGTTTATGCAGGAGTTACCTAGGCGTTACCTAGGCATTACCTAGGCATGCGGGCCAGTCTATAATGGGCCTGGGTATTGCCTTATTTCCAAGGAACAATAGCTCAGTTTTATCGCCATTTAACTTTAAGCAGCTTGCCGTCATCCACTCTTTAACTTTAACCAAGCAGGAAGATAGTCTCTCACCAACCCTAGAGTTTTTTGGGTCCAGGGAGATAATCAACTGCGTATCATCGGCGTACGAAGTCATGGATATATCAAATTCCAGTCCAATTTTGGCAAGCGGTTCAACATAGACATTAAAAAGTGTTGGACTCAATGATGAGCCCTGTGGGACGCCACACTTCAGAGACATGGTTTTGGAGAGAATGGTATTTTCCTGTACTTGAAATGTGCGATCACTCAAAAATGATGTCAACCATTTGAGTGCTGAGCCCCTTATTCCAATGTCTGAGAGCCTTTTGCGCAATATACGATGATCCACCGTATCAAAAGCAGCGCTCAGATCTAGTAAAAGCAATGCGGCTGGTTTTCCCTGGTCTAATGATTGTCTTAACTCCTCCACCACAACCAGTAGGGCAGTTTCTGTACTGTGTTGTGCCCTGAAGCCCATCTGTGTGGGGTGGAGGCATTGATTAGCCTCTAAGAATTCTGACAAATTTCTATTGACGTGTTTTTCTAATAGCTTGCCAGCATATGGTAACAGGGAGATGGGGCAGAAGTTCCCTGGTTGTGATTGATCTGCATTTGCTTTTTTCAACAGCGGTTTTATCACAGCATGTTTCCAGGCCACTGGGACTGTGCCTGTTTCTAGTGACTGATTCATGATCTTCATTAAGATGGGTGCAGTAATGTGTGCTGTTGTTTTGAGAATATGTGGAGGTGCTGGATCCAGGGGTGAACCAGACTTCACCGTCTCTATTAAAGTTTCTAGATCCTTCTGTTCCATCCTCGGGAAATTAGTGATAACCTGTTGTGAGGAAGCTATTTCATGTTCTTCTTCCCCCTCTGTTATGTGGTCTCCATCCGTTTTGAAGCAGCTATAAATGTCTGTCACCTTCGAGAGGCAATATGAGGCCAGATTATTACACCTCTCCTCTGAAGTTTCGGATGGACCACTATCAATGGGTGGATTGGTCAGGGTCTTGATTATTGAGAACAATTCCCTTGCTGAGTTCTGTGCCCCCTGATTTTCTCCTCGAAGAACTTAGCTTGACTCATTTTAATGTTATTGTGATACTTTCTAATAGCTGATTTGTACTTAATTTTGAGTTGGAGATCACCATTTTTTCTCCACTCTCTTTCGATTTTTTTACAATCTTTCTTTTGCTCCAGTAACTGAGAGTTAAACCATCCCTCTGCTTTAGTTCTGGTTTTGGGCTTGTGGGCGACCTTAGGGGCTACTACATCTAGAGAGTGCGTAACCCAGGATTCCCAATGCGAGTAGCCTTCTTCAGCTGACTCTGGTATCTCTAATTGTGAACTTGCAGTGTCTGTTAAGATGTCCCCCCAAGCGCCCGGATTGATCTTATCCCAGCACCTTTTCATTATCTTGCCCTTAAGAGTAGCGTCTCTGTGCCCATTTCCTGCCTTTCGTACCTTGAAAGGGATAAAATGATGGTCCGACCAAGGTACTGGTACAGGAATGGCTACTGTCAGGTCGGGGTCATTGGAGATTACCACATCCAAGGTGTGACCTTTAACATGTGTAGCTGTTTCTACCAGCTGAATCAGTTGTAGACTTTCTAAGTCTGATAGTAGCCTCTTTACACTTGGATGGCTTTTATCCTCCATGTGAAGATTCAAGTCTCCAAGTATAGTAATGTGAGCTTTCTTGAGTAAGAGACTAGCCATCACATCTGGTAGTTCTTCTAGGAACTCCCCATATGGACCCGGTGGTCGATAGATTAATAGGCCTGATAGAGTGAAGGTGGGAGATAACAATATTGAAAAAAGGAGACATTCACACCCTTTCAGAGCCAATGGTTCAGTTGTACATTTGTACTCCTTTTTAGGAGAATGGCTAATCCCCTCCTATCTGGCCCATCCTATCCAGTCTATGTATCTCATAGTCTGGCGGCACTGCCATGACTATATCAGGGGAGGAGTGCTCCTTAAGCCAGCTTTCCGTTAAAAATAGGACGTCTAATTTAGTGTCCTCTAACAATATTCGGAGTTCAGTTGTGTGTTTGGGCAGTGATCTGCTGTTGATCAATCCACAATCCCAGCTCTGACGTATTTCTAACCTCCTTTGTGCCTTATTTGTCCTCTCTGTGATGTGAGGAGTAATCCATCTTTGTTTGCAGTGCTCGCAATCTCTTACTCTGGATATGCCCTTTGAAAAGTCCCATCCCATTTCACAGTCATTTTCTTTAAATATATTATGGCTGTACAAAACCTCTTTAGAATATATAATTCTGGTGATTTTTCCAGGGGTCCTGGCCCCTGGCCCCGGATGGGTGCAGACGGGCTTGCCTTCGGCGCACCAGCTGCGCGCGTCCGAGCCATCATTGCTTTTTACAGGTTTCCCCGGGAGTGGCGAGCAACTGAAACGCCAACCCTCTACCCCCAAAATGGCGTCGGCGCCAATATCGTGAATTTAGCCCGAGCCTCCCTCCGCACAAACGGGAGCCCCCGCGGCGGACCAGGGAGCAAGGGGCAGGTGAGGAATTCAGCAGTAATACAGCGTTGAGGCGTATTATAGCAGCACAAGTAAAATTAATTTTTAAAATGCTTAAAATCAGACTGTGCAAAATACAAATTAGAAGCTGTGCAAATTACCAACTTTGTGGCGAGCAATGTTCCCCTGCGCGCACCTCAGCTACTGACTGACTGACTGTATCCGGGGGTGAGGGTGGGTTTTGAGTAGAGACATGTAGAAGAGTAATATCTAATTCCTCCTTGAGAGCCCTAGACTTCAAGTTCACCTCTAACTGCGTTTGAATGATAGTCAGTTCGTTAATAAAAAATTGTTCTAATTCTGAGCACTGGGGCTGAGACAGTCGAGCAACTGGGGACCGTTGCTGGGGTCTGCCAACTCCTTAACGACTTCAAATAGTGTTTTTGAGCAGTTCTGGGCCCTTGAAACTTATCTGAATAATAATCGGCTTTTGCCTTTCTACAGAGGGCGTGATATTACTTAATCTCTGATTTATAATTGATTTTGGCTTCCAGTTCATAGTTTTTTCTCCAAAGTCTTTCCAAGCCTTTGCATTTTTTTCTCTCTAGATAGAGTGTGTCATTAAAGCAGGGAACCGGTGGATGTATTGTATTTGTAGTTTTAGCCTTAAGAGGAAGAGAAACTTCTAAAGCATCCTTGAACCAGTTATCTACTAAACAATGGTTCAGTTTCCATGCATTGTACTAGGTTAGGTTTATCTTTGCGAAGTGCGTTGTTAAACGCTTGAACATCTAGTTTGAGCCAGTTTCTAAGCTTGGCTATAGATTTTGTAGCGCCAATAATCAGTTGCTTAGGTTTCTTAATAAAAAAAGGGACAGCCAAATGGTCCGACGAAATGAGGTGTATCGGGACTGCTGTGATGAGACCGTTGACGTTGGAAAATATGGTATCCAGCAAATGACCCACCTCATGTGTGGGAGTAAGGTTACAAAGAGTTAGCTTAAGAGCATTCAAATCTTCAATAAGAATGGAGCCAAGCATACAGGTAGGGTCTTCTAAATGAATATTCAGATCACCCAGAAGACTAAAATTAGTGCTTCTAAGAATATGAGGGGATAGAAGATCCATAATATTAGCACACCAGGTGCCCGCATATCCAGGAGGACGGTAGATCAAAGCTCCTGACATCGTAAATTGACATGCCAGGGATAACGAGAAGAGACACGCTTCGCAGCCTTCAACAACGAGATTTTCAATTTTACAAGAAAAGCTGTTTTTGAAAATAATTGCAATGCCGTTGCCTATCTTATATTGTCTGTCCCTTTTTACCATCAAATATCAAGGGAGAAGAGCCATCATTATATCAGGTGTGGAAGAATCATTTAACCAAGTCTCCGTAAGAAACAATGCATCTGGATATTTTCCCTCCAGAAATTCAAACAGATCCTGTTGATGTCTAGGTAAAGAGCGACAGTTAATGCTGTAAAAATGAAAAGAGTCCCTGATATTCTCCTTAGCACTCTCGTCCGTGTAGCTAATGGGAGGATGAGCACCTATTTCATAAGGGTCCTGTGATAGAAACATGAGCGAGCATTGTTTGCAGCACGTAGAATCTACCATTGGATCCATATCTGTTAAACAGCCTTCTAAATTATCAGGGCGGAGTGACCATAATTGATCAGAGTCATACCTTAGAACAACCCGTTGTGGAGAGGCAGAGTTCCTGGGCCCTGGGCACAGTCGGGCACGGATGGGCGCAGACGGATTTGCCTTAGGTGTGCTTTCGGCACGCCAGCGGTGCATCCGCACCACGGCTGTGTTAAGTAAGGCTGGGAGTGGGAAGACTAGACTGTTAACTCCCACCGAATAGCGGCAATTAAAAAATGGCTGCCAATTGGAGAAGCGGGCACTTAACTCGTGCAGCCGCCTCCACTGCCAGTACACAATTCAGTCACAGTTTGAAACCCAACACATTAAAAAACATTAAACAGATTTTAAAAAGTGGCCCCGTGAATTGTGATAATTGTGAGAGTGATTTTAAAATGCACAAGTCCTGAGCTAATGTAAATAGACAAATCAAAATGTAACAAGCAAAAAAGCCTTTGATTCTGGCAACGACGGTATTGGTTTGCTTCATGGTCAAGTAGCAGCACCAAAGGCAGGACTTGGCTGATCGGGTCTATGATGGAAAAGAAAGTGGAAGAAAGAAAAAAAAGAAACTTTCTACCTTATGTCCCTTCGGAACCACCAACTCAGGTGTGGAGGTTTACCCGCCACAGTTACATCAGCTGGAAGGCACATCGTGATTGGTCTGGCGGAAATACTGACTGTACTCCCTCTGACAGCCGCTTTTGCCTATGGCGCCGTCGACACGGGTGGAAGAATCTGGCCTAGTTGGCGGCCCTTGGACATACTCTCATCCATCAACCCGCCAGCATCTAAATAGAGTGGGCGGACCACCCAGTAGGTGGACGGAGAATGGCGGAAAAGCGATGGAGGCCAAGAATTCGGATAAACATGCCAGGCCCGCCAGAGCTTGCCTGATTAGGCCACATTTCAGTCTTATTTGACACTGCCTCAAAGAGAGCTTTAGGGCAAATAAGGAAATTAATAAATATCAATGAACAAGGCCGAGCCATTTTACAAATCCTCCAGAAAAGGCTTCATGGGTATAAGTGAGGGCAGGAAAAACATTCTACTGAATAACCTTGAAGACCCTTTAGGAATTTTGGCTAAAGGTCAAGGGTAGGGACACTTAATACTTCCACAACAGAAATATCAAGATAGTTATAGGACGATACTCGTGCAGTGGAGTTATTGCCTAGGTACCAGGTTTGTCTCTTTACGATCCTCTTCCCAAAAATCATTATCTTTGTTTTATTAACATTGACTTCTAATTTATTACCTCTGAAAAAACTGTTTAGGCAATTCATTGCAGTTTGCAGACCCACGAGTGTAAGGTCAAAAAGAACTGTATCGTCCACCTATTGTAAAAAAAATGACAAAAAGTTACTGTGTAATTGATGGCGATAAATAGTTGTAGTATTTAGATAAATGACTAATGGCCTCAATTATATGTTGGCGGCATGTATACTCTGTCCCATCAGCGACAAAGTATACATACCGTCAACATGAAGGTCTGCCAGCCAGATTTAAATGCAGGCGGACCTTCGGTTTCGCTTTTGTGGTGACTACTCCGTCACCACCATAGTCAAATCCCTCCGACAGCCCGACGGATTAAGGGCCGTTGGAGAAACGGTTGCATGTTCCTCCGCCCAATCAGGGTGGGTGGACATGTAGCCATTTTCTTCTGTCCATCACCACCAAGATAACCCTGGTGGTGAGGGACAGTAAAATCAAATTATGCTCTCCCTGCCATGGGAGATGACTTCCATGGTTGGGGGAGCATTACTTTTTTATTTTGAAAAAAGAAAATCCAGTTTTGAGATTTTCTTTTTTTTTTAAATAAAAAAAGAAAGCAGTTTGTGCAAGGCTGTGTCATGTTGACGGAGTCTTGCACCAAACTGTTAAAAGCATTGCCAGAAACTGCCATGACGGCGGTTCATGGCAATGCTTTACAAATAACCGGCAGCTTGGAGGTCATTTATAAATCTGGCAGCCAGTCCCCCACCAGAGCAAAGTGGAATATGCTTGCCATGAGTGTATTTGTAAACAAACATCATGAAGGCTATGATGTTGCCAATGTGCATTGGGAGGAAGAAATCCACTGTGGAGGGATAGAATCTGATAATTCACATCTGACCATTCCCTTAAATCGTTTAATAGCTAACAAGCATGGATTTGTTTCTTCAACATCTAAGAGTTCAATCATCCATTAGTTGTCAGGTAAGGCTGGGTCTCCCTTCTTGTATAATGGACACACAAGTGAGCCCATCCATGACTCCAGGATGATGGAAGTCTCTAACCATGTAAGTCTATCACAGAATCCCAATCCTAGACACTGCAGAGTTTCTTCATGTGATGTCAGTTCCTGTTTGAAGTATATTTAAGACAGCGTTTGTAAAGGCGAACTGCACCGCAACACATTTGTTCCCTGAATGTTTGACCTGTTCATCACAGTTTGCTTTTCATTTTTGCCCCTAATTTGTCCTCATTCAAATTCTATCTTTCTTCGTGGATTTTCATTGACTCTGATTACCAACGTATTATAATGGTATTCCGATGTGGAGTTAACAGTAGTTAATCCATACTTCCCAATGCATGCTTACCTTGATACTTAGTAGCTAATATCATGAAAACGATATGATGGAAAGCCAATATGAAAACCCCAATACTGTGACCTCTCTCCACCTGGTGAAACTGAGATCACCAAATCAGGTTTTGTTTGGCCTACAAAGCCCTTTGGGGTAAAGTCACAAAATATGTATGTATGTATTATTTATTTATTTATGCAGTTTTATGTAGATTGAACAGTACAATAAACATAAAAACAGACAAAACAGAGCAATAAAAAAATGTTCCTCTTTAGCTGATCAGTCCCAATCTGTTTCTCTAGGCCAATACCACTCTTCTCCTTCAGTGTTTATTCATGGGCGCCTGCAAGGGTCGTCCTTAAGCCCCTCTCTTGTAATATTTATCTCTCTCCTCTCTGTGCTGGTTCAAGCACTGCTCCCAGTCAAAAAACAACAAGTCCCTAGTGGAAATATGTGGATCAAATGCTGTAGTCTAAGGGGCCGATTCCGATTCTGGTCGGACAGCTCAAAAAGAGCCGTCCGGACGCTTACCTACCGACCGACTCGTCCCGGGAGCCGGTCAGTCCTGCCGATCAAGTACGATGCGTGCATGTGCTGAAAACCCGACCGACACGAACTCGCCAAATACATACTCAATTCTCCCTACGACTCGGTTCCGTAAAGGCCGAATCGACTCGCACGGGGGCTATGTCAGAGCAGTTTCCGGCTGGACAAGTATGATGCGCACTTCCTATGCGCCGAGCGAGTCGACACGTACGGCACGTCACAGCATCCGGAAATGCTGCATGAAAGGAACGATTCGCGCCACAACATGATCCCCGGACACGAGATGTACAAGCCTGCAACTGGGACGAAATGAACCAACGACCAGTGCATACGAGACGGTGTCGACATGAATCCCATCGCACAGGTCATACCGATCCTCTACATCCATGGCCTGATCCGGAACAGACGCCTACGACGGAGACGGTAAGAGACACACACCCCAAACAAACACCCGACACGTACCAGTAAACCTGTGACAAACACCCAGGCCCTCCTCTTGCCTGTCACCTCCACCCATAGGGGGCCTCTTGGCTGGGACTACTCTCACACCCACACATAGGGGGCCTCTTGCCTGTCACCACTCTCACCCCCACTCATAGGGGGCCTCTTGCCTGTCACCACTCTCACCCCCACCCATAGGGGCCCTCTTGGCTGGGACTACTCTCACACCCACACATAGGGGGCCTCTTGCCTGTCACCCCCACCCATAGGGGGCCTCTTGGCTGGTACTACTCTCACCCCCACTCATAGGGGGTCTCTTGCCTGTCACCACTCCCACCCCCACCCAAAGGGGGCCTCTTGCCTGTCACCACTCCCACCCCCACCCATAGGGGGCCTCTTGGCTGGGACTACTCTCACACCCACTAATAGGGTGCCTCTTGCCTGTCACCCCCACCCATAGGGGGCCTCTTGCCTTCACCAATCTCACCCCCACCCATAGGGGGCCTCTTGCCTGTCACCACTCCCACCCCCATCCATAGGGGGCCTCTTGGCTGGTACTACTCTCACCCCCACTCATAGGGGGTCTCTTGCCTGTCACCACTCCCACCCCCACCCATAGGGGGCCTCTTGCCTGTCACCACTCTCACCCCCACCCATAGGGGGCCTCTTGGCTGGGACTACTCTCACCCCCACACATAGGGGGCCTCTTGCCTGTCACCACTCTCACCCCCACCCATAGGGGGCCTCTTGCCTGTCACCACTCTCACCCCCACTCATAGGGGGCCTCTTGGCTGGTACTACTCTCACCCCCACTCATAGGGGGCCTCTTGCCTGTCACCACTCACACCCCCACTCATAGGGGGCCTCTTGGCTGGTACTACTCTCACCCCCACTCATAGGGTGCCTCTTGCCTGTCACCCCCCACCCATAGGGGGCCTCTTGCCTGTCACCACTCTCACCCCCACCCATAGGGGGCCTATTGGCTGGTACTACTCTCACCCCCACTCATAGGGTGCCTCTTGCCTGTCACCCCCACCCATAAGGGGCCTCTTGCCTGTCACCACTCTCACCCCCACCCATAGGGGGCCTCTTGCCTGTCACCACTCTCACCCCCACCCATAGGGGGCCTCTTGGCTGGTACTACTCTCACCCCCACTCATAGGGTGCCTCTTGCCTGTCACCCCCACCCATAGGGGGCCTCTTGCCTGTCACCACTCTCACCCCCACCCATAGGGGGCCTCTTGCCTGTCACCACTCTCACCCCCACCCATAGGGGCCTCTTGTCTGTCACCACTCTCACCCCCACCCATAGGGGGCCTCTTGGCTGGTACTACTCTCACCCCCACACATAGGGGGCCTCTTGCCTGTCACCACTCTCACCCCCACCCATAGGGGGCCTCTTGGCTGGTACTACTCTCACCCCCACTCATAGGGGGCCTCCTGCCTGTCACCCCCACCCATAGGGGCCTCTTGCCTGTCACCCCCACCAATAGTGAACTGTGTGAGTACCACTACCAATGCCCACACACATAGGATGGGTGATGTGTAACACATACCACATACCCCAACATAAGGACTGTAAACCAAAGGATATCCCCAACAACCTCATGACCACAACATGTAGTCTGTGTAAAATTCCCACTACAGTGAACATTACCATGTACACACAATGTAACTCACAACATGTGTCTGCAACACCACAGTGTGGCTAACACAAGCCAAGCCTCACATGAGCACTGCAGTAATGTCCTCAACACCCATCACTTGAGTGTACAAAAGGTAACTGTGTTGTACTAAACAGCACCATATGTAGAGCACTGTGCTAATGGGGTCTGAACCCCCATCAGCACAGTGACATGAAGGTAAGTGTGGGATCACACATGCAGCATATGTAGAGCACTGTGCTAATGGGGTCTGAACCCCCATCAGCACAGTGACATGAAGGTAAGTGTGGGGATCACACATGCAGCATATGTAGAGCACTGTGCTAATGGGGTCTGAACCCCCATCAGCACAGTGACATGAAGGTAAGTGTGGGGATCACACATGCAGCATATGTAGAGCACTGTGCTAATGGGGTCTGAACCCCCATCAGCACAGTGACATGAAGGTAAGTGACTTATTGTTGAAAGCTGCAACTGTCAAATAGCATGTACGAGTCCTGGTCCCACCACATGACCCATTCCATTGCAAAGTAGTGGTTGTGTCCCATATCAACAGAGCTGTGTTGATGCACACAGTGCACTGCATCCAAAACATATACCCAAAGATGTGCAGACAACCATCACACGTGGGGGTGACATTGCAGACACAGCTGAATCACTCATTTCCACAAATGACTGTCACTATGCACACCCACACACATCTCCACAAACAGACCCACAAAGCTACACATCCTGTGGGGACTGGAGGTGTCAGGTCACAAACACCCATGCAATGGCAGCAGGGGGACACACCAAACAGGAGCAATGTGCAGAAGGCTGTGGTATGGCTCGCAGGGACTACATGGGAAATCACACAGACACCAGTCAGCCAATGGCCCACAACACCAATACAAAAGCACTGCTGCAGATGAACAATCACAAACAGCCAGAAACACACAGCACATTGGACAAAACATGTGTATGTCTGTGTCTCTGTGTCCACAGGCAACTACACAACATGTGAGGGGGCAGGACTACAATGTCACCAATGAGGACACAGTGCCACACAACAGAGAAGCATGAATTGGGCAACCCCTTAGTGGGCAACCAGCCATTGCAAGGTGAGAGGGAACACAACAGACATAGCTGACACAAGCTGCAATTATCAACAACCAACAGAGCCAGAGACAGACCCACTGAAGCACCATAGCCAGGGACACTACATTGGGGTCACACAGGACTGCATGAGAAGGCCACTCTGACGACCAAGGTAGATGTGGCACATACTGTGCAGCACACCCACCTGTGCCACCTTGGGCAGCTGACCACACACACAAACGTCCATCAGACCCACACAAATACAAAGCCCTGGACATGGCCTGCAATACTAGGACAACATGGTGATAGGGGACTATACAAGTCATGACCCTCATCACACCACTCAGAACACCACACACCTTGACCTGTATCAAGGTGCATCAGCCAACACCACAGGGACCGCTGATACAGCAGAAGACCACATGACGATCCCAGGGCTGGTGGGGGGCAGCGAAGGTGAACAAACACATCACAGAAAGGACACTCAACATCCCTTGTGGATGTCTGACACAATGCACAGTATGCGGAACATGGCCCTGATTACCAATACACAAGATTAGCTGGGATCCCTGTCACAGTCCCAGGGCAATGCCGCACCCAAGGAGACCCACAAAGAACACATGTTGACACCTTCCAACATTGCACCTCTGAACATGAGGAGTGGGAGCAGGCACACACATGTGTTACAATCACAGACACATACCACATAGGCAACACTACATGAAAGTGGAAACCAAAAAGGGCCTAGGGGAAAACCGACTGTGTCCCATCTGTGTCTGCCCACATACCCAGCCCATACGACAAACACACCTAGGCACAACACCTTGATGAGCACTAGTGTGCCATGCACCCACATTCCAGGGAACCAAGGGTGAAGATGTTGAGTGAACATAGGACAACTCAGCAAGCATCACCAACAGAAACATCATCAGGGTACACAGCCTGTGTAGCCAAAGGGAAGGGAAAACACACAAACATGCTCACACAACACACACCATGGGCCCAGCCAATGTCACCCAACAACACACTGCCATGAGGGGACTCCACTCCTGTGGAAGGAAAGCTGTGCCATATGTCGTCCATGCAGGCCACCAGCATGTCAGCAGTATACTTTGTCACACAGCCAACATATACCACACATTGGTGGCCCTGGTAACAGCAGCCTGGGCACGGGAGGGTCCCCTGAGTCAACTGCACAGAGTCAACACACATGTAGATGAAGTAGCACTGAGGACACAGATGAGTCCATCCACATAGATGCCTACACTTGCATGTCCATTGGAGATGGCCACACAGCCAGTGAAATGGGCCAATTGAACCATGCTAAGGCCAACAGGTGTGCATGTGTGTAAGACACTGATGAGACATTGCTAACAAAAGATGGATAACACATTCCCAAAGACCATAATCATGACCCCTTCAGATTGCTGCAAAGGATGACATGGATACACACCCCAATAGGACATATCCCCCACGGCCCACATGGGCTCCAGCACAGTGACACTACATTTTCCAGCCATGAACTACACCATCACTGGAGCAAGGGCATGTCAAGCATCATCAACATCATGTACATCTGAAGCAAAACCACTAGTGAACAAAAAGGAGCTTTTATTCAGCCTAGTTTTCTTTAAATGGAAAATCAAGAAGAAAACCATGAAGGCCTATGGCCAGTCCATAAACAGACCCAACAGGGTCAAGTGTCCAAATGCCACATTTGGCTTGCCTGCACTGCTACCGGAAGGGGACATACCCCTGGGAGGGGCATACATAGAGGCCAGCCAGGCACCGCAGGTACAGGATCATGGATCAACAGAAACAGACAGGGAAGGGGTGGTGGGTGCAGGAGCGGCAGCTGCAGTGGAGGGGTCTGACAGGGTGGGTGCCGGCACAACTGGGGGGCACAAGTCAGGAGCAGTGGGTGCCAGCACAACTGCAGTGGGCAGGTCAGAGGGAGTGGACAGGGAACCCACTGCAGTGCCCAAGTCAGACCGGGAGGGCATAGACTCCACTGCAGTGCCCATCCCCAGGGGAGCAGAATGTGGATCCGGTAATGTGGGCAGGACGGAGGGGGAGGACACGCCCTCCACAGCAGTGCCACACACAGGCTGAGCGGGGTGTGGGGTGGTGGAAGAGCAAGAGGCAGGGGGGGAAGGCCTGAGCATCTTGGGGATGCGGTAGCGGTGGGTGGGTGAACCTGGGGCAGGGTGTGGTGGTGGTACCTGTGGAGTGGGAGCCTGGGGGATGGCGGGTGGAGACTGTCTGGTGAAGCGTTCGGCCGGTGGTGGGGTCTTGCTCTTCTGGTTGCGGGGGGACCTGCGGCGTGGGGTCTCAGCCTGCCTGCGCCTGGGGGAGGGTGTCTGGGGGCGAGGGACACTCCCCTCTGTGTGGCTGGACCTCCTCTTCCCCTTGTGTGCTGGTGTGGATGGATCAGTCTGGAAGAGTCCGAGGTCAACCAGGAAGAGCTTCTTTGCAGCTGTGGATGCAGCTGAGGCAGTGGAAGGGGCTGTGGAAGGGGTTGTGGAGGGAGAGGCATCGGAGGACTGCGGAGTGCCTGTGGATGCGTGTGTGTGTGTGTGTCTGACCCATCCCCGGTGAGTGTATGTTCAGTCCCCTGAGTATGCGTGCGTGCATGTTTAGACTTTGGCTTGGGTGTGTGTGTACTGCCTGGGTCTGTTGTGTGCAATGACGGTGCAGGTGTGTGTGTGAGTTGGACAGGTAGGGTGCTGGGATCAGGGGATGGATCAGGGGCAGGAGGGGGAGGGACTGCTGGAGGAGGGACACTGCTGCCGTCAGTGAGGATGCCATGCCCTGACTGGTCCTCTGTAGGGCAGACATGGCTGATGACATGCCCTCCATGTACGACACCAGCTGGTTCAACAGACCCGTGTGCACATGGAAGACACGCAGCATGGATGTCTGCCCCACATGGATCTGCCGCAGCAGGTCGACAGACTCCTCACTCAGGGCAGCAGGGGACACAGGGGTAGGGGGTGCGGTGCATGACTGGAAGGACACATGCCCATGAACACGGGCGCCTCCACGGACCTTAGATGTGGGAGCCATGGGGAGGGCGGTGATGGTGGGGGCGGGGACAACCTCAACAGGTGTCGGATGGTGGCTGCTGCCACCCGCCACCACAAGGGAGTCCTCATCACAGCTGCTGTGGTCCTCAGCTGCGGTGGTGTTTGCCAAGGAGTCCACAGACACACTTCCCTCGCCCTCCGTGCCACTGGGTCCCTCCGACTCCTCAAATTCCGACCCAGTCTGGCTCACTGGCTCCCCCTGGTCCGTGGAGTGGTCTCCTTCTGTGTCCGTGTCTGTATCTGCACAGGAAAAATAGAATAAAAACACATTAGTCATCTGCACTGACCACACACACCACAGAAAGTACAGCACATCAGTGGCCAAGTGCGGGCATCAATCAGTTGAACATTGCTAGGAGTGCTCACACAAATTTGCATAGGCCAATGGTCAGTCTGAGAGTCAAGCATGGCATTCACATCCCTCCTGCCCTTGCACCCATCTGTCTTGCGCATGTAGGATCCCTACACCCCACTGCGGACACATGCACCACCTACCCATTAGTTGACAGGACTTGAAAATACGTAGTGGTCTGTCAACATGCACACATCACATCTGCTGCCTATGGATCTGTACATTTGCCTGGATGTAGGGATGGCCAGTGTTGCATCTGAGAGGCTGGGGCTGAGTTCATGCACCAGACATCCTGAGCCCCGCAAGTCCTGCATTCCTTGGCACAATGGAGTGCATGTTGCACATGACACACTCCTGCAGGATCACCCCTAGGTAGTGTAGTCCCATGGCTCAGCCATGCCTGTGAGATCATACATCACAGTCTCCAGTCACAGGGGGCAGGGCAGCCTGACAACAACTGTCACCACTATGTCACATTCCCAGGACATGGGGCCTGCAAACTCTGTAGCTGACAACTACACATGACCATCCACAGAAAACAACATCGTCTGGATTCTGATGTGCCCACCCCAGACCCATTGGTCGCATGAGAGACATGGGACAGGGCACTCTGAAGCTGAGCAACTCGCACTCTGCTGTGAATGACACCCAGCTGCTGGAACTACCCAGTTGCAGGCACCATTGTGCACAGTCAAGTCATCACATCCCTACATGTCACAGAGGTATTGTCTCACATGGGCACATCTCAGATTGCATGCTGACCCCAAACCCATGTACACACCAGTGGGCCTGACAACGGTGCCACAGCACAATGACACAGGGGCAAACACCTGAGGGAACTGTTCACCTGGCACAAAGTGCCAACCGAGACATGGGAGTGGGAGTACAGACTGTTGCATGCCCTGGACTAGCCATGACTGTCCTGCTCCACGTGGAACAGGTGACAGCCATGGACAGTAGGCAGGTGGCCACGCATGTGTGACACACTTGAGATACATGCTCCAGGGGCCCCAACATTTTCCCCACCAGCAGCATGGGTGTGTGCCAAATGCCCCAGGCACATGTGGTGAGCCCGAGCTGCCAATTGGCCACATGACAGGAGTACATGCAGATAAGTACCAGGTCCCTGGCATGTACTGTACAATGGTCCCTCCCTTGAAGCCCAACACTGAGTCCCCTGAAGCAATGCTGGCCCACATCTCATGCACCTTCAAATGTAAGGGCACACTTTCCACGTGACACTATGCCCAGACAGAAAAAGCCACACCTGGCAAACAGATGAGAAGGGGGCAAGTCACCAGAGAGGGACAGGGTCCTGGACTATCTGAACAATGTACTGTTGAACTGTCACCAGGCCAGAGGGGCGGCACACAGCATGTCAGAAACAGCACACAGTGCAGTCATGTACTTACCCCTCCTTGCTGCTGTCTGGCCTTCAGCTGCCCATCCAGGTCCGGGAACACCACCGCCAGGATCCTGAGCATGTGGGGGTCAGGGTCCGGTGTCCGCCCCTCCTGCGAGGAGGCGACAGCTTCAGCTGGACCCGTGCGATCCTCCGGGTCCAGCCCCGAAGGTCCTGCCACCTCTTCCGGCAGTTGCGGATCCTGCGCTTGTAGACCCCCACGGATCTCACCGCCCGGACGATGCTCCACCAGATCTCATGTTTCTTCTGGGCAACAACTTGTGAGGATGACAAAGTGCAAAGGACATTACTACACTGGCAACATATTAGTGCAACACACAGGCAGTCATACATGTGGGCATCAGCAAGGCTAATGAGGTACACAGGTGGTGCAACTATGGATGAGGGACCGGTGTCCAGCACTCACAACTTTGAGACATAGCCTGGGAAGGGTACCTAGTGACAATCCACCTTGCACTGCACTGTAACTGTGCAGTACATGTGGGTGCCCCATTTGTGTCAAGAGCAGTACTCAGTGGGCAACCAAGCCACTGGTGTACACACTAATGCTGCTGCTGGTCAGACCAGTAGCACAATCAGCAAAGCAGTGGACAGCACACTCACCTGCTCCCCTGGTTTCCCATACAGCTTGGTGTACTGCGGCAGGAGCCCGTCCAGCAGGGCCTGGTTCTCCTCCTCACTGAAGGCGGGGGCCCTCTCCACAGTACGTGCCATCCTTGAAGCCAGAGGAAGCAGAGACAGCAGCAGTGATGAGAGTGATGTGCTCCAGTAGCATGTGGTGCAGGCAAGTGGGTTCTCTGGGGGCCAGGCAGCCTTATATCTGTGCTGTGGAGGCATGTCTGCCCTGGGGTACAAAGGGATAGGTCCAAAAGGTAGCATCCTATGAATTTGGCCAATCCATGGGATAGCACGACTCGTACACGCCTTCAGCATCGTTTAAAACATCACCTCCATGACACACTGGCAATTGCAACAATGTAGTACGACTCCAACTGAATTTCCTGCACACGCCTCGTTCAAATTTAAAATCTGCGTCCATCACCATGACAGCTCATAGCCAATGAGGGTGCAGGGCTCGGCAACTGACTGTACTACGCGGATTTTGAATGGCAACACACACCCGTCTCCATCAGATTCAATGGGCAAGACATGCGCGCGGCTCGGTCCAGACACGATCGACGCGTCACACACACCCGTCTCCATCAGATTCAATGGGCAAGACATGCGCGTGGCTCGGTCCATACACGATCGACGTGTCACACGCGTCCGTCGCCATTGTTATGTATGGCACAGACGTGCGCACGGCTCGGTCCATACACGATCGACGCGTCACACGCGTCCGTCGCCATTGTAATGTATGGCACAGACGTGCGCACGGCTCGGTCCATACACGATCGACGCGTCACACACGTCCGTCGCCATTGTTATGTATGGCACAGACGTGCGCACAGCTCGGTCCATACACGATCGACGTGTCACACGCGTCCGTCGCCATTGTAATGTATGGCCCAGACGTGCGCACGGCTCGGTCCATACACGATCGACGCGTCACACGCGTCCGTCGCCATTGTTATGTATGGCACAGACGTGCGCGCGGCTCGGTCCATACACGATCGACGCGTCACACGCGTCCGTCGCCATTGTAATGTATGGCACAGACGTGCGCACGGCTCGGTCCATACACGATCGACGCGTCACACGCGTCCGTCGCCATTGTAATGTATGGCACAGACGTGCGCGCGGCTCGGTCCAATCCAATTTTCAGCGTTTTGGGGACATTGAACGTGTCGGTCAGCCTTGCTGTCAATTCCTGACAGATGCCATCCTCTGTCACTAGCTAGGGACTATGGGGCACACCAATGGCACCACTGCCTGTGCCACAGTGTGTCCTTAGTCATGTGTGGCTGCCTCTTATGTGTGTGTCTGGGGCACAAGATGTGTTTCGTCGTGTGCCACTTGTTGACAAGCACTCCCAGGCTGGACACGGATGTGGGTGGACACATACATGTGTGGTGTGCCCATTGCCACAGGGGGGTGCAGTAATGCAGCCCAGGACATTGCCAATGGACACAGTCCCAGCCAGGATGTGCGTGTGTGTCGTGTCACATGTACCCTGTCTCATCAGTGTTTGTAGGTTCAACGCAGGGTGAACCAGTGTCAACGTTGTGATGTACATACACTATCTGTGTGCATGTGGTGTGATCTGTCAGTGATCCAATGTGAGCCGATCCACACATCCCATTGGTTTGTACATGCACAGTGTTGTTGTGTGGGGGTGGCACAGACACCTACATATGTCCTCCTGTGGTGACAGGGCACATGGGCTGTGGCCAACATGCTTGTTGTGTGTTATGTCAATGATACGTCACATCATGCCTGTGTAACAGTCAGTCAGGGAGCTGTGATGTGGAGAAGATATCTGTCCTCGCTAGTCACTGTGGGCTTTGTGTGGTAGGTGGCAACAGGGCAGATGTACTGTGCTAGGGCCCATTGCTTTGTCATGGCACAACAGGGGACCTGTCATGTACACATCTTGAGCTTCAATGTGCGTTGATGCCATGTATGGGACATATGTGTCTGTAACCTGTGGCAACCACCTCAGCTCATTGTGTGATGTGTTTGTTCATGATGGGCTGTGTTGCTGTGGCTTTGTGACATGGCTGGAGGGTGTGCCTTCATCCTTTGTTTCTGTCTCTACTGCAGGGCACCAAATGTACATAGGCCATTTCCGGACCTGGCAACGATGGTGGAACGTGCGTCCATCAGAAAGTACCGTTTCACCAGGGCAGTGATTGAGGAGTTGGCAGGGAGGTTGGGCCCACACCTGCAACCTGGTCGGCCATACCCAACGGCACTGACCCCCAAGGTGAAGGTGATGGCAGCCCTTCATTTTTTTGCAACGGGTACCTTCCAGTACACTGTGGCTTCTGCTGGAGGGATGTCGCAGACGATGTTCAGTCGGGTGCTTCGGGATGTGTTGGAGGCCATGTTACATTTCCTGGACCTGTACATCTATTTCCCCATGCCCCAACGAATTGCAGACATAAAGGGTGACTTCTATGCCCTGGGGAGGATGCCAAATGTCATTGGCTCCATTGACGGGACACATGTGGCTTTGGTGCCACCAGAGGCACATGAGCTGCCATACAGGAACCGCAAGCATTTCCACTCCATCAATGCTCTGGTGGTTTGTGTGGCGGACATGACCATCTCCCATGTGTGTGCCCGTTTCCCTGGGTCTGCGCATGATGCCTATGTGATGAGGAGTAGTCGCGTCCCTAGACTGATGTCACGGATGCAGAATCAACGTGCCTGGCTTGTTGGTGTGTACTGACTTTTCCTCATTGTGTGTGCCTGCCAGTTTTTGCTACCTGTTTTTCTCCAACTCCTCTAATGTGCATGTGTCTGTATGTAGGTGACTCTGGATATCCCAACATGCCATGGTTGCTCACACCCCTGAGGAACCCTGTGACACAAGCCGAGATGCGCTACAACCAGGCACATGGTCGTACCAGGAGGGTGATAGAGCGGACATTTGGACTCCTGAAGAGCCGCTTCCGGTGTTTAGACAAGACAGGAGGTGCCCTCCCATATGCCCCTGCTAAGGTGTGCCGGATCATCATCGTAGCATGCATGCTGCACAATCTGGCAGTGCGAAGGGAGTTGCCCCTCATCCAGGATGACAATGACCAACACCCGCCACCTATGGAGGATCCTGGCCTGGGCCAGGATGCCAGTAGCGATGATGAGGCTGCGGAGGATGTCCGCACACAGCTCATCAACAACTTCTTCTCCTGAATGTGAGTATACAGTGATGTGTTGTCAATGTGTTGTGTGTGCATGTTTTGTGTGTGTGGTGCACCTTGCGTGTGGCTGTGTGCTACTTGTGTGGATGCCTGCAGTGATGTGTCCATCCAGTTTACCTGTACTCCCCACCAGTTGTGTGATGATGAGTATTTTGGGGTGGTGTAGTCTGTGATTTGTGTTTGCCATGTGTGTTGCAGTTGTATGGCGTCATGCAGTGTTAACAATTGTGTTTCTGTCTGGCCTTCACAGGGTACTGTGGCAGTTGTTTGGTGTACTGAGACCCCTGATACCCATACTCCACTGCCAGGATGGAGTCGTTAGTGTCCCGACGAGTGATGTGCCAGGCACCCCAGGACTTCCGTAGTCATCCACTTGGTGACCGTGTGCCCACTGTCAGGTGTTGGTAGCTTGCATGTGTGTAGTAAGGGACATGTTGCAATTGCCTGACAATAAACTGTGCTGCACCTTCTGATGTGTGTTGTTTGTGCCTACACATCAGACTGACATTGACGTACTGCACTTGTGGGCCTGTCACCACTGACTCAGGATGGGTGTGTAGTTTGTGCATGCCACAGGCTTGCCTGTCAACATTGATGTTGGCAATGAATTGGTTGGACGTGGTGAGCATGTGTTAAGTAGACCTGGTGGTGTGTCTCCCACATATGTGGCACATTGGCCTGACTAACATGACAGTGTTCTCATCACAGTACAGGTTTGCATGCACAGTGTTCTTCAGCACATCCAGATCTACATGCCACTGACAACCTCTTAATCACCACAGAGTCACGTCTTGTGTTTAGGTGAATTTATTTGCACACAAGTGGGGATGGTGCTCAGGATTGGGAGTGCTGTCCATTGGCTTTAGAATCCAAAGTTCACAGATAACAAGTTAGAAGTGTTGGTAGATGAAATGTCTAGAGTACAGTCCACAGTCGTTAGGCACATAGTTCCAACTCAGACCCTCCATGTCATGTGGGGAGTACGATGTCGTACGACAAGGTGAACGGTTTGCACACAAAGGACACTGTCCAGAACAGGTGTTGCGTTCCTGGGGGATGTGCATGGCCATCTTCGTCTCACTTGTCCTTCACCGGACGACCCCTCTTCTTCTTCTCAGGGGGAGCCTCACCTGCAGGCTGCTGCTGTGCACGTGGGCCTCCGCCAGACCCCCCCTCACTCCCTGTGGCATTGGCAGATGTTGTTGCCCGAGATGTAGTCGTCGCACAGGGAGGTGGCCTCAAGTTGGTGCTGATCTGGCGGAGGCAGGTCAACATTTCCCGGTGCACGACTGCTATATCTTCCATGGTATCCCACTTAGACTCCATGTTTGACAAGTGTGTCTCAACACGGGACATGTGGGAGTCCAAGCGGGAATGGTGGGCAGCCTGCTGTTCTTTGATGTCCGTGAGGATCCCCACTACCTGGCTGAACCCTCCGGTGCTCTCCTGGTACGCAGCCATGATGCGTCCCAGGTGGGTGTTATCCTGCAGCCCCGCACCCTCAGCGGAGCCTCTGCTCGGCCTCCCACCCTCCCACCACCCCTCGCCACATGGCCAGCACCTGTGGTGTCCCGCACAGGTGTCACAGGGCCACCTTGAATGTTGTTGCTGTTATCAGGTGCCCTGGTGCCCTGTGAGCCTGTGCCGTCTGATGGTCCGGTAGGTCTGTCCGTGTTGGCAGGGGTGGCTTGCGGTGTATCAGTAGTTGCAGGGGTGGTTGCAAGGGGGGGCAGGTGAATATTGCCGAGGGGCTGCATGTAGGCCAGGACCGGAGGGGCCAGCTTGGTTGTCGTCTGACGAGTAGTGAGACTGTGCACCACCGGAGCCAGGTGGGTCCACCGGAGCCTGGGACTGGGACTCTTCCTCGTCTGTGGATGAGTCCACATCTGCCCCTGTGTTTGGAAGGAAGACACAATGTTAGTGATGTATTCGTGGACATCAATGGTTCGTAGACATTACAATGGCCACTGTGGTTGGTGTTGCATGCCTGTCCATTGCATCATCCTACTTTGTCACTGACGGAGATTTCCATTTGTGTGGTGCATTCACCTGACACCCTGAGGCACTTTGGTTGTCAAGTCTAGCTGTCTGCCTGCCTGGCATCTTCATTGCACGCTAGACTGTACTATGCCATTCCTACTCTGGTGCTGTCACATGCCTGACACAGGTGTTTCATCCCTGGGCACAAATAGCCTGGCATTGCACCAGGGACTGGCTGGTGTTGATCATTAAGACCGCCAAACGTCTGTCTGAGGCAATGATCATTGAGATCCAAGCAACAGAAACTCCCTTCAAAACAACCATCACATCATTCAAGAAAAAACTGGATGAACAAAATAAAGAAATGGCTGAATATAAAGAATACCTAACCCAGGCCAAAATAACTAAATTTCAAAAGGACCTTAAGAAATTTTCTTATGTCAAATCATATCCCTACACAGAGGATAACTATGTAAACCCTATCAAACAAGATAGATCTAGTGAGACGTCTGGGGACAACAGCTCAGTCTCAAGTGACTCTAGTACAGGCTCATCCAAATCACGAAGTAGAGGGCGCCAACCACGTTGGCAGCAACCATGGAATGGACAGCCACAAGGCAATCAGTTCGGACCCCCACCCTTCGTCCATCCACCACACAACCCATACTTCGGCTGGCCGCCGATGTATCAATTCGGTTCACCTGCCTACTTCCATAATAATCAGAGACCACCTTTTTTAGGACAAAGCCGCAGATCTCGCGGCCGGAGAAGGAACAACCAACAGGTTCACTGGGCAGAACAAGAGGAGCCAGTGAGTGCCAACACACGGAACAAAACAAGGGAGCAACAACCGGGACCGAGCGGACACCTATGAGAAAAGAGGATGTAGAACCATCCACATTGGTATTCAACTTGTCCAGCACTCCATTATCCCCCAAAGAAAATAAAGTACTAAACAAAGGACTTTCCTTTGTCCCCACCACCAAACTGGACAAATTTAAACTCCATGTGGAATTAGCCGAGTTCTTTAGAAAACTCAAGCTGAAGGCCTTTTTTGAGAAACAACAAAATGATGAATTAACAACTGTCAAAAGTAATGAAACGGGCCTAAGAGTAAAATCTACCTTTATGCCTCCACCAACAAGCATTCCTGTAGAAGTTGCCACATTTGAGCAGGCTGTTTATCACGACATAGAAAGAATGGATACGACAAAAACCTTCAATAACTTCTCGAAAGAAGACAGAGATACCATCCGGAAAATTCAGGACAATCCCACACTTATCATCAAACCCGCGGACAAAGGCGGAGGCATTGTCCTACAAGACAAAGCGGATTATGACAATGAATGCCGAAGGCTATTGAGTGGCTCACGGAATTACAAACGCCTGAAGACGGATCCAACAAAGACCCTGCAAGCTACCATCAAAACCTTAGTGGAACAAGCAGAAGAAGCCCAACACATTTCCAAACAGGAAGCGGATTACTTGTGCACTAGGAATGTGAGAGTACCATATTTCTACACAGTACCAAAGATTCATAAAGAAGCAAGACCCCCCCCGGGACGTCCGATCGTCTCGGGAATTGGCTCCCTTTTGGAACCTCTATCCAGGTACTGTGATTTTTTCCTGAACCCCCTAGTACAAAAGACAACAACCTACATCAAAGACACTAAGCATCTCCTGAACATCATCAAGGATTTGATGTTTGATCCTTCAACGCAACTTCTAGTAGGTTTGGATATTGAAAGCCTTTATACGAGCCTCCCACAGGACGCCACTCTACAAGTCCTCCATGATATACTCATGGACACACCGTGGGAATATCATACTCCCAGAGAATTTATCCTCAATTGTGCCACTCTGGCTTTAAAGGAGAATTATTTTGAATATGAAGGGCAATTTTACCTCCAGACCAACGGCACCTCTATGGGGAGTGTTTTTGCCCTGAGTGTGGCAGGTCTCTATGTCCACCACTTTGAACGGAGACATATATCCCCCATCAACAATCCATACACTGCCAACATCAAAGTATGGCGTCGTTACATTGACGATATTTTTTTGATCTGGACAGGTACTCAAGAATCCCTGACATCCTTCCTCTCGTGGCTAAATGAAAGGGACCCTTACCTAAAATTCACATGCACATCCAGCCCCACCACTCTGGCTTTTCTTGATCTTAACATAACAGCGGAGGATGGTACCTTAAAAACCACCACTCATTACAAACCGACAGCTAGGAATTCCCTCCTTCGGTTCGATAGCTTTCACCCTCGACCCCTCAGGGAAAACCTTCCCTTTGGCCAGTTCCTTAGAATACGCAGGAACTGCAGCCATATATCTGATTACCACGAACAATCAGCAGCATTAGTATCTAAACTACATGACCGAGGATATCCACGCAAAATCGTGCAGAAGACAAGAAAACGAGCTCGTAACCAAAACCGTGAAGCCTTGCTGGATACTATGACACGAGAAATGCCTGATCAACCCATGACCTGTGTCACCACTTACAATGATGCCTCCAACAAAGTGTCTAGCATCATTCAAAAGAACTGGTGCATTCTAAACTCAGGCAATAGAAACTGGGAACCACCGCTTTTTGCCTACAAACGATCTAGCAACCTTAAGGACCGTTTAGTATCTACACGGCCCAGATTACCCCATAGATCAACCGTAAACACCATACTAAATACATGGGGCCTCCCCAAGATCACGGGACACTACCCATGCAACAATTGCAGTGTATGTCACCTCACACGCCCATCCAAAACACTTGATTTGGAACCAGGTACCACCTGGAAACAGCTACACCACACCAATTGTAACTCATCAAATCTGATATACTTAATCGAGTGCCCCTGCGGTCTACGCTACGTAGGGATGACGACACGCAAAATCAGGACAAGGATAGTTGAACACCGGAGCACAATACGGTGCAAAAAACATCAGTCGCCTGACAGATCATTACTTACAACTGGGGCATACCACGAATGATATGTCCTGGACAGTGATCGAACACTTTGATCACAATAATACCGACAATGATAAATTTTTACTCTCCAAGGAACAACGGTGGATTTATCGTTTATCCACCCAGCTCCAGGGGTTAAACGATTCTATCCCCTGGCATAGCCTCACTTATTAACTTCCTTATGAGTTGCTTCATGCCCAGTTATCTGTTATGTATTATGACTTATTAGTCCATCAAGAATATACTTTTTTCAGACACAATATAGACATAGAGTGATCCACACGCGTGGTGCTCTACACATACTAATTCTGGTCTGCGTTCTCTGTCAGCTTTGTTGTCCCAATTAATTAGGGGATCCTATCATGATCTTAATTTAACCCCCGGTTTGAATATACGCACCATTTAGTGATCAGACGTAAGACGCCAGTGTCACTCAACCTGTGGCCACGCCCACCCCCCAGACGCGTTGTTAGTAACCTTGCCTACCGGGCACATACGCTCCGCGTCATCAGAAAGGGCCGTAGTCAGAATAGAGGACTTCCCCTAGTCTGTTCTCTATGTTGTTTCCCTCCCTCTTCTCTTTCACAGGCTAAACGGGAACACACTTGCTTCATCCGCCAATTACGGGTGATATTTAAGCGCCCCCCAGATCCGGGCGATATATCATCGGAGATCCGAGACAGCCAACTAGGTCTTTATGCGGGTCCAGAGCTGTAATGCAGTAAGTGGGGTTAAGGGAAGCTGCTTGTCCACTCCTTCTAACGGTAAGCATTTCTCTTGTGCTTTACCACGGCGATTTCGCCGTCCTTCGTTTTTTCTCCCCAGGTTCAGCTAGAACCCCTGCCGGACTCTCATGGGGCACTTCCGCTATTTGCAAGTGTAAGAAAGGCCTCCTTTTAAAGCAAGTTTATCTTATTCACATGTATACCTCTTCACTTTAGCGCATATATCGGTATTTGACACACATTGCCGTCAGACCGGCATTTCACCGCCGCCTGTTTACCGCGCCATTGACGGTCACCAGTATATTTATGCACGTGACTAAAAGCAACTCTGCCTAATTTCGCAGTATTATTGTATGTTTGTTTGTATGTTTCGTTTTATGTATTTGTCATACAGGAATGCCTTAAGAGGGAATCCCCCTCTCACACATAGTGCACCTTAGAGCGTGCCACACATTTGGTCTAAACACAAACCAAGTTTTAGATCTCACAACACACATAATTTTAGGTCCTGAGGAAAGCCAGTATACATCTGAGGCCTGGCTGAAACATGTAGACCGTTTTTGGATGTAAGAGCCATTATTACTCCACGTGCATCCATTGCCTTGTTTTTATGACTGCCAGAGGCCCAACTATTAAAATAAACCCTGTGGGTAATGGGACCACTGTACAGTTTTTAAATTCACTTTCACGTCACAGCACTGCACACTCAGTCAAGATACCTGCTCCGCTGTAAACCAGGCGTTGAAGCACACCAGGGACACAATCGGTGTCACCAGGTGGGCCCGATGATGAAGCATGCCACCAACTAGGTTGGTGGGTGAGGGTTTTTAAAAAAAAGAAAAAAGTTTTTCTTTTTACAAAAATCATACAATGTTGCATTTGTATATAATCTTAGTCTAGTCCTATTTGATGATAAACATTTGTGCTTTGACACTGGCATCCTTGCACAGGCACCTAGCTTGTGATCTCTGTTTGGGGCATGTGTAATGCCAGTTTGTGTCAGTCAATGTGCGTCACATTAGTGTGTCTGCACAACCTGGTCACAGTCCAGCATGCCCGGGTTGTCCTGATGTTCTCTTCTGTGTTGTCTGTGTCCCCAGTCCTCATCCCATTTCACACAGGTGATGGTGTCACTGTTGCTAATGGAGTTGTGTCTGAGTTTTGTGGTTGCTCACATGCTTTGTGATGTCAATGTCCTCCATGGTGGTATGGACTGTTCGCTGTGGCTGTCTTTCTTTACCAGAGTCGTGACCAGAGGTGTGTGTTCGGTTGCTTCAGCTGTGAGTTGCATGCCTGCTCCAGTGCAGCCCATGTTAGTCCTTGTGTCCACAGTGTCCATGTCAGTGAGTGCTGTGTGGTGTGGATGATGCCTACAATACTGGACAATGTCTGCGTGTCATGTGGCTCACAACGGGAGTTTGAGTGTATGTCAGCATGCTACAGTGTGAGGGATGTTGGTAGGTCCATTGTAGTCAGTCAGGTGTCCCCTGTCACTGCTGTGTATGTGTGTTGCTGTGTGTTTAGTTCTCTGTGGTATGTCTGCATTTCAGCACTTGTAAACTACAAGCTGTGCCTACTCCGTCCAGGCCAGGGGGTCCCTGGGACACTGCATCCCCGGAAGTTGAGTGCAAAGGTACATTTGCAATAGCTGGCAGTGTGACTGTGATTGGGTTGGTCGATGCGTGGGTGTGACTGGCAGCCTACTCTCACATTGGATACATGTGTCAGCCATCTTGCCCTGCTCTTTGGTTTGGCAGTGAGTGTTCCCAGAAGTGCTGTTAGTTTTGGCTGGGAAGATGTGATTTGCAGCTGCCTCAATGGTTTTCAGTGTCATTGCAGTACCTCCTCCTCCCCCAGGGGCCAGGCAATTCACACAGAGACATGCTTCAATGGCGGTGAGTGTGGGTTGATGTTGAGGTTGTCAGTCAGTGGTGTAGTGGTGGTTGTACACATGTAGCAACAGTCCATGTACGTCACACAGCAGTAGCCAGTATGGTGGGTCTTTGGGTGATGTTTGCATGGAGTGTGGGTAAATGTCTTCTCCCAGGTGAGTTGTGTGGAGTTTGTGTTGAGGGGTGTGTGACAGCACATGGTGGTGGGCATGGTCAGGGCTGGCAGTGCTTCTCCCTCCATGGCCAGATGGGCCACTATTGTGTATGCTTCCCTTGCAGGGAGTGGTAGTTGACTTTCAGGATGTCAGGCAGCGGGGTCCTGCATTTTGTTTGTGTACAAACCCCATCAGGGCCTTGTGCTCCCCACAGCAGGACCCAGTGTCAGCCATCTTGAGGGTACATTTCCACTGCCTGTGAGGTGCACATGGTTAAGAGTGGTGTTGATGGTCCATTTGTGAGGGGGACTATTGGCTGTGACTACAACTCCCATCATGCTTTTGGCTACACTGACTTCCCCAACATCCCTTAGCTTCCTTCCTGTGGGTCAGGTTCCCTGTGAGGTGGTGTGACAGTGGTGGCAAACTGTGGGGCAGTGTTTGTTGGGGTTTTGTGGCACTGAGTTGCTCTATGTTTTGCTATGTTTGTACACGTGATGACATAGTTCAATGTTGGTATGAGATAGCAGGTTTTGAGTTGCAGTGCAGGGCATTTGCCTGTAGGGTTGACTTTGTTTGTGTTACTGTGGCTTTGTTAACGGAAGTTGTTTTGCCTGTCCCTTTGACGGTGATATGTGTACATGGCCCCACAATCTTGAGTATCTTATTTGTGTACTCACCAGGCTCTGGGATGTCAGTCAGACCATGTATGCTCTCCGGTGGTAAGATGGCCTGCACCTTCTCCTCCCAGGACCGGAAGTAAACGGGTTTGGCAGGAGGGCCGCTGCCGGTGTGCTGGCTGAGGTGATGGTCCTTCTCCAGCAGCTTCTTGACCCTCCTGCGCACGTCATACCACCTGTTCTGGCAGTCGTCCTTTGTGCGCAAACAAGGTGCTTGTGCGTTCACCTTGTTGATGATCCTCTCCCACATCTTTGTTTTCTGGGCCATGGGGGTCTTTTGTACCAATGTGCCAAACAAATGTGGCTCTACTCTGATGATTTCATCTACCAACACTGTCAACTCACTATCTGTGAACTTTGGATTCTTCTTGGGGGGCATGGTGATGGTGGGAGTGGTGAGGGGGTGGATGGGGGTTGGGGTGGTGGTGTTGGGGGGTGGTGGTGGTGGTGGTGAGGGGAGAGTGGATGGGGGTTGGGGTAGTGGTGTTGGGGGAGGTGGTGGTGGTGGTGGTAGTGGTGAGGGGAGTGTGGATGGGGGTTGTGGTTGTGGTGTTGGGGGGTGGTGGTGGTGGTGGTGGTAGTGGTAGTGGTGAGGGGAGAGTGGATGGGGGGTTGGGGTCGTGGTGGGGGGTGGTGGTAGTGGTGGTGGTGGTGATTGTGTGTGTGTGTGTGTGTGTGTGCAAGTGAGGTTTGTGGGTGTCTGTGTGTGAATGCTGTTGGTGAGGTGGTAATGGTGTGTGTCAGCAGAGTTGTGTGTGTGGAAGTTCTCAGGAAATAGCAAAGGCTCATGGGAGTGATTAGTGGCCTTTAAATGGGTTGAGTTGTGGGTGTGTCTCTCTTCATTGATTTTTTTTTATATATATTGCCTTTGTCAGTGCTTGTTTGGTCCTTTTTTTGTCTTTGGTCAGCTGTTATTTGTGTGTGTGTACGAGATGTTCTTCTGACCGTGCCGGACGCTGCTGGTGAGTTGTACGGGCTTCTCCGAGTCTTTCACGCTGTTGTTGTGCTGTGTTGTGTATGTCGTGTACGACTCGGTCGCTGGGCGTTCGACTCGGTCGTGGGCGTTCGTTTTGCTCGCGGGAGTTCGAGTCGGTCGCGTGCGGAGTCCGTTGGTTTGAGTGTTTGTGTCGTGTGCGTGTTGGTCGTGCGGCTTGTGCTCCGTGCGAGTCGTTCGTGTTTCCCGCGTATGGCATCGTACTTTGCGACTCGTACGTCGCGGGTACGTGTCGGTCGGCTCCGTTCCGGGTTCGTGTCGGTCGGTACTACTCGAGGTCTTTTTCCGTCCGGAACCCAGTTTTCCGTACGGCTCGTTCGTCCGGATCATATTCGGGAGAGTCGGTTGGAAATCCCAGTCTTTCCATCGTACTGCGCGGGTCGTACGGCGGCGATACGTGTCGGTCGGAACTTTTTCCAGGGACGTGTCGGTCGGTTCAGTTTACAGACGGAATCGGAATCGACCCCTTAATGTGTAAAAACCTAAAAAATGAAACCTAAAAAATGAAAAGGCAGGACTATCCACTGTAAATATAATGCTCAATGACAAGCCCAATTTTCTCTTTCCAGGTTATTACAATGACACTTAAGAATCAACCAGACAATAATCCCAACACAATATTTTTAAAATGTACAAAATCGATTTTATTCATAATTATTTTAAAAAACATAATTAACAAATATTTAAAAATATCATTAAAAAATCATTTTCACCTAATACATACAATACATTTCATCAACAATGATAAAAAACCAGAAAACTACATAAAAGTCGACGCAGCGTTTCGGTGAAATGCTGATAGATCACCTTCTTCAGGACAGAGTTTTCTACGAATTAAATACACAAAAATATGTAAGGTTAAGTTTTCTATTATCCTTTATAATCATATTGCCACATTTTTCTATTTGTTAACATATCGTAAAATAGTTTTCTAAAAAATTAGATTGCCATTCTCAAGTAACATTCATTGTAATAAACCACCTCCACGTGGTTTTCAATATTGGCACATTAACAATGACCCTCTCAACATCATATTTACAACATATAGAAACAACCTATGATCCAACATATTTTGGTAATGACCTACCTATTATAGATATGAAAAGTGGTAAATCCCCTGTTTGCTAGAGATGGGAAACACTTTTCTTGATTAAAGAACAAGGAATGACCTAAAATAATACAAATAGTGTTAAGTCATAGGAAGAAAGGTTTTTTATCGAACTCTTTCTTATTGTTCGAAAAAAGACAAACAGAGCTAAAAGTACGCTCTATATTTATTACCAACTCTCTATTTGGATGTGAAAGATATGAGGTAGCGTACCTTTTTATGTGGTACTGTTCCTTTTTTCTCACACGTTACATAGGAGCCACCGATAACTATAATCATCAATTTCACTAAAAACCAAAATTAAAAGTTTCAACTCTCTAGATCTCTATTATTGCAAAAAACGTGTCTCTTGTCACAACTAATTACTCATAACTGTCTCATACCTATTAAAAGCCAGTGGCAGTATCCTCCGTATAGTAGGATGAGCCGTAGTTGGACTCTCTTCTAGTCATTTAATCCTCGTTATCTATGCAGGCGGGAATACTGTAAAGACGAATAGATCGTCATCATTATTCAATCGCGTTTTATATTTAAACAAAATCGTGGACTGTGTAGGTAATTAATCAATGTTACCTGGTTGTGTTGCTTTTCTTGATTGTGCAACTTTAATGAAACATTCTGTATGGGTCAAAGTACATAAAGACTCAATTAGTGTCTCTTCCTCATTGTATTGGTAATATCTTTCCGATCAAACAGTTTTAGCGTGATGCTATCAATTATACAGATTCATTTGGGGACCCTACATCAAGGTATTATGATATTATAAGTTTATGTCCAAAATTTATTAAAGCAACTCTTTTTATCCGAGCAAGACTCATACGTATCCCAATCTCGCCGTCTCGCTCCCCTCGGTCATTGCACCCTTTAAAACCTTTTTAAACCTTTGAAAGCAGTTAAAAAAAAATGTTTTACTATGGCGTTTGTCGTAACTTACTTGCAACAGATTAGCCGGCCTCCCTGCTCCTATGTCAACGCCTTCCGGGTCAGGATACAATAGTCTGCCCCTTCCGGGTTGTGCATTTATATACCATTACCATAGTCATGTGATACAATTAGTTAAGATGTGTGGGGGGGGAAACATTTCTCCCTCCTACGGCGGACATCTTGCTATGGCCCACTATGCCCTATCTTGTGACTGTTTTGTTAATCAAGCCATATAAAACTAATTCCATTGCGATGTTTACGGGTGGATAAAAGCTACTACAACAACCACAAGTCTCTCCAATCCGGGGTCCTTGGGGTGATTTAGTCCTAAGATCTACATTTGTTTGACAATTCTAATCCAGCGATAATCTTGTAATGAAATAAGGGTGTATTAAGTTCTTGGTGTACATCGTCTTTCACCTCCTCTTTTATCATGTCGCATCACTCACTCCAAAAGTTAATAACTCTAAATGGATATTTTAACCGTCTTATGATGGCGGCCATCTTGTAATATATGGTGTGGATGCTAAAAGCATCTGAAAAGTGCTATATATGCAATTTGCGTTCTTTATGTGCACATAATTTACGATCTTATTGCTGTACACAATCCAACCATTGTCGGATTCAATTTCACCAGGTTTTTTAATCGCTCCAAAAGTTAAAGAATATATTACCTCTAAATGGATTTTTAACCGTCTTATGGTGGCGGCCATCTTGTAATATATGGTGTGGACGCTAAAAGCTTCTAAAAAGGGCTCAATATGCATTTAACGGTCTTAGTGTGCACATGATTTCCGATCTTATTATTGTCCACGATACAACCGTTATCAGATTCAATTTCTCACGGTTTTTTCATTCCTTACATCTTTAGTCGTTTGGTTAGGGAAATTTGCTGCAGAGGAATTTTAGCTGCAGGGGATCTTAATATTAGAGAGCCAACAAAGAATCCAATTGGGAAAAAATCTCTATTAAATCAATTTCTCCCACTCTTCTTTACTGTTTAGGCCCAGTCTGAATGTCTGAAATTTCGACATGTAAAATTGTTCCCGTTTTCTACGTTTGATTGTTACGTCACCACCTCGTATGTTTGTTTGGATTGTCTCTATCACACACCACCTAAGGTGGTCGATCGTATGTCCTTTCTCTATCCAATGTTCTACGAGGGGGGGCATTTTTCTTGCAGGTGCGGATGGCAGATTTATGTTCATTAATCCTAATCCTAATTTCTCTCGATGTTTCTCCTATGTAGCCCAGATTACATGGGCATAGGATCAAGTAAATAAGATTCTTAGACCGACAGTTTGTCATATTTTTAAATCTATGAATTACCTTATTATGTTCCACATTGGTGCCTCTTATGATGTTACTGCAATTATTACAGGTACTACATGGAAATGTGCCTACTGGTAGCGGGGCGTTGATTATACTAAGTTGTTTCTCTGTAATGACATTGTTATATGTATGTACTAGACTGTTTCTAATTGTTCTATTCCTCCGGAATGAGAACATAGGTTTTTCCAGTTTTGGTTTTCCCTGTCTATTTAATAAGTGCCAATTCCTATTGATGATATTTTTCACTTTATTACTTATATTACTAAAATTCGTAACAAAGATCATAGGTAATTGGCGAGCCTCTTGTTTATTCACTGTGTTTTCAAAAAAGGAGTCCCTATTGTAATATTTGGCACGCTTATATGCCTGTTTGATGATCCTCCTGGGGTATCCCCTTTCAGCTAATTTTTTTGATAGTCTATCAGCATGAATGTTGTAGTCCTTGATGTCACTACAGTTACGTCTAATTCTAAGAAATTGCCCAAATGGGATGTTGTCTTTTTGGCATATCGGATGATTACTATTATAATGTAAAATCGTATTTTTATCTGTGGCCTTCGTGAATAGCTCTACTTGGAGTTGGTTATTCGAATTTTTGATTTTGATGTCTAGAAAGGCACAGCTCTGTTTGTTGATGGAGGACGTGAAACGAAGGTTTTCGTCTCCCAAATTAAGCCACTCGATAAAATCCAAGAGTGTATCTTTGTTGCCTGTCCAGATGAAAAAAATATCATCAATATAGCGTGACCATGCTGTAATATTCTCATAGAATGGTGCTATTGAATTAAAAATGTGCCTCTCCTCGAACCTGCTGACATACAGGCCCGCCAGACTAGGAGCACAGGTTGCTCCCATGCTGGTCCCCTTTATTTGTTTGAAGAATTCAGTTTTGAATAAAAAAATATTATTCTTAAGAATAATCTCCACACATTCAATGATAAAAATTGCATGTGTCGTTAAGCCCCTCTCTTGTAATATTTATCTCTCTCCTCTCTGTGCTGGTTCAAGCACTGCTCCCACACCATGCTCTGAAGCGTCAGTCTCCACTACGAATTCCTTGGAGAAGTCGGGTGCCTTGACATGGGCGCCATGCACATGGCTGCCTTCAGTGCATCAAAACCTTTCTGGAAGGCATAAGTCCAATCAACTCCCTGGGCTGCTTACTGGAAGTCAGCTCATTTAAGGTGGCAACAATGGTGCCATAGCCCTTGACAAATCTCCTATAGTAACCAGTGAGACCTAAAAAGGCTCTCACCTCGGTCTGGGTCTTGGAGGGCTCCCAAGCCAGAATGCCGTTGATCTTAGGCTGTAGGGGCGTCACCTGGCCACTTCCTACCTGGTGCCCAAGTACACCACAGACCCCCGCCCGATCTGGCACTTACTCGCCTTGATCATGAGGCTTGCCCTCTGCAGAGCCTTCAACACTTCCCAGAGGTGGCACAAGTGATCTTCCCAGTTGGAACTGAACACTGCGTTGTCATCCAGGTAGGCGGCACTGAAATCCTCCAGTCCAGCCAACACCTAGTTGACTAACCACTCAAAGGTGGCAGGGGCATTCTTCAACCCAAAAGGCATCACCCGTAACTGGTAGTGCCCCTCTGGTGTTGAGAATGCAGACTTCTCCTTGGCCCCGTCAGTAAAGGCAATCTGCCAGTACGCAGACGTTAAATCAAACGTGCTGAGGAACTTGGCAGCTCCCAACCGAACTAGCCAAACATGGAAACACCAATCCATGAATACAATTTACAGTAGGAGCACTTGCACTTTAACACTGAACAGCAGTGAGAAAGTGTGCAGAGGCACTAAACCAGCAAAAGGAAGTCCAATATACCATAAAAACAGGAGGTCAGAAAGCAAAAAGACAGCAGAAACACGCCAAAAGATGCCAGGTCTAACAGTAAGTAAAAGTGAGTCAGAGTAAGAGTGAATGAGAGACTGCGAATGAGTGGTTCAGGGAGAGAGTGACTGCATGAGAGTAGGTGAAAATGAATGAGTGCAAGTCAGTGCTAATGATAGAATGAGTGTGAATATGTGAATGTAAGTGAAAATGTGTTGTTCTGCTTGCAGATCCACTGTTGGGCCTGGCATGCTTCTTGACTTATAAAAGCACCCTTGACAAAATGTAGGCACTGGAATACTGGAGGCAATACCTGCATATGGAATACCCTCGGCAAAATGCTACTGCTGGCACTCTGTAGGTACATTTCGCATGGAGCACCCATGAAAAAATGCCAGTGCTGGCCTCCTGGAGGAAATTCTTGGCATAGTTGGCACCTGTGGCAAATTGCTGGTGATGGCACATTGGAGGATATTCTTGGCATATTGGAAGACAACTGTGGCAAGGTCATGAGGCCATCCATGACAAAATGTGGTCCTCGATATATTAGATATAACCTTTGACATAAGTGCCCTCCATAACTCAGGAGAAGCAGTGTTAGGAAAATTCTGGCACTGGCATATTGTATGCAATTTTTGGGCAAAAGGGGCCACCATGGCAAAATGCTCCTCCTAGCAATGGAGGTAATTTTTGGCCTAATGGGGCACCCATAGGACATTTTAAAAACATAATTGGGTGAACTCATATGCACTGTCATATTTCAGTAGCTTGACACACCAAGAAAGGACTTGAATATTTAGTGAGTGTGTATTTAGAGCCTATGACTTTTTAGCGTAATTATGTGAAAATTGTGCATAAAAATGCACTAGTAAAGTCTATTTTTTTCAAACTTTTCTCAGGGAAGAGAAACCCCCACCCTTTGTTCTGCCCTAGAAGAATATATATTATGAATTTTGCAATTATGTAACTTCAGCAATGTTAATTATTGTGATGTCATCAGGATTAGGGTCATGTGACATCACTTCTTGGGACGATGCAGGTTCAACAGTCATATGAATTCACTTCCTAGGACGTCATTAGGGTCAAAGGACAGGATGTCACTTCCGCTACCCCAGGCATTTTAGTGAATCAACGTCCATGGTTCTTTGTACCTCGGTGTGCTGCACTATCTTCTCCACCTTTTGCAGGTGATCCAAAATGAAGCAAGCACAACTTTCCACTAACTTCAATTTTGCTTCTGTTTTTCACATCAAATCTGCCCAACAGGGTGGATGTTCCTTTAGTGTTTTGGCATACAAACTCTGGAACAGTGTGTCGTTATTTACAATATTTTTACAACTAAGGACCTCTGAATCTGTTTTAGAAAAACTCTTAAAACATGGCTATTCAAGCATTAGAAGATTTTATCCCTGCCTCTAGCCTAGCTCTCCATGCCAAAATTCCCCATTCGGGTAGAGGAGTGCTTTAGAAATGTCATTCATTCATTCATGGAGCATGACACCATTCTTACAATGGTGAAAAATGGAGGTAAAACTGATGCCAGGGCCGCCCAAATGACATGTACAGAAATCAACCTCCTAAATGGGGAACAAGTGAGATCAAATATATCTTACTTAAGGTGACATTGAGTTCAGGCATTTTGAAGGTCATTGCAGGCACTCATAAAGGCATGTGGCACTAACTTAGGCAGCATGATATTGAGTTGACAATATCTGAAGAAATCAATAGCAGGAGAGTCAAGGAGGTTGAACAGAGAGTATTGGTTGTGGTTGGTGCAGGTCACTGATGGAGGACAGGGTTGTAACGCGGTGTCACAACTGACAGCCACCTGTCAATCAGGCACTTTCTCCTAGCTATTGCAGTGTACAGAAAGGGTTCTGGTGAACTGTGGCACGTCTTGGAAAAGTAACCTGGACAGCTGACACGTCTGCTGTCACCCAGATTTCCAGCCTGCAGAGCTAATATGTACCGTGGAATCAACCCCATCACGCCAAAAGGACTCATGACTTCAAAACCAGCTATTGCCAGTTGCAACACAGGTAAAAAGCCTGGAATCAGGGAAGGAGTAGTAGTCTTGCCATCCTTCAGACCAGTTGTTTTAATCTAGGTCACCCAAAATATGTTCTGAATTTATTTACCCATTGTATGGGCAAATGCGTTAATAAAAAAGCGTCCAGGTGATTAAAGTGGGACACAGTTATTAGTCTCTCCTGAATACACTCAGGAGGAGACATTTTAATTCTTCAGAACAAAATGCCATCTACAAAACGGAACTCTTCCTCTATCATCCCTGGGCCTGCTTCACTCAAACGCACAGGCCCAAAATATCACCGCATAATTCTATTTTTTTCAGAGACTACCTTATTTATTATGATACAAACATTATGTAATTTCTACTCGAACTCTCTCGTTTGCCTTACTTCACTTGACGAACTAGACACAGTCTGCTGCTCCATTCCAAGCACCATTTTATGTACCGTTTCACATGTGTGACCCTGAAACGGTGTCATATTACACTCTATGTAGTCCCCTGTAAGTGAACACGTCTTTCAATTACTTATGTCTGTCCTAACCTTAAAATAAGTCCACTACACAAAACTTGCCCATGACCCAGTCCACTATCAAAACTTCCTTTTCAATCGCACTATACATCAACTCTCTACGATTTGCCAGCCTTAAGGTGAACGCAATGGTGAACTCCTGGTCAGTCCTCTCCTGTACATACACACATGCATCTGTGGAAATTGTACTCTGAGAAACTTGCTCAAATACACCCAGAGCCAGTTCTGGACTTAATTTCGCCTTCGTCTTACAGATTTCCTTTTCATATGTATCGGCCCAATAGGATATCATCCCCTTTTCCACTAATCCACACGTGAACCTTCCCTCAGCAAGTGTATTCACAAATTTGGACTAAAATTCCACTTATTTAGGAATCCTAGGATTGTCTTTTTTTTTTCTTTTTTTATTGAGTGGATTTCCAGCCTTACCATTAATACAAAATAAAAATAAGAACATCTTACACAGTTACATAAAGCAACTCTTGTCCAATATAACCATTAATTCATAAATATATCGGACAAAAAAAGTGCCAGAGCGATGAAAAAACAGTAATGATCATAAAATCTAAGATATAGTGCAAATATCGGCAAAATCGAAAAGAGCTGCAACCGAAATTAATTGCATTAATAGCAGCAAATTAATTTACAACATATTTAGATCCAGCACTAAACTGCAGTTGATACAAAAAAAAATACAAGTACAGTACTGATAGTGGAATTCCAAATATAGTGCAAATATCGCCAATATCAATAAAAACAAGCAATAAAATTGATTATATCGATAGCAGCAGATTGTTTTACATCATCTTTACATCAAGCACTGAAGTACCATTAGTATAAGAACTTAACTCTCATTATAGCCTAACCATATTTCTAAAATAAATTATTAGAGAACCCTGACCAGGTCGCTATAAATCTACTAAGGGACCCTATGCGTTTAGCATGTGCTTCTTCCCAGATATGAGTCTTAGCCATCTTTTCTTGCCAATGCTGAATCGAGGGTATATTATTGGACTTCCAATTCTGAAGGATCAGGGATCTGGCGACTGCAACAGCAAATGAGCAAAAACATTGCTGGTGCTTTTACAAGTGCTGAACCTCTGAAGAACACCCAAAAAGAACGAATTTAAGAGAGGGAATAATATGAACTGCCAGGGCTAATGATTGATTGATCCTTTGGAATACTTCCGACCAAAATTGGTGTAGAAGTTTACGACAGTTATGAAAGATGTGGTTCCAAGACCCTATCTCTAGATCCTCGCACCTAAAACAATACTTAGAGGAAGTCGGGAACAACTTATACAGTCTTTTTGGTGTGTTATTAGCCATCTTGACAAGAAGGTCATTCTTTTACAGTTGGCCGCTCGTAGTGCTCTATGGCCTGCTTCGCATAAAGACTGCCATTACCTTTTGCTAACATTACACCCGGTTTCCCTTAATAGTTTAGCTAAAAAGCTATCAATCACTTTCTGTTCGCCGAGTTGTGCTAAGCAAGAATGCCAATTGCAGACGCCGCTTAAGCCCTGAACATATAATTGGTTTAAAATCCGAGAGACTAAGGGGGTCATTACGATAGCGGGCGGACAATGTCCGCCCGCCACCGCAACGGTAAACGGGAACGCCTGCAAGAGGTGCGGCGGTCCCGCTGTGCCTATTAGGATGCGACCGCCACCATGGCAGTCGCATCCTGTACATTTAACATTGTGGCGGGCGGTGCTGCATTCAGCACCCGCCACAATGTTAAAAGGGCATGTCGTGCATTTGCATGCACAACGTGACAGGCACCGCGCGGTGCCTGCCACCTTGTGCATGCAAATGTCGGGGGGTACCATGGGTACCCCCCAAGTGCAGCCACCCACCGCCCCAACCACCTGGGGGCCCGTTGCGGGCCCCCAAAGGCATTCTCCGCATGCCTTTCCATGGCGGAGTCTCCGCCATGGAAAGGCATGAGACCGCCATCATCGTAATATGGATGGCGGTGCCTGCAAGGCACCGCCACCATATTGCAGGCCTTTTCCGCCCGGGCCCGGGCGGATTGCCTACTGGCGGAAAACTGGCGGATGGTCTTTCCGTCCGCCTGGGTCCCCACCGCCATCGTAATATGGTGGGGGGGGGAAATGTTAGGCGGGCAGTGAAAAATAGCGGGCGGATCACCACCGCCATACGGGCGGTGGCGATCCACCCGCTATCGTAATGACCCCCCAAGTTATTAGTCATTACATAATTCGTTTTTAAAAAGCTAGATATTTGATTAACGCTAAATGAAAGAGCTGTGAACCTGGCGCCCAGCTGTTGGGAAAGCATCTCGTGGGTAATCAAATTTGAGATGTTAAAATAATCCCCCAAATATTCGAAACCCGCCTCTTTCCATAATTGGAGAGCCCCCCGTGAAAGCTGTTGACCAAAAACCGGACATTCACCAATTTTAGAATATAAATGATAACTAGGAATATTATATGCTTAAAAAAATATTTGGACACAACAGGCTAATTCCGATATTGTCTTGTATCTTGATTTTTTAGGCATTTTCGGGAAACGAAGAAACACAGGCAATTGAATTGCGCTCTCGGTCAGCATGGTATTTAACATAAAATTGTCAAATTTCGATTCTATCATTGGTACTTGAACCAAAAGGTTCAATAGTGCTGCCTGATAATACAGCTTAAAATTAGAGAGAGCGAGCCCTCCCTGAGTTGGATCTAATTGTAAATTTGCTAATGATGTTCTAGGTCACCTAAATTGGTTCTACCTAAGGGGTATAATCAAGCCTATTTTGCTTCTGCTAATGTGTCTGCTCGTGGGGTGGCGATTATATTCGCTAACAATTGTAACTGTGAAGTACTAAAAATCAGTTGTGATGTTCAAGGTCTATGGATTTATCTCAAAATTAATTGTAGAGGTGTTGCGTTCGATTTTTTGAATTACTATGGCCCTATTTTTGATGATGCGTCGGCTTTGGCTCAGATCTATGACCTATTGGTGGGTTCTGTGGGTTCTATAATTCGGGGGGGGATTTTAGTTTTATTCAAGATCTCCGTTTAGACACTTCAAATCCAGACAAGAAGCAACTAAAACCGAAAACAACTATAAATGATAAACAGGATGAAACAAGATTTTACCTTGCTTGATCCCTGGCGTCAAAGTCATCCAGGGAAAGCACACTATACGTGCTCTTCTTCCAGGTATAAGACCGCCTCCCGTATAGATTTCTTTTTGATTGATGGTCTGTTTTACAGAGGAGAGTCGGATATTATGGCCAACTCTTTTTCCGATCACTCAGCTATCTCCGTTTGTATCCAGATGAATCCAACACGGTCTAGAATCAGCAAGCGGTGGTATTTTGATAAATCCCTTCTGGAAGACGCAATATGGATCGCGGTAATGCAGTCCTTTATTAAGCATTTTTTTTTAAGTCAATGAGTACACGGCCTTGGTATTCTCGGTGTGGGAGGCTTTTAAAGCAGCCTTCAGAGGTCAGGTAATAGTTTCTACATCTGCACTTAATAAGCTGCGTTCCCAAAAGATATTGGCGCTACAGCTGGCAGTGGAAAAGGCCACGGAGAATTTAAAGATGTCCAGGTCCGAGCCTCAAAAAGCAGCTTCCCCTGAAGGTTTGGCGGAAGCTAAAGATAAGTTGAGATAATTTTTCAACTTACAGGCAATCAAGGGGAGCAAGGCTTATAAGCAAAAAACTATATGAGGAAAGCCAACATATAGGACGGCATCTGGCCTGGGCTACAAAAATCCAGAATAGCCAAAATATAGTCACCCAGATTAGAGATCCACTCACAGGCACAGTTGTAGATTCAAGGGATGAAATAGCTGGGGTCTTTTTGCGACATTTCAGAAATATCTACGAGGAGTCACAGGAAATCACTTTAGCTTCACTTACACAATATTTTGAATCTATAGAATTGCCCTCTATCTTAAAGAGTATGAGTGATGCAGTAAACCTGTCTCACAAACCGAAGTTAGCAATATATTGAAATCTATAGCCAACGCAAAAGCTCCAGGCAACGATGGCATCCCTGTCGAAGTTTTTAAGACTTTTAAGCCCTTACTTCTGCCCTTCCTTACCAAGCTTTACAACTTGATAAACAATGGGGAACCTGAATCCAAAAACTTTAAAGAAGCGGTGGTGGTGTGTTTCCTTAAGAAAGATAAGGATCCAACTGTTACTAGTTCATATCGCCCCATAAGCTTATTAAACATAGACTATAAAATATTCATGAAAATCTGAGCAGTAAGGCTGGCCCCGCTTGCACAACAGGTGGTCCATCGGGATCAGACAGGTTTCATACCCCATAGATCTATGGCCTCTAATACACATTTTTTGACCCAAGCAATTGACTACTTGTCAGCCAGCAAGGTCAAGGCAGCAATCCTAATGCTTGATGCAGAAAAAGCATTTGACTTTTTTGACTGGCAGGCTTTGTTTTTTATATTGCTAAAGTTCGGTTTTCCTGAAAAACTAGTCAAAATGCTAAAAGAGCTTTATAAGGGCTCAGAGGCAAAGATTTTGATTAATAGGGAAGAGGCAGGTGTGGTTAAGATTCGGCTTGGGACTAGACATGGTTGCCCATTGTCCCCTCTTTTATTTTCGCTTTTTATAGAACGTTTTGGCAATAAAAATCCGCAACAATCCCCAGATAGTGCACCCTTTAGTGGCCAAGCCAAAAATCTAATTATTTGCAGACAACATTATTCTTTTTCTATCAGTAGAGCCAACCAATATTCTCAATGCATTTGATGAAATACTTGCTTTTACACAAATTGGGGGGTATAGGTTAAATCAAGCTAAGACTGAGGTACTGTGGTTTAATACTCCTTCCGCATCGTTTCCTTTTCTTGCCCCACAGGTAGCTTCGAAACCTATTAGATATTTAGGCCTATTTGTGACCAACCAGAGTGATCAATTATTTACATCAAATTATGGACAGACACTCACAAAAGTGAAGAGTTTATTAGATAGATGGTCTTTTCACTCTTTAACTTTAATCAGCCGTGTTTCTTTGGTTAAAATGTCCATTCTACCATTATTTTTGTTTTTGTTTATTCACCTCCCTATTAAAATTCCTAAAGTATATTTTAGGGAGGTTCATAAAATAATTCGTTGTTTTATCAAGGATTGTCTTTTTTTGTAGGGTTTTATTGAGTAATTAAAGAAATACAACAACATTAAGACGTACAGAGCACAGTGGTGGACAATAATAGACAAACAAGTCTAGCATGCATATAGCAAAATACAAACAGCCCATTAGCAGTAGTACAATAGTATGAATACACCGTGACGACATTGCCACCAGAACATGAACATACTATGTAATTGCTCAATATGGTGTTGGTGGTTCTAGCGCCAACAGAGTGGAGGGGCCCTCAAAAGTCTTTTACAGAAAACAACATGCATTTGCAAAGACATTTGGTCTGGCCTTCTCATGGTGGTGCAATGGTTACTTTTAAAAAAATATATGTATTGCAGGCATATGACAAAATATAGAAAAAAGAAAACATGCCGCCAGCTAAAACGTGGCCACCACATGCTTTCAATAAAAAAAATTGATAAAATAAACACTCAGTGATTTGGATGTTTCAAATATGTTATTTCTTTTTTTTTTTTTTAAACCTATTCAGTTTTTTGTAAAGGCGACAGGAAGAAATCCTCACTCAAACAAGCAGTCAAATTGCAGGCTGGAACAATACCACAATGTCCCTTTAATAGTGTATGATGGCAACTTAAACTGAAAAGAAGCAAAGCATCATGAAATTGGGTACCCTACGAGGAGTCAAATAGCCATAAAGATAGCATGTACAGATAATATTAAGATGTCTATTTGGTTCCTGCAGTACGTCATGTTCTGGATCCAGTGAGCAGTTTTCTGGACCAAGTCACTCATCCAGAACATCGCCACCCGCCTTTTGGTGAGGAGTAAAGACAGGCGGACAAAGCGCCCACCGTGCTGGGAACATCAGCCGAAGCCTGCAGAAGAGCCAATTGTGGGTCAAGTGCCAGGGGAATATTAATCATTGATTGTAACATTGCAAATATTTGGACCCAATAAGCAGATAATTTAGTGCAAGACCATGCCATATGTAGAAAGCCAACAGTCATCGGACCAATCTTTTTACAAGTGTTATTGGTGTTAGGAGTAAATGTAGCCATGCACTCTCGGGTGTAGTAACAGCGATGCAAAACCTTAAAGTGCAGCAATTTAAGTTGATAATTAAATGGTACATGTTTAACTTTTGCACAACAGTATGCCCATACTTTGTCTGAAAGAGGGATACCAAACTCCCTTTCCCACTCCTGCCGGATAGCTAGGAGTTATGGGGCCCGATTCACAAAAGTAATCTGAGACAAAATCCTAACTTTACGACTTTCGGTATTCACAAAAGGCATTTAGGAATAGTAAAGTTAGGATTTTGTCTTAAGACCAAAACTTAAGACAAACTTAAGACAAAATCCTAACTTAAGTTAAACTTAAGTTAAACTTAAGTTAAACTTAAGTTGGGATTTTGTCTTAAGACCAAAACTTAAGACAAACTTAAGACAAAATCCTAACTTTACTACTCCTAAATGCCTTTTGTGAATACCGAAAGTCGTAAAGTTAGGATTTTGTCTCAGATTACTTTTGTGAATCGGGCACTCCGGGTCTACCAGTCATGACTAGTGAATGCAGAAAAGAAATAGATTAGTCAGCGTTCGCCCGCTGTATATACGAAAAGCCTGATTCACAAAGGGCCTCCACACTCGTGGCAGAGGCAGTGGCGGCCGCCACAAAACTAAAGTCAGTGGGATTAGGGGAATATTGATTTTTTTTTAAAAGCTTACCTGGGGGGTGTGGCCAAGATGGCGACGAGTAAGTCGGCTTTCTCCTCCGCGCCGAGCCCAGACCTACCTCCCGCCTGAGCTTCAGAGGAGCCTCGACGTAGCACAGAGACCGGCTGACGAAGCGTTAATGCTGGGGGCAGCAACTGCGACTGGCATCACCGATTAAGCGGAACGGAGCACCTAGGAGAGCGGCGGAGGCGGGCCTGGCTGGAGGTGCGGCCTAGCAGGGCCCTGATGCCACTTGGAGTGGGTAGGGGAAATCATGTCACGCCCCTACGCGAGGCACCCGAGTGGCGAGGAGAGTTGGGGCCTCACAGGAGGGACCAGACTGCAGGGCAACGGCCCTGGTCTCGTCCCTGCAGCTCTTGGCGGCAATTTAATCCTGCGTGGAAGGCCGCCCTCCGCGACTATCGGCGCGGAGCCCGGGGCCTGGCTCGGAGGGCGACAGCGGGCCCTGCACTGTGGGACACAGCATCGGGTGGAGAAGGCGGCGGAAGCATACCTGGAGCAGAGGATGTCTCGCGGAGCCGGCATGCAGGGGCCCCGAGCAGCATCAGGGCTTAAGGAGGGCGGCTCCGGCTTTGGCCTACGACATGTTACTGTACAGCTGTTAAGGCCATTGAGATATCACGGCTGACACCAGGAGGCCAGTGCCAGGGCCCAAGGACACGTGGGTAGCCTGGGGCACGGACACGAAGATTGACGGGAGGGCCACAGAGCGGTAAGCCCTGCCCAGGGTGCTGTATTCTGGGGAGTGCGCAGGGAGGTTGCTGGGCCCCCTAAGATCAGAAGGTCTGCATTCGTCCCTCCCCCCCTGGAATCTGGGAGGGACAGACGGGGATCACGGATTAGCACGACTCCCGTAGAGAAATAACGGCCTGTGGGCCAGTGGTTACGGACATATCTGAACTGTGCAGCGTCTCTTAGCCTGCTGAGGGGGGGGGGGGTACGGGGACTGGTCTGGTCACACCAGAGCCTGCCAGCAACTCAGCAGACAGAGGAGGGCAGGATCACACTTGACACCCAGCACTGGTCCCACCGTTGTAGGAGAGCTAGCATTGCAGTTTGCCCGAGACACATGGAGGAGGCCGGAAGAGGGCAAGATGGCGACTGGCAGAGGGAAGAAGGGAGGCTCAATAAAGGATCTATTTGCTAAGACTGGGGGTCCGCAGGATGGTGAGCCTAAATGAGAATGGAGCAGGGATTCCTTACCCACCCACGATGATCCGGAGGGGCCGGTCACACAATCCTATCTGGGAGCTCTATTTATGGGGCTTAATGAAGATATCCAGGCAATTAAACAGGATCTTGCCAGCGACCTACAGGGAGTTCGTAAGGACGTGACGGACATTGGTCAAAGGGTGTATGACCTGGAGGAACAGGGCTCTTCACGAGACGATGAGATCCAACAACTGCAGCAGGAAGTTCTCAGGCTCTCGGAACAACAGCTGGACCTCCAGGCTCATGTGGAGGATTTGGAAAATCGCTCCCAAAGGAATAACATTCGTATTAGGAGAGTTCCCAGGAACGCGGAGGGCAAGGATATAGAGTCCTTTGTGGTCGACCTGTTTACACACATGTTGGGGGGGGCCCCGACTACACCCATCAGACTTGACAGAACGCACAGGATGGGGAGCTGGGGTTCGGGGAAAGCACGGACATTGGACATTCTTACCTGTGTGCATAATTTTCAACTTAAAGAATCAATTCTGAAAAAGGCTTGTGACCAAGCAGACATTCAAATTAGGGGTCATACTATTCGGCTGTACCAGGATCTCGCAGTCTCGACATTGTTAAAGCGCAGAGAGTTCCGGCCAATAACAAGCTTTCTACGAGATCAAAAGGTCCCCTAATCCTGGGGCCACCCCTTTCGCATAATTTTTAAATGGCAAGGCCGTCTCCAGCAAATCCGCTCCCTCACGGCAGCTACTGAGCTCCTTCACATCAACATACAGGAGGGTCCCTGGGTGGTCCGTTTCGACCCCCAGAGGTGCAACACTAGAGAGCGGTGGAAGATGTTGCCTATGAGTGGCAAGGGGATGGGGCCGGACCCGGCTACCATCGCGACAAAACGGAAAGCTCTGCTGGATACGCTCTCGGAAGACACGAACAGTTCTGATCTGGCATAAGGCAACTGAGCATATAGGTAACATGGCGGGAGGGGGCTGAAGCAGAGCGGAGGACTTCCAGAGATTCCACGATGTCCCCTAGTGTTGCATTTTTCTGTTGGGTAGGGATGACCACTTGGACATTGTTCCCAACCCAGAGACTTTGGTTTATTATGGGGTTAGTTTTGGGGTTTGGTTTCAGGTGCCTGCTAGCTGCACTATTTCATGGCCTTCAAATTCATCTAATCACGCCTGCGGGAGGGGGGGTGCCCGGGTGGCTCAACACATGGGGCTCGGACTGTCTCGGATACACATACTTACTATGTGGGATCCACGAACCTTACGGGTTGTCACACTAACTGTTAAAGGGCTGAACAACCCCACCAAGAGGAAGGCGATCCTCTCCTATTTGGAAAATACTGGAGCAGATGTGTGCCTTTTACAGGAAACACATCTCTTGCGGGGGGATTGGCACAGGCTAAAGAGTAGGGCCTTTCCCCAACAGTTCTTTTCCTCCCTAGCTATGAAGACCGCTGGGGTAGCCATACTGTTCTCTAGGTCCTTTCAGGGGAAGGTTGGCACGAAAGTAGTAGAAATTAAGGGTCGTCTTCTTGGATATAACATTCATTTGGGCACGGACACCTTCCTTGTCAGATCAATCTATGCTCCAAATGAAGGGCAGGAACGCTTTCTTGTCGAGGCCATGCAGGGAGTGCTAGAGGCTCAAAGCAACTGGATACTAGTTGGAGGAGACTTGAATATAGTATTTGATAATGCCATAGATCGGTCGGCGCAACGACAGGGAGTTGTGGGGTCGATCAGCGAGGGGGGGGTCCAGCGGTTGGGAGTCATGGGCATTCATGATCTGTGGCGCAAGGCCCACCCCAGGTCTAGGGACTATACTTTCTACTCGCACGCACATAAAAATTATGCGAGGTTGGATCACTTTCTAGGCACCAGAGAGACACAACAAGTAGTGAAGGCGATAACCATAGAGCCTCGATCGTTATCAGATCATGCGGTGGTGCAGGTAGACCTGATCCTCCCCCCCACTCAGAAGCCCCCTGGGGTTTGGCGACTGAGGGAATCCATGCTCCACCGCCCGGAGACAGTTCAGCAAGTGGGGAAAGCCATTGCAGAATATCTGGAGTTTAATGACCACCCAGATATGACCCCTTCCATTGTCTGGGATGCTTTAAAGGCCGTTATTAGGGGGGTGTTCATAGGCATCTCAGCGGCAGATAACAGGATCAGACGGGAGAAGCGCGAGAAACTGCAGAATAGAGTCAGGGAATTGGAGCACATACACCACCGCACTGCAGCACCCCGGGTGTGGAAACAATTGGAAGTCGCAAGGAAGCACCTAGCAGGTCTAGACCTAGATTACACGGAATACTCTCTTTTGCGGCATAAGCATGCTTATTACTTGGGGGGAAACAGATGTGGGCGGCTCCTGGCCTCCAAATTAAGGGGACAGCGACAGGCTAACACGGTTGAAGAGCTGAGGGTGGACGGAGAGGGGTCCATTACCAAGGACGAAGACATTGCGCACAGGTTTGGTACCTTCTATAGGGATTTATATATGGCTCAAGACGTCCCATCCCACTTCATAGACTCCTATTTGGAAACCGCTACCACTGCTAAGATAACAACTGAGCAGGCAACCCTTTTGGACTGTCCGATACAAATAGAAGAGGTAATAACTGCCATTTCCAAGCTGAAACTTAATAAGTCCCCCTGCCCCGATGGGTTTTCTGCATTATTCTATAAAACATATTGCACAGTCCTGGCTCCTCTCTTGACCAAAGTTTTCAACGCAGTAGAAAGCGCAGCCCCACTTCCACCTTCTATGCTTCAGGCCTCCATCACTGTAATTCCGAAACTGGGTAAGGATAAAACGGCATGCGGGTCCTATAGACCCATTTCACTGTTAAATGTTGACGCTAAGTTACTCACCGGGATTCTGGCAACCCGCCTTGCCCCACTCTTGCCAGGTTTAATTAAACCGGATCAGTCGGGCTTTGTCCCCAATCGAAAATGCTCATGCAACACCAAACGCCTCCTTCATTTGATTGACAAGGCTCCTCGTACACAGCAGGAATGGATGTTGTTAGCAATCGATGCCAAGAAGGCATTCGACAGGGTGCACTGGCCATACCTTACTGCAGTTCTTAAACACTTTGGGTTGGGGGACATTTTCTACTCGTGGGTGCTAAGTGGCTACGAGTTCTCCACAGCTTCGGTTAGGCTTAATGGCAGGTTGTCGAACGCTTTCCCCATCCGGAGAGGTACAAAGCAGGGGTGTCCCCTCACCCCGTTGTTATTTGCCTTGTAAATGGAACCCTTTGCTCAGCGCATCTGCGATAATCCAGCGGTGAGGTGTATGCGCTTCGGGGGGAGGAGCATAGCATTACCCTGTACACAGATGACGTTATCGCCTCTCTGGATGATCCGAAGAGGACACTTCCCCCCTTTTTAGCGGAAATCGAGCAGTTCAGTAAGGTGTCCGGCTTTCGCATTAACATCTCCAAATCACAGACGCTGAGCTTATCGGTCACCCCAGAGACTCAGGCTTATCTGTCTCATACATTTTCCATTACATGACGGCCAGACATCACATATTTAAGGATCCATTTGGCTCCAACCGTACCAGAAACCACAAAGATTAATTATGGCATCTTGGTGAGACGCAGTAAGGTGGACTTGGCCCGATGGCACCCTTACGCACTTTTGTGGTTGGGCCGGGTTGCGGCGCTGAAAATGACTGCCCTCCCTAAGATACTGTGGGGCATATTCTCAAGGAACTAACGCCGAGTTAACGGCACTTTATCTCAGCCAAATTCGCGATAAAATTAACGCCCTATTCACAAGCTGGTGCAAACAGCCGATATCACCAGTTTACCTGCGATAGCACCCGCAAAAAACATCGCCACAGATGAGCCCGGCAACTATCGCTAATGAGATGCAGAGTAGGCGTTCCCGAGCAAAAAGCCGCGACAACACCACAACGCAACATTCACAATGACCAGCCAGATCGGCGATAAGAACACAAAACAGGCGATACGGCGCATTAGCAGCAGGAAATTAACACCTGCTCTGACCTGGTGCAAAGTCGGACGACAACCTGCACCAGAAAAGGGAGCCCAGCCCACAGCCACACCTGAAGAACAACAGATGCCATGGAGCTACTCTTCATGCAGCTCGGAGCCCCAACAGGGCCACAACATCCACCGCCAGGCCCGCCACCCCCCCCCGACCCCCCTCTGCCCCCCCCGGACCACCACAGAGGCAGCGCAGACAAAGACAGCGGACCTTCAGGAAACGAACCAGCCTCACAGACTTAACCCCAGAGAATGTCATTGCCCACTACAGACTCAAAAGGCCAACCATCCTCCGCATCCTGAACATCATTGCCCACAAGCTGACGGTACCAACACAGCAGACAACCAACATCCCACCTCAGACAAAGCTGCTGGCTGTGCTGCACCTGTTGGCCTCTGGGACATTCCAACCAACAACCGCCAGAGTCGGAGGAGTCTCACAGCCAGCACTATCGAAGTTCCTCAAACCTGTCCTGGATGCCATCATCAGCTTGGTACCCCAGTACCTATACTTCCCCCACACTGCGCAGGAACAGCTGGAGACCAAGCAAGGCTTCTACGCCATAGCTGGCTTCCCGCACGTGTTGGGGGCAATTGACTGCACACATGTCCTACTTGTGCCCCCTGCCAACACTGCACACAATTACCGCAACAGGAAGCACACGCATTCCATCAATGTGCAGGCAATACTGGACCACCGGGGACTCTTCACCAATGTCGTCGCCAACTACCCAGGCAGTGTGCATGATTCATACATCTTCCAACAGTCCATCATCAATCGGCGCTTCCAGGATGGCACCTAGGGAAATGCAGTGCTCGTTGCTAAGTACCAAATGAACACACCCCACACCTCAACTCAACAATCATGCAACTCACAACTCTGGGAATGCACACGTTACAAACTCACATACAACATGCCCACCCACCACACACAACACACAACGTACTGCAGTAACCTGGGCTAGCCATGTACATGAGCCATCAACGGCATGGCACCTCAGCCACACAATAGCAGCATGTGGGGAGAGGTGGGAACCAGGCATGTGCAAAGGATGCAAGTGATCCATGAATGCGAATACACACAATGCCAAGTGTGGCGTGGAAGTGCTGGACAGACTGCAGTATGCAGACCACAGACATATCCATGTTGACACATACTGCTGGTGGTGGTAGTGTTGTGGACAGTGGGTGCAACCATGTCACCCCAGCAAGTGGGGAAGATCTCGGAAATGTAGCTTGTTACGTCCCCCCTGTAAGCGCGTGCGGTGTGGGCTTGCCCGGCGTACGCCAGGCTAGCGTAGGGGTGTGAATAAAAAGCATGTAGCCCTGGGCGTGGTTCTCTTCCAGAATGGCCAACGTGGCTGCCAGGGCGGCACCTCTCACCCCACCACGAGGCCGACGCCGTGTGCGGCGGTGCCTGCGATCCTGTGCGCCTGCCGCAGCCCGGGCCGCTGGTCCCCGAACCAGTCTCATCCGCCCCTGCGCATCCAGGCCTCACTGCTCACCTGCCGACACCGGTGTGTCTCCAAGAGGGCCCACCACGTGCCGGTGCTAGCTCAAAGCCAGAGGCCCGCGACCTTGGCAGCCTCCTCAGACCATCACGGCCTCCGCAAGCAAGGCCCGCAGTACTCCTTTCACGTTGACGTACTCCACCGGCATACACAGCGGTCTAGTAGGTCACACATTTGGAACTGAGTCTTGATTACACAATGGCAGAGTACATATTTATGGCATCGTTTATATCCCTATACTCCCTTCGATGTGGTGCCACCAACTCTGTGCATAGCATTCCGACCACACGTGTCTGTGGGCCCTTGCGGACTTCTGCCTTCTGCCTACACAGCGGTCCAGCAGGCCTCACACCAATCCAATACAGTCCGTAACAGGCAGGACACGGCATTGTCACAGGGTGCACACCCGCTCAGCTCTGGTGCCTCCACCTCCATCAACCATGAATCTTCTCCACATGCCATTTCAATGCCGTGTGTTGGAGATCCAGGAGGAGCTAGCTGCACAGCGGTTGCCCCGCGCTGACCGCTACCTCCGGCACACACTGCGGTTGAGTAGGACACACAATTGGAACTGAGTCTTGATCTGTTCATTGCAGAGTTTATATCATTGTACAGGCCTCATTGCAGACTGCATCCCCTTCCAGCTCTGGGGCCTCTGACTCTGTGACACGGGAGTCATGGACACTCTCTGGTTGAACGTTGGTGGCGTCTGAGTCTATGTCTTCATCATCATGTAGCTGATACTGACATTGTGGGAAAAAGGGGACTGTAGCATTCAACTCCTCCATATTGCCTGTTTCTGTTTGCTTCTGCCCTCTGCATCATGCCCTGGATGGACACCTTCCACTGTCCCCCGTAACACTCCGCGACATTCTCCTTGGACATCAACGAGGACCCGCTCAGCTCTCGTGGCCCTACCTCAGTGCATCACAAGTCACCTTCCTGTGGCGGTGTGCCTGTGCCGGCCGCTGAACATCCGGGGCCACCGACTCTGTGCAGCTCAAGTCATGGACCCTTGCTGTTTGTACTTTGAACTCCTGATTGTCTGATCACTGTTGTAGTTGTTGCCAGCACCAACCAACCCCTGAGGGGTGGCTTACACTGCCCAACACCCATCCAGCACAGGCGTCACTGGACGTGTGACCCAGGCAAGTAAAGCTGCCGGGCGCACGTGCCCGTAGCCAGTTCCACAAATTATCTCAGTGTGTCCGTGTGGTCATTCTGTATGCATGTGGGCCCCGGGCCATACCACATTACATTGTGCTGTGTACAGTGTGCGCAACCTTGTCACCTCAGGCAGTGGGGTGGACCTGGGACATGTATCTGTGTCGGACCCCCCTGTGAGCGTGAGGGAGTGGACTGGCGTACGGCAGTACGGCTTAGGGGTGTCACGTGGCTCTGGGCGTGATTAAGTTTAGGCCTTGTCAAGGCAGTAACTAATGCGTGTGTCTCAGGTGTAGTGTCGGTGCCACCCGTCACGCAATATACAATGTTGCTATGTAGCATGCCCCGGAGTACGGGCTCGGCCGAGGGGTAAATGGGGGTGCGCAAGCCCGCTTGGGGTCAGGGATCAGACATGCCAACTGTTGTGTGTGTCGCTATTTCCGCAGCATAAGCCAAAGGTCTACCCTCAACCGCATGGCGAGTTCAGCCAGGCATGAACTCTACATCTGTGTCCGCCCTGTCCTTACCATAGGCCTACACACACGTGTCCGTCCACCTTCAGCGCACGACATCACTGTGTCGTTGTCAGGCTTGTGGACATGCACAGACAGGCATGACAATAGTGTGTCGTAGGGGTGCAAGTGATGCAACTGCGCTGCGCACACTAGTGAATGGGCTCAGGGGGAGGGAGGAGCAGCAGTGAGGCCACGTAATTCACATTGATGCCGCTCATTTGCAACAAGCAGTACATGTCATGCAGGAATCACAAAGTCACACATATCACACACCAATGAACCACTGAGCCTGCCAACACATCATGCAGAACCAACTATTGACTTATGTCTCTCTGCTCTGTCACAGGTGACCAAGGATATGCACTCTGCGCTTGGATGATGACACCCCTCCGAGTCCCGAACACACAGGCCCAGAGGCAGTACAATGCACCCACAAACGCACCAGGGGCATCGTCGAACGCACATTTGGCGTGTTGAAGTCACGTTTCAGGTGCCTGGACGTCACAGGTGGGAGGCTCCTGTACAGCCCAGACATTGTGTGCAAGATGATCATTGCATGTTGTGTGTTGCACAACATATGTGTACGCAGCAAGGCCCCATGGATACAAGTGCCAGATGCACCGGAAGATGATGATGAGGATGAGGCAGGTGGACAACACCCCACTGCAGCCGCAGCAGGACTTGCCCGAAGGAACACCATCATTGACAATTTCTTCACATGAGCATGTCACATTGTGACAGTCCTTGGCAATCATGGGACAGTACAAAATGACCACAGGCACAGCATGTGCTAATAAATGCATTCAAAATACACATTCCCCGAGTGCATGTCACTCATCTGTACAGGCACATCACTCAGACAAGTGTGAGTGCGACATGTATTGCTGACAATTTTCTGATTTGTTCATGCATGGTGGGTGTGTCACCTCTGTGCAGAGGGGCTGTTTAGGGTGTCACGTATTCGGACTGCCAGTTCTGTGTGTCGCAGTTAGTAGGGAATCCCATTCTTCGGCGTTTCACATGTGTCCAAAATCATTCCATTTTGGCTGCCATTTGTGTCCTACAGGTGACAACAGGGCTCCTTTTGGGGTCAGATATGTACCACCATGATGCAGGGATGCCCCCTGTGGCTCAAGTACCACAAAATGGGCAACATGTACGTAAGCGGGAGTCAATGCCCCTACATTCGTCCACGCTTTCATGGTGGATTGATCATGGTCATGACACGTCTGTGTGCAGGAGGGGTTGCTTGTCCCTCTGCAATGTGAAGGGGAGATGCGGTTTCAATGTGTGTTCCATGAATATTTCAGCATTGGCGCAGTTTACATGCAGACTGCATGTCAATGTACATTGTGACTGTGAGGAGATGCCTATTTGATGCGGGACAATGGTCATTTGTTCTACGTCACGGATGTGTGGTTGTACTCGTACATTGTCATCTCAACGTTTTTTTACTCTGCTTTTATGGTGCATTTTCCCGCATGACGCGTGGGAATTGCAGGCCTATCGCTGGTTATCGCTGATTTTTGTATCGGGTTTGGCATCATCGCTGCTATTTTCGCGTTCGTGTTTCGCGTTTTTTAGGCGTTGCGTTGATTTTAACACGTTCATTTGACGCGTTAGCGTGGGACTATCGCATGGGGCCGCCGTGTTGTGAATACCACGTTAACACGGAGTTGTTTTCCCGCGATAGACTGCGATGTGAAGGGTTGCGTTAAGGTAATTTTGTGGTAGTTATCACACGTTCTTGAGAATATGCCCCTGTATGTATTTTTAACCTTGCCACTCTGGCCCCCGCCTGGGGCGTTGCAGGAGCTCCAGAAGGCGTTTCACTCCTTTGTGTGGGCGCATAAAAAGCCTCGAATGCGGAGGGAGCTTAGTATTAGGGACCCCATGGAGGGATTCCATCTATAGCCACCTATTTTCAAGCTGCGCAGTTGCGATTCTTGGTCGAGTGGTCCAGGCCGGAATCGGAGAAGACATGGCTGTTTATGGTCAGGGCTTTGGCGGGTACCTCTTTGTGGAAGATCCCCTTTCTGGATAAAAGGAGCTGCGCGCCTAGTTTGTACCTGTCTGCCGTCACAGCTCCTACTCTCAGGGTTTGGGATGTGGTGGGGTTGAAGAAGGGACTCACGACGCAGCTGTCCCCCCTGACCCTTATTGTGGGGAACTTAGCTTTTTCACCCGGAATGCAGCAACAGGAATTTGGGGCTTGGCAGCAGGAGGGGTGCAGGTCCATAGGCCACCTCTGTGACGTGGATGGACCCATTCCTTTTAGTTCCCTAAGGGCAGAGGGGATATTACCAGAAAGAGAACGATTTCAATATACCCAAGTCAGGCACTGGGCTCTGAGTCATGGGGTTAGAGAAGCTGCGCAACGACACCTCACTGCATATGAGAAGTGGCTCCTTAGTAGAACCTCGGACAAACGATTAGTGTCGGACCTTTACAAAATGCTACTGGGCCCAGGGTCGGGGGGCAAGTCTGCATCTCAACAGAGGTGGGAGCGAGAGCTGGGTAGAGAGCTAACCTCAAAGGAGTGGGGGGGTATCTACCATAGGGCTAGGCGTACATCACTTAACACAGCAAGCACAGAAACAGCAGTGAAAATAGCCACATATTGGTACTTGACCCCAGCCCGTTTACACCGAATAGATCCCGCACGAGAAGGTAAATGCTGGAGATGCCTTACAGAGAATGGCGCATTTACGCATATACTGTGGGATTGTTCGAAACTGTCACGATTCTGGGAGGAGGTCGTCACAGACATTGATACACACTTCTCTATCCAGTTACCTAGATTCCCATCATATATTGTGTTGGGGCTCCCGAACCCATTCTGATCTTGATGAGGCAGACAAATCACACTAGCGCTCCGAGCGGCGCATCAAGCAATTCTAGCGTGTTGGGGCACTGATAGAATACCGCACAGATCGAACTGGTTACATAGGGTCTGGGGTCTACTGGGCATGGAGCGCCTGTCTTCTACATTGTGGCCAGGGGACAATACTTTTCGGGACATATGGGGACACCAATCAACCGCGAAATCACTGCAATGTCCCGGTCACGTCACCTCAGCGGTGAAGACGCGGGAAAACATGCGCAAAATGTAGTAGGCAGGGCCGGCGCCAGGCATGGGCAGTCCACAAAGATTCACAGGGCTCCACCTCCACCCTTCCCACACTACGCTTCCCACACCCATTTGGGGCACATGCTGTGTGCTCCTCCTGTGCCCCCCCTGCACATTTCATCTCCCAGGTGTAGCCAGACCTTGCACCTCACACACCAAAGGACCAGGGCGCCTGTCTTGGAAGGTGGGGGTGAAGAGGAACACCCTGCACAGAAGCTCAGGGGCTGGACAATCCTCCTCCTCACACCTATCTCCCACTCATGTGAAGCAAACTGAGTCTAATTATAAAATGAAGACTCACACTGCATAAAAGTACAAGGAAATAACACATAACTAATTTTCAAACTGTCCTGAGTAGCACATTGGTCCTGGACAAAGATCAGCCTCACATAGCATAGTGTCACACTATGAAGTGGTGGGGAGGCTCACACACTGGCAAGCCATGGGGTGGAAGACATGAGACTGAAGTGGTGTGTACTTCAGTAGTGGACAGGTGAGCAGTGTACAGTACACAAACACATAGAGGAGTCACTCACAATGTGTAGGCATCAGAAGCACATATGGGGGATGGCATGACTCCACATACCACGTACCATACTGGAGCCAAAAATGGGTCAAGTGACAGCAATGCATGAGAAAACTCACAAATATTGTCAGTGTGGCTGAGCTGTTCTGTACAGTGTGCACAAACAGTAACAAGACACATGGCTGATCAACAAAACACAACACAGACTTGCCTGTCACACCTTCTGCATACTCACAACTGGCAGCAACAACAAGTAGGGGTCCCCCAGGAGTGCAAGGACACAACAACACACTGCACACTGCCCAACCTACAACTCCCACATGTGCCCACAATCTGAAACACATGGCAGACAATTGAAACAAACAGGCACTCAGCTTCTGTGTCATACATGTGTGCAGTTGGCATTGCAGGGGGACATACACATCAACACAAACAACAAAACCACCCCTGCACACTTCATGACCACACAAGTGCACACATCCAAATGTACCCATGTGACTAGGAAGACAGGCCATCACAAGATGACCATACATCAACACTGCTGCTCACACATCAAGAAAGATCACACAGATATGATGGACCCTGGCCAGCCCGCAAGTAATCCTGTGGATAGAATACACCTCTGTTCTGGTATTGCATCATAACATGACATGTAGACAATTTAGCAAACCTGACCATTTGATGAATATGATAATCGTAGATCATCACAAACACCCATCATTGCACCCTCAAACCTCAGAAGAAAGAAGAACTAAAGTGCCCCTCATCACTACCAAACCCAGAAAAAGTAAAAGAAGCAATTGGCAATGTGAAGGTGGCATACAGAGCATTTGTCACATGCAACCATATACATACCGAAAACACTTTTATTTAGCAAGGACACTGACAAAGCAGACAACAGGAGTAACTGTCTTTATTACATATCACCAAGATAGGCATCAAAAGTAGACAACAGCAAGGCCAGTGGCCAGTCCATAGTTCAAAGTAGGTACATGTGTGCATGAGAACCTGCACAGGGAATGGGCATCCAAAGTTACAAACAGCAAGGCCAGTGGCCAGTCCATAGTTCAAAGGAGGGACATGTGAACATGAGAACCTCCACAGGGAATGGGCATCCAAAGTTACAAACAGCAAGGCCAGTGGCCAGCCCATAGTTCAAAGGAGGGACATGTGAACATGAGAACCTGCACAGGGAATGGGCATCCAAAGTTACAAACAGCAAGGCCAGTGGCCAGTCCATAGTGCAAAGGTGGTACAAGTGAACATGAGAACCTGCACAGAGAATGGTCCCCCAAAGTGACAAACAGCAAGGCCAGTGGCCAGTCCATAGTTCAAAGTAGGTACATGTGTGCATGAGAACCTGCACAGGGAATGGGCATCCAAAGTTACAAACAGCAAGGCCAGTGGCCAGTCCATAGTTCAAAGTAGGTACATGTGTGCATGAGAACCTGCACAGGGAATGGACATCCAAAGTTACAAACAGCAAGGCCAGTGGCCAGTCCATACTGCAAAGGAGGTACATGTGAACATGAGAACCTGCACAGGGAATGGTCCCCCAAAGTGACAAACAGCAAGGCCAGTGGACAGTCCATAGTTCAAAGTAGGTACATGTGTGCATGAGAACCTGCACAGGGAATGGGCATCCAAAGTTACAAACAGCAAGGCCAGTGGCCAGTCCATAGTGCAAAGGAGGGACATGTGTGCATCTGAACCTGCACAGGGAATGGGTGACACCGTACACTGCCATGGGAATCACCAAAGCTCTGAGGATACAGATGGGCAGTCCAGGCACTGCTGTGGGAGAGATGGCTTTGGGAGGGGGACTTTGCCTCAGACTTGGCTGTCAGTTGAACTGGGAGGTGGCTGATTGTCAGGGACCGTTGGCGGACCCGGCCTGGGAGAGGGAGGAGCAGCTGAGGTAGAGGCATCAGTGGCTTTGTGAGCCGGAGGGCTGCTTGGACCGGGTGGCATGGTGGCACGGGGAGGCGGAGAAATGCTGCTGTGAGACACAGTGTGTGAGGGAGAATGTGGAGGGCTGCCTTTCCACTTCTTGGGGATTCGATACTGAAGAATTGTCTTGGTAGGAGTGTGAAGTGGGGCGGGCACAACAGCCTCACTCCCCACCAAAGCTGCTTCAGGTGCAGGTGGTGGCCCTCCCTCTGGTGATCTGCTGGGTCTGGTGGAACACTTGGCCTAACCTTGCCTTTTCCCCTCCATCCCCTGTTGACCAGGTGAACCCCCCACAGTGCCCTCCTGCCCCAACTTCACAGGGGTGTGGGTGGGAGTTGAGGTTGTGGGTGAACCTGCCTTAGAGAGCCGTTTCTGCGGACTCTTTGCAGGCACCAGCTTCACAGCAGGCACAGCAACTTTTTGCCTGTCTTTGGGAGCAGGTTTTGGGACGGAAGTGTCTTTGGATTGGACTGATTTGGATGCATGTGAGCCTGAGGCCTGCTTCTTGGCTTGATGCCCCTGAGTGTCACCCGAAGGGCTTTTGGCTTTGCGTTCCTGTGTGACTTCTTTTGTTTTTGGGGATGGTGTCTGCGCTCTGGCCAACTTGGAGTGCTGCTGTGTTGTGCTTCGTGTGGAGTACTTTGAGCCTGAGGGCTGTGGTGTGTGGTCACTCTCGTCAGATGTGGCCACTGGCAGGGTGGTTGCCGAAGGGACTGGAGCTGGACCCCGAGCCTGTGCCAGCTGAATGGCTGCCGTCACTGTGGAGGACAAAGACTGGACAGTCCTGTGTAGCCCACCCACATCAGAATGAATGCCCTCCGTGAAGGCAACTACCTGTGCCAACTTCTTGTCATGATGAAGGAAGGCATTCAGTAGAGTAGTCTGACACACACACAGCTGGCGCAAAAGCTCCACCACCTCAACACTGAGGGCAGCAGGGGAGACAGGGGCAGGGGCAGCGGTGCCTGGGGGGAAGGACACTCTACCCCTCTTACTGCTGCGGGCACAGGCAGTACTAGTGGAACTAGCTGGGTGGGTGGGCACTGGACGATGTGTGGTGGAAGAAGAGGCAGATTTCCCACTCCCTGTGTCCGCCAACATCGAGGAGTCACCGCTGCCGTCAGATGACGTTGAGGTTGGTGTTTCCGGGCGTGATTCTTCAAGGGCACTCCGGTCCCCCTCCGAGGTGCTGGTCACATCAGTGAGCTCATGTGTTGCCGTCGAGCAAGATGCCTCATCCCCGGTGTCTGTACCCTGTCCTTCTGTGCCCTCTGTAGATGCTGCAAGAGACAGAGACGTAGGTTCAGTTTAGTGCCATACTCACAAACATCATATGTAAACAAAGCACAAAACAAGATGATGATAGCCCCATGTTGAACACACCTCTGTGCAGTCTGCATGTGCAGCCACAATGCAAATATATGAAGATGCATGGGAACATGCATACTTGGCATTGATGACCCATGAGATGTTCACACAGCCAAATAGCTTGCCCGTGCCTCCATGTAACCTGACATACAGATCCCTGTAAGCATACCCACATGCCTGTAGGTGAAAAAGATGTACATCTCAACTTGTTGTCACAGTCACATATGAAGTCACTTTAAGGGGACAACACAGATACAGACTCCAAAATGTCCACTTGCAATGGCCATGAGCTCCTGCCATCCACCATGTTGTGCTTTGAAGCACAACTACTGTTGCACATTGGTGTCAGATGTGTAGTTCTCACAAGTTCGAGGTCAGGCACTGCACACATCGACGAAAGCACACTAAGATGAGGCACACTGCCGTTCACTGCCCAGTGATGTCCATGACTCCCCTAATGCAGCAGATGGCATGAGGCCACATCTCATCTTGCAATGTCAAGAGCCATTATATTAAACACATGAGAAAGTACATGTAGCAAAAATGCATGACAGCTGCACTCAACACAGAGGCCACTTACAAGCCATTGCATCACACTAGGAACATCACAGAGCTCTGCACTGGCTCAGGGTTGGGACACATGCAGTCACACACCCCAAAAGTCACCCTTCGCAGAATACTCACCCCCAACTTGCTGCTGATGGGCCCTCAAGTGTCCATCCAGCTCTGGCTGTGTCACTGCCAAGATGCGGGCCATTAGTGGTGTCATGCTCCTGCGCGCCAACCTGCCAGTCCGAGGGAGCAGCCCCAGCGTCATCTCTGCCACGTTCTTGCTCAGCCGGCAGATGTCATCCCACCTCTTGTGACAGTGTGTGTGCCGTCAGTTGGAGACACCCAGAGCCCGCACCTTGCATGCAATGGCCCTCCATGTGGCCTTACGCTGGTGGACCTTGAGCTGCAGGCATGGGAGACAAGTGGAGGAAATATCAGTAACAATGGGTTATGTACCATTGTGTCTCAGTACAGGAGCATGCACAAAATTAGCACAGCTATTCAGACATGCTTAGCAGGGGCCATACAGCATGACACGTAGTACATTAGCATAGGACAATCGTACACAAATGCATGCAGGTATGAGGATGGGCACAGTACCTGGACATCTCATGCATATGCAGAATGCCAGCACAGAAAGCAATGTGTCGGAGGCCCACATCTGCAATGCAGTTTGTGAGGGAGCAAGACAGACATCACATTGTAAATGATGTTCCGTGGCAGAATCACTGTGTCCAACAATGCACACCCCTCAATGTCCTTGGGCTGTGAATGGCTCACTGTGTCATGGCGGTCACATTTAGGGACATGATCTGACATTCTCACAACCTTCTCACAAGGTCTGTCTTGTGCAATCCACAGGTCTAAGATAGCTCATTGAGGAATAGGGTGGCAGGCGACACATATGTCTCACTCTGTCCATTCAGTGATGGGTCCCTGTCAATTTGGGCAGTAACTGTGCAGGCCAGAGTGGCTCACACTGAGGTTTAACGTGGGCCATCATAACAGTCACATGCATGTACAATATGAGAGTGCAAACAGTGCCTACACATGCGAGTCAGTACACATGATGAGAATAAGGAAAGGGGGATGTTTCTGAAGTACAACAATCTGCTGTGACATATGGGAATTTCCAACAAGATTGTCACCCTCCGGCAGTTCACTCTTGTGAATACTGCTCACAGATCCATGGTGGCAATAGATATTCAAACACACTTCCATCAGTACCCTCTGGACGGAAAGTCTTTGTAATGTCACAAATGGGCATGTGAAAACCTCCTGGACTCAAACATCCATTCGCACAGGCAATGTCTGTCCTGACTTCCACTTTCCAAATTTGCAGTGTCACTGTATGGCTGCAATAACACTGCATGTCCCTCCCATCCTGAAATGCAGCCCTGGAAATGTGTAACATAGGCGACAAACCCCATTTTCCTTAAGTCAGCATGCAAGGCAGTGTATCACACAAACCCACACTCTCAGGCACATATTGCAGCAGATAAACTTCATGTGTGCACTCCCTGCACTCTCACTTCCACTCTGAGACACTTACCATGACATCTGGAGCACCATAGAGCCTCCCATACTGTGAGAGCACCTCATCCACAAGGACCTCCAGCTCCTCTGTGGTGAAGGGACGGGCCCTGATGTTCTCAGTTCTCGCCATCACTGGGTCCAGGAGACAGGAACCGCAGCAGTTGGTGGTGAAGAGTGTCAGGCAGCAGTGTCTGGAAGCAGTGGAAATGTGTGGCTCTCTCCCACACATATATAGCCCCCTGGGGTTGTTTCAGTGGTACTCAGATGCTGCAATTGGTGTTCCAGGTCAGCTTTTTTCAAATGCAGCCAATGAGCGGCCCGCGGTGGCGGAGCACGCCTATCGCGATTTTCAAAAGTGCATTTGTCTACCGCGATTGCGGCTCCCATTGGCTGTAGGGGCATGGGCATTGGCGGTGACACACCGCGGGGCACAGGCGGTCGCTACCGCGATTTGGCCGCTTGGCATTGGTGCCTATGGCCGTGATTCTGGTGGCGGTGCACGCTTATGGCACCTATGGACACATCATGCTGTAGCAATGGCAATGGCCAGTTCTCAACATTGAACAGTAGACACTTACAATGGTCATGCCACCAGTTAGTGCAAACCAATGCTAGTGTTACATTTGACTCACTGATGACTACACATGCCATGTCAGTGCACAGGATTACATGCATTGGCATGTACTCCCTCACATGTCACTTATGATATTGTTGTGCATGTACACAGATCTGTGGTGTGATGGACTCTCAAAGATGTACACATGTCAATGTGTGAGATGGCAAAGCAACACACAGTAATGAAGGTCTGGCTACATGATGTGCCTATTTCACTGTGTACATTGCTGAGCTCCTGTACATACTTGATCATTGTGCGCACACTGTGCTCATTGTGTTGTTAATATGTGCCCTGTCGGACTTACGCAAGAGGGTGTGGCAGGTACAGCAGCTACGTCGAAGCCAGCAGTGTTGCTGTTTCACACATGTGCTGTGTCAACTACTCTCAGGGCTGGTGACACAAGATGTTGAAATGTACCTTTTGGCATTCACATAGTCTGAATCTGTTTGGGGGTACTCACTGTGTGAATACTGGACAAGTGTACGACTAGTTTAGATCAAGGTGTCCCTACATGTAACTTGTGGTGTAAGCTGTAGTTTCATGCCAGTCATTGTTGGCGCTGTGTCAGTCAAAACCTAAGATGTTGTGCCCATCTCAGAGGGGAATTGAATTGACATGTGTCCCCTTTCCTCTCACCTAGGAGGCGACCAAATGTTTTTCGTCCATTCACGGTGCTTGCGGACATGGAGGATGAGGACGTCATACGTAAATTCCGTTTGGATCGACCTACCCTTCTGGACCTATGTGCTCAGTTGGAGCCCCATCTGAGGCCTCGCCGAACCTATCCAACTGCTCTGACACCAACATGTAAGGTGATGGCGGCCCTGCATTTTTTTGCAACTGGTTCATTCCAGTACACGGTGGCCAGCGCAGGTGGGATGTCTCAACCAATGTTCAGCATGGTGCTACGTGATGTCCTGTCCGCTATGATGAACTACAAGGACAGCTACATCCATTTCCCCAGGAGACATGAGTTGGCAGCTGTGAAGGGAGATTTTTATGACCTTGCCCACATCCCTAATGTTGTTGGTGCCATTGACTGCACACATGTTGGCCTGGTTCCACCACAGGCACGTGAGCACATCTACAGGAACAGGAAGCATACACATTCCATCAATGTGCAAGTGGTATGCCAGGCGGATATGATAATCTCCCATGTCTGTGCCAAATTTCCAGGATCAGCCCATGACTCCTACATCCTGCGTAACAGCATCGTACCACAGCTGATGGCAAATCTGCATCCAGAGCGTGCGTGGATTGTGGGTTAGTACGCAGAGTCAAGTAGTGTGCTGTATGTGTGACATGCTGTCCTCTGCCACAGTTTTATTACAAAGTTGGTCTGTGTATCTCACACCTAGGTGACTCTGCATATCCCAACCGGCCTTGGTTGCTGAGCCCACTGCGGAATCCTAGGACCCCGGGTGAAGTCTGCTTCAATGAGGCCCATGGGAGGACACGTCATGTGGTGGAGCGTACTTTTGGTCTTCTTAAGTCTCGATTTCGGTGCCTGGACAGGACCGGAGGTGCACTGATGTACTCTCCCCAAAAGGTGTGTCAGATCGTAGTTGCATGCTGCATGCTCCACAACCTTGCCCTGCGCAAAGAGATCCCCCTGATCCTGGACGATGATGAGCAGCAGATGCCCCCGCCTGCAAACCCACACATGTCCAGTGACGAGGATAGTGGAGAGGAGGAAGGTGTCGACCTGCGTCAACAGCTCATCAACCGCTACTTCCCTTGAAGGTGAGTGACATTGTACAACGGTGCCATTGTATGCTGTTTTTGTAGTTGTAGGAAATGCCTAGGGGAGCTTTGTGACAGCTGCCTGTTGTTGGCTCTGTGCTGAGGGCTGATGTTTCTGGGACAGGGTAGTTATGCACAGCTACATGATGTCTATGTCGATATCGTTGCTCATTGTAATGTGTGCAGGTTTGAGTACCTTGATGACAAGTGTTGTGTAATGGGTGTGATGCCATCGCCTGACAAGTGAATGTTGTTCTCTTGTGTTTTCCTAGGTCCCTTCAGCCTCTCAATGCCTCACAACAATCAGTGCACCTGGTACATTGTAATCTGAGTCAAGATTGTACATCCTGTGATAAACATGGAGCTGACACGAAAACATAGGTGTGCAAAGAGTGTTTATTTACAATAAGTATATGTGACAGGGAAGTGATTATTTACAAATAGGTGGGAAGTGAATCAATGAGTTGTCAGTGATGGTAGACGAGACAATAGAGTAGTCACCACATTGATGTGGTGACACAGTCCAATCAGACGCCTGCCATCAACATGGCAGTGTGGGTAAGGATAGTCAACGGCAAGGTGAAGAGTGGTGCCATCATGGCTGGCTCTTTGACTGGCGTTTGGCTGGTGCTTTGCCACGTGATCCTCCCTTGTTTTTCCTCGGATGGGCCCTTGAGCGTTTGGCAGGGGCCCCCCCTGCTGCGGGCTCAGAGGTGTCTGAGGACTCATCCTGTTCCAGCTCACACGTCTCTGTGGCCGCAGGTGAGGTGGTGGGACTATCATCCTGCGGGCAACTGGAGGGAGGTTGAGCTGTCCTTTGGGCCGCAGGCCTGTCCCTCAGGACACCCACAAGCTGGCCCAAGAGGTCCACGATTTGGCCCATACGCGTGTCTATGGACCTCAGCAGCAGGCGGAGCTCACACGATTCTTCCAGAGCCTGGCCCGTGTGTCCCTGGGCTTGTTCCTATGCCCCAAGGACTCTGGCGATGTTGGCCAGGGCTTCGGTCCCAGTGTCCTGTTGATTTTGTCGCCCAGTTGCCCTCCCACCTGCCCTGCTGTCCCGGACCTGTGGCATCACCACTCGACGCACCCGCTGACTCTCCCTGCCCGCCTCAGATTGTGGGGTGGTGTGGGTATCCTCTGAGGCAGGGACAGTGTTGCAGGCAGCACTGGTGGTGGTGGTGGAGGCCGCACAGGCCGTTACAGCAGGGTCAGCGCAGTTGTTGTTGCTGAGGTGGTGGTGGTGAGGACAGTGGGGGCCTGGGACCTGCTGCACCCTGGCAGGCCAGATGGGCCAGGTTCTGTGTCCGCATCCGAGGAATTTAGGGAGTCTGCATCCGAGAGTCCATGTTCCGGGGGGGGAGACTGGCTCTGCAGGTTGGTGTTGTCATCTGCAGCAGTCAATTCTTGGTCACCTGTAGAACAGAGAAGAAATGGTCATTGAAGTGCACCCCACAAGCTTGGTGTTAGATGTTTGGATGTTACATGTTATACACCACACAGTTTACATTGAGATCACTTTGTATGGCTGCACGGTACTGAGCATCATGACATGATGTGTAGGTACCTACATTACTTGTCCATGGTGTGACATGTCAATAGATACCATGCTCCACGTACAGATTGTGTGATTACAAGGACATGTCGTCAACTAACGACTAGCAGCACAACAACTTTATGTGAAGCATCTTTGTTGTTTACTCTGCATGGAAGACCTTCATTCTGGGCATGTAATAGCCATTGTTATCTCATGCATCCCTCTGTCATATCATGTTCTTTGCTTTATTTTTAAAAATGACCATGCTTGTTTTGTTTTCATATGGGCCTTGATTCATGTGATTTGGTGAGACAAACTTTAATTTCTGTGACAGTTACATACGCTAAGCTGTCTGCACACTGGAAGTGGCTATTGAATCTATGCCAAGTTGGGTGGGATGTGAGAGCTGGTGTGGTCATATGGCTCCATGCTTTTTGAGAGGAATGGCAGGGTGCATGCACTGTCTACCTACCTGTTCTGTGACACAGTTGAGGGGGATTGCTGCCACATGTTTCTGGGTGTGGGTGGAGTGCTTCATCTTGCTCAGCTGTGCGACAAGGGTGCCTGGTAGGATTTGTAGTGCTGGCTTTCCACCCACAAACACCCCTCCCTGTTAAGATGGCTACCTACCTGTTAGCTGGAGGTGATCAATGCAATGGCTGCCACATGCTTCTGGGTGTGGGGGAGTGCTCTCTCTTGCTCAGCTGTGGGACAAGGGGGCCTGGTGGGAGGTGTAGTGCTGGCTTTCCACCCACAAACACCCCTCCCTGTTAAGATGGCTACCTACCTGTTAGGTGGAGGTGAACAATGCAATGTCTGCCACATGGTTCTGGGTGTGGGGGAGTTCTCCATCTTGCTCAGCTGTGGGACAAGGGTGTCTGGTGGGATTTGTAGTGCTGGCTTTCCACCCACAAACACCCCTCCCTGTTAAGATGGCTACCTACCTGTTAGGTGGAGGTGATCAATGGAATGGCTGCCACATGCTTCTGGGTGTGGGGGAGTGCTCCATCTTGCTCAGCTGTGGGACAAGTGGGCCTGGTGGGAGTTGTAGTGCTGGTTTTCCACCCACAAACACCCCTCCCTGTTAAGATGGCTACCTAACTGTTAGATGGAGGGGATCAATGCAATGCCTGCCACATGCTTCTGGGTGTGGGGGAGTGCTCCATCTTGCTCAGCTGTGGGACAAGGGTGCCTGGTGGGAGTTGTAGTGCTGGCTTTCCACCCACAAACACCCCTCCCTGTTAAGATGGCTACCTACCTGTTAGGTGGAGGTGATCAATGCAATGGCTGCCACATGCTTCTGGGTGTGGGGGAGTGCTCCATCTTGCTTAGCTGTGGGACAAGGGGGCCTGGTGGGAGTTGTAGTGCTGGCTTTCCACCCACATACACCCCTCCCTGTTAAGATGGCTACCTACCTGTTAGGTGGAGGTGAACAATGCAATGGGTGTCACATGGTTCTGGGTGTGGGGGAGTGCTCCATCTTGCTCAGCTGTGGGACAAGGGTGCCTGGTGGGATTTGTAGTGCTGGCTTTCCACCCACAAACACCCCTCCCTGTTAAGATGGATACCTACCTGTAGGTGGAGGTGATCAATGCAATGGCTGCCACATGTTTCTGGGTGTGGGGGAGTGCTCCATCTTGCTCAGCTGTGGGACAAGGGGGCCTGGTGGGAGTTTTAGTGCTGGCTTTCCACCCACAAACACCCCTCCCTGTTAAGATGGCTACCTAACTGTTAGGTGGAGGTGATCAATGCAATGGCTGCCACATGCTTCTCATGCTTCTGGGTGTGGGGGAGTGCTCCATCTTGCTCAGCTGTGGGACAAGGGGGCCTGGTGGGAGTTGTAGTGCTGGCTTTCCACCCACAAAAACCCCTCCCTTTTGAGATGGCTACCTACCTTTTAGGTGGAGGTGATCAATGCAATGGCTGCCACATGGTTCTGGGTGTGGGGGAGTGCTCCATCTTGCTCAGCTGTGGGGCAAGGGGGCCTGGTGGGAGTTGTAGTGCTGGCTGCCTGTACACATGCAACCCTGGGAGTGTTGCTAGCTACCTTTGGGGTGATTCAGAGGGAGTGAATGTTAGATCTGTGAGACATGTGTTGGGGAGTGTGTGGTGCACATGGATGCATTTGGGCCTAGGAGGTGCAGCTTTGTAGTTGTGCAAGACAGTACATAGCAGTGTGATGGTAGACATTTGTTGTTTCTTACCAGCCTCCACTCCCCCGGGTATTCCTGTGAGACTCTCTGGATGCAGTATGGCAAGCACCTTCTCCTCACATGCAGTGAATGTTCTTGGTGGAATGGGAGTGCCACCACCAGTCCTCTGAGCCAGCTCACGGTTCTTGTTGTTCCTCTCTTTCACCTTTTTCTTGAGGTCATGCCACCGCTTCACGATCTCCCTCTTGGTGCGTGGGACAGTCCCTACTGCATTGACCTTGCGGACTATCCTTTCCCACATTAGTGTTTTGGTGGCTAATGGTGTCTGTTGAACCATGCTTCCAAACAATTGTGGTTCTACTCTGATTACCTCATCTACCATGACTGACAACTCATTGTCAGTGAATTTGGGCATTTTCTTCTATGCCATGGTGTGATGTGCAAAGGGGTTGAAAGTGCAGATGTGAGAGTGGTGGTGGTTATGTAAGTGGTGTGTGTGTGTGTGTTGTTGTGCTGGTGAGTTGTGTGGTGGTTTGCCTCTCCTTTGTGCTGTAGGCTTGGTTCCTTCAGTGGTGGAGTATTGCAAAGGATTGTGGTCAGGGAAGGGGCTGGTTTTATACTCAGCTATGTGGGTGTGTCAAAATGGAGTATTGATGTCAGGTGTGTTGTGTGGGTTGACCTGGGATTTGTGTTTTTTTTACTTGCCATGGGGCTGTGTCATTGGGGTGTATTAGGTGTTTTTTGAGGCTGAGCCAGGTTGCTGGGTACACTTGGTGGGCATGTTGTGTGTTTTTTTTGGTCGGCTGCCATGATGTTTCCGGAGCGGCCGCGGCGGTGGGTATACGACCGTTTTTCCGCCGGCTCTCCCATTCATCACTGGTTGCGATCGCGGCGGTCGGAAACAGCGGATTGTTCCGCTGTCACCTCAATGGTATCCTAATTTCACGTGCGGTCAATCCGCTGGCCGTGCGGCGGTTTGGGCTTTTTCCGCTGCAAATCCGACCGCCGCGGACGGATTTTCACCTGCTGCGCACGCTACCGGCGGTCTTTCTTGGCATCGTTCCGCCGCGGTTGGATTTTTCTGGCGGTTGATCCTAATCGGACCACCGGTTTTCCCGCGGTACATGCGGACGGTTGATTCCCGCTACCATGGCGCTCCGGATGCTTTTCCGCCCGCCATCGTAATCAGCCCCTTAGTGAGGAGCATGAGTTCTTTCAGAGGTCGAGGAAACTCGAGAATGTAGCGTTTGTCATGGAGCATAGATCGTAGTAATACAGGACAATTATGGGGGAGCCACCACCTCTCTCCCTGTATGCCTGAAGGGAGATAAAATCATCATTGGTGAACAGGTCTCCTAGCACTCTCACGCCTACAATGGTTATAAACTTCTCCTCCCTGGTTCCATTGTCGGTGGGAGTAATGGATTATGGATAGCCGATAGCAGAAGAGAATACAGGATTTCCCAATGGAAACACTGTGTTATATACCACCAAGTTTTGTATGTCATGCCGACTCCACTGATGTCATCTCTGAGGGATGGGGACCTGTGAACGATGATAGCTAGCAAGCAGAGCAAGGCTGGAGTGGGGCACAAAATAGGCCCAGGCACGAAAATAAAATTGGACCCCATTAGTGACTCACATAGATAAAACAAAGTAGCACATGTTTGCAGACTGGGGCAATTTTGAGCTTGTAAAGACACTCTGTATAAGTGTTTTGTGAGGTATGGAAGACAGCATGAATTTGAGCTTGCTACAGACAATGTTTCTTTTACTATCAGGGACATCATCAGTAAAAACCGTGCTAGCAGACCATAAAGCAGCAGTAGCAGCTGCTACCAGACTCGAATGGTGGGGCGGGGACATGGGGGTGGGGGGCAGAAAAACGTTTAAAAAACACTAACCTGTTATGGCCAGCTGGCCGTCGCCTCTATTCCGTCCTCTTTTTCTTGCTCCGGTCCTGCAGCAGGACACAGGAAGCAGCAGGAAGCACCCAGCTCCCAGGCTCCCGATCACCAATCAGAATGCTGCAATGCAGCGTTGCTATTGGTCTGAGGGCAGTGGATCGATGCTCAGCCAGGGAATGGGGGCCTGGGCATGTTCTTCATGCAGTCTGTAATGCAGCCTGCATGGAGAATATGCAAAGTGCGCATGACTGTTTTGGGCGGCCTGAAAGGGCTGACCAAACAGTCATGTGCACTTAGGAGTGGGCAAACCACTCCTCCCCTGCTCCTCTGTCCTTTGAGCAGCCCCCGCACCCAGAAAGCTGCCGCAGCAGAGGGAAACATAAAATGATAACGCTAGTTATTATCATTTTATGTTTCCTGATGCGGAGCAGTGGGGAGATGCTCCTCCGTCTTAGCTGAGGGGCCACCACTGTAAAGCAGGCCAACAAACAGCCTAAAAAAATACAGCCCACACACTGACCTGTCAGACAGGCCCTTTGAGCACTAGCTGATTGGCCCATAGGTCAGTTTGACTCTGAATGTATAGAAGCGTGGAGCATTATTGTGCATTCTATACGTGTGGTCATGAGTGTTGGTCACAGCTGTAATCAATAGTTTGCGTAGTGGTCATGTGCCACCAGATAGTAAATGAATGGATCGGGGACCAACAGACCCCCATCTTTCAAAGGGAGAATGTGTACAGTTCATTGTATATGTGGCTGCCCCCCCTCCCCACACACACACAGATCAAGTGTGTAAGTAATTGCTCGTGGAAGAATTTCATGGGAATCTGAACAGGAATATTCGCAAAAGGACATAAAATTGTTGGCATAATTACCATTTTGATTGGGGAGATACTTCCACACATTGAGAACCACCGTTCCACATGTGTTTTAAAGTTTTCAGAAGTTGCTTTGCATAAATTCAGAGGTATCCCTGGTTATATAAATACCCAGGCATTTAACTACACCATCACACCATTTCAAGGGATAGTCTATCGCAGGTGTTGTGGTGGGATCACTGACAGTATATCGACAACAGAAATATCGACCTACAGAAATAACGTCACAAAAATATCGTTGTCAAAAATATCGACCTCCTATCTTCATAATGGTAAGTACAAAAATATAGAGAAAAAAATATCTTTGTTAAAATTATCGAAGTAGAAAATATCGTTTTTTTATATGTATAAAAAATAATGTAAAATAAATTAAATAATACATTTAACTTAAAAAAATATTTAGATTTATTTGTATATTTTAACAATTATAAGCAATAAATGTAATGTAAAAATATATTAAACATGCATATTTAAAATGTAATATATATATATTTACTTAAAAATAATTAATGAATAATAATTTTAATTAATTATAAAATGTTAGAAATATATTAAAATTTATAAATAAATATATATTTATACATACACCTGTAACATAAAAATTAAAATTATATTATAAATTATAATATTAAAATATGTAATATTTTTTAAACCTACACTTTACACTACATTGACTGCAACAGTAGGGAAAGTGTTGGGTAGCGGAGGAGAAAAAATTACTATTCCCACTCCAGCGAGTGCAACAGTAGGGAAAGTGTTGGATAGCGGAGGGGAATAATTTACTATTCCCACTCCAATAACTGCAACAGTAGGGAAAGTGTTGGATAGCGGAGGGGAATAATTTACTATTCCCACTCCAGCGAGTACAACAGTAGGGAAAGTGTTGGATAGCGTAGGGATAAAAAATACTATTCCCACTCCAGCAAGTTCAACAGTAGGGAAAGTGTTGGATAGCGGAGGGGAATAATTTACTATTCCCACTCCAGCAAGTGCAACAGTAGGGAAAGTGTTGGATAGCGTAGGGGTAAAAATTACTATTCCCACTTCAGCAAGTGCAACAGTAGGGAAAGTGTTGGATAGCGTAGGGGTAAAAATTACTATTCCCACTCCAGCGAGTGCAACAGTAGGGAAAGTGTTGGATAGCGGAGGGGAATAATTTACTATTCCCACTCCAATAACTGCAACAGTAGGGAAAGTGTTGGATAGCGGAGGGGAATAATTTACTATTCCCACTCCAGCGAGTGCAACAGTAGGGAAAGTGTTGGATAGCGTAGGGATAAAAATTACTATTCCCACTCCAGCAAGTACAACAGTAGGGAAAGTGTTGGATAGCGGAGGGGAATAATTTACTATTCCCACTCCAGCGAGTGCAACAGTAGGGAAAGTGTTGGATAGCGTAGGGGTAAAAATTACTATTCCCACTCCAGCGAGTGCAACAGTAGGGAAAATGTTGGATAGCGTAGGGGTAAAAATTACTATTCCCACTCCAGCGAGTGCAACAGTAGGGAAAGTGTTGGATAGCGTAGGGGTAAAAATTACTATTCCCACTCCAGCGAGTGCAACAGTAGGGAAAGTGTTGGATAGCGTAGGGGTAAAAAATTACTATTCCCACTCCAGCGAGTGCAACAATAGGGAAAGTGTTGGATAGCGCAGGGGTAAAAATTACTATTCCCACTCCAGCGAGTACAACAGTAGGGAAAGTGTTAGATAGTGTAGGGGTATAAATTACTATTACCACTCCTGCGAATCCAGCAGTAGGGAAAGTGTTGGATAGCAAAGGGGTAAAAATTACTATTCACACTTAAGAAAATTCAAATTTAAAAACAAACAAAATACTATACAACATATAATAAAACACCCAAAAACAAAACATATCTATTATAAATTTTTACAAAACATAAAAACATATAATAATGTTAAAAAAAAAAAATCCATAAAAAGATAATTTTTTTAATTTCAACAAGAAATTATCAAACAAATAAATATTTTGTAATAGAAATTAGTTTTAATCTAAAAATAATTATTACATAAATGTAATATTTTTTTCCTACCCTATAACACCACACAATTTACAACACACATCTAAATTAAATAAAAAGTGTACCTCCATAATCAACACAATTAATTATCAATTTAAAAATTATTAATAATTAAAAAACATATTTAAAAAGGTCAAAATTATTGTAGTAACCAAACATTACAGCTATACAACATAAATCCCCAAACAAAAAAATATATAATAATTACCAAAAATATTTAACAATTAATAAATAAATATTAATGATCAAGTAATGATTAATTAATGTAAACTAAATTACTTTCCACCATCTACCCCAATAAACACCATAACACACACCTAAAAATATTTACACAATTTCCATAACTAATTTTACATTAAAAAGTCATATCAATGAACAACAAATAAATAATTTTTAAAAAATTACTTCCCACCATTTAGCACTATAAACACCACAACTCACACATCAAAATTATTAGACAAATGACAAAAATAAAATGTAATTAAATAATTAGCATCAATTAACAAAAAATTAATTAATTAAAAATAAATTACCTCCCACCATATTACCCTATAAATGCCACCAACAATTTTGTAAAACATTATACAATTAACATAATTATTGAACAATTAATTAATTAATAACAATTAACAATATAAATATAAATAATTATTAATAAATTAATTCACGCAATTAACACTATAAAATAATAATTAATAAATATTATATAAAAAATATTATTACATGTATTAAAATTAAATTACTTCCCACCCTACTCCCCTATCAACCCACAACCCACTCCTAAAAAATCACACAATTAACATAATTACTAATTAATTAATAATAATTAATAACAAATTAATAAATAATTAATAATACATTATTTCCAACAATTAACAATATGAAATATTAAATAAATAAATATTAATTATAAAAAATATTAATAATTTAATTATAATCAAATTACTTCCCACCCTATTCCCCTATAAACCCACAACCCGTTCCTAACAAAATGACACAATTAACATATTTACCAATTAATTAATCAATAAAAATTAACAGCCTATTCTTAATTAATTAATAATTAATTACTTACCATAGTTTACACCAGTGGTTCCCAAACTGGGGTCCGCGGACCCCCAGGGGTCCCTGACACATTCCCAGGGGGTCCGCAGGCAGCAGTCTTAAAAGCAATGCAAAGTTCCTTGTATAATCTGCAGTTTTCGGACAACACTAAAAGTGTCAAGATAACTCGAGTGATTAATGTACCTGCTGGAAAGAGATGGTAGGTAGCGCAGAGGGTTAATATGCCTGCTCCAAAGAACGTGTACCATGAATTTTTAATGAAACCGTATTTTATGTGCATAGCTTAGTGGGTTACTGCTTTTGTCACACTCATTCTTTTGTTACTGTGCAGTTCATAAGTTACAATCATAATCTAGCACCGTCAGCTATGAACTGCCGTCAAAGAGCTGCATGCAAACTGCATGGTACAAGTTAGTATGCCATCTTTTGTTCCCAGTCTTTCATTATCCTGATGCTGCCAAAAAGGTAGGTTTGGGTAGAATTAAATTGTTAAAATTAAAATCAACGCTAACCACTGTTACGTTCTGAAACCAGATTTTCTGCTTCTCCAAATCAAGCACTCTTAAAAAATGCTTACTGTATGGATGACATGTGAATCCTACACAAAAGTGACGCAAAACGACGCAAAATCTTTTTTTTGTAATTTACTTTCCAGCGCTAAACTTGTTCCCATGCAACCACCCAAGGTTTCTCACGCTAAACCCAATTTACTAAAAACAGTAGATTTTGTTTAGTGTGAGAAAACTGCACCCTTTACAACTAGGCACAAGGAAGGAGAAATGCTTTCATTTCTCCTTCCTTTTCCGACTTTGCATTCGTGCTGCACTGTGCAGCACGCATATAAAGTGGGAAAAGCTTTTCCTCGTGTCTAGCATAGTATTTTGTACAGGAAGGGTACCCTTCCTGTACAAAACCTATGCTACACTCATGCACACACCTTAGCGCTAAGGTGTGTGCATGGCGCAGGGCTGCTGAAATCAGCGCTGGCGCAAGGGAAAGGGGAGGAGAGAGCCATAGCTTTGAAAATATGGCGCTCCCCTGCTCCCTCCCTCGCGGGGGGCTGCGCTGCATAGCGCAACTTTTTTGTAAATCTCCCCCATTGTTTCTGTATGTGTGTGATGTAAAGTGCTCTGACACCCTACACTAGTATGAGAGATGCTATAAAACAAATGAAATACATTTGACAGAGGTTCTATGGGAAGAAGAGAGGCACTGTTGGAGGATGATAGTGAGGGATTCATGGAAGAGCCCCAAAAAGATTGTTGTATTGGTGCATAGTAAGGTCATCATTTACTATGCTTTAAAAGCGAATACAATTCAATACATAATTACAAATGTGTTGTAGAATGCACCATTTTTCCTCAAATTTTCTTGGTGGGAGAGCCCCTCAAAGTCCGCTTTGTAGTGGCCAGGCTCACTCACTGCACTTTATTGCAGTGAGTGAGGGCTGCTTTGGGTTCCAGTCCGGCCCCGTCAGGAGCAGGAGCCTCACACTCTAAAATAAAGCCAAATATTGAAAGGTTAGTCGCCGAGATGCAGCACCAACCTTCCTATTAAAAAGTTTAGATTTTGCAAATTTTTTCAATATAAAATACTAAAAGCTTTAGTAATTCGGGTATCTGTTTGGTGTGCACACGTGTGTTTTATTTTTTTCGAATTACTGTTTTCATGTTTGAAATTTAAATCATACGAATTGCTTGGGGGTCCTCGGCTTCCAGTAGTGACTCAATAGGGGTCCTCAGGAGTCAAAAGTTTGGGAACCACTGGTTTACACTATAAAATCAAAATTAAATGAATACTAATAAATAAAAAATGATATTCAATGTATTATAATTAAATTACTTCCCACCCTATTCCCCTATAAACCCATAATCCGCTACGGAACTAAAACTCAAAATTTTATTAAAATAAAATTAATAACTTCTAAAAATTTAACACATACATTAAAAAAAATGCAATACTTAGACAAAAAAATATAGCACATACATTTAAAATACATACTAAAATACATAACACTAACTAAAAACGATATTTTTAACAACTATATTTTTGCAAACGATATTAATGACTTCGATATTTTGGAAAACGAGATTTCTTACCTTAATCTCGATATTCTTGACCACGATATTCTGGCAGTCGATATTTCTGTATCACAATATTTTGCACTCGATATTAGTGCAAGTCGATATTTCCTACTTGATATTCTGACTGTTTACCGTTGTGGTGGCATCTGTTACTGGAAACATTTCAGACTTGGCCCAGTTGATCCAAAGTCTGGAAAACAGACAGAATTCTATTACTTCCCTATTGACTGGGAAGAGGTTTGCGTTGGGGAACTGAATGTCACCAACCCACAGCCCCAGATGTGAATGGAATTCCCGCAGGAAGCAGGCCAAGGGTTCCACTACCACCGCAAAGATCAGGGACGAATGGGCATCCTTGCCTCGGGCCACTCCCAATAGATATTAGCATTGAATATTTTCTATTGCTTTTGACTCTGGTCAGAGGCTCAGAATACAACAGGACAATTATTTTCAAAAACTAAGCTCCCTACTCAGATGATGCAGGACTTTGAGCCCAAAAGGCCACTCTAAGAAGTCTTATGCCTTCTCTACAGCTAGGAGCTAGACGCGTTATCTTTAAAGGGGAATTTAGAAGTTCCCATGCTTCACCCTCCTCCCAGGCCAGGGCCTGGGCAACTAAGTAGGACGCGATCTCCTTGGAGCAGCAGTGAGACTTGGAGGCATAGAGTTCTGTATAATACTGGGCAAAGGCGGACAATCTGACGGGGCAGACAAGAAGATGCCATTGCCTGCCTGTAGTCTGGAGGCCAACGTTTTCCAAGGTCTGTCCCCCTCGCCAAAAGTGTTCAGGTACGTTTCTCAAGGTAAAGTATTTCCTGACCTGTCCCCTCCCAGAACTCCACTAGCAATTCTTGGGACTTGGAAAGAGTAGTTTTTAATTTAATTTGAGGGGTATTCAATTTCCAGCTTTTTGAGTTCCTGCTCAAGGCAGTCTAGGATACCACGTTGGGATTTAAGTACGCCTTCCTACTTGGAAATGCAAACACCGCATATATACACCTAAAAGGCCTCCCATAAGGTCTCCACAGCAGGCACTGAGGGTTCATCACACCGAAATATTCCACCTCGGAACAGAACATTGGGTCCCATAACTCAGTCCCCTTAGCCGCCAACTTATGAAACTCGGAGGTGGCAGGGGATTCTCCAGGGTAAGTAGAATGAGTAAGTGGTCCAATAGTGTTCTGGGTAGAATAATGATGGTGCAAATCCTACCCTACATGTCATGTATGTAGGAGTAATATGCATATTACCTCTCAGATGGATGGAGAGCTCTCCATGCATCGACCAGGTCATCCTCTGCATCACATGTTGCAAAGCCATTCCTGCCTTCGGGGGATGCATGCTGGATTCAGACATCCTATCTAAACAAGAAGATAGTACTGCATTAAAGTTGCCAAACCACAGAATGGGTGAGTCTTTTTAAACTTTCAAACTTTATTTCGGTCATTTACGACCATAAAAGTGCAGTGCATACAGTATAACATTAGGAGACTGAGTTCATAAGAGGGACATTAAATGTACCACAATCAACCCCAAAAGTGCAAGTGCATAGGAGACAAATCTTCAAGTTCGAGTATATGATCATACTAGGAAATCCACTAAATACATTTCTAAAAACTATGATAAAAAAAAATATTTCCAGATAAAAGGCCAATCAAGGTAACAGCTAAAATAGATAAAAATAGCATGGCCATCCTAAAAGCCCCTTTTGATGCGTTTGGTGCCCCAAATTTTTTTTTTACAAAAATGTTACACTTGTGTAAACGTTAATACTCATTAAAACGACCGCTCATGTCGTAGAAAGGAGAGAAAAAAACCGCCATTTTTGATGAATGAAACAGAGTAAAGTAGTTCCATTATCCTGCAACAGCAAATGCATTCAACCGGGCCACACTAGTATCATGCTAAAACCTGCATCTATCGTGCTGTCAGCGCATCGTGGACAAAACTATCTATGGAGCGGTAAAAGTTAAATATACATGATTAACATTTTAAAAGATAAAACATAGCAATATAATTTCCATTTTGAGGTGAAGTTTCTGCTAGACCTAACCAGTTAGCACCCAGGCGGGGAACGTTATTGAGAAAATGAGAGCAGGGAGGCTGCGTACCTAATATAGAAAGCCTTGATATGTTATCGTAGATGCCAAACGTCAGCTATGCGTAAGCCTCATACTGCTGTGGACTGTTGCGTTCCTGTCAGGGCCTTCCTTCTAATTACCCATGCATGTCTTAAAAACGTAGCCACACTACAGACGAAAAGTGGTCTTGGGTCCGATCTAAGAATACGCAAAGCAACGTGGTGCTCCCGAGTGCCCAATTGCCGGCAAACAGGTTTAAGCCACTTTGCCCTAGGTGTAGAATATGCCTGGCAAACAAACTTGACATGGGCAACACTTTCTATAGAGGCCTTATAGCACGGGCAATCCTTAGGGGCTGGGTTGCGTGTATGCCATTTAGCTGTGGTTTCATTAACAGGAAGTGTGCCAAACCTAAAATGTATATATAGGAGCCTATCCTGCGGGACCTGGATTATATCTAGATAAGGCTCCAGATGTCTTTCCTGCTTGTGGAGAGAGAATTCTGCAGTCAGTCTACCTAGGTTTGGGTTGCTGAATTCTTGCTGGTCCACCCAATTCCAGTACAAACCCTTAAGCACTTCTTTCCTCTGTGGATCCTGCTTATCCCAGTGGGCTCTGAGCCCTATGGCTGTCATCAGTTTCCTGGCATTGGCAATCCAGCCCACTTTACTACTTGTGTCCAGCCTGATAACCTCTGAAAGGGCTTCTGCATTAGGCAATAGCTCTTCAGTCCTTCGAATACGTGCCCAAAAAAGCAAGGGTCGCAGCCTTGCTACATCTCCTATGGAACGTCTGCCCATATCGAGCATAAGGGGAGTAAGGGGAACATACTTTGGCAGCATTGCCAGTTCCCTAAGGAATTTATGTTCTGATCTACAGAGGTCATTAGTCTTCTCGAATCCCCACAACTCGGCCCCATACAGAGCTGCGCTCACAGCCTTTGCTTCGTAGACCTGGAGGGCTGGCGCAACTGGTCTGCTGTGCGAGAGGCGGTGTTCCTTCCCCAGTGATCCCGTTACCCTTTTGTGGTTCATTAGCATTTTTGCGAGATTGTTTTTCCAAGACATGTTATCTGCAAGATGGATACCCAGATAATCGAAGGTGCTCACTCTTTCTAGAGGTTTCCCGTCAAGCAGAAGACTGGCTCGAAAAGACTTTGGGGGGTTAAAGGCCATAAGTTTTGTTTTAGTTGTATTGATCACCAACCCTCTTGCTTCACAGAAAAGTTGAAACCTGTTCAAGAGACGTTGTAACCCCATTGGGGTCTTAGACACCAACAGGGTGTCATCTGCAAACAAAAAGGTCAATACCTTAATCCTCCCTAGACTCGGTGCATCTGCAGGTTCTTCCAGCAGAAAATTTACCACTCCGTTCACGTAAAGTGAGAATAGGGTAGGGGCCAGTACGCAGCCCTGCCGAACTCCCCTGTTTACAGGGACACGGTCGGTCAACTGACCCTGCGTCCCCCACCTGACCTGCGCGTCAGTGTCTTCGTGCAGCCTAATAATGAGGTCAAGGATATACAAAGGGATCCCCAGGTCTTTGAGCACTGACCACAGCTGCCTCCTTGGGACCAGATCAAAGGCAGTCTTTAGATCCATAAACGCTAAATAAAGACTGCCTTTGCTAATCACCACCTCTTTCCAGTAGATGGTCTGCAGCCGAAAGACCTGATCGATAGTCCCCGTCCTGGTTCTAAAGCCAGCCTGGAACTGTGATAAGATGGCATGATCATCCGCCCACTGCAGAATCCTCTGCAACAAGGCTCTGCTAAACACCTTCTGGAGGGCATCGATCAGGCTTATGGGCATATAATTGGAGGGATCATCCTTTGCTCCCTTTTTATAAATTGGGACCAACTCCGCTCCTTTCCAGGACTCGGGGACCGGGGCACCCTTTGCTATTGCATTTGCCAGAAGAAGGATGTATCGGGCCAAATTGGGAATGTCAGATAAAAACAAATCACCCGGTATGCCATCTGGGCCTGCTGCTTTAGACGGGACTATTCAATCCAACGCGGTCTCAATTTCACCCAGGGTAAAAACCTCATCATCTGGATGATATCCTAGAGACTCTATCGTCTCTTCCAAATGCAGGCCCTCCTCAACAGAGTAGAGCTTCCAAAAATGATCGTACCATACTTGGGCGGAGATATAGCTAGGTGACGAGGGCGCGCCCGATTTGCTACCCCAAGTGACAAGAGACCAAAATAGATTGGCGTCCTTTGCCGCACTAGCTTCCCTCAATTGCTGCCAATGAGAATCGTCCCATGCTACCTTGGCCGCATGTAGGGTGGCCTTATATTGTTTCCTGGCAATTCGTATCAACGGGCAATTTTTATCTTTGATTGCTGCTGCCAATACAGATCGCTCACAACGGCAGTCCTTAGTGTACCATGAGTAGACCCCTTTTGGCTGCTTATTGGGCTTACGATCTAACCCAGGTACTACAAAGTGGGCATTGATTCGATCGGAGGTACAGGAGTGGACCGCGGTTGCATCTACCAAATCTCTTTCCCTAGCAATCGCGGACTCAAGTTCTCGTGTACCCACTACCAGGTCATGCCGTATGGCTAGGATCTTTTCTCCCTGCACTACCACCTTCTGCCATTTTAGAGCTCTCTTATTGTTTGTGGGTATTGCCTCCCTAGTTAGTGTTGGGGCTGCAAGAGTCTTAGGATAATAAGGAGCTTCCCACAAGGGGTTCATAGTTAGACAGAGGCAGTCTTTTTACCTCTCGCATTTAACCGTGACCTCTTCAAAACATTTGGGGGTATCAAAATTCGGGCCATAGACATTGATCAATAGTGATGGCCCGCCACCACCACCAAACGGCCTCTCATGTCGGTAATGTATTCCCTAAGTGTTAATGCCAGGGACCTTCTAACAAGTATGACCACCCAGTTGGAGTAAGAAGAACATATTGAAAAGTAACAAGAGGGGCCCCAGGAGGACGCAAATGTGGGACTGACTGATGGTGATAAGTGGGTTCCTAGAGTAGTGCAATGTCTAGCTTGTGCATGTCCTAGTAGGCCCATACCTGACTAGGCTTGCAAGGGTTGTTCAACCCACGGATATTCTAGCTAAGGCATTGAACCATGAGAACTGTAGGGATTGAATATCACTGTAATAGTAATAAAGGTCACTGCACCTGATAGGCAAGTAATCAGAGATAGACTACAAAGCATTCCCTTGTTGTCACTGGAATGATTGAAGAGAAGAACAATACAACCCAAAAGCATATGTCAGCAGTTACCCAAATACAAACAAGCAAAAGGAGAAAACCCTCTGCAGCATCGATCATCAATTCAATTTGTGTCTTCCACGTATGGGAGGCGCCATAAGGATAACACTGGAAATAGTAAAACAGGAGACAAGCATCATCCAATCAACGTACGAACATGAGGTAAGACAGCAACAATGAGCAATGGAATAAGCAATAACAATGTGTAAGAACAGATCAAAATGCTATGAAATAGTAGAGACACAGAGAACAGTATATTCAGCATTGTTGCTGAGATTTGAATATCCGTGCGCCGACCTGCCCTGGAAGAGACAGGCTGCCAGATGCTGAGCTGGGAGTGTCTTTGCACTGAAGATGTAGATTAATATACTCTAGAGTGGCATATTGTTGCAGAAAGAAATAAGTTTTACCATGATGTTCCACTCGCAGGTGAGTTGGGAACAGCATCTAGTATGTGATGGCCCGTGCGTAAAATAGCTTTTTGACTTTTGGAAACGATCTCCTCGCCACCTGGACCATGGGAGTAAACCCCGGTAAAAAGCAATTGGTGGGCCTGTATTTTGGAGATCTGAAATGGGTCTAGTCAGGTGGAGAACTTGAACCCTGTCTCTGTAATTTAAAAGTTTTGCTATGATGGGCCTGGGACTCTGCCCCGGTTGTGGCCTGGGGGTCAGGGACTGGTGCGTGCATTCCACAATGAAAACTGCAGAAAAGGAGTCACAACCAGAAAGCGAATCAAGGAGTTATTCAACAAACAGTTATATATTGACGGTATTGGTGGATTCCACTACTCCCAAAATGCTGATTTTGTTGCGGCTGCAGTGCCATTCTAGGTCTTCATTCTTTGTCTTCACCATCTGCTGGTCCTGGGTCAGTTGGGTGATTGTATTGGTCACCTGTTGCTGTGAGTCTTCCACATCAGAAACTCTAGTCTCGGCCTGAGTGAACCAATGATCAGGTTAATCAATTAGGTCTTGGAAATGGTCCATTCTACTCATTAGGGTGTTGATCTTTCTGTCAATATACTGGAGACTCTCCTTCATGTGACACAGCAGCACAGCGATGTCACTAGCAGCAAGGTCCCAGGGTTGGGGAAGCCAGAGAGTCTGCTGCTGATGAGGGCCCACGCTTTTGTCAAAGTGTAGTTTGAACTGTTTGTGGTTAGCCTTGCCCATGGCAACTCTCCCCAGAGAGCAGACAAATCAGCGTGCAATGCGCCTCTAGCATCTGACTGTTGTGGCAAAGGGTGCCCAGAGGGATCATGAGGTGTCCTGTAAGCCGCAAGTGCGGCTTAAAGAGTATGAGAGCAAGCAGGCGATGCGGCGAGCGCAAGGTAAGTGGTTTTATTGATATATTTTTTATTTTTCCTATCCCGTCATCTGTCCACTTCATCCCCCACCCGCCTGCCCCATCCCCACCTCGCCCCTCTGCTGTTACCTGTGCCGGCTGCCCCTGAGAGCAGGGGTCAGCGCACCCCCAGCACAGAAGATGCAGCAGTTGGCGTACAATAGAACAAGCGGCCAGATGAGTCCTCCACATCAAGAGGCATGTGTCCTCAGCACAAAGTGCTGCGGGGAGCATGCACAAGGCACCAGACAGGTCCGCACAACCACAACCAAAGTTATGAATCCAGCTAAGGTAAGTCACATGTGGCGTCACAGTGCCACCAGAGCTCCGGAAAACAAGGACCCATATCTCAACCATTCCCTCGACTGTGGCAGCGGGTCATGTTCGACCACGGCCACAAAACACCAACCACAGCAGAAAATATCTGAAGATTGGCAGCCCACAGCAGCAAGGAATGCAATGTTAAAGATTCTGGCTGGAGGAGCTCACTGCTTAAGCTGCCATCTTGGAGCTTGGCTCTCTGGTGCCCCTCAGGAATCCTAGCATGCTCGATCAAGGCAGGAACCAGGTCTACCAAAATTGGTACAACCATCTCATGTAGCTCTTCCACATGATTTCCAGAAACGTCCTAAGCCTTTCATCAAACAGCTTTACATTCTTCCCAAATACCAGAACATTAGTCTGGCAAAAAATTTGTATCAAAGTTATTCTGAATAAATGAAATATCACGTTAAGGATAGTCCCGTCACAGATACTATGCAAAGCTGTGTGCAACATAATTAAAACATTCTCTCCAGATTTAAAATGTGATGCTCTTCTAACATTCAGGATGGAGACTCATCTGATGATTGAAGAGGACAAATTCAGAGATATGGAAAATTATAGCCTCTTAAATATAGGTGACCATATCCATGATGTGCACGAGGTGCAGAGCTACTACAGCTATTGTTCATTCACTAACACACACACACAATCAAATCAATATAAAAAGATTCCATGACAGAACTCAGGAGTTACTTGCTTCCACTCTCTCAATGTCTCCAGCCTTGCATACTCTCTCAAGCTCCTCCTTAACTATATTCTTCAACCATAAGTGCAAATTCTCAATTTTATGAAGCAGTCCTTTGAGGGAACTGGCCTCCAGGCTCACAACATCACCTTTTCCACCCTTTCTATCCAGGCTTGAATTCTGTTATACCCGAAAACTATTGTTGGTATCCAACCTGATCCTAAGTGCATAGTCGTGGGGTCATCAGTACTTCACCCCCTTGGCAGTGAGATACACCTTTCCCTTGGTGTTCATATATTTGAAAACTAGGGGGCCTATTACGATGGCGGTCGGAAAACCTCCCTGACCGCCATGGTAGTGGGAAAAGACCGCCCGCGTGGACCGCGACATCACCGCCGGTCGAATTACGATGACCCGCGGTCGAAATCCGACCGCGGCGGTCGGATCGCGGGCCTTAACATTGCGGCGGTTGCTGCTGCCCGCAGCACCGCTGCGATGTCCAAAGGAGCATGTCCTGCATTTCCCTGCACTGCGTGGCAGGCACTGCACAGTGCCTGCCACCTGGTACAGGGAAATGTAGGGGGGGGACCATGGGTACCCCCCCAGTGCACCCACACACACCCCCAAACATTGGGTGCCCGCAACGGGCCCCCGGAAGACAATCTCCGCATGCCTTTCCATGGCGGTGTGACCACTGAGGAAAGGCTGGCTACCGCCGGCATCATAATCCTGCCGGCGGAGCCTGCTCTGCACCGCCACCATTATCCCGGTCCTGCTCCGTCCGCCAGGCAGGAGTGCGGATGGCAACTGGCGGAAAAGCGGCGGTCGGAATTTCCCACCGCTGCGGTCACCACCGCCATCCTAATTTGACCGGCGGTTTTCTTGGTTGCGATCGCGGGCGGATGTCCACCGCCAGTCCGTCGGGCGCCACCGCCGGCCCGGCGGTGGACATCCGACCGCCATCGTAATAGACCCCTAGATTGGCAACTAAAAACCTTTGGTGTGAATTGGACGTCCCCATACCCACCAGTACTAACATCAGTTTCCTACAACTGCACACTGTCATTAATCAGATCCTCCATAGCCAGAGCATGTCAGAAGGCTTGTAGTAGCAGTATCTTTGATAATGAAAGAGTAAGTGCATGATATGTCTGGGCTTCAGAAAGCGGATACCAAGCAAAAAGGAACCAGAAGTAGATACTCCTGTGTGGTGAGTATTAACACTCCCGTGTGTTTTAGTTACATTATATAATAAAATAAGATCTACCTTGACAAAAGTGCGTTTACTTAGCATGAGTTTAAACTAGGACTTAAAATGTGTGCTCAATTAAGTTTTTTTGCTTATTAATAGTGGCTAGAAGGTCACATTTTTCTTGGAAAATAACTGCCTGTCACGCCATATACTGTGTTTCACAGCATGTCCTTTTTTCCCACCTCAGCATCCATCGCATTAGCAGCTCAGTCACAGAAGGGTGACCATAAGATGGCCTTATCTTATTGGTTCTGGAAGTTTTTGGAAGAGATGCAATATACAGTTTCAATGGCATTGAGTACTGGGTCAGTGGGTGGACACTCAGAGACCATATCCACATGCCTGATACATAATGGTGGCTTCTATCTTTAGCCATCATGCACTCAATACTGTCAAGTCCCATTCCAAGATAGCAGTATAGGTGTAGGCGTAGTGGCGTATAGGCATAGGTGGCATACTGGCATAGGTGTGGGAAAGTTAATTAATTAGCATGAAAATACTTAATTTAATAGTTTAAGGTGCATTGATAAAAATAAAACATTATGCAGAAAAAGACACGTTAGAAATGTGCTGATTTACAATAGGCAGTCATAGTTAACCGTGTAGGCCATAAAAAAGCTATGAAGCAGTTTTTCTTTAACTAGAAGCAAACCTAATATTGCTGAAATGTGAACAACATGAATTAGAAGCTTGACCTGAAATTGACATGCTTAGAAAAATTGTCATAACTGCATAATGATCCGGTTTAACAAATGTATTCATCTTATAAGCAACACTTTGTTAATTAAATGTCATGAACTTCCTACTTTCTTGTATTTCATATAATATTTGAATAGAAAAATTTGTGCATTTTAAACAATGATGCTTGATTCATAGTCAAAAGAATACATTACCTAACAGTGATTTTGCCTTTTATTTAATAGTCCATTGTTCTCGCAGTGAAACTAACTTAGATATAGGTCGATCTATGTTTTACGGCTTATGGGAACAAAGTCCAATGTTTACAGAATCTAACAATGCAATAATGACTGCAGCTAACCTTGTGATAAAGTGTATGAGCTGCATGTATTTTTGTTGGAAAGAAGGAGCTGAACCTAATTACCAAAGAAGACTTCAATCCTATTGGTTCATGAAGCATGAAGCCTGATACAATGGGGCCGATTCCGATCTCGGTCGGAGGCGCACCCAATACCATTCGGTCGGGAAAAAAGCCATGCGAATGCCTGTTTCCCGACCGATCCGCACATTATACCGAACGAGCAAGTACGATGCGCACAACAGCATAGAATCCGGCCGAGTCGTACTCACCCAATCCAGGTCCTGTTCTCCGACCGAGGTGAATCCGGAAACGCCGAATCGAGTCGCACGGAAGGGAAAATGCAGCCCCGTCCGGCCGGACAAGTACGATGCGCTTTCCGTACGCGCCGAACCCGTCGCTACGTCCGGCACGTCAAAGCTTCCGGGCGAGGCGCACATAAGCTCCGATTCGCGCCACAACACGATCCACGGCTACGAGGCGAACACGCCAGCGACGAGGACGACGCGAAGCAACGAGAAAGACGAACGAGACTAACCAACCATGAATCCCTTCATTCCGATCCTACCAATATTCTACATTTACTACCGGAACAGGCACGGACGCGTACGGCGCAGAAGGTAAGTCAGACACCAACCACAAAAACATACAACACGTACACAACACATCACACACACACAGAGGGATGCAGAATTTACTTACACCAGCAACAGCAGCACCATAGGGGCGGGATGCCCATCACCAATGCCACATATGCAGACAGGGGCCTGGTGGCGCACCACCACTACCACCCCTACCCTGGGGGGGCTGGATGCCTACCACTACTACCACCCTTAGCCATGGGGGTGCCAGATGCCTACCACTACTACCACCCTCACCCAGGGGGTGCCACATGCCCACCACTACTACCACCCTTACCCAGGGGGGCTGGATGCCTACCACTACTACCACCCTTAGCCAGGGGGCTGGATGCCTACCACTACTACCACCCTTAGCCAGGGGGTGCCAGATGCCCACCACTACTACCACCCTTACCCAGGGGGCTGGATGCCTACCACTACTACCACCCTTACCCAGGGGGGCTGGATGCCTACCACTACTCCCACCCTTAGCCATGGGGGTGCCAGATGCCTACCACCACTACCACCCTAACCCAGGGGGGCTGGATGCCTACCACTACTACCACCCTTAGCCATGGGGTGCCAGATGCCTACCACTACTACCACCCTTAGCCAGGGGGGGCTGGATGCCTACCACTACTACCACCCTTAGCCATGGGGGTGCCAGATGCCCACCACTACTACCACCCTTACCCAGGGGGGCTGGATGCCTACCACTACTACCACCCTTACCCAGGGGGCTGGATGCCTACCACTACTACCACCCTTAGCCATGGGGGTGCCAGATGCCTACCACCACTACCACCCTTACCCAGGGGGGCTGGATGCCTACCACTACTACCACCCTTAGCCATGGGGGTGCCAGATGCCTACCACTACTACCACCCTTAGCCAGGGGGCTGGATGCCTACCACTACTACCACCCTTAGCCATGGGGGTGCCAGATGCCCACCACTACTACCACCCTTACCCAGGGGGGCTGGATGCCTACCACTACTACCACCCTTAGCCAGGGGGCTGGATGCCTACCACTACTACCACCCTTAGCCAGGGGGTGCCAGATGCCCACCACTACTACCACCCTTACCCAGGGGGCTGGATGCCTACCACTACTACCACCCTTACCCAGGGGGGCTGGATGCCTACCACCACTACCACCCTTAGCCAGGGGGCTGGATGCCTACCACTACTACCACCCTTAGCCATGGGGGTGCCAGATGCCCACCACTACTACCACACTTACCCAGGGGGCTGGATGCCTACCACTACTACCACCCTTACCCAGGGGGGCTGGATGCCCACCACTACTACCACCCTTACCCAGGGGGGCTGGATGCCTACCACTACTACCACCCTTAGCCAGGGGGCTGGATGCCTACCACTACTACCACCCTTAGCCAGGGGGCTGGATGCCTACCACTACTACCACCCTTAGCCAGGGGGCTGGATGCCTACCACTACTACCACCCTTAGCCATGGGGGTGCCAGATGCCCACCACTACTACCACCCTTACCCAGGGGGCTGGATGCCTACCACCACTACCACCCTTAGCCAGGGGGCTGGATGCCTACCACTACTACCACCCTTAGCCAGGGGGTGCCAGATGCCCACCACTACTACCACCCTTGCCCAGGGGGGCTGGATGCCTACCACAACTACCACCCTTACCCAGGGTGGGCTGGATGCCTACCACTACTACCACCCTTAGCCATGGGGGTGCCAGATGCCCACCACCACTACCACCCTTAGCCAGGGGGGCTGGATGCCTACCACTACTACCACCCTTAACCTTGGGGGTGCCAGATGCCTACCACCACTACCACCCTTACCCAGGGGGGTCTGGATGCCTACCACTACTACCACCCTTAGCCAGGGGGGGCTGGATGCCTACCACTAACAACATCTCCACTCACAGGATGGCTAATACATGTCGCAACAAGCACACACCAACATAAAGAATGCAACATTAAGACATCCCCCAACACCATGACAAGCGTGTGTAGACTGTGTCAAATGCCTACGACACAGAACATGATCATCAACATACAATGTGACACCCTATCACATGTGCCACACATAAATGTGTGTGGCCCCCACAATGCAAGCAGGCCATGACCATTGTGGCAATGGGGTCCAAACCCCCATCATCACAGTGCCCAAAATGTAAGTGTGGGGTCCTGAGCTGAAGCACATCTTGACCATTGTGGCAATGGGGTCCAAACCCCCATCATCACAGTGACCAAAATGTAAGTGTGGGGTCCTGAGCTGAAGCACATCTTGACCATTGTGGCAATGGGGTCCAAATCCCCATCATCACAGTGCCCAAAATGTAAGTGTGGGGTCCTGAGCTGAAGCACATCTTGACCATTGTGGCAATGGGGTCCAAATCCCCATCATCACAGTGCCCAAAATGTAAGTGTGGGGTCCTGAGCTGAAGCACATCTTGACCATTGTGGCAATGGGGTCCAAACCCCCATCATCACAGTGCCCAAAATGTAAGTGTGGGGTCCTGAGCTGAAGCACATCTTGACCATTGTGGCAATGGGGTCCAAATCCCCATCATCACAGTGCCCAAAATGTAAGTGTGGGGTCCTGAGCTGAAGCACATCTTGACCATTGTGGCAATGGGGTCCAAATCCCCATCATCACAGTGCCCAAAATGTAAGTGTGGGGTCCTGAGCTGAAGCACATCTTGACCATTGTGGCAATGGGGTCCAAACCCCCATCATCTCAGTGCCCAAAATGTAAGTGTGGGGTCCTGAGCTGACGCACATCTTGACCATTGTGGCAATGGGGTTCAAATCCCCATCATCACAGTGCCCAAAATGTAAGTGTGGGGTCCTGAGCTGAAGCACATCTTGATCATTGTGGCAATGAGGTCCAAACCCCCATCATCACAGTGACCAAAATGTAAGTGTGAACAAAGTAGAAGCTGCAACTGGCAAACTGCATGGACAAATCCTGGTCACAGAACAACAAACACAACTGTGGCAAAGTAGTGCAGGTGTCCCATTGCAACATAGATTTGGGGAGGCAAACAGTGCAGTGCAAATAAGACATACCTCTGGCCAGCTGCATACAAACATCACCCATGGTGTCTGACACCGTCAACATACATCAATGACACAATGACAGAAGTGACCATCACAATGCAGACCCACATATTTGCACCAATGGACACACCAATGCAGATACCCTATGTAGACTGCAGATGGCAGGTGAACAGATACCATACCATGGCAGCAATGGGACACATAAACAATGATCATTGTGCTGACTGATGACCTAGAAGTCCCAGGGACAGCAGGGCAAACACACCAAACAACATACAGATAATGGCACACCATGAATATGCCAATGCAGTGGCGCTGATGCACAAACACAAACAGGCAGACACACACTGCACATCAAACACAACAGGTGAGGGGGGACCAGTGTCCCCAGGCAACCACACAACACATGAGGAGGCCTGAAGACCAAACACACAGATGTGCATACAGTGCCACACAAAGGTAACTCAGGGATCCAATTCCCCTATGTGGGCAATCAGGCATTGTCAGATGAGAGGGAGCACAAATCACACATGTCACACAAGCATGTAGGAACAGCAACCCACACAGTAAGACACCGAGGCACCACAGCACCACCCCCAGGGCCCACACAATGTGGTGACCCTGGGCTGCATTACAATACCACTGTGATGACAAAGCCAGATGTCGTTCACACTGTGAACCACAGTCATGTATCCTGAGCAAAGAATCACCAGCACACCCACACAAGCACAAATCAATCAGCATGGCCAGTAAGCCAAGGCCAACATGGAGGCAGGGGTCTTGCCGGGCAACAACTCTCATCTGCACACACTAAACAACACACACCTCGACCACCAACAATGTGCTGCAGTGAAGCTCACATGCACAGGTGACATTGCGCATGCACCCATGACAATCCCAGGGGGTGGGTGGGAAGCAAGGTGCAGAAACACAGCACACATGGCCACTCAACAAGACTCCTAAATGTCTGACACACTGCACACTACGCCGTACATGGACATGACGGCAACACCACACCAACCAATGGGATCCCAGCCACAGTCACACACCAATGAAGAAGCCAAGGTCACCCACAAAGAACACACATGGACAACTACCAACATTGCAGCCCTGACCCTGAGGAGTGCCAGCAGTCACACACACAACGTGTCACAAACAATGAAAGCTAACACAAACCGGAAATCACATTACAGGAGTAAACAACAAGTGCTAAGGGGAATCCTAACTGTGACCCATCAGCGCCTGCCCACAAACTCAGCCCTGACAGCAAACACACCTATGGGGACACCCTGATGACCAGTAATGTGCCATGCACCCACATCACAGAGAACCCAGGGAGTAGACTTTGGGGAAACATAGCTCAACTCAGCAAGCATCACAAACAGGAACATCACTAGGGATCCCAGCACGCATAGCAAAATGGAAGTGAACACACAGACATGCTCATACAACACACACCTTGGGCGCAGGCAATGTCACAGGAGCACACACTGCCATGAGGGGACTCCACTCCTGTGTGAGGAAAGCTGTGCCATATGTCGCATCAGTAGGGCTCCATCATGTCAGCACAACACTTTGTCACACAGTAAACAATTAGCACCAAATCAAGGCTCCCATCACATCAGCCTGGTCATGGGAGTGTCAACGAAATCATCAGCACAGATCCAACACACATGTACAGCAAGTTGCACTGACAACACAGATGAGTCCTTCCCCATTGATGCCCAAACCTGCATGTCCACTGGAGATGGCCACACGGTCAGGGAAGTAGACGAATTGAACAATGGCAAGCACTACAGATGTGCAGGGATGGAAGCCACAGATGTGACATTGCTAATGTAACTAGGAAATTCCATTGCCAAATATTGTACACATGACACCCACAGATGCTGTTAAGGATGACATGGATACACCACAGGATAGGACACTGTCCCTCTGGACCACATGGGGCCCTGCCCAGTGACACTTCATTTTCATGAGACCAAAGATCATCATCCCTGCTGCAAGGGCATGGTCAGCATCATCAACATCATGTACATCAGAAGTAATAGCATTAGAGAACAGAAAGTTGCTTTATTCAGCATATGTGTGTCCAAAAACTCAGAGAACAGTAATGCTCCAACAAAGGCCAATGGCCAGTCCATCAAGTGAGTCAATACAGGGTGACAGTGGCAGATGTCACCCTACGCATGCCTGCACTGCACAAAACCAGGGACAATCCACTAGGAGGGGCAACCGGGGGGGCAGGCCAGGCACCACAGGGACAGGATCAGGGCTCACCAGGAGGAGGCAGGGAAGAGGTGGTGGGTGCTGGAGAGCCACTGACAACTGCAGTGGAGGTGTCTGACATGGTGTGTGCCGGCACAACTGGGGGGCATGGCTCAGATGGTGTGTGTGCTGGCACGACTGCAGTGGACCGTGCAGATGGAGTGGACAGGTCCGCCACTGCAGTGCCCAAGTCAGACAGGGTGGTAGTGGACTCCACTGCAGTGCCTACCTCCAGGGGAGGAGAATGGGGAACAGGCAAGGTGGGCTGGACAGAGGGGAGGACACCCTCACCACATCAGTGGCACAGACAAGCGCAGCGGGGGTGTGGTGCCGGGAGAGCAAGTGGCAGGGGGAGAAGGCCGGATCCTCTTGGGGATGGTATATCTGTGGGTGGGGGAACCTGGGGCAGGGTGTGGTGGGGGCACCTGTGGAGTGGGGGCCTGAGGGATGGAGGAAGGAGACCTGGTGCCTGAGCTGCAGGGCGGCGGCGGGGTCTTGCTCTTACGACTCCGGGGGGACTTGCGGGTGGGGGCCTCAGTCTGTCTGCGCCTGGGGGAGGGTGTCCGGGGGCGAGGGGCACTCTGCTCCGTGTGGGTGGGCTTCCTCTTCCCCCTGGATGCTGGAGCAGCTGGATCGTAGGGGATGAGGCTGAGGTCACAGAGGAAGAGCCGCTGTGACTTTGGGGTTGCAGGTGAGGCAAGGGAGGGTGCTTTGGAGGGAGAAGCAACTGAGGACTGCGCAGTGCTTGTGGATGCGTGTGTGTGTTCCAGGGCCCCATCCCCTGTGAGTCTGGTTTCAGTCCCCTGACTGTGCGTGCGTGTGCGTTTTGTTTGTGGCGTGTGTGTCTGTGTGCTGGACGTGTGTGTGCTGGTGTGTGCCTGTGCCGGTGTGTGTGTGCTTGGGACGGGTAAGGTGCTGGGGAGTGTGGATGGAGCAGAGGCAGGAGGGGTGAGGGACTGTCTGAGGAGGGACACTGCTGCCGTCAGGGAGGAGTCCATGGACCTATTGCCCCTCTGTAGGTCAGACATGCCCGATGAGATGCCCTCCATGAACGACACCAGCTGAGTCAACAGAGCGGTGTGTGCATGGAGGACACTCAGCATGGCTGTCTGCCCTACATGGAGCTGGCGAAGGAGGTACACAGACTCCTCACTCAGGGCAGCAGGGGACACAGGGGCAGGGGTGCGGTGCCTGGCCCGAAGGAGACACGCTCCCGAACATGGGAGCCTCCACGGACCTGGGGAATGGGAGCCGATGGGAGGGCGGTGGTGGTGCTGGTGGTGGCGGGGACAGCAACACTAGCTGGGGTGTGGTGGCTGCTGACACCCGCCTCCATAAGGGAGTCATCCTCCGAGCCGCTGTGGTCCTCAGCTGAGGTGGATGCTGCTGAGGACTCCTCGGTGTGGCTCCCCTCGCCCTCCGTGCCACTGGGTCCCTCCGACCACTCCTCGGCTGCTGACCCAGTCTGGCTCTCCGGCTCCTCCTGGTCCGTGGAGCTGTCCCCTTCCGTGGCCGTGGATGTATCTGCAATCAATGGGGAAACAGACAGACATCAGTCACCTGCACCAAACGCACACACCACTGTGAGCACAGCACATTACAGAGCAAGCCCTGGCATCATTAGTTGAACATTGCTAAAAGTGCCCTAACTGAACAGGAGAAGCCAATTGTCAGTCTGATGCCAACCATGGCACTCACATCCCACATGGCCTTGCACCCATCTGTCTGGTGTCTGTTGGATAGCAACACCCCAGTGTGGACACATGCACCACCTACACAGTAGTTGGACAGTGCAGAGGACACGGTGTAGCATGTGGACATGCACACATCACAACTCTTGCCACTGAGTCAGTACAGGTTTCCGGATGAAAGGGATGCCCAGAGTCAAATAGGAAATGCATGTGATGCATACCAGCGACAGACACCATGATGCACCCATGTCCTGATAGCCATCGCCACAATGGTGTGCATGTAGCACATGTCACTCCCCTGCAGGATCACCAATAAGTAGACACATGCCATGGCGGAGGCATGACTGCTAAGTCATACATCACTGTCTCAGTGATGTATGACTTGGCAGCCAGACAACAACACTCTGCACTGTGTCACAATAGTAGGTCATGGGGAATGCAAGTCCTGGAGCTGCACAAGTGCACATGTACATCCCCCACACAACACATCATCTTAACCCTCATCTGTCCAGGTCATACCGATTGGACATATGGGAGACCTGTGACACTACCCTCTGAACCTGAGCCCCTCACAATCTGCTGTGAATGGGAAACAGCTGCCTGAACTTCACATTTGCATACCCCAGTCTGCACGGGCAGCTGATCAAACACCTATGTGACACACAAGTATCGTCTCCTATGGTCACATCTCCAGTGGCATGCTGAGCCCCTACCGAGAAACACCCCAGCAGTCCTGGCAACAAATCCACAGCACACTGACACAGAGGCAGACACCTGAGGGGTCAAATCACTGCGCACAACGTGTCAGCTGATACACGGGAGTGGGAGTACAGGTGTATTGGATGGGCTGGAGTAGGCATGACTGTCCTGCCCCACATGAATGAGGGATGAGCCCTGGACAGTGGATAGCTGGCTATGTATGTGTGACACACGTAATCTGCACACTCCTGGGGCCCAAACATTGTTCCCACCCGCTGCATGGGTGTGTGCCAGATACCCCAGGCACATGTGGTGGCTCAGCTCAGCAAGTGGACCGCATATCAAAGCAACACGCAGATTACATGTCCGAACACAGGCATTGTGTGAACAATGGACCCACCCATGATGCCCACAACAGAGTTAGGGAAACAGATGCTGTCCCCCACCTTGAGTGAAGCAAACTGCAAGGACACAGTCCCAAGTGACACAATTCCCTGAATGTAAGGGCCACACCTGGGTATCAGATGAGGAGTGGGCAGTGCACAATAGAGGGACATGGCTCCTGGACAACATGACTGCTGTACTGTGGCAGTTTAACCAGGCCAGAGGAGGGCACATAGCATGTAATACAGAGTTCACAGTGCAGTCTTTGACTCACCCCCTCCTTGCTGCTGTCTGGCCTTCAGCTGCCCATCCAGGTCTGGAAACACCACCGCCAGGATCTGGAGCATGTGGGGGTCAGGGTCCGTGTTCCGCCCCTCCTGCGAGGAGGCGACAGCTTCAGCTGGACCCGTGCAATCCTCCGGGTCCAGCCCCGAAGGTCCTGCCACCTCTTCTGGCAGTTGCGGATCCGGCGCTTGTAGACCCCCACGGACCGGACAGCCCGGACGATGTCCTTCCAGATCTCCTGCTTCCGATGGGCATTAACCTGTGAGGATGACAAAGTGAAAAGGCCATTACTACACATGCAACATATCCGTGCATGACACAGTTGTATATACATGTCTCAATCACAGGGGCACATGATGTACACAGGCAGTGCAACGCTGCCCATGGACAGTTTGCCAGAAGTCACTACATGGTATCATTGCATGGGAAGTAAAACCTTGTTCAAATGCACTGTCACTGCACCATACCTGTCCAGTGCATGTCACTACACACTATGGGGGGTGACAACTACTCAGTGAGCCTGCTAGCCAGTGGCGTGCAGACTTTCAGCCTTGCTAGTCAGACAAAATGCACATTCAGAAAGGCAGTGCACAGAACACTCACCTGCTCCCCTGGTGTCCCATACAGCTTGCTGTACTGTGGAAGTAGGCTGTCCAGCAGGGCCTGGTTCTCCTCAAGGCTGAAGGCTGGGGCTCTCTCCACAGTACGTGCCATTGCAGGGTCCAGAGGGGGCAGAGACAGCAGCAGTGCAGTGGCAGATGTCGTCCTGGAGCATGTAGTGCAGGCAAGTGAGCTCTCAGGGGAACAGCCAGCAATATATATGTGCTGCAGAGGCAGATACTGTCCCATGTGTCCAAAGTGATAGGTCCAAGTCGTTTGCATCTTCTGAATCTGGCCAATCCATGGAATAGCAGCACCAATACACGCCCACAGCATCCTTCAAATCTTCAACTTCATGACATACATGATTTTGCAACATTGTTGTGGGTGACCAACTGAATTTCCAGCAACCGACTCGTTCGAATTTCGAAAACGCGTCCGTTGCCAGGCTAGGCCATTGACAATGGGTGCGCACCGATCGGTCCATTGCGGTTCAACGCGTACAGGGGTACAACGCGTACCCGCGCACATTGAATGCAATGGGCCGGCCGGGTGCACCGATCGGTCCATTGCGGTTCAACGCGTACAGGGGTACAACGCGTACCCGCACACATTGAATGCAATGGGCCGGCCGGGTGCACCGATCGGTCCATTGCGGTTCAACGCGTACAGGGGTACAACGCGTACCCGCACACATTGAATGCAATGGGCCGGCCGGGTGCACCGATCGGTCCATTGCGGTTCAACGCGTACAGGGGTACAACGCGTACCCGCACACATTGAATGCAATGGGCCGGCCGGGTGCACCGATCGGTCCATTGCTGTTCAACGCATCCCTGTACAAGTGACTGGCATATGTCACCATGCCTGTCTCAGATGAACATATGCCAGCCACAAATAGCTCCCAGGGAGTGAGGGGCACACCTACAACACCACAGCCTGTCCAAACTGTATCATAAGGCATGTAAGGCTGCATTTCCTATTGTGTGTATGTTGGTGTACATGTTGTCCTGTGGGTGTCACCTGGGGGCAGCCACCCCCAGGCTGTGCACGTGTTCATGGGGACAGGATCCTGGGTGTTACGTGTACATGACCACTGTGATGTGCAACTGTTCATATCTGAGCATGTGCCATGGTCACATTTCACGGTGGTGTATGTGTATGTCATGTCACATACCCCGTGAGTCCCATGTGGGACGGTATGTTTGAGCCAGGGTGACCCAGTGGCACAATAGTGATGGTCCTCCACAGTCTGTGTGCATGTAGTGTTTACAATGTCTCTGATTTCATGTGCACAATGGGAGACAGTCTCCACATCCACGTTGTTTGTGCATGGACTTTGATGTTGTGCGTGTGTGTGTCACAGACGTCCATGTCTGTCCTGCAGAGGCAAGTGGAACCACTACCTGTGGGGGTCATGGTTGTTTTGCTGTGGTGTATACATGATACTCCATGTAATGCCAGTGTCCATGTGGCAATACAGGGTCCCTGGGAATGTACCTGTCGTTGAGCTGTGATGCCTGGGGCACATCTGTCCTCACATGTCACTGTCGGGGGTGATTGTAACATGGCAGCAGGAGATGGGAACTGTGACACGGCCTCATGATATCCAATGGGCCAACCTGGGACTAATTGATGCCACTTGTTGAACCGTGATGACAGATGTTGGCCATGTATGTACCATACATGTCCTTACGGAACTGCACACTTCATGTAGTTGTGCCTCATAATGATGTATGATGTGATATTGAGTGTGTTCAATGCCGCATATGTGGGGTGACTGACAATCTTGCTTTCTTCTCCTCTGCACTGCAGGGCTCCTGCTGTCCATAGACCATTCCCAGACCTGGCAACGATGGTGGAACGGGACAGCATCCGACGGTACCGCTTCACCAGGCAGCTGATTGAGGATTTGGCAGTGCAGTTGGCCCCACATTTGCAGCCTGGCCGGCCGTATCCTACAGCGCTGACCCCCAAGGTGAAGGTGATGGCAGCCCTACACTTCTTTGCCACCGGTACCTTTCAACATACTGTGGCGACTGCTGGTGGGATGTCACAGACCATGTTCAGCCGTGTGCTCCGCGATGTTTTGGAGGCAATGTTGCTATACCTGAACCGGTACATCTATTTCCCTAGACTGCAACGACTCACTGACGTGAAGAGTGACTTCTATGCCCTGGGGAGGATGCCGCTATGTCATTGGCTCCATTGATGGGACACATGTGGCTTTGGTACCACCACAGGCACATGAACAGGCCTACCGTAACCGCAAACACTACCACTCGGTCAATGCACTGGTGGTGTGTCTTGCAGATATGACCATCTCACACGTGTGTGCCCGTTTCCCTGGTTCAGCACACGATGCCTTTGTGATGAGGAGTAGTCGCATCCCCAGGATGATGGCACAGATGCAGAACCAGCGTGCCTGGCTTGTCGGTGTGTACTGACTTTGTGCCATTGTGTGTGATCTGATCTGTAGTATTCCGCCCACTTTTCCAAGTCAGCTAATGTGCACTTGTCTGTCCGTAGGTGACTCGGGATACCCCAACATGCCGTGGTTGCTGACACCCCTCAGGAACCCTGTGACACCAGCCCAGATGCGCTACAATGAGGCACATGGTCGGACCAGGAGAGTGATTGAGCGGACATTTGGTCTCCTGAAGAGCCGCTTCCGCTGCCTCGACAAGACAGGAGGGTCCCTCCCATATGCCCCAGCGAAGGTGTGCAAGATTATCATCGTCTGCTGCATGCTCCACAACCTGGCAGTGCGGAAGGAGTTGCCTCTCATCCAGGATGACAATGACCAACATCCGCCACCTGTGGAGGATCCTGGCCTGGACCACGATGCCAGTGATGATGATGATGATGATGGTGATGTCCGCACACAGCTCATCACCAACTTCTTTAGCTGAATGTGAGTATCCTGAGGTGTCATGTCAATGATGTGAGTTGGCATGATATGTGTAGGTGGTGCTCTGGTGCTGTTAGAGTGTGTCCATGGGCTACTTGACTGGATGTGTGTAGCGATGTGTGCTTACAGGTAGTCTGTACTCCCCAACAGTGTTGACATGCTAACTTGGTTCTGGGTGGGTATCTTGTAACATGTATTGTGCATGAGTTTTGCTGTTCTGTCCTGTTCTCCATTGCTTTTGACTGTGTGTCATTTCTGTCCTTCACAGGGTACTTTCAGATTCGTTTGGTCAACTGTGTCCACCGACGACATCATTGTACTTCCAGGGTGGTAGCTGTTGTGTCCCTACAGGTGATGTGCGCCACACCCATGGACTTCCTTCCTTCTACAGTTGTTGACTGTGTGCCCGCTGCCAGGTGGGATTACCTTGCATCTGTAGTGGTTACGACATGTTGCAACTGTGTAATAAACCTGTGCTTCACTTTGTGATGTGCGTTGTCTGTGGTCACACATTTGACTGCCATTTGCTTACTGCACCTGTGGGCTACTTGACTACAACTGGGAATAGGTGTGGTGTCTGTGCATTGCACCGTCTTTCCTGGCAACATCAGTGTAGGCAATGAGTCAGATGGCCTAGGTGTGTATGTGTTGTGTAGCCCTGGTGGTGTGTCTCCCTCATATGTGTCACGTTGCCATTACTCACATGCCTGTGTTGTACTTGCTGTTGCAGTTCGCATACACAGTGTAATTTTGCAGTTCATCATCCCCATGACAGCACCCACGTTGGAATCACAACAGAGGCAAGTATGGTGTATTAGTGTGTTTATTGTGATACATTTGTGTGAATAGTGCACAGGATGGTTAGTGCTGTACATTTATATTGCAATCAGAAGTTCCTAGATGAATTGAAAGTCCTGGTAGACAAAATCCCCAGTATCGGGGCCACAGTTGTCTGAGACATTGGTCCAACTTGTACTCCCCATGTCATGTGTGGGAGTTGTGTTGCCGTCAACAGGGTGAACAGTTTGCGCACAAAGGTGATCATCCAGAACAGGTTCAGGCTTCCTGGGGGTTGCACATGGCCATCGGCCTCTCACTTGCCCCTCCTCGGACGACCCCTCTTCTTTGGGGGGCCCTCAAGTACAGGCTGCTGCGGTGCAGGGGACTCTCCGCCAGAGTCATCCTCCCTCCCTGTGGCAGTTGCAGTTGTTTCAGCACCAGATGTTGTTGGCACACAGGGAGGTGTAGACTGGTTGCTGGTCATCTGGCGGAGGCATTGTAATATGTCCCTATGCACCGCCGTCATCTCTTGCAGTGTGTCCCACTTGGACTCCACGCGGGACATGTGTGAGTCCAAGCGGGCATGATGGGCAGCCTGCTGCTCTTTGATGTCCCTGAGGAGCCCCACTACCTGGCTGAGATCTCCGGTGCTGGACTGGTACGCATCGGCTATGCGTGCCAGTTGTGGGTCATCATGCACACCAGACACCTCTGCAAGCAGCGACCTCTGTCTCCCACCCCTCCCACCACCCCTGCCGACATGTGCAGTGCGTGCAGTGGCACGCACAGATGACCCTGGTCCCCCTTGGGGGTTGGTGGTGGTGGTGGTGTCCATGGCCCCACGTTGGTCCAGGGTCCCTGTGCTGGTGGTGCTCCTTGTTCTGTCCATGTCGGCAGGGATGGTATTTGTGGTGACAGTCGTTGGAGGGGTGGGTGCAGGGGGTGCAGCTGTTGGTCCTGCTGGTGCTGCAGCTGGTGGTCCTGCTGGTGCTGCATGTTGACTTGCACCGGAGGTGCCAGGTTGGCCTTCTTCATCCGAGGAGGGCAGAGGCTGTTCGACACCAGTGAGCGCCGTATCCTCTTGAGCCTGGGACTGGGACTCCTCAGCGTCTGCTGCTGTGTCCCCATCATCACCTGTTTTTGGGAGGCACACACAATGTATGTTATGTTTCTGCAGGCATCAATGGTTGACACACCTGACAGTTGTGACTGTGCCTCTGGGTGCGGGCCTGTACATTGCATTGTCCTAAGTTGTCACAGTCAGGGGTTGATATTGGTGTAGCACATTGTCCTGCATTATTTGGGCATTTCTATGTATTTGTTGGGGTGTGAACATGGTCTGCATTGGTTGTATTTGGTTGACAGCCGGCCCTCATTCCCACCCATCCAGTCAGTTATCCCACCATGGACTGTGCTTGCATTGCAGGGAGTGAACGTTGTCTTTCAAGATGTCAGTCAGTGGTGTCCTGCTGTTGGTTGTTGCACAGTTGCCAGCGGGGCCTTGTGCTCCCCACAGCAGTTGCCAGTGTCAGCCATCTTGTCAGTTGTTTTCCACTCCCTGTGATGTGAGCATGGTTCAGGGTGGTGTTGATGGGACAGTTGTGGGGGTGAGCTATGTCTGTGACTATGACTCCCATCATGCTATTGCCTCCACCCCACTTCCCAGCATTCCCATACTTACTTGCTTTTGTGGGGAGTTCAGTGTGTGTGGGTGTGAGAGCAATGGCAAGATGGCTGACAGTGGTGTCCTGCTGTTGGTTGGTGTGCAGTTCCCAGCATGCCCTTGTGCTCCCCACAACACAGCACCAGTGTCAGACATCTTTGATGGGCCTTTCCACTCTCTGTGGGATGTGCATGCGTGAGTGTGAGCTTGCTGGGCCATGTGGGTGGGGGATGTTGAGCTGTGACTACGACTCCCATCATGCTATTGCCTCCACCCCCTTCCCAGCATGCCCATGCTTCCTTCCCTTTGACTCTGCTTCCCTGTGGGGTTGTGTGCCTGTGCTGACAAGATGGCTGACAGTGTAATCCTGGGGTTAGTTCTGCTACAGGTCCCATGTGTGTCCTTGTGCTTCACTCTGCATGACCCAGTGTTGTGGTTCTTTGTGGGATAGATTATTGGTGTGTGAGGCAATGCATTCTCCCAGGTGAGTTGTGTGGAGTTTGTGTTAAGGGGGAGGTGTGAAAAGCTGCTGGTGACTGTGGTCGGTGCTGTGAGTCCTCCTTCCCACCCAGCCAGATATCCCACCATGGACTGTGCTTGCATTGCAGGGAGTGAAAGTTGTCTTTCAAGATGTCAGTCAGTGGTGTCCTGCTGTTGGTTGTTGCACAGTTGCCAGCGGGGCCTTGTGCTCCCCACAGCAGTGGCCAGTGTCAGCCATCTTGTGAGTCCTTTTCCACTCCCTGTGATGTGAGCATGGTTGTGAGTGGTGTTGATGGGCCAGTTGTGAGGCTGAGCAATATCTGTGCCTACTACTCCCATCATGCTATTGCCTCCACCCCCCTTCCCAGCATGCCCATCCTTCCTTCCTTTTGACTCTGCTTCCCTGTGGGGTGGGCTGCCTGTGCTGACAGGATGGCTGGGAGTGTTGTCCTGGCAGTTGTTTGGCTAAAAGTCCCAAGAGTGTCCCTGTGCTTCACACAACATAACCCAGGGTGGTGGTTCTTTGTGGGATCTTGAGTTAGGATGTGAGGCATTGCATTCTCCCAGGTGGGTTATGTGGAGTTTGTGTTGAGGGTGTGTGTGAGGGGAGGTGCTTGTGACTATGGTCAGTGCTGCAAGTCCTCCTTCCCACCCAGCCAGCTATCCCACCATGGAACGTGCTTGCATTGCAGGGAGTGGAAGTTGTCTTTCAGGATGTCAGTCAGTGGTGTCCTGCTGTTGGTTGTTGCACAGTTGCCAGCAGGGCCTTGTGCTCCCCACAGCAGTAGCCAGTGTCAGCCATCTTGTGAGTCCTTTTCCACTCCCTGTGATGTGAGCATGGTTGTGAGTGGTGTTGATGGGCCAATTGTGAGGCTGAGCAATATCTGTGCCTACAACTCCCATCATGCTATTGCCTCCACCCCCTTCCCAGCATGCCCATCCTTCCTTCCTTTTGACTCTGCTTCCCTGTGGGGTGGGCTGCCTGTGCTGACAGGATGGCTGGGAGTGTTGTCCTGGCAGTTGTTTGGCTAAAAGTCCCAAGAGTCTCCCTGTGCTTCACACAGCATAACCCAGGGTGGTGGTTCTTTGTGGGATCTTGAGTTAGGATGTGAGGCATTGCATTCTCCCAGGTGGGTTATGTGGAGTTTGTGTTGAGGGGGTGTGTGAGGGGAGGTGCTTGTGACTATGGTCAGTGCTGTGAGTCCTCCTTCCCACCCAGCCAGATATCCCACCATGGAACGTGCTTCCATTGCAGGGAGTGCAAGTTGTCTCTCAGGATGTCAGTCAGTGGTGTCCTGCTGTTGGTTGTTGCACAGTTGCCAGCAGGGCCTTGTGCTCCCACAGCAGTACCCAGTGTCAGCCATCTTGTGAGTCCTTTTCCACTCCCTGTGATGTGCGCATGGTTCATGGTGGTGTTGATGGGACAGTTGTGGGGGTGAGCAATATCTGTGACTACGACTCCCATGATGCTATTGGCTACACTGACTTGCCCAGCATACACAGAATTCCTTTCTTTCAGTGGTCTTCACTGTGTGTTGGTGTTGTAGTGGTGGCTACATGTCTGGATGTGTTTGTTAGTTATATTTGTGCCACTGCCTAGCTGTAGTTGTAGTTGTGTTTGTACATGTGATGACACGGTTAAATGTAACTTTGAGATGGCATGTGTTGTGTTTATCTGACTGACATACACATTTTGGGATGATTCTGTTCTGGTTGCTGTGTAATTGCTAATAGTGCATGGTTTGACTCTCCCCTTGACAGTGATGTGTGTGTGTATTGTGGCAGAATATTGTGTACATTTGTTGTGTACTCACCAGGCTCTGGGATGTTTTCTAGTCCATAGACGCTCACTGGCGGAAGGATGGCCCGCACCTTCTCCTCCCAGGGCCTGAGGTATACTGGCTTGGCAGGAGGGCCACTGCCGGTGTGTTTGCTCAGGAGGTAGTCCTTCTTCAGCAGCTCCTGTACCCTCCTGCGCACGTCATACCACCTGTTCTGGATGTCAGTCTTTGTGCGCAGACATGGTGATTGTGTGTTCACCCTGTTGATGATCCTCTCCCACATCTTTGTTTTCTGGGAGATGGGTGTCTGTTGGACCAGTGCGCCAAACAGCTGTGGCTCTACCCTGAGGATCTCGTCTACCATGACTTCCAATTCACTATCTAGGAACTTGTGATTCTTCTTTGGGGGCATGGTGATGGGTGGTGATGGTGAGTGATGTGTGTGTTGGTGTGCAGGTGAAGGTGTGTGAGTGTGTGTTTTGCTGGGTGTATGTGAGGTAGCTATTTGTTGGTGTGCTGATGGTGTGTGGCTTGTGTGAGGGATGAGCTGTGGGTGTGTGGTTGCTGTCTGTTGAGTGCTGGCAGGTGAATAGGATTTGCAAAGGATCATGGTTGGGATTTGTGTCCTTTATATGGGTGGAGTTGTGGGTGTGTCTTTGTTCTCTGTTCCCACCCCCCCAGTATTTATTGGCTTTGTAATTGCTTGTTTGGCCTTTTTTTGTGTATTTTCCCTTAGTACTTTCTGTGCATGTTGGAAACGTTCTTGTGACCGAGTCGGACCCTGCAGTTGTCTCGTACGGTCTTCTCCGTTTCGTTCACGCTGTGTTTGTGCTATTTTCTATGCTGCGTACGCGTCGGTCGCGATGTTTTGTGTTACTTCGGCTCGCAGTTTTGTATGCGTGTCGGTCGTACGGCTTGTCCTCCGTACGACTCGGTCGTAGTTTTCGCGCCTTGCATCGTACTTTGCGGTTTGGAGTTCGCGGGTACGTTTCGGTCAAATTTGTTCCGGGTGCGTGTCGGTCGGTTCGATTCGCGTGTTTTTCCGGCCGGATTGCTGTTTTCCGTGCGGCTCGGTCGTTCGGCTTGGGTTCCGTACATGTCGGTCGGATTTTGCACGCTTTGCATTGTACTTGGCGGGTCGGGCGCCACAGGTACGTGTCGGTCGGAATTAATTCCGGCTCCGAGTCGGTCGGTGCTTTTTCCGGCCCGAATCGGAATCGACCCCAATGTTTTTAACATGTTTTCCTGACTTTTATATTAGTGCCTGTTCCTAGGTAGAGGCAATGTCTTTTACTGTTTTTCCTTTGCCTTGCCAGACACCCGATGGTTGGGGCTACTGCCACTACTGTTTTCCCTCTCTAGCTTACCATTGTTATTTGATATTTGACAGATTCGTACTGCAACTGAATGCTGGTTTACTTGGGTTTGAGACGCTGCTGAGTCATATGGACTACTCTTTATGGGAAGTTCTGCTACTCTAATATGACTTTGAAGCTACATGCTCCTCTGATCTCACTCTTTTCCGTGGAATCGAACTCTTCATGGGTTCTTGAAATCTTAAACTCTGATCCAGATCTCTAGAATAGGGAATCTATTGCTTTATTAAACGCGCTTAATGCAATATATAGTTGATGCTTTGTTCTAACAATTCTTTTGATGAGATTTCTGTAAACTAATTTGATTTACGGACCAATTGAAATAAAGACAAAATAAAGAAGAGAACCTTACTAATCTCTTAATGAGAATAAAGGTATTGGAAAAAATATTACAGCTCTCATCATTAAATGAAATTAAAACTGTTGATGTTATTTAAGTTATGTCTGATTTGCTCTTTGACTCCTAATGCACATTACAAGATTCATCAAGAGGAAGAAGAATGATTCAGTGCGAAAAACGGTGATAGTACTATAATTGAGTACTGAGATTTTAAAATATTAGGGCCGTGTCCGAGCTAGCAGGTATGATATTTATAATCTTTCTGCCAAGCATGTATAGCATTGCTATACATGGAGCAACTCCATGTATAGCAATGGCTTGTGACAGAATCATCCTTTTTACAATCGTTGTAAATATGTGGATCATCTTTACAGCCTATTGTACAATTGTGGAGTTCATATATACAAGACACAACGGATGTTCTAATACGTTTAAAGGACTTACCAAAGGTAAACATGAAAAATTGGATATTGTGTACTATAGATGTCACTTCCCTGTATACGTCTATACCATTACAAGAGGGATGGAAGCAGTAGAATGGGCAATACTCAATCAGGCCCACTTGAGAGCCAATAAAGTGTTCCTGCTGGAAATACTACAGTTCTGCTTACAACATAGCTATTTTAAGTGGCAGAAGGATTGCTTTTTGCAAATCAGTGGGACCTCCATGAGTTTTAGGGGGGCTCGGGTATATGCAAACATCTTTGTGGGGAAATTTGAATACGAACATATTTTTTCTGCCAAAGAATGGAGTGAGCATCTAGTCTGCTATTACAGATATACTGATGACATTTTTTTGATTTGGAGGAACACGGAAGATGCTCTCGTCAAGAACATCATGGAATTGAACACTAAAAACGACAGGATTAAGTGCACTCATACCGTCAGTAAAACTAATCTTGTATTCTTGGACGTATGGATTGAAATAAGTGAAGCAGAATTACATACCAGTGTATACACAAAATCAAGAGATAGAAATAACACGTTACATTTCCAAAGTTTCCACCCTCCACAATTATTAGAAAATTTGCTGTATTCACAGATGATGAGAGTCAAAAGGATTTCATCCAACACAGCATTGGGTGATTCAGCCATCGCCAAAATTTAAACAGAGATATTTACATCGAGGATACCCTTTACAAACTATAACGAGAGCAGAACAACGCATAAGTGTAAAAGACCGTCAAGAACTACTAATCAAACGACTGAAACCTGTTAAGCACCAAATGGTATTTGTCTCTAAATTTTCCACAAAATCAAAATGCATTAAAAAAGTTATTTTAAAACGTTGGGAACTGCTACAAACTGAGCCTGAATTCAGTGACATATTCCATCTTCGACCCACATTTGCATATACGCGAACCAAAAATGTCAAAGAGTTACTGTTGTCAAGCAATAAAATTGCCAATTTAAATCCTGAGGGCATGAGACTGGTAATTCCCTGTCCCTGCACAGCACTCTATAATTATACGAAGCACATTAAATAGTGGTAGAGTAGAAGAAAACGGAGTGCGCCTCCTATATAATTTTGTTTAGTCATATACAGTTGCCACTGTAGCACAAACTCCTCCTAACAATTCTCTAAGCATCAATGCAATAATGAGGAAACTATATGAAATTCCATTTTTGACCACTAGAAATACATGCCAGCTTGAAGCAGTGAATCCTCATACCACTCTACAGAACAAGCATAGACTAATGACCAAGGGCCTGATTTTGACTTTGGCGGGCAGCCCGCCATCTGTCAGGGTGCCAAACACAATTAGGTTTGCCATCCTGGCCAGACTACCCTGCCTTATTTAGAGATCACCGCTGCCCAGCAGTGATCTCTGAGCCTTCAGGGGAACCGCTATGTACTGCAAGTGTGTTGTTCTGATGCTGTCTTTCAGCCAGCCATGCTGCAATCTTATTTGGTTTTCAAAAACAAACTTCCAGAGCAGAAGTTTGTTTTTGCAAAACTAAAAACTAATAAAACTAATAGCCTCACGCTCTGGGACTTTGAGACTTTTCTCCCAGGGTGTGGGTGGAGTTTTTCTTTATTTTCTGTCCGGTACTACCAGGCCTTTCCTGGCAGTGACGAGCAGAAAAAAACTCCATCAGACTGTCAACTCTAAATTGGACGGACAGTCTGATGTCCTTCCTCCAATGGTCTCTACTCCATCAGGCCATCGGAGTAGGTTTTCCCACACGGAAACCAACAGGGACACCCAAGTCTGAAAGATGATGGTTCATTCGACTCTAAATAAGGTGGGTGGACAGTCGGTTTGGCAGATAGGGCATTCCGCCATATCTGTGACAGAATACCCTGCTTGGCAAACTCTAAATCGGGCCCCATGTGTCTCCCTAGGAGAATAGTACATACCCTCATCAGTTACAGACTTGGAGAAGTATATTTGCAACCTATATACATCTGCACTTGATATCCCTTCAACACTGGTATTACCTGAGGCTCTCAGGCATATCCAGAGGGAAAGCATGGTGCTTCTCTCGTGGTAGATCGAGGCATGAAATTACTTGGGAATATAGACATCATTGCTGAGATTATTCTTGGCAATTTGTGGAGAGATGCTGTGCTTTTTGCCATTAGCCAAAAGCATGAGTCTACTGAGCCCAAAAGGAAAGTAACCTAGATACAAAAATGTATTCCCCAAGTTCAGGTTTTAATTGGTAGGGATACTCTATGGACTGCATGGCCTAAACCTCAGTTAAAATCTTAGGGGCCGATTCCGATCTCGGCCGGTAGGGCTCCGAATCGGATTCGGCTAAACCGGATCCGATTCGGAGCCCTATTTCCCGACCGATTCGTACGCACGTCCGGGCGAGCGAGTACGATGCAAATTCGCCGACCGACTCGTCCGGGCGTCCCGACCGCTCCGACCGACTCGTTCCCGGGTCGAACCGCACCGACCGACTCGCTCGGACTCGACTCGCACCGCGCAATGGAGACGTTCCCCGGCCGGGTGAGTACGATGCGCGCCGCGAGCAGTCCGACCGAGCCGCGCACTCCGGCTCCAAAGAGCAGTCGGAGACGTACTTTGGGGGTCCGTGTCGGACCCCCCTGTACGCGTAGCTGCGCGAGTCGCACACAGGGGGGACCCATGGGTCCCCCCTACCTGTGCGTGTACGGTGCGAGTCGCTTCGACGCGTACCCGCTGTAGGGGGCGCCCTTGACCGCCTCGCACCCATTGAGTCAATGGGAGCCCGCGTACGCGTTGTACGACCGGCTCCCATTGACTTCAATGGGAGTCCGACCGACTCGAGTCCGATGGCATACGTGCGCATCGTACTCGTTCGGTCGGGCTGCCAGAGTCCGATTCGGTCGGAAATCTCTTTGAGTCCGGCTCGGTCGGAGAGATTTTTGGCCCGAATCGGAATCGGCCCCTAAGATTGAGAATAAGGAGAACTCGAAAGGGAAAAAGAAAGATGAACAGAAAATCCAGGTATACTACTGCAAAGAGGAAGATCAGGGGACTTATGAGATAAGGGACAGAAAACATATTAAAGTCTCCGATAGAGAGTCCTCAGACATAACTTTCCACAAGATTAAGGGGATAAGAAAATCAAGCCAGACAAGATCAGCCAGTCATCCTAGGGACCTGCAAAGAGTCAAACCCAACAACAAGGGAAAGGGGCCAGAAAGGGATAAGGACAAAAGCAGAGCTTCTACACGAAGGTAACTGTTACTAATAGACAGCGTGACACGGAAAGGAGGGTTCTCCTAATGAACAGGGAATGGGCCGTTGCAATTGTAGGCAGTGCAGCAGAAATCAAAATAACCCACTTGAAACTCAAGAATTGTCTGAAGACAATGGTCACAAATAGTTCTGTCAATCACGGTAGGAATAGTCACTATGCTTGCTACTGTGAGACAGAAAGTAAACTTCATGAAAGCTGAGGTTGCTTTTCTAAATGAGAGTTTTCTTGGCTATAAGTTGTCTAGCGAATGAAAACAATTTGCACCTGAATTCCTGAAAAAGGGTGCCACAATTTAATTCTCCTAGCAAACCTTGCAGATTGTAAATAGCTTTTTTGAATTTTGGTCCCACATAGCTACCACACTATGCTGAAAGGAAGAAACCATTTAACCAGTTGATCACTCCTGCCTTCACAGGGAAAACTGAGAATCACACTCCCATATCAAAGGAGCTGCAATGGGCTAGGCTTGGTTCTGCATATCTGCAGACATGAAACAACAAACTGACTTGATGTTAGCCAGTCAGGATTCACGTACTTAATGACAATGAGTATCAAACCATGCTCAAAGCATACAAATCAGATTTGCATTCAGCTACAGAAGATGGCCTTGCTACAGGTGGGAAAACACCCTTTGCAGTGCAAACTGCTAAAATCGAGGCAAAAGGATGACAATTGTCTCACCAATACACATACTGGAAGCCTCTATCAAAGCTTGCATATCCGACTCTAGAGCCCTGCATATTAGATGCAACAAAGCCAAGTACTAATGTTCAGTTCGAATACAATTCAACTTTGAGGACACAAGACTTTGTTCGATATCAACAGGCTATTCCACATACAGACCATATCAAGCCTCCACACAAATATCGCATAGAGTTTTATACTGATGGCTCAGAGCAGCCGGTGGCGGCCACCAAACGGCACTGTGCAGCAGTTGATTGAGCTGTTGATGATGAGGATCAGACACATTAATGCAAACACTTTGTGCAATTTCACTACATAAATCGAGGAAATCAGTGCTTTCTTTCTAGCCTTACAGAAAGTTCCAGTGCTGACTCCTCATTCTGTGTGCAATGCTACAATGGAGGTCTGATGCACCAGAAGTCCAATGATTTCAAAGACTCTTGGGGAGAAGATAAAAGGTAAACAGGTTTCTGTATGGATAGCTGCTCTCCACAGTTAGCTGTAATTTCTGCACTCAAAGTATGCTAGTGCACCAGAATGAGGGGATCCACTCAAATGGAAATTCAGCTGCAGATCAAGCTGCTAGAGCTCAAGGTTCAGGTATGCAAGATTGCATCCTTCACTAGGTTGCAAACTAAACAAGCATTGGCATAGCCAATAGGTCTCGCCTTTGGGAACTTATGTGTTTAGCCAGAACTTTTGGCTATGTTGTAGAGCATTGTGGCTGCCGTGCATTATGTTGAAAAGTTATAATAAAAAGTGTTAAGCATTTTTGTTACCTTTAAACAAACGAAGACGACATTATATACAACTGAAAGACCTGATTAAAAAGATTTTAACATAAAAAATGTCTTCTACTTTTTTGCACTTGCACTGCTGGCAACTTCTTCCTGCCTGTTCTCATGCTCGTTTGTTATAAATGTGTTTTTGTTATGGGGGAGCGGGACATAAATAACGGGGGAGTGGAGGTTGGAAAACAGTAATTTAATTAGAACACGAGCAGCGGACGGACACTAGGGGAGAATCAACAGATGCCAGATTCCAAGGGCAGACTGACGTGATGCTTAGGTGGTGCGCTGATGCAAAATGGTGGTGGTGAATGATGTTTGGTGCTCAGGTGGTGACAGTATATGGTGTGGATTGGAGGTACGTTGTGGATTGTGGAGTTGAAATATGTTGTTTGGTGTGTAATTATGCGGGTTCGCTGGTGTCTCTCATCTCTGTTCAACTTTTTTCCTTCTTTTAATCCTTTCTCTTCTGCTCACTCATCCTGAATTTTAACTCTTTCTTAATTCTATTCTCCGTCTCATTTTCCCCCTACAAGAGGTGGAGGCAAATCAATGACTGCTTTTAAGATTCTCTGAAACAGAGAGGTGAGATACATGGAAAATAGTACTGAAAAGGAGGAGCAACGCCAGGGACAGTTTGGGGGTTCGGGTGTTTTTAGATGTCAGAGAAATACCAAATGGACCCAGAGTTCCCAGTCTTTCTTTAAAAGTAAACAGCAGTACAATAAAAGAATAAACTAGGTGGCACGGGCAAAACATCACAGGGAAGACCAGTTTAAAAGTAAGGCCTGGACAAAATACAAGAAGTCTAGGCATTTGGGATAAAGAGTGTTTGTGGCAACATGGATCTTGAGATCTGGATAGCCGCGTGAAGAACCTCTGGAGTCATAGGAGACGCCAGAGGCACAGACTCGAACCAAGGCAATAACGCATAATGATGTGGACCCCTTACAAAATAGCCAGAATGGCCGCCTTACTGATTGTAGGAGAGTAGGATCTGCTTCACATGGGTACCCCCACTTTTTGCTGATGCTTCACTGGTTTTCGACATTAGTCTGGCTGGGGCCCTGCTATTCAGAACCCCAGCCTAGCTGTTTCCTCTTTAAAAGGGTCTCCATGTGCCTTAGGCACATCACTGATTGGGATCTGGAGTGCCCTTATAAGTCCCTAGTATATGGTATACTATGTACCAAGGGCATAGGTACCTCAGAGGCCTGCCAGGGGCTGCAGCATATATTATGCCACCCCTGGGAGGCCATCCAAACTGACACCACAGGTCTGCTACTGCAGCCTGGGTAAGGTGGTGCATGCACCCCTTACTGTGGTATAGGTTACCTATATCACTAAAAGCATACACACATATAAACCTATAAGTCACTCCTAAGGCAGGCCTTATCAATCCTAAAGGCAGAGTGCATGGTTCCTATGTGAGAGGGTGCCCCTGCGTGAGCAGGGCCCCTCTGCAGCGTTCGGAGACCATCTCTGATGCTGTTTGTAGTGCAGCCTGACCATATACTCTTAAGCGCATTATATCCTCGCGGTAAAATGCTAACTTTGGAATGGCTGCACCTAAACATGTCGTGTTTGGTGTCAAACATCTTGGAATACTACCCCCCCGCCAATCCTGGCGGCGGGGGTAGCATTCCACCCTTCTAGAGGAAAGGCATGTTAACTCTGACGAGTCCGGTAACTTCTTTCCAGAGCCCTGGCATCACAAAATGGATGCTGCTGCCACAGACACGAGTCTGGCCTCCTGCTGCTGGACGAAACTCCGGCAGGGGAGGCCTGGACAATAGGTTTCCTGTCCCAGGGAGGTGTGACCACCTCCCCAGACAGGACAATGTGTATTGGGGCTGGGCGGGAGCACTTTCGGGTGCTTTGAAGTCCTGCACTGGGGGCACATTTGGTGTCCCGGTGCATACCCCAGTTCAAACCGGATCAGGGGCTCGCAGCCCCTGCTTTGGCGCGAACTGGACAAAGGGAAAGGGGTGTAGCCACCCCTCTGCCCTGACCCACCCATAGGTGGGGCCACAGAGTAGTCCATCTCCTATTTTTAGAATAAAGGTAGGAACCCAGTCCTTAGGACTTTAGATTATACCTGGACGAAACTCTGAAACTGAATCCTGGACCTTCGACGCTCTACGACAAGATTAGAGGACTGAAGAATCTCCCTTGGGGTCAAGGAGTGACTCCCCTGCTTGGCAGGCACCAAAGAAGCATCTGTCCGGTTCGCATCACTGAAGCTCCCGTCGGACGCCGAAGTCATCGCATCACCAGAGGTGGATTCTCAGACTTCCCCGAGGCTACCCTGAGTCCCCAGCAAAGCTGAGGCCCGTGGCTATCGTGGGTGACTTGAGACCGTGACCCCTGGACACCGAGCACACTTGCAAGTGCACCATCTTCTGGGTCTCCCAAGAAGTCGTGCTTTGGGCTCCGAGTAGCCCTAGCCTCCAGCACCACCTGCACCGAAGATCACTGGCCCCCACTCCACGAGTGTCCTGTAAGCCAGCTCCACGTGCGGCGTCACGAGGCTCCTTCGCGGTCGCTAGCCCGTTGGCTAGTAGCCCTTGACGAAGGCCAATCTTTTCTTTACTTGGCATCCTGGTTGCTCCAGGCCTGCCCTCACTTACCCTCGCTGGGTGAGTTCCCCAGACCTTGCTGGTCTGCATCATCGACGATCTACATCTTACTCGAGACTTGCCGTTGCCAAGGCTTGTTGGGTCCAATCCGGTCGCCGACACCTCAGCACTCGACAGACATCGAGCACCAGCCCGAATCCTGCTCCTGGTCGCCGACAACGCCTCCCGGACCTCGTGGCTGAAGAGTCAAGACGACTGTCACCGCACCTGAAGCACTCGACATCGGTGGGCATCTGTCCATCGCCTTCCTGGTCACTGGCTAGTGACCCAGACTCTGTCCCCTCTGCTTTCAGGTTCTTCAGAACTCCGATCCACTCTTGGATCCACCCGGACACTTTTCTCCTGGTCGCCAGCAGCACTTTGCAGCAGATCGCCATACGAAACGACGACGAAACCCGACCCCGAAAGGCACCTATGCACCCGGCTTCCCTGGGTGAGGTAACACGAGTACTCCGGTGCTCCCGTGGGTAGAGACTCTTCAAAGTCCTAGATCTCAAAGGGTTTTGTCCTAGTCCTATTTTAAGTGTCCCTTTCCTCTATTTTCCCGATCCCGACTTTCTCCATAGAAGTTAACGGCGTATCGCGGTTGTGTATTTACACTGCACGCGTCTCCCGTGGGTCCCCTGTGTCACTACCTTGGGTGGTTCCTTGTGGTCCAAGCACTTCTAGAGGCTCTAGGCCTAGTGTCTAGTTCAGTCGTGGTTCGCATACCACTTTATTGGTATATGGTTTGGTACGCCCCTAGGGCCCAAACGTGTATTTGTGCTATTACTGTGATTTAAGATCTTATAACCTATGTACTTCGAACTCTAGCCTCATAAAGAGACTAGAGGGGTGTGTTTAGTAATAAATACATATATTTTGAATATATACCTGGTGTGGTGCTCTTTCATTTGGTCACTCAAGAGATTATAGACTGGTAAAACAAGCTGCTTTACATTCCTTCAAGACTTAGCCTGAAGGCTGCTCTCCATAGCTACCACTAGGATAGCTTTCAATAAGGTTGTCTTTAACCTACCTACCATAAGAGTCGATTTGGACTGGTGCAAGGTGCCCACTATAATTAGTGGACAGCATATGCCAGGCCAACTTCTCACATTGGTGTGCAGCGTGTGGGATTCCAGCTTGCTATTGTTTTACCAGATAATCTCAATTGAATTGATCAACTGAAAACCACTAAAGGTACCTAAGGTACATATAATTTAAGCTTAGAATAACAGTAAGTTCTACTGAACTTAGAGTTGTGTGTTAAGGGATAGCACAACCCTTTCTACAACTCAAGAGAGTTTAGTAGGCCACACTAGAGTAGGTAGTGCATACACCACACCACACTAGTAATGTCTTTAAAAGCAGGATCCAAAGATGCCTTGCAGGAAGCCATGGAGCTTCCACCCTCCAAGTATGACACACTCCCATTCTTGGAATTGAGAGCTTTGTGTAACGTGAGGAAATTAAGGACAGGCCAAAGTCCCACCACCCAACACCTCCAGGAGTTGTTGGTGGCTTATGATCTTAGTAAGTCCTCAGAGACTGAAGGGGTAGGAGCAGAGGGTGGGCCAGCAGATGAGGAAGGGGCCAGGGGTACCACAACCCCCAGCCCCCCTCTGAAACTGACCAGGAGGGTGACAATGACCCTGACCTGGAAAACCCAATCCCTTCTGGGGAAGATGAAGATGAGGATCTGGAGAACCACACCTTTGTCCCCCAGGAAGGATTATGAGTGTGCTCAGAAAGTCTAGGTCTCCTTCTCAGGAGTCTAACCACTCTGGCACCTCCATAGGGAGCTCTGTTTCTTCTCACAGGAGGGAATCCTCTCATGAGAGAAGAAAGAGACTGGTCCAGTATGAGGAAACTCAACTGGAGATCAGGAAGAAGCAATTGGCTTTAGATAGAGAATCCCTAGATCTCCTTAGAGAGAGAAGAAAGTTGGGACTAGAGTCCCATGGTGGCAGCCATGTCCCTAGAGATAGGGAAAGGTCCTATGACCATAGGAACCTGAGCAAGATTGTCCCTCCCTACCAGAGTGGGGATGATATCCACAAATGGATAACTGCTTTAGAGAGGGCCTGTAAAGTACAGAAGGTCCCTCAGGAGCAGTGGGCAGCAATCTTGTGGCTCTCCTTTGCTGACAAAGGTAGAGACAAGCTCCTCACTGTTAGAGAGGAGGATGCTGACAATTACAAGGTCTTGAAGAGTGCTCTTATTGATGGGTTTGGCCTAACCACTGAACAGTACAGGTTGAAGTTCAGAGACACCCAAAAAGCACAGACTCAAGACTGGGTAGACTATGTGGATTGTTCTGCCAAGGCTCTGGAAGGCTGGTTGATGGGCAGTAAGGTGTGTGACTTCTCAGGATTGTATAATCTGATAATGAGGGAGCAGATTCTTAATAACTGTCAAAATCAGCTGTTGCATCAGTACCTGGTTGACTCTGATCTGACCTCTCCCCAAGAATTGGGAAAGAAGGCAGACAAATGGGTCAGAACCAGGGTGAAGCAGAAGGTACAGAACCAAGGTGGGGAAACCAAGAAGCAAGATGCTAAGAACTCTGACAAGGGTGGGGAGAAGGGTAAAGATCAAAAGTCTTCATCAGGCCCCCAAAAATCTTCTTCTGGTGGGGATTCCCAGTCTACCAAGGATAAAGGCCAAAGAAAACCATGGTGCAAGGTCTGTAAGCAAAAGACCCACTGGACCAGTGATTGCACCAAGTCCAAAGAATCCAGTCCAGCACCCACCAATGCCCCTAAGGCACCTGTTCCCCCTAGTACAGTTGGTGGAAGTGCTCCAGCAAAGGGTTTAGTAGGGTTCACCCTGGGAACTGAGTTGGGCTCTGACCTAGTTAGAGAACTGACTCAGGCTGTGTTAGTCTGTGATGGAGGCATGGATGTGCCCTCCTCTATGAGTCCCAGTAATCTGGGCAAGTACAGACAACAGCCTTTAATCAATGGACGAGAGGCTTTGGCATTTAGGGACACAGGGGCAAGTGTCACAATGGTGACACAAGACCTTGTGCTACCTGGGCAAGTTATGCTTGGTGAAATGTACCAAGTGACCAATGCTAGCAATGTCAGAACAGACCATACTCTGGCAGTTGTTAACTTCTCCTGGGGAGGGGTAACTGGCCTTAAGAAGGTTGTGGTAAGTGCAAACCTACCAGTCGAATGCTTGCTTGGCAATGACTTAGAGACTTCTGCTTGGGCAGAAGTGGAGCTCAGGACCCATGCAGAAATGCTGGGGATCCCTGCAGATGTGTTTGCTGTGACCAGGTCACAAGCCAAAATGTCTAGCACTGAACAGGCCTTGGATTCTGGAAGAATGGACCAAGTGCCTTCCAAGAGGAGGAGTAGTAGGGTTAAGGCAGTGCCTTCCCCCTTGGCTCAGGAGGAAGATCAGTCCCTTGAGGGGGATGATCTCAGCCCTGAAGAAGGAACTGTCCCAGAGGAACTTGAACCTGACCAGGTTGAGTTCTTGGGGACAGGGGGACCTTCTAGGGCAGATCTGAGCCAGGAGCAGCAGAGCTGCCCCTCCCTTGAACCCCTCAGACAGCAAGCTGCTGCTGAGGCTGCTGGGAAAGCTAGTGGTCCCCATACAGTGTATTGGGATGATGGACTCCTGTACTCAGAGAGTAGAGACCCCAAGCCTGGTGCTACCAGGAGGTTGGTAATACCTTTGAAGTTCAGGGGCTTCCTATTGACCCTAGCCCATGATATTCCCTTAGCAGGACACCTGGGCCAGAACAAGACTTGGGACAGAATTGTCCCTCACTTTCACTGGCCCCACATGTCTGAAGACAGTAAGGAGTTTTGTCGCTCCTGTGTAACCTGCCAAGCCAGTGGCAAAGCAGGTGGCACTACAAAGGCCCCCTGATACCACTACCTGTGGTGGGGGTGCCCTTTGAGAGGGTAGGGATTGACATTGTTGGTCCCATGGATCCCCAAACAGCCTCTGGGCACAGGTTTATCCTGGTGGTAGTGGATCATGCCACCAGGTACCCAGAAGCTATTCCCCTCAGGACCACTACAGCACCTGTGGTGGCAAGGGCCCTCCTGGGAATCTTCTCAAGAGTGGGCTTTCCTAAGGAGGTAGTATCAGACAGGGGTGCTAACTTCATGTCTGGGTACTTAAAAGCAATGTGGAAGGAGTGTGGAGTGACTTATAAGTTCACCACACCCTATCACCCACAATGCAATGGTTTAGTTGAGAGATTCAACAAAACCTTGAAGGGCATGATTAAAGGGCTCCCAGAAAAGCTTAGGCGTAGATGGGACATACTCTTGCCCTGCCTTTTATTCGCATATAGGGAGGTGCCTCAGAAGGGGTTGGTTACAGCCCTTTTGAACTTCTGTTTGGCCACCCTGTGAGGGGTCCACTGTGCTTGGTGAAGGAAGGATGGGAGTTACCTCTCAAGCCCCCAAAGCAAGATATAGTGGACTATGTACTTGGTCTCCGCTCCAGGATGGCTGAGTACATGAAAAAGGCAACCAAAAACCTTGAGGCTAGCCAGGAACTTCAGAAGGCCTGGCATGACCAAAAGGCTGTTCTGACTGTGTACCAGCCAGGACAGAAGGTGTGGGTGTTGGAGCCAGTGGCCCCAGCAGCTCTCCAAGACAAATGGAGTGGACCCCACACTATTGTTGAGCAGAAGGGTGAGGTCACTTACTTAGTGGACCTGGGAACACCCAGGAGTCCCCAAAGGGTTCTCCATGTCAACAGACTAAAGCCATATGTGGACAGGGCAGACATGGGCTTGCTCATGGCTACTGATGAAGGGCAGGAGGAAGAGAGTGACCCACTCCCTGACCTGCTCTCACAGAACCCTGACGATGGGTCAGTTGATGGTGTAGCCTTGGCAGGCAGCCTCACTACCCAGCAACAAACTGATTGCAGGCAAGTCCTCAATCAGTTTAGACATATGTTTTCACTGACACCCAGTCAGACCACCTGGTGCACTCATGAAGTGGACACTGGGGACAGTCTGCCTATTAAAAACAAGATTTATAGGCAACCTGACCATGTCAGGGACTGTATCAGGACTGAAGTCCAGAAAATGTTGGAGTTGGGAGTAATTGAACCCTCAGATAGCCCTTGGGCTAGTCCAGTAGTCCTGGTACCGAAACCTCACACCAGTGGTGGGAAAAGAGAGATGAGGTTTTGTGTAGACTACAGGGGTCTCAATGCAGTCACTAGGACTGATGCCCATCCCATACCCAGGGCAGATGAGCTCATAGATACTTTGGCCTCTGCCAAATATCTCAGCACATTTGACCTAACAGCTGGCTACTGGCAGATCAGACTAGCTGATACTGCAAAGCCCAAAACAGCATTTTCAACCCCTAGTGGGCATTATCAATTTGTGGTAATGCCCTTTGGTCTGAAAAATGCACCTGCCACTTTCCAGAGGTTGGTGAACACAGTTCTCACAGGACTGGAAGCCTATAGTGCAGCTTATCTAGATGATATTGCTGTCTTTAGCTCCACCTGGGAGGATCACCTGGTCCACCTCAGGAATGTTTTACAGGCCCTGCAAAAGGCAGGCCTGACTATCAAGGCCACTAAGTGCCAGATAGGGCAGAGTCAGGTTGTGTACCTGGGCCACCTTGTGGGTGGAGGCCAGGTTCAACCTTTGCAGAGCAAGATCCAGACCATCATGGACTGGACTGCTCCCACTACCCAGACTCAGGTGAGAGCCTTCTTAGGCCTGACTGGGTACTATAGGAGATTTGTCAAGGGGTATGGATCAATAGTGACACCCTTGAATGACTTAACTTCTAAGAAAATGCCCAAAAAGGTTCAGTGGACAGTTAGCTGTCAAAAGGCATTTGATGACCTCAAGCAGGCCATGTGCACTGCTCCAATTCTGCAGAGTCCTGATTACTCCAAGAAGTTCATTGTTCAAACAGATGCATCTGAATTGGGGGTAGGGGCTGTACTGTCACAATTGAATGAAGAAGGTCAGGATCAGCCAGTAGCTTTTATTAGCAGAAGGCTGACCCCTAGAGAGAAACGTTGGTCAGCCATAGAGAGGAGGCCTTTGCTGTGGTCTGGGCTCTGAAGAAGTTGAGGCCATACTTGTTTGGTACACACTTCCTGGTTCAGACAGACCATAAGCCCCTCTTATGGCTAAAACAAATGAAGGGTGAAAACCCCAAACTGCTTAGGTGGTCCATTTCCCTACAGGGGATGGACTTTACAGTGGAACATAGGCCTGGGAGTAACCATGCGAATGCAGATGGACTCTCTAGGTATTTCCACTTAGAACATGAAGACTTAACTGGGCAAGGTTAGTTTAATGTCCCTACGTTTGGGGGGGGTTGTGTAGGAGAGTAGGATCTGCTTCACATGGGTACCCCCACTTTTTGCTGATGCTTCACTGGTTTTCGACATTAGTCTGGCTGGGGCCCTGCTATTCAGAACCCCAGCCTAGCTGTTTCCTCTTTAAAAGGGTCTCCATGTGCCTTAGGCACATCACTGATTGGGATCTGGAGTGCCCTTATAAGTCCCTAGTATATGGTATACTATGTACCAAGGGCATAGGTACCTCAGAGGCCTGCCAGGGGCTGCAGCATATATTATGCCACCCCTGGGAGGCCATCCAAACTGACACCACAGGTCTGCTACTGCAGCCTGGGTAAGGTGGTGCATGCACCCCTTACTGTGGTATAGGTTACCTATATCACTAAAAGCATACACACATATAAACCTATAAGTCACTCCTAAGGCAGGCCTTATCAATCCTAAAGGCAGAGTGCATGGTTCCTATGTGAGAGGGTGCCCCTGCGTGAGCAGGGCCCCTCTGCAGCGTTCGGAGACCATCTCTGATGCTGTTTGTAGTGCAGCCTGACCATATACTCTTAAGCGCATTATATCCTCGCGGTAAAATGCTAACTTTGGAATGGCTGCACCTAAACATGTCGTGTTTGGTGTCAAACATCTTGGAATACTACCCCCCGCCAATCCTGGCGGCGGGGGTAGCATTCCACCCTTCTAGAGGGAAAGGCATGTTAACTCTGACGAGTCCGGTAACTTCTTTCCAGAGCCCTGGCATCACAAAATGGATGCTGCTGCCACAGACACGAGTCTGGCCTCCTGCTGCTGGACGAAACTCCGGCAGGGGAGGCCTGGACAATAGGTTTCCTGTCCCAGGGAGGTGTGACCACCTCCCCAGACAGGACAATGTGTATTGGGGCTGGGCGGGAGCACTTTCGGGTGCTTTGAAGTCCTGCACTGGGGGCACATTTGGTGTCCCTGTGCATACCCCAGTTCAAACCGGATCAGGGGCTCGCAGCCCCTGCTTTGGCGCGAACTGGACAAAGGGAAAGGGGTGTAGCCACCCCTCTGCCCTGACCCACCCATAGGTGGGGCCACAGAGTAGTCCATCCCCTATTTTAGAATAAAGGTAGGAACCCAGTCCTTAGGACTTTAGATTATACCTGGACGAAACTCTGAAACTGAATCCTGGACCTTCGACGCTCTACGACAAGATTAGAGGACTGAAGAATCTCCCTTGGGGTCAAGGAGTGACTCCCCTGCTTGGCAGGCACCAAAGAAGCATCTGTCCGGTTCGCATCACTGAAGCTCCCGTCGGACGCCGAAGTCATCGCATCACCAGAGGTGGATTCTCAGACTTCCCCGAGGCTACCCTGAGTCCCCAGCAAAGCTGAGGCCCGTGGCTATCGTGGGTGACTTGAGACCGTGACCCCTGGACACCGAGCACACTTGCAAGTGCACCATCTTCTGGGTCTCCCAAGAAGTCGTGCTTTGGGCTCCGAGTAGCCCTAGCCTCCAGCACCACCTGCACCGAAGATCACTGGCCCCCACTCCACGAGTGTCCTGTAAGCCAGCTCCACGTGCGGCGTCACGAGGCTCCTTCGCGGTCGCTAGCCCGTTGGCTAGTAGCCCTTGACGAAGGCCAATCTTTTCTTTACTTGGCATCCTGGTTGCTCCAGGCCTGCCCTCACTTACCCTCGCTGGGTGAGTTCCCCAGACCTTGCTGGTCTGCATCATCGACGATCTACATCTTACTCGAGACTTGCCGTTGCCAAGGCTTGTTGGGTCCAATCCGGTCGCCGACACCTCAGCGCTCGACAGACATTGAGCACCAGCCCGAATCCTGCTCCTGGTTGCCGACAACGCCTCCCGGACCTCGTGGCTGAAGAGTCAAGACGACCGTCACCGCACCTGAAGCACTCGACATCGGTGGGCATCTGTCCATCGCCTTCCTGGTCACTGGCTAGTGACCCAGACTCTGTCCCCTCTGCTTTCAGGTTCTTCAGAACTCCGATCCACTCTTGGATCCACCCGGACACTTTTCTCCTGGTCGCCAGCAGCACTTTGCAGCAGATCGCCATACGAAACGACGACGAAACCCGACCCCGAAAGGCACCTATGCACCCGGCTTCCCTGGGTGAGGTAACACGAGTACTCCGGTGCTCCCGTGGGTAGAGACTCTTCAAAGTCCTAGATCTCAAAGGGTTTTGTCCTAGTCCTATTTTAAGTGTCCCTTTCCTCTATTTTCCCGATCCCGACTTTCTCCATAGAAGTTAACGGCGTATCGCGGTTGTGTATTTACACTGCACGCGTCTCCCGTGGGTCCCCTGTGTCACTACCTTGGGTGGTTCCTTGTGGTCCAAGCACTTCTAGAGGCTCTAGGCCTAGTGTCTAGTTCAGTCGTGGTTCGCATACCACTTTATTGGTATATGGTTTGGTACGCCCCTAGGGCCCAAACGTGTATTTGTGCTATTACTGTGATTTAAGATCTTATAACCTATGTACTTCGAACTCTAGCCTCATAAAGAGACTAGAGGGTGTGTTTAGTAATAAATACATATATTTTGAATATATACCTGGTGTGGTGCTCTTTCATTTGGTCACTCAAGAGATTATAGACTGGTAAAACAAGCTGCTTTACATTCCTTCAAGACTTAGCCTGAAGGCTGCTCTCCATAGCTACCACTAGGATAGCTTTCAATAAGGTTGTCTTTAACCTACCTACCATAAGAGTCGATTTGGACTGGTGCAAGGTGCCCACTATAATTAGTGGACAGCATATGCCAGGCCAACTTCTCACACTGATGTGCAAGGATGTGCAAGGAAAGCGTCAGAACGGATGACCACTGAGAGGGTGGGAGACCTATGTTACACCAGTTAACCACAAACAGGGCATTTGGGCAACTAATATTTGTATGCTGTTGTTTTGAAAGAGCCACAGGCCATGTTTGTCAAGACTTTTTTTTCACACAGAATATACTTTATTATTCAGCCATCCACTTAACAAAATTACCCAATAGCTTTATTGATTTACTTATTCCTTATGTTGACACTTCCGAAGAAGTTAAAAAATGAGAAATATAACAGTTCTCTCTCGTTAACAGCATCCTTTGCGAACTGTGGAAAGAAAGTGAATGAGCCGAGACCCTGTTTCAACCCCGCCTTGGGCCCCCCAGTGTCCCTCGTGCCTCTGCGCCTCCCCATGCAGCAGCCCAGTGTACAGCAAAGTGCCCTTGCCATGACCCCGTATTTTCTGGAATGTCCGAGGGCAGTTCCTTCCTTCATATAGCGCCTTCTCTCCATTCAAGCCTGCTCCCCGAACCTACCTCCCACGAATGAGTGCAACGTCTCTTCAGGAGACGTTTTCAACTGAAAACTAACGGCCCAGTATTATATAATCAGAGCTTAATTTGAGGCGGTGCTTGCAGGAAGTGGCCACGGACATACATTTTATGGGTCCCGGATTTGTTACTGATGATCAGACTTCAACCCAGAGCAGGCGAGAGACCGGTAAAAAATGTAGAAAGAAGGAGGGAGACAAAGATAGGAAAACGGTGACATAGGACGAAAGCAGGGATGATAACGAGACAAGAAGTGTTGGTTGGTAGAAAAAAAAAGAGACATGAGGTGAAATAAAAACTAAAAGGAGTTGGTATTGGACAGCCTAAACCCCTGACAGCGACGGCTGCGACCTCCTGACAAAACCGGTAAGTACTTCAAACCGAACTGGGCGTTGTGGCACGGTGTGACACTCTCGAGGGGTATAACTTTCTTTCGCTCTATTGTAAAGCGCTCTGACACCTCTGGGTAATGTCCGCGCTACATAAATATGCATAAATAAATAAATACGGCCCACGGATGAGGGGAGGCCTTGGAGCTTTCACGTAAAGGCACTCCTAAATGTTCATAAAGCTCTGGGGGCGAGTGACTTGCTGCCCTCCCCTCGCCTCCTGTCGGTCTCTTCACTTCTTTAATGCTTAAAAGCTCCGCTTTGCTTTAGAATCCTCCTTCTCCAGGGGCGTAGCTGTCAGTAGTGCGGCAGGTGCAGTGGCACCGGGGACCAAGGAGTGTTAGAGGCCCACTGAAACCCAGTTATGGCTGAACATGACTATCCAACCAGCGGATTGGGAGGCCTGTGTTGCTGCCTACACCAGGGCCCAAGGCACCCTTGATACTCCATGGCTTCTCTCCCCCTCTCTAGCTCTACAAGTCTCACCAACCCCCCGCCAGGAAACTAAAATGGCTTTTCTGATCCCAGCGTTGATTAACCTGGCGTCTCTGCAGGAGTTATTGATTTTAATCCTTGGATACGGTTTAAACAGGAGAGCCAACAGAGTCTCGGGACTCGGGGGGGTTTATGGAGGAGACTCGCCCCCGCCCATGTCCACAGATCCACCAAGCACTACCCTCTCCGCTTGGCCTGTCCGGGTACCTGTTGGCAGATCCGGCTCTGATGACACCAGTCGCTGCTCTCTGCTTTTCACTGTGTTCTGCCAGCTCTTGGAACCCTGCTTTGGTGCCGCAGGGCACTACAACGTGGGTCTGTTTAACTCCTTCGGAATCATGCTCTTCGGTACTGAGGTAGACCCAGAAGTTTTAAAACTGCAACATCTGTCATCATGTTTTAATTGGCCTGACTGAAGAACCGCTTTCGAATCTCAGTGCAGAGGGTCACACGGGGGCAGCGTGCGCGCTTGGTGCTTTGCGAGTCTGGTGTAACAACACTTTCCGGGGCTGCGTTTGCTTCCATTCCCAGGCCAGCTCTGGTCCCACCAGACATGTCATTAAGTGGCATGTTAGGGACTGGCACGCGCTGGTATGGTTTCTGAAAGGAAGAGCAGATTCCCAGGGCTTTGAACTTCACCCCTCACCCCAAGGAGCGTCTGTAAACTTCTGCTTCCAGCTCCCGCTGATACTGTCTCTTCTAGGCGCTATGAGGCCATACTATTGGCAGGGTGTGTCAAATGGTAGTATACGACTTTAAATGGAAATATAGAGGTGCAGGTACTCTCAACTTAAGAGTACCTGTTTGCCCCTGAGAAGTGCCAGTACTCTCCCATTAAAAGTATTACTACATTTTATATAAAATCTTAAGAGACATTGATTTATTCTCATGTCAGAGACGCCTGCGCATCGTTCATTCACCGCATGGGCACATCCAGGCGCTCGCTGTATTTGTACCGTTTCTCGCAGCACCGGCGAGAACAGCAGCGGGCTGAACAAAAGCTTTGACATATTGGTAAAGCATCGCCGCCTCCGTCAGCACGCGCCTACGTCAGAGTTGCATGACGTCACAACATATTAGTCTAATGGCGAATAACCAAACAGTTTGGAAACTATTGGCATTCCGATTAGATTACTGTAAACATGTCTAACGTTGATCAGTATTTTAACAAGCAGTTCTACTACTGCGGGTTGAAAGGGCGGTTCCCACCCAACGACGGGTTAACGCCACAGGTTCATTAAAAAAATTAATAGGCCTGCCTATTTTTGATTCCACCCCGTACCTCGTTCGTCCATCGCCCGACAGTTCCTGCCTCTATTTCACTCGTGCAGGTTTCCCTCAACCCTGAATTTAACCTATGTTGCAGCGTTCCCGTCTTTCTCTCCACCCTACCGCTTCTGACGTGCTCTCTCCCACTGCGGGTCAAAGTCCGATGATGAATAGTAAACCTGGGTCCCAAAAACGGAGTGCTGCTACCCACCACCTGCAAGCAACCACCGGCACAAATTACGCACTGGTTGTCACCGAACTACTAAAAAAGGCGGCGCCAGTGCTTTAAATGGGCACATACTGCCCGGTACTTCTTTAGATTGAAAGGGCGAGTACCGGCACTTCTCAGCACTGCTCCATTACCTTGTCCTCACTGTGGAAAGATCACGGGCTTCAAGCGAAGAGTGAAGAGGCAGGAATAAGAGGGCGGGGGCAGGTAAAGCCCAGTTGATGAACAAGAGGAGAAAGAAGTGAATGCGACAGGCATCCATGCAAATGCCAAAGTTACAACTCAAATGCGTCTTACGGGGAGGGAGTGGATCGAGAAAGTAAACTGAACTATTTATTAAAAAGCGATTCGGTCAGTGAGAGCGAAAGGAGGGCCGAGTGAGAAATCGGGGGCAGGTGGGATGGGAGGATATACAAAACAAGTCACTAACATGCAAGCTGCGTGGTGCGCGCGCGCTCGTGTGACATCTGACAGATAACAGATGGCACACTGCGCGCCCCGGCTCGTAACTGCAAGCCGTAGGCCTGGGCGGATACATTTCTTGGGAAAGGCGGGACATGCACCCGCCTTTGCCCAATTGCGTGCAGTCTTTGCACGCAAAGCCCAATAGGAAAAATACACCAAAAAAACACGCACAGGCGTGTGAAAAGTACTGAGTAAAGCTTGAAGCCCTTACAAAAAGTCTCGCAGAGCAGCGCATGCGCGCTGGCTCAGTCGAGACCTAACAAGTTTGACGAGGAGAGGAGGAGGCAGCAGGGGGAGGGGAGAGAGGAGGGGGCCTGCGCCTATTTCCCTTGCGGGAGCGAGCAGGGGCACCATCTGTTTGCAAGTTAATTACAAACAGATGGTTTCAAAGCTCGCTCCCGCAAGGGAATCGCCAAACGTGCATGCGTTGCCATTGAAAGCAATGCAAAGCGTGCACGTTTTTGGCCGAAAAAGTGAATCGATTCCTAAAGGTCTCCTCCTATGCAGCACATGCGCGCTGCGTAGGCGAGACCTAAAAATCAATCCAGATATCACTTCAGCAGTACAAGCGTCACACATCAATAAAGCCTGACTTCAGGGCTTTGCAGTAAAGTATGCAAAGAATGTTTACGCTGGTATATGATGGGCTCTCTAAAGTCTCAGTACTAAGAGTTTCTGATCAGTACATACCAAACAGGTTTTCCCGACATGGTTTAGTCAAGGCAGCTTATGAAGGAATAGCTTAAGCTGGTGTCTCAGCCACTTTACACATGCTTAATGAGAGCTACTGATGGCCTCCTCTAGAACCAAAAGCAATATGACAATATGTACTGCAGGGTAAAGTATGTCACTTATCAATACCGTCTGTGTTTGTTCGGTGCCCACTTGTATCTCTCCTAGAAGCAGCACCCCCTTTGAGATGTTATATCTTGAGCACATTGGTCCACTACCATCAATAAATCAATATAAATTCATATTTGTACCTGTATATTTGTGTGTGTTAGGCAGGGCCACAGCACCAAGCCATGGCTAACCCAGTTGCAAAAGATCAGTTGTGACTTGTATCAATGGATGAGGTGTATGCATTTCACTCAGATCAAGGAACAGCTTTGCTTCCAATATGCCAGCAGCAGCGCTTAGTAGAACTCCAGTTCTCTCACCTGTTCAAACCATAATCAAAAGTAGAAGTAAAGAGGTCAAATGGCATCTTGAAACAATCATTGGCTTCAAAGGTTTTAAGTAATGGTGAATCATAACTGAATAACCTACATAGCACCCAAAGAATATTGAATAACTTGCAAAGGTGTGTATTACTCAAATGCCTTATGAAATACTACTTGGATACAAGCAGGATCTCCCAGAAGGCGCAGGTCCTCGGGATCAATCAAGCATTGATCTGATACAGGATTTGCAAAAGCCCAGACACCACCTGTATAGAACACAAGCTCCTCCTCACTCAACCCCCTCCTTGTCTGCTGATACTAATGGCTGGCTGCCAAAGGTTGGTCACCTTGATTCAGAGAAAATTCCTTAGAAAGAGATTTTTGGACCTACGTACTGAGAGTCTTTGCTAGTAGTTGGGACAAAAGTCACAAGAGATTTGATACTGCTGCTGTAACCTAGTTCAAAGAAAAAGAGGCCTATATCGCCCTGATTCACTGAAACCCCATCAACTGGGCCTTTCACAGTCATCTGACAGTGACACCACAGGGTCTACAGATCACACAACAATTGGAAAATTCTCTGCATCCGTGCCAAGAAACAGTAAGCACTTTGCTTGTCGAGGGTGAAAAGGAGCATAGCATCTGCACCTGAAAAGGATACACCCAATATCAATATCAAACTTAATGAATCTTACACCAAAAACGTATTAAATAAGGACTGAACTACCTGAGTATGAGACTTCCAATCCCAAGCAATTTGAGATTGAACATCTGACTTTTAGCATTAGTTTCCACTTACAGAGGTGTGAACTGGCTCAATGTCAAAGTGTGGCATGGCACGACATGTGGGCTGCATGCAGGCATGCACTCTATGAATAGAGGTGCCCCCTGGAATTTTCCTTGGATGTTGGGTCCATCCTGAAAGTCACTGCATTTGCCACATGGATCACAATGGTGGCATTCTTCACTCAAGCGGTGCATGGACATTATTTTCAATCAATCAATCAGGGTTTTTTTAAAGCGTGCTACTCACCCGTGAGGGTCTCAAGGCACTGGGGGGACGAAGGCAGCACCGTTTAGACGAAGAGCCAAGTCTTGAGGGTTTTGAAGATGTGCAGGGTGGGGGCGCACCTGATGTCGATCTGCAGCTCGTTCCTGGTCTTGGCCGCGATGTAGGAGAAGGTTCTTCCACCAGTTCTTGCTCTGCAGATGCGCGGGGGTTCGGCGAGGTCGGCGGATCGGAGGTTCCTCTTTGGTACGATGGGACAATATGCGGTAGCCTGTACCATCCTGTCATTGGGCTTGAAAGAGCAATGAGGAACTATCTTTCCCTCGCTTACTTGAAGCTACTGGGGTGTGTGACGTGTTAGCAAGGGAATGGGAGAGACAGAACACAGCTCATGTGCTGCTTAGTCCAAACCCACTGTGTTGATATGTGTCTAGAGTCTGTCATGTCCTGTGTAGAGGATGTAATGCATGTGGGGTAAAAGTGCTATGCTGGAAATGGCAATAGATAATACATCATCGGGTCCCAGCCGGGTAGCCGAATGCTACCCAGCTGTGCTACGACACCTGTTTACAGTGGAGCAGGTTTGAGGTGTAAGTGAGTGTGATGAAGTGAGTGAAATATGTCAAGATACCTCCAGATTTCTACCCGTTACTTTATTCGTGGTGATCTGGGGTATGGTTAAAAAGACAAGAGAGTGGATAAAAAGGCTACAAGTACTATGTGTAGCTGTTTATTATCCTCCGGTCGACATGTTTCAGCCTTAGCAAAAATTATTCGGGCTTTCTTCAGGACCTCTCTAAATAAAGTGAGTGATGTGAGAAAATGTGAGTGGTAAAAAATTACCATGTGAACAGCATTTTTAACACTCACGCTAAGGAGTGCTATTTATGCGACGAGGACTGACGGTGTGTAGGTCCTCTTAAAATGTAGAATACCTGTAAAGGAAAACAACATAACAAAATACAACATGTAAGGAAAGCATTCCACAGATATCGCTAGTACTGGTGGTTGATATATGGTGCTCACAACGTGCATTCCATAAATATCGCCAGTACTGGTGGTAAGTATCATGTGCTAAATACTTAGCGAGGTGTCAGACATATATGTACCAGGTAACCACTTTTACACATGCCGTACCATGCACACTACACAACACTTAAATGCCATGCACACTGTACAGCCTGTTGAGTGATAGTGCCTTCTCACTTTGTAAGAAAAGGGCGCGTTGTCCTCTGTTTTGTTTATAAACAGGGGCAGAGTCTAGTCTGTAGGATTTGTGTGGTTAAAAATCCTCCCATGAGAGCTATTGCGCTACCTTTTGCGCTGTGAACATGCTTATAAAAAGGTGCTTATATACCGATATCCAGCGCCATGTGACAGTTTTGCCATATATTTCAATTTATGTGAACTTCTTAAATAATTACATTGATTCTGAAGTAGGCGTTCGTATCTGGTCCCGGGGGGGAAGCAACACCTCTCTTAAGTCACATACTACGGAAAATGGGTTTAAAAAACTGAGAGAATCAGTGAAAGTATCTCTATTTACTGGCTTGATCTTGAAAGGCACTTTTATGAAACGAATCAAGCGGGCATGCAGCAATAACGGACCGCTGTATACTGGAAAGGTCTACGGAAAATGGGTTTAAAAAACGGAGAGAATCAGTGAAAGTATCTCTATTTAATGGCTTGATCTTGAAAGGCACTTTTATGAAACGAATCAAGCGGGCATACAGCAGTCACGGACCGCTGTATACTGGAAAGGTCTTACTTGTTGTGGTGGTGTCTTCCGCGGAAAACCTAATGCGGGTCCCCTGGGTCAGGCTGGCAACCGCTACGGATCCCGAGTGTTGTTTTTATCTACCGAGCTCCGGCGTTCGGAGCGATTCTGGAGGGGGCGTGCGCGTCATCACGCTAACGAGCGTGTGACGTGAGGAGGTGCGGAAGAACTAGACCGCCACTTATTGGAGTGCTAGTGGCTCCTGGAAGGGTTGTATGCCGGCAGAGCGCATGTGCGTAGTGCGGGGATTGCGTCCCAGGGATTGAAATGCTGTATTGTATTGTAACTAAAATGAAATTCAGCAATAAATACTAAATTACGTTTAGGATTGAATACTAAATTACGTGTTGAATTAAATAAATAAATAAATAAATTGCATGTTCTAAGTTTGCAGATTCTAAGCTGCCAGGTTGGTCTAAAACAAGCCACCATAAGGATGTCAAGTCAATATATTTCTAATATCACGCAAATCATTATTGCGTGTATCCTTGATTTGTGTTAATTTAAATTAAATTAAGACTGGTAGTTATTAGCGCTGAGGGTTGGAGGAACTCCAAAGACAAACCATCACGTGGTTAATCAGTCAATATAGTTACAGTTTTGAGACAGTTGTTATTGCGTTTATCCCTGAGGGGGTGAGTCCAAGAGATAGGCAATTATGTGCAGTCATAGTCGCTTCTGTCACAGGGGAGACATCTGTGGAGAAACGTGTCAATCTCTAGCTGGTAGAATAATGAGCCTGTAGGGGATGGCCTTATACTAAGGACAATGGGTCCTCTTGTTCCGCTAAGTAAAGGTAGATAGTCACATAGGCTAGTATCATTAGAGAAGTAACTGTGAAAGATTGTATCAGTCTCTCTCTGGTAATGAATCTCTGTAGGGGTTGGCCTTATATTGTGAACAGTAAATCCTTATGCTCAACGGTTAAGGCAGTTCCAGGGTATGTTATCGTTGAGCCCCTGGATGTGGGTAGACATACGATATATCCATCTCTGTTCTTTGTCCAGCAACTCTTGCTGGATATTGGTTGTGTTCCGGTCTAGTTGTTCAATCACTACCCACTGCATATCATTGGGAGTATGATTCTGCTCAAGATAGTGGTTTGTCAAGCGGTATATGTTGCGCTTTCAGCGGATGTTGCTCCTGTGTTCAACAATTCTTGTTTTCACTTTGCGGCTTGTCAATCCAACATGCCTTAAGCTGCACGGGCAAGTTATGAGGTATATGACGTTTAAGGAGTTGCAGTTAGTGTGTCGACGGATCTCCCAGGTTTTGCCCGGTTCTAGGCTAAGGGTTTTGGTGGTTTGTGTTAGATGACACACGCTGCAATCGCCGCATGGGTGATGTCCTGTTATCTTAGGTAAACCCCAGGCATTGATTATTGTATTTTCTTCGTGGTTCTGTTGTTTTTGAGGTCTAGTATGCACCAGACTGTCCTTAAGGCTCCTCCCTTTTCTGTATGAAAATAGAGGCTTTTCCCATTCAAAATTGCCGGTGTTCAGTATAGCCTAGTGTCTTTGTACTATTTTGGCCACCTGGTTTGACACGGGGTTATATGTCGTGACGCAAGTTAGGGGTGCTGTGGTCTCAATGTGTGTTTTAGGTTTTAACAGGCTTTCACGATTTTGATTACGCGCTCTTTTCTCAGCCTTCCTGGTTATTTGATTGGGATAACCTCTACTGTTGAGTTTAGTGGTCAGCATTTTTGCCTGATTTTTTAAATCATTTAGATTGCTGCAATTCCTGCGTAGCCGTAGGTATTGGCCATAGGGGAGATTCGCTCTCAAGGGACCAGGGTGGAAGCTTGTGTAATGTAATAGTGAATTTCTCGCTGTTGGTTTGAAGTGTGTCTTAGTATCCAGAACACCGTTGTAATGTGAGATGTCAAGGTCTAGAAAAGTGATAGTACTGTTACTTATTGTGTTTGTAAATTTCAGGTTAGGATCACACTCATTGATCCATTCCAAAAAGTTTTTTAATGATTCTTCTGTTCCTTCCCAGATGAGGAACACGTCATCAATATATCGTTTGTAGAAACGTATATTACCTGCGATGGAAGTGTTAATCAGCAGGATTTTGTGTTCAAAGCTGAACACATACAGTCCCGCTACGCTAGGGGCAAATGTGCTCCCCATAGAAGTGCCAAACGTTTGTAGGTACAGTTGGCCTTCAAATTCAAAGTAGTTGTGCTTCAGAGCTAGTTCCGCACATTTCAAAATGAATGTCTTCGGCGTTTGGTAGTCCCAGTTACTGCTGTCTAGGGCCGTTCTTAATACCCCCAGGGTGTCGTCCTGCGGGAGGCTCGTATAGAGACTCTCTATATCTAAGCTTACTAAGAAGCTTGTATTAGGGTTAAATGTCAGATCCTTAATTTGTACTAAGAGGTCTTTTGTGTCTCGTAAATACGTCGCCGTGCCTTGCACCAGTGGTTTGAGGAAGAAGTCACAGAAATTGGAGAGAGGCTCTAAGATAGAGCCTATGCCGGACACTATGGGGTGGCCTGGTGGTGGGATTTTGTTTTTGTGCACTTTGGGGATGGTGTAGAAATAAGGAATTTTCTCCTTTGAAGTAGTTAAATATTGGGCTTCTTTTTTACTAATGTGGCCCGGTTTTCTGCTTCAGGGACCAATTCATGAATGGTTTCTTTCAGTCTGGGAGTAGGGTCCTCACGGATTGGTTGGTAGTTCCGCCTATCAGATAGCAAACGTAGGCATTCATTTTTGTAAGCTGTCTTGTCTTGTAGGACTATACCTCCTCCCTTGTCCGCTGGCTTGATAACCACAGTCTTGTTCTCTTTCAGTGTGGTCAGTCCTTCCCATTCCTTTTTGGTCGTGTTTTTAAATGTCTTATTTTCTGACAGGGCTTCGTTGTCTTTGAAGACAGCCTGCTCGAAAGCTGCGATTTCCACCGGTATGGTGGAAGGTGGTGGCATGAATGTAGACTTCAGTTTGAAGTCAGTGTCTCCTTTCTCTTGTTCATCGGCCTCGTTCTCTTGTTTAGAAAAGAAAGCTTTTAATTTCAACTTTCTGAAGAAGTCCGCCATCTCACAGTGGAGGCGGAATTTGTCCAAGCGGGGCGTTGGAACAAAGCCCAAGCCTTTGTTTAGTAGGTTCATTTCTGTTTCATCCAGTACATGTTGGGAGTAGTTAGTGACTAGGTTTTGCTGGTGCTCGGTCCCGTGCGTTGTTCCTTGGACCTGCTCCTGGTGTGTGCTCCTTCTTGTGAGTCGTCCTCCCAGTGTACCTGTGCTTGTCTTCGTCGTTTTCCTCGTCCCCTCCGGCCATTCCCTAAAAAAGGAAACCTTTGGTTGGGATTCATGTAGGGAATTTGTGGGGGTGTAAAGGGTGGGTTTCAGCCATACATCATTTGTGGTGGTATCTGGTGAAATGGCTGTGTGAATTGCATGTGGTTGCCTGGTTGGCCTTGGTTCCAGGGTTGTTGCCATTTGTTGGCTTTTCCACGTCCTCTTGTCTTGTTCTGGTAGCTACTAGAGCTGGAGCCACTGCTGTTTGACGAAGCATCATCAGAGCTATAGGACTGTTCACGGTTCTTTTGAGGTTGATAATCTGGTTCGGAGTAGGGATATGATTTTGCATATGAGAACTTTTTAAGATCTTTCTGAAAATTCTGGATTTTTGACTGTGTCAAGTTCTCCTTATATTCCTGCATTTCCTTATTGACTTCATCTAGCTTTTTTTTATGTGCTGTTAGAGTTGTTTTAAAGTGGCTTTCTGTTGTCTGGATCTCTATTAAATACGCATCCCCCAGTCTTTTTGCTGTTTGGATTATCAGCACAATCCAATCTCTTGTGCATCGCCAGGCAATTTTGGCCCAATCCCTGCGAAATGCGGCATCCTCAAGGAATATTCTCGGGGCGTTGGTGACTATCAGCCCTCTAGGAGCAGTGTTAGCTCTCAGATATTCTGTGAGTATAACCCTGTGAAGAATGGTTCGAATGTGATTGCGTTTCTTTTCGGTAAGTGATTCCCAATCTGTACTTTGGGAAATCGTTCTCGCTATATTAAGATCTGCCATCAGCGGTGGTGCTGCTAGGATGTCACTGATTGTCTCATCTGAAAAGGTTAGGCCCAGATTCTCAGCCATGGTGTATACTACTCCGGCAGATTGAGTTGAAAAAAAGGGGGAGTCAGGGCTCTCGCAGCTGTGCGCTGCCAATTATTCAAAACCAAAATGGAGAGCTAGGACACTAGGACGGCCGTACTTGTCCCTGTGATTTATAATATAACCAAAGAAGACGGCCAAGAAAAATGACTGTCTGACATTAGGATGTCTGGCACCTCAAAGGTTTGTTAAGAAAACCCTCACACACAAACCTGGTTGGTGTCATGCTTCATCATCGGGTCCCAGCCGGGTAGCCGAATGCTACCCAGCTGTGCTACGACACCTGTTTACAGTGGAGCAGGTTTGAGGTGTAAGTGAGTGTGATGAAGTGAGTGAAATATGTCAAAATACCTCCAGATTTCTACCCGTTACTTTATTCGTGGTGATCTGGGGTATGGTTAAAAAGACAAGAGAGTGGATAAAAAGGCTACAAGTACTATGTGTAGCTGTTTATTATCCTCCGGTCGACATGTTTCAGCCCTTAGCAAAAATTATTCGGGCTTTCTTCAGGACCTCTCTAAATAAAGTGAGTGATGTGAGAAAATGTGAGTGGTAAAAAATTACCACGTGAACAGCATTTTTAACACACGCTAAGGAGTGCTATTTATGCGACGAGGACTGACGGTGTGTAGGTCCTCTTAAAATGTAGAATACCTGTAAAGGAAAACAACATAACAAAATACAACATGTAAGGAAAGCATTCCACAGATATCGCTAGTACTGGTGGTTGATATATGGTGCTCACAACGTGCATTCCATAAATATCGCCAGTACTGGTGGTAAGTATCATGTGCTAAATACTTAGCGAGGTGTCAGACATATATGTACCAGCTAACCACTTTTACACATGCCGTACCATGCACACTACACAACACTTAAATGCCATGCACACTGTACAGCCTGTTGAGTGATAGTGCCTTCTCACTTTGTAAGAAAAGGGCGCGTTGTCCTCTGTTTTGTTTATAAACAGAGGCAGTGTCTAGTCTGTAGGATTCGTGTGGTTAAAAATCCTCCCATGAGAGCTATTGTGCTACTTTTTGCGCTGTGAACATGCTTATAAAAAGGTGCTTATATACCGATATCCAGCGCCATGTGACAGTTTTGCCATATATTTCAATTTATGTGAACTTCTTAAATAATTACATTGATTCTGAAGTAGGCGTTCGTATCTGGTCCCGGGGGGGAAGCAACACCTCTCTTAAGTCACATACTACGGAAAATGGGTTTAAAAAACTGAGAGAATCAGTGAAAGTATCTCTATTTACTGGCTTGATCTTGAAAGGCACTTTTATGAAACGAATCAAGCGGGCATGCAGCAATAACGGACCGCTGTATACTGGAAAGGTCTACGGAAAATGGGTTTAAAAAACGGAGAGAATCAGTGAAAGTATCTCTATTTAATGGCTTGATCTTGAAAGGCACTTTTATGAAACGAATCAAGCGGGCATACAGCAGTCACGGACCGCTGTATACTGGAAAGGTCTTACTTGTTGTGGTGGTGTCTTCCGCGGAAAACCTAATGCGGGTCCCCTGGGTCAGGCTGGCAACCGCTACGGATCCCGAGTGTTGTTTTTATCTACCGAGCTCCGGCGTTCGGAGCGATTCTGGAGGGGGCGTGCGCGTCATCACGCTAACGAGCGTGTGACGCGAGGAGGTGCGGAAGAACTAGACCGCCACTTATTGGAGTGCTAGTGGCTCCTGGAAGGGTTGTATGCCGGCAGAGCGCATGTGCGTAGTGCGGGGATTGCGTCCCAGGGATTGAAATGCTGTATTGTATTGTAACTAAAATGAAATTCAACAATAAATACTAAATTACGTTTAGGATTGAATACTAAATTACGTGTTGAATTAAATAAATAAATAAATAAATTGCATGTTCTAAGTTTGCAGATTCTAAGCTGCCAGGTTGGCCTAAAACAAGCCACCATAAGGATGTCAAGTCAATATATTTCTAATATCACGCAAATCATTATTGCTTGTATCCTTGATTTGTGTTAATTTAAATTAAATTAAGACTGGTAGTTATTAGCGCTGAGGGTTGGAGGAACTCCAAAGACAAACCATCACGTGGTTAATCAGTCAATATAGTTACAGTTTTGAGACAGTTGTTATTGCGTTTATCCCTGAGGGGTGAGTCCAAGAGATAGGCAATTATGTGCAGTCATAGTCGCTTCTGTCACAGGGGAGACATCTGTGGAGAAACGTGTCAATCTCTAGCTGGTAGAGTAATGAGCCTGTAGGGGATGGCCTTATACTAAGGACAATGGGTCCTCTTGTTCCGCTAAGTAAAGGTAGATAGTCACATAGGCTAGTATCATTAGAGAGGTAACTGTGAAAGATTGTATCAGTCTCTCTCTGGTAATGAATCTCTGTAGGGGTTGGCCTTATATTGTGAACAGTAAATCCTTATGCTCAACGGTTAAGGCAGTTCCAGGGTATGTTATCGTTGAGTCCCTGGATGTGGGTAGACATACGATATATCCATCTCTGTTCTTTGTCCAGCAACTCTTGCTGGATATTGGTTGTGTTCCGGTCTAGTTGTTCAATCACTACCCACTGCATATCATTGGGAGTATGATTCTGCTCAAGGTAGTGGTTTGTCAAGCGGTATATGTTGCGCTTACAGCGGATGTTGCTCCTGTGTTCAACAATTCTTGTTTTCACTTTGCGGCTTGTCAATCCAACATACCTTAAGCTGCACGGGCAAGTTATGAGGTATATGACGTTTAAGGAGTTGCAGTTAGTGTGTCGACGGATCTCCCAGGTTTTGCCCGCTTCTAGGCTAAGGGTTTTGGTGGTTTGTGTTAGATGACACACGCTGCAATCGCCGCATGGGTGATGTCCTGTTATTTTAGGTAAACCCCAGGCATTGATTATTGTATTTTCTTCGTGGTTCTGTTGTTTTTGAGGTCTAGTATGCACCAGACTGTCCTTAAGGCTCCTCCCTTTTCTGTATGAAAATAGAGGCTTTTCCCATTCAAAATTGCCGGTGTTCAGTATAGCCCAGTGTCTTTGTACTATTTTGGCCACCTGGTTTGACACGGGGTTATATGTCGTGACGCAAGTTAGGGGTGCTGTGGTCTCAATGTGTGTTTTAGGTTCTAACAGGCTTTCACGATTTTGATTACGCGCTCTTTTCTCAGCCTTCCTGGTTATTTGATTGGGATAACCTCTACTGTTGAGTTTTGTGGTCAGCATTTTTGCCTGATTTTTGAAATCATTTAGATTGCTGCAATTCCTGCGTAGCCGTAGGTATTGGCCATAGGGGAGATTCTCTCTCAAGGGACCAGGGTGGAAGCTTGTGTAATGTAATAGTGAATTTCTCACTGTTGGTTTGAAGTGTGTCTTAGTATCCAGAACACCGTTGTAATGTGAGATGTCAAGGTCTAGAAAAGTGATAGTACTGTTACTTATTGTGTTTGTAAATTTCAGGTTAGGATCACACTCATTGATCCATTCCAAAAAGTTTTTTAATGATTCTTCTGTTCCTTCCCAGATGAGGAACACGTCATCAATATATCGTTTGTAGAAACGTATATTACCTGCGATGGAGGTGTTATTCAGCAGGAATTTGTGTTCAAAGCTGGTAAGTATCATGTGCTAAATACTTAGCGAGGTGTCAGACATATGTACCAGCTAACCACTTTTACACATGCCGTACCATGCACACTACACAACACTTAAATGCCATGCACACTGTACAGCCTGTTGAGTGATAGTGGCTTCTCACTTTGTAAGAAAAGGGCGCGTTGTCCTCTGTTTTGTTTATAAACAGGGGCAGTGTCTAGTCTGTAGGATTCGTGTGGTTAAAAATCCTCCCATGAGAGCTATTGTGCTACTTTTTGCGCTGTGAACATGCTTATAAAAAGGTGCTTATATACCGATATCCAGCGCCATGTGACAGTTTTGCCATATATTTCAATTTATGTGAACTTCTTAAATAATTACATTGATTCTGAAGTAGGCGTTCGTATCTGGTCCCGGGGGAAGCAACACCTCTCTTAAGTCACATACTACGGAAAATGGGTTTAAAAAACGGAGAGAATCAGTGAAAGTATCTCTATTTACTGGCTTGATCTTGAAAGGCACTTTTATGAAACGAATCAAGCGGGCATGCAGGTCCAAGGAACAACGCACGGGACCAAGCACCAGCAAAACCTAGTCACTAACTACTCCCAACATGTACTGGAAGAAACAGAAATGAACCTACTAAACAAAGGCTTGGGCTTTGTTCCAACGCCCTGCTTGGACAAATTCCGCCTCCACTGTGAGATGGCGGACTTCTTCAGAAAGTTGAAATTAAAAGCTTTCTTTTCTAAACAAGAGAACGAGGCCAATGAACAAGAGAAACGAGACACTGACTTCAAACTGAAGTCTACATTCATGCCACCACCTTCCACCATACGGGTGGAAATCGCAGCTTTCAAGCAGGCTGTCTTCAAAGACATCGAAGCCCTGTCAGAAAATAAGACATTTAAAAACACGACCAAAAAGAAATGGGAAGGACTGACCACACTGAAAGAGAACAAGACTGTGGTTATCAAGCCAGCGGACAAGGGAGGAGGTATAGTCCTACAAGACAAGACAGCTTACAAAAATGAATGCCTACGTTTGCTATCTGATAGGCGGAACTACCAACCAATCCGTGAGGACCCTACTCCCAGACTGAAAGAAACCATTCATGAATTGGTCACTGAAGCAGAAAACCGCGGCCACATTAGTAAAAAAGAAGCCCAAAATTTAACTACTTCAAAGGAGAAAATTCCTTATTTCTACACCATCCCCAAAGTGCACAAAAACAAAATCCCACCACCAGGCCGCCCCATACTGTCCGGCATAGGCTCTATCTTAGAGCCTCTCTCCAATTTCTGTGACTTCTTCCTCAAACCACTGGTGCAAGGCAAGGCGACGTATTTACAAGACACAAAAGACCTCTTAGTACAAATCAAGGATCTGACATTTAACCCTAATATAAGCTTCTTAGTAAGCTTAGATATAGAGAGTCTCTATACTGAGCCTCCCGCAGGACGACACCCTGGGGGTATTAAGAACGACCCTAGACAGCAGTAACTGGGACTACCAAACGCCGAAGACATTCATTTTGAAATGTGCGGAACTAGCTCTGAAGCACAACTACTTTGAATTTGAAGGCCAACTGTACCTACAAACGTTTGGCACTTCTATGGGGAGCACATTTGCCCCTAGCGTAGCGGGACTGTATGTGTTCAGCTTTGAACACAAATTCCTGCTGAATAACACCTCCATCGCAGGTAATATACGTTTCTACAAACGATATATTGATGATGTGTTCCTCATCTGGGAAGGAACAGAAGAATCATTAAAAAACTTTTTGGAATGGATCAATGAGTGTGATCCTAACCTGAAATTTACAAACACAATAAGTAACAGTACTATCACTTTTCTAGACCTTGACATCTCACATTACAACGGTGTTCTGGATACTAAGACACACTTCAAACCAACAGCGAGAAATTCACTATTACATTACACAAGCTTCCACCCTCGTCCTTTGAGAGAGAATCTCCCCTATGGCCAATACCTACGGCTACGCAGGAATTGCAGCAATCTAAATGATTTCAAAAATCAGGCAAAAATGCTCACCACTAAACTCAACAGTAGAGGTTATCCCAATCAAATAACCAGGAAGGCTGAGAAAAGAGCGCGTAATCAAAATCGTGAAAGCCTGTTAGAACCTAAAACACACATTGAGACCACAGCACCCCTAACTTGCGTCACAACATTTAACCCCGTGTCAAACCAGGTGGCCAAAATAGTACAAAGACACTGGGCTATACTGAACACCGGCAATTTTGAATGGGAAAAGCCTCTATTTTCATACAGAAAAGGGAGGAGCTTTAAGGACAGTCTGGTGCATACTAGACCCCAAAAACAACAGAACCACGAAGAAAATACAATAATCAATGCCTGGGGTTTACCTAAGATAACAGGACATCACCCATGCTGCGATTGCAGCGTGTGTCATCTAACACAAACCACCAAAACCCTTAGCCTAGAACCGGGCAAAACCTGGGAGATCAGTCGACACACTAACTGCAACTCCTTAAACGTCATATACCTCATAACTTGCCCGTGCAGCTTAAGGTATGTTGGATTGACAAGCCGCAAAGTGAAAACAAGAATTGTTGAACACAGGAGCAACATCCGCTGTAAGCGCAACATATCCCGCTTGACAAACCACTACCTTGAGCAGAATCATACTCCCAATGATATGCAGTGGGTAGTGATTGAACAACTAGACCGGAACACAACCAATATCCAGCAAGAGTTGCTGGACAAAGAACAGAGATGGATATATCGTATGTCTACCCACATCCAGGGGCTCAACGATAACATACCCTGGAACTGCCTTAACCGTTGAGCATAAGGATTTACTGTTCACAATATAAGGCCAACCCCTACAGAGATTCATTACCAGAGAGAGACTGATACAATCTTTCACAGTTACCTCTCTAATGATACTAGCCTATGTGACTATCAACCTTTACTTAGCGGAACAAGAGGACCCATTGTCCTTAGTATAAGGCCATCCCCTACAGGCTCATTACTCTACCAGCTAGAGATTGACACGTTTCTCCACAGATGTCTCCCCTGTGACAGAAGCGACTATGACTGCACATAATTGCCTATCTCTTGGACTCACCCCCTCAGGGATAAACGCAATAACAACTGTCTCAAAACTGTAACTATATTGACTGATTAACCACGTGATGGTTTGTCTTTGGAGTTCCTCCAACCCTCAGCGCTAATAACTACCAGTCTTAATTTAATTTAAATTAACACAAATCAAGGATACAAGCAATAATGATTTGCGTGATATTAGAAATATATTGACTTGACATCCTTATGGTGGCATGTTTTAGACCAACCTGGCAGCTTAGAATCTGCAAACTTAGAACATGCAATTTATTTATTTATTTATTTAATTCAACACGTAATTTAGTATTCAATCCTAAACGTAAATTAGTATTTATTGCTGAATTTCATTTTAGTTACAATACAATACAGCATTTCAATTCCTGGGACGCAATCCCCGCACTACGCACATGCGCTCTGCCGGCATACAACCCTTCCAGGAGCCACTAGCACTCCAATAAGTGGCGGTCTAGTTCTTCCGCACCTCCTCACGTCGCACGCTCGTTAGTGTGATGACGCGCACGCCCCCTCCAGAATCGCTCCGAACGCCGGAGCACGGTAGATAAAAACAACACTCGGGAGCCGTAGCAGTTGCCAGCCTGACCCAGGGGACCCGCATTAGGTTTTCCGCGGAAGACACCACCACAACAAGTAAGACCTTTCCAGTATACAGCGGTCCGTTACTGCTGTATGCCCGCTTGATTCGTTTCATAAAAGTGCCTTTCAAGATCAAGCCATTAAATAGAGATACTTTCACTGATTCTCTCCGTTTTTTAAACCCATTTTCCGTAAGACCTTTCCAGTATACAGCGGTCCGTTATTGCTGCATGCCCGCTTGATTCGTTTCATAAAAGTGCCTTTCAAGATCAAGCCAGTAAATAGAGATACTTTCACTGATTCTCTCCGTTTTTAAACCCATTTTCCGTAGTATGTGACTTAAGAGAGGTGTTGCTTCCCCCGGGACCAGATACGAACGCCTACTTCAGAATCAATGTAATTATTTAAGAAGTTCACATAAATTGAAACATATGGCAAAACTGTCACATGGCGCTGGATATTGGTATATAAGCACCTTTTTATAAGCATGTTCCCAGCGCAAAAAGTAGCACAATAGCTCTCATGGGAGGATTTTTAACCACACGAATCCTACAGACTAGACACTGCCCCTGTTTATAAACAAAACAGAGGACAACGCGCCCTTTTCTTACAAAGTGAGAAGGCACTATCACTCAACAGGCTGTACAGTGTGCATGGCATTTAAGTGTTGTGTAGTGTGCATGGTACGGCATGTGTAAAAGTGGTTACCTGGTACATATATGTCTGACACCTCGCTAAGTATTTAGCACATGATACTTACCACCAGTACTGGCGATATTTATGGAATGCACGTTGTGAGCACCATATATCAACCACCAGTACTAGCGATATCTGTGGAATGCTTTCCTTACATGTTGTATTTTGTTATGTTGTTTTCCTTTACAGGTATTCTACATTTTAAGAGGACCTACACACCGTCAGTCCTCGTCGCATAAATAGCACTCCTTAGCGTGAGTGTTAAAAATGCTGTTCACGTGGTCATTTTTTTACCACTCACATTTTCTCACATCACTCACTTTATTTAGAGAGGTCCTGAAGAAAGCCCGAATAATTTTTGCTAAGGGCTGAAACATGTCGACCGGAGGATAATAAACAGCTACACATAGTACTTGTAGCCTTTTTATCCACTCTCTTGTCTTTTTAACCATACCCCAGATCACCACGAATAAAGTAACGGGTAGAAATCTGGAGGTATTTTGACATATTTCACTCACTTCATCACACTCACTTACACCTCAAACCTGCTCCACTGTAAACAGGTGTCGTAGCACAGCTGGGTAGCATTCGGCTACCCGGCTGGGACCCGATGATGAAGCATGACACCAACCAGGTTGGTGTGTGAGGGTTTTCTTAACAAACCTTTGAGGTGCCAGACATCCTAATGTCAGACAGTCATTTTTCTTGGCCGTCTTCTTTGGTTATATTATAAATCACAGGGACAAGGACGGCCGTCCTAGTGTCCTAGCTCTCCATTTTGGTTTTGAATAGATAATACAACAATTTACAGATTCAACTGTGGAATTCCCTATTTGGTTGTATATCATCTAAAAAGACTTGTCCTGTCCTCTCTGTAAGACATGGTATGCAGTACTAGTTGTCTGCGGATATTCAGCTGTTCTGTGAACTTATTGAAAGCAAGTTTAAGACAGGTCCATTAAAGAGCCTACTGAAATAATTTTAACAAAACTTTAGAACACATGGTGGAAGGTTTTTGAATTCCCTTGGCCTAGATTTATTAGATCATGCATTGAGAGGAAAACTGAGAGCACTGGAGTTTTGAAATGCTACTTGGTGGAAACCCATAACCTTCGAGTGCCGGAATCTCAACACAACCAAATTAGGATGAAAGTTAAAAAATACTAAGGGGGATATTCTCAAGAACGTGCAATAATCATCCCAAAAAAAGGCTAAGGCACGTTTTCATATCGCCGTCTATCGTGGGAAAATAACTCCGTGTCAACGTCGTATTCTCAACACGGCGGTAACATGCGATAGTCTCCCGATAACGCGTCAAATGTCCGCGATACAACTACCGCGACGGCGATAAAAAAGGAAACCCGAACGTGAAAAAAGTTGCGATGGGCCCAACCGCGATAGAAAATTCGGCGACAAGCAGCGCCAGGCTTGCAATTCCCACGTCAGGCGGGAAAAATCAGTACAAAAGCAGAAATAAAAACAACAAACAAAAACAAAACAACTGCGAAGCACAATGGAGGTAGCCGGAGCAGGAACAGAGGATGAGCAGAACCCCACAAGCCCCCCGGAGGACCAGGCCGGGACCTCGGGGTCAGGGAAAGACAAGGACAGGAAGAAGAGGAAGACGCAGTTCAGTCCGCAGGAAAACAGGATCCTGATAACGGAGGTGATGAAATACCATCAACAACTGTTTGTCCCCTCCAATGTGTCATTGGCGACAAAAAATGGAATATGGCAGTCCGTCGTGGACAAGGTGAATGCAATCGGAGTGCTGAGGAGGACAATGGAAGAGGTCAAGAGGCGCTGGAATGATGTGAAGCGCAAAACCAAGCAGAAACTCTCCAACAACCAGAAGGCAGCAATGCAGACTGGAGGTGGGAGTCCAGCGCCACAGGAGGAGCTGGACTGGATGGAGGAAATGGTCTCCACAGTCATCAGTGTGGAGACGGTGGCAGGAGTCGGGGGACCGGACACTGCTCGACAGGAGTCGACACAACAGCAACAGGGTGAGTAATGACCAGGGACTGGGGGGATGGGGGGAGATGGGCACAATGGCACACATGCACAATTAAGCATAGCACAGTGAACACCCATGATTACTCTGGAGCATGTCCCTGATCCCCTTGGCACACTGCAGCACACCTAGAAACTGCAAGTAGGCCCCCGTCCACTATGTGCCCAGAGGGGGCCCTCCCCACACATCACTAATCTCACAACAAACCCATGCACAAGTACAAACACACATCCGTGATGTTGTCGAAATGTCCACTGTCCCGCATCAAATAGGCAGCTCCTCCCAAACAGTCACAATGTACATTGTCATGCAGTTTGTATGTAAACCTGTACAATGCGTCAACATACATGTGAAAACAATGTTAAACTGCATCTCCCCTTTACATTGCAGAGGGTGAATCAACACCTCCTGCCGAGCAGACGGTACACCTCTTCACTGATGATGAAGAGGACCTCCCCTCCATCGACACCGACGCCCTCCAACGGCTCATGGACAGCTTTGGCACCCCACCTCCAGGAGCAGGGCAGCCCAGCTGCATCAAGGAAACCCCACCTCCTGCACAGACCACACAGCAGGAAGCACCCACCACCACAGCTGTCTCCCAGGACCCCCACGAACAACACATGGCCTTCCAACACCGTGTGTTAGAGGGCCAGGAGAAGATGGCTGATCAGGTGCGGGTGGGGTTCGACCTCATGGCAGCCAAACCAGATGCCATACGTGGGTGTCTAAGTCCCATCAGGGACCACTTACAGTCCCTAACGGACACCCACAGTCCGCTCCATGCTCTCCAACGATCCATGGCTGACATCGCTGGAGTCCTGACTCTGAGACAAGGACAACTGTCTAGTCAGAGTGGCTCCATCGATGTCAGCCGGGAGTTGGGACACATGCGGAGGATCATGGAGAACAGGGAGCGGATGCAGGCGGAAAGAATGGCTGCCACGGCTGCACACCAGCGTGATGTAGCTGGGATCTACCATGCCCTGCAGATCCTCATCATGGCATTGCTGCCACGAGGCCAGGCGCAGATGAATGCTGCTGCTGCTTCGACATCCACATCTCCGCCCCCTGATGTGTCAGTGCCTCACAGTGCGGCAGACAATCCACCTCCGGCACCTGATGTGTCACTGCCACACAGTGCGGCAGCCAATCCACCTCCGGCCCCTGATGTGTCAGTGCCACACAGTGCTGCAGAGAAAACACCACCACCCACATGTGAGGCACATGAGACATCAGAAGGACGAAGATGCGGATGAATCTGCCTTACTGGTAGTAAGGAAGCGGTAGCATTCTTCTCCGCCATATGGCCTGTTTCTGCTTGGTTCTGCCCTCTGCATCATCACATTCCACTGCCCCCCGATGCACTCTGCGACACTCACCTTGGACCTCGACATGGATTGCCATATTCTGTTTGGTCACCAATGACACAGCTATCAGACTGCGGACTGAACTCTTCCTCTTCCGATGTACTTGTCATTCCCTGAGGGACTCTAGCTGGCCCTCCACAGGCCAACAATGTAAAGTGGGGTTTGCTTGGCCCTGTACTGCTCCAGCCACAACACTCCACTGAATGTGCATTAAACAATCAAATTCACACGGATGTGTCATGTCTATGATCATTCAAGTATGGAAGTATGGATGAATGTAGGGTCAGTGATTCCCCCTTACGTCCATGTTGCAGATGTTGTGGGACTTGAGTCACAGGGTGCAACATTACCGATTGCGGACCGGGTTGCGCCGACACCACATCAGAGACACACGCATTAGTTACCTTCTTGTCCAGCCCAGAACGGAACCACGCCCAGAGCGCCGGGGTCATCATTCACACCCCTACGCTGGACTGGCATACGCCAGGCCAACCCACTCCGCTTACGCTTACAGGGGGGGACACAATGCTACATGTCCCAGGTCTTCCCTGTAGGATCTGCTGATCACAGGTCTAGTTGTCAGCATGCCACAGCCACTCCCTGAGGGCTGGTTCACACCCACACCACACCCATCCAGCACATGCGTCACAGGACATGTGACCCTGCCAATAAAAGGGGCCGGGTGCACGTGCCCGAGGTTATTTCCACTATCTAGCTGAGTGTGTCCGTGTGGTTATTATTTATGCATGAGGGCCTAGGACCCTACCACATCACATTCCCCACTACCGGAGGTGACATGATGGCGTCCGCACGACGGGACCCAATCATAAAGGGCCCATGACTTGAGGTGCACAGAGTTGGTGGCATCCAAGGCACTTAGGCCGGCACGGGCCTACCGCCACATGGCGATGACTTGAGGTGCACTGAGTTAGTGGCACCAGAGCTGAGTGGGTGTGCAGCCTGCGATGATGCGTAGGCCTCAATTCGCCATCCTGCCAATCAAGATTCATTTTGAATTGTGATCCCAGCTGGACCGCAGTGTACGCCGAGGGCAGCAGGCTGCACAGACATGACTCCGCGGCGCGGTGCTGCAGGGTGCGCTGGGGGCCTGTGGCGCGGAATCCAGCGATCGGCTTAGGAGGTTGCACCGGCACGTGGTGGGCACTCTTGGAGGCTCAGCTGTTTTGATCCACACTGGGGAGTTTGCCCCCCACATGCCGTAGGAGGACCATGGCCACCACGTCTGATTTTCAAGTGAGGATGTATCCTATTCTCCGTTGAGTATTTCGCCTCTGAGCGTGATCCCCTTCAGACTGGACTAATATCTCTAAATCGTCCACTTATTTTTGAACCTTAACACTAGTGGAGTCGGATTATCTCCCTGTTTACCTATCAGCTGTATCGTTTCTTACATTTCGACTGTGTCTTGAGCATTCTTGTCAACCGATTCTTCCTCTGCTGTTGACTATTTCAGATGCCTTCTATTCAGGCATATCTATTGTTTTTCTTGTGTCCCACAACTGATCTGATCGCCCTGACGAAGGTGTGACCCACATTGGGTTAGACACCGAAAACGCGCGTTGGCGCTGGAGAACCTTGTGCCTCCGTTTATTTCCACCTTCTATTACAAGACGACACATGAACTACTATTGACTGTTTGATGCCTATTTTGTATCTTATATCATGAATGTGAACCATTTTGAGTTACGACCTTATTATAAATTGTAAATTCCTTTTGAGTGTGTAGAGTGTATGTGTATGGCTGTATTAGTGTTTTGAATGTGTTTTGAATGTGTGAATGTGGGACCCTGTATATATTTGTTCATATTGAAATGTTTTTCAATTTCTTGCTATTTACTTGAATTTTGATAAAATAGTATAAACAATAAAAAATAAAAAATAAAAAAATAAAAATATATATATTTTCTACCCCTTTTGATTGATTCGTGTTGGGGTAACTTTTTCTGTTTGCATGGCGATGTTTTAAAGTATCAGTGACCTCATGAGCACCTCATAATCACTGTTCAGGCAGTTTGGGTTTCTCTAGATTGTTTTCTGGTTCCCTCCCCTGTTCCCTCTGCCTGCTAGCCGCCTTCAGGGGCCCCCTTCTGTAGTAGTGGTCACTCTTGGAGACACGCCGGTGGCGGCAGGTGAGCATTGAGGCCTGGGTGCGCAGGGGCGGGCACTCATCGCTGGTTGGCGGATTGGTCTGGGGACCAGGGCTGGGGTGCAGCAGGCGCACAGGATTGCGTGAGGCACCACCGGTCACGGCGGTGCCCTCGTGGCTGGGTGGGGGAGTGAAGGTGCAGGGGTATCAAGCTGATACAAACCGTGATGCTTACAGGTATGAGTAATCCTGCATCATGAGACCGTAACAGAAGTTAGTGTGACCGTAACCTTCCTTTTCTTTCCTACGAAGGTTACGACCACACGTACTTCTGTTACGGTCTTTTTGTGCAGGATTTGTCTTTCCTGTGAGCATTCCGGTTTGTCGAAGTGCTATACACTGTACCAGATTAGGTTTGTGACTATACGGACGCTTGACCATTGTCACCATTTGTCCAACAGATTTCTGGATACTGACTTCCGGAGTATGGAATGGTATTGGGGAGTTCCCGCAGCATATGCAGTTACTTGAATCCACACGTTGCCCTGATGAAGTTCCCCGTTGGGCGTTGGCTGTGCTTTTCGTATTGTTTATTGTTGTATTTGTAATAAAGGACTGTTTTTACACTACTGTTGACTGCTGGACTTCATGACCGTGCGCACCCCCATTTCAGTTACTACAGTTTTGGATCTGGGGCACAGTGGCGTCTGGCAACGGCTGGCGTTGGGGTTGGTTGCGCAGGAACACTACGAATTGGAACTGTCATGTGGTGCGGTGTCAGGGGCCCGCCGTTGCTATTGTGGACATGCATCCATGACATGGGTGAGGACGTATGATAGGGCTGGCCGTGAGACTCCTCCGACTCTGGCAGTTGTTGTTTGGGAGGTACCAGGGGCTAACAGGTGCAGCACAGCCAGCAGCTTCGTCTGCGGAGGGATGGTGGTTGTCCGCCGTGTTGGTACCGTCAGCCTGTGGGCAATGTGGGTCAGGATGCGGAGGATGGTTGTCCTTTTGTGCCTGTAGTGGGCAATGACTTCCTCTGGCGTTGAGTCTCTGAGGCTGGTGGGTTTTGGGAACGTCCGCTGTCCTGTTCTGTGCTGCCTCTGTGGTAGTCAGGGGGGGGCCTGGGGGTGGTTGCGGTGGGTGTTGTGGCCCTCTTGGGTCTCCAGGCTGCACGATCATTGTCTCCATGGCATCTGTTGGTCTTCAGATGTGGCTCTGGGCTGGGCTCCCTTTCTACTGCAGTTTGTCGTCCTGCTTAACACCAGTAAAAGGCAGGTGTTCAATCCCTGCTGCTAACGCGCCTTATCGTCTGTTTTTGGATCGCAGATCTGGCTGGTCGTTGTGAATGTCGCGAAGTGGTGTTTTCGTGTGTTTTTGCACGGGAACGCCTACTCTGCATATCATTAGCGTTAGTTGTCTCTCTCATCCGTGGCGATGTTTTTTGCGGCAGCTATCGCTGGAAAACTGGCGATGTGGTCAGTTTGCACCAGCTTGGGAATGGGGCGATAATTCTTTCGCCACTTTTGCTGCGCTAAAGTGCCGATAACTCGGCGATAAGTGCTTGAGAATATGCCCCTAAGAATCAAAAAGAAGCATCTATCGTACTGAGACAACTGGCACCTGCATGGAATCAGGCAAGTGTTTAATGATGGACCAAAAGGCCAAGTTTGTAGCTCTGGAACACTATATAAAAGACTTTAGTTGTCACACTTGAGGTAAAAGTAGTTCTATTGGTGGCACCTGTGAAAAGCATGCCCGGTCTTAATCCCTAACTTAATAATTAATATTACCTGGTTCTTGCTCTTCCAGCAGGTACGAAGAAATAAACGGGTATCCGTGATTCAACAGAAACTCTGGAGTTGTGGTGTCCTAGGATCTCAAAGATGGAGGGCACAATGAAGCTCTATCGGAAAATGTGTGAAGGCTGGGGATCGGCTAGTTGGGAGTCTGAAGAAATAGAGCCTGAAGAGATGCTGCTTCCTCCTATTCAGAAGTCTCAAATGCAAGGAGAGAGGTCCAGACTAAGTGTGGCTTTTATACTGAGTCACACCAAAGAGCTGGAGCCAGAGGACATCTATAGCCAAGTAGAGAGTTATTTGCTGAGTGTGACTTTAAGACTGAGCCATCCATACTTGTCTTCCACATGGACAAGGGCATCACAATTATCTGGCTGATTTTATTGAGCCAAAACTAGTTGATGTACAGCTGCATCAGCAAGCTTCATAATTTCACATAAGCAAGGTATGTGTCTGCATCAACCTGACTACTATTCCACTACTAGGCGATGCCTTAGGTGAAGAGCTCAAATACCAGACCCTGGGACCAACAGAGACTCAACTTTGATGATGTTGCCTTGCAAGACCCTTTGTCAGAGAATGGGAGCAAGACATTGTCAAGAACTTCATCATTCCTTGACTTCAATTATGCAGTACATTCACATTTTCATTGACTATTCATATATACATGCTTTTCTTGCAAGTCTGCAGCATCCTGAGAAAGCCAAATGAGGTTTGATTACACTTGCAGCCTTGAAGCTTATTCAAAAATCATATTTCACAGAAGCAGCTAATAGCCGCTGTCCGTGCAGGTAACAGCGGTGGGGCGGTGGGGCCGTGTAAGGGGGGATTTCGAGGGACGATGCCGAGGGAAAATTATTTATTTAATTTTCCCTCTGCATCGTCCCTCGAAATCCCCCCTTACACGGCCCCACCGCTGTTACCTGCATGGACCGTGGCTGGCAGCTAAGCGCATTCGAGAAACTAATATGTATATCATCAAGGATTCACAGAAAATTGTATCTAAAAGCCTTTGCTTGATAACTGAGTGTATCCTATATTTGATCTTACATTGTTCACGTTTGAAATCATAAAAAAAACATTATAAATGCTTAAAAGGGTACAAGAGCAATGAACAGCTGATTTTGCTTTCCAATCTGCTCCACAGACACTGAAGATGTACCATGTTCCATGGACTATTCTTAATGATACATCTTCATTTCTGCCACATGATCAGGATGCTCAACAATATGCACTGAGTAAGAAAAAATGTAATGTATGCATTATTGTCCGTACAAAGTTTTGAATTGTCTCCACATTCACCAAATGACAAGCCTAGTCCTCCTTGACTGATAAATGCTGTAATTTCTCTTATTCTTATAACAAGGACGTTTGAAGGTCATTCAAGGCTAAGCACAATGCAATTTTCCAACATTTAACCTTCGTTATCAAGCACATAAAAACGAAGTAATTATCCATTGTGTACTTCACTCATCTGTACGCACAGTACCTTGCATTCAAAATGTGACTTCACTGTTTCAGAAATCAAATGTTTACTTAATGGCACACCTAAACCTAGCATCTCTGGAGTTGTGATGCTTGTAGCAAATGGCTTTTATTTGGTTTGGTTTCCTATGATGCCTTGTTTACAAGGTCAGTTCATTTACATGGTAACTATAAATGAACGCATTAACTGTTGTAGGTTTTGAACTTCTTCCACCACCTCAAAAGCAATGTCAGTAATTTATTAGCCTTATATTAACAATTTTTGTATGCAAATCCTACCAAATTAGCACACAATATTGTTATTGCTGAAGTAAAACGATAAAGTCTTCTACTGCTGTTGCATATTATGTCGTGCACACAAAACAGAGTACAACAAGAGCAAATCATTTGCTATAAACAGCTAATCTGAGTTTGGTGATGCTTTCTTTTTTTTTAACAGAGTTTTATATAGACCTGACCCGAATCGGGTATCAGAGCGCTTTACATAGAATCAGTTGCGTTACATGAGGAGACTTTCATTTCTTTTTTTTTTGTTAGGCATGGGGAAGATTAAGTAATTTGCCCAGAATCACAGGATGTTCAGCGTCATTGCCGAGACACGAACCGAGACACGAACCCGGTTCCCCAGATTCGAAGTCGACCGCCCTAGCCGTTAGGCCAACTCCTCTGCAACACTTACTGTTCAACGACACAACTGCTCGTGACATCACTGGCCTTCATTTGACTTGACTACTGCAGCAGTCTTCTGGTGGGCTGTACCTAGGCGCCTCTAGACAAGGCTGCTACCTGCACTCTGTTTAACATACCTCCTCCCCTGCCGACACCAATCCACCGGGATCATTGCCAAGAAAACGGCCATAACTGCAAATGACTGGTAATAACCTTCAAATCCGTAAATAGTGTTGCTCTTAGCTGTCTGTCCCACCATATCCTGCTACACAACAGCTCCAAACCTCCAATCTGCTGATCAGTCTTTCAGTTACACTCAAGCCACCCTGTGCAGGGTCCCGGGTCCGAGCCATTTCCATCACTTGTGCCGTCAAATCACTCCGAGTTCGGAACTGCAATGACAATATTATTTGCAGCAACAAAAAGCTGAAGATGGCGAAGCACCCACCATTGTAGTAGTAGATAACAGGCGTCTGATATATGTTGTGTGTTCCCTTAGCCAGGGGTCTGACACATTTCTTGTTGTTCGTCTTGTCCCTCCCAGTTCAGCCAGTGGTGCTGCATAACATAAAAAAACATAGCCTAGCCTAACATAACATAACAGCATAACATAACAAAACATAGCATAACATAACATACCATTACATAACATAACAAAACATAGCCTAGCATTGCATACCATTGCATAGCATAACATAACATAACAAAACATAGCCCAGCCTAACACAACATAACATAACAAATCATAACATAGCATAACAAAACATAACATAGTATAGCATAACATAACATAGTATAGCATAACATAACATAGTATAACATAACATAGTATAACATAACAAAACATAGTATAACATAACAAAACATAACATAACAAAACAAAAACATAACAAAACAAAACACAGCACAACACAACCTAGCCTAACACAACATAACACAGCCTAGCCTAACAACATAACACAGCCTAGCCTAACACAACATAGCCTAACACAACATAACAAATCATAGCATAGCATAACAAAACAAAACATAGCATAGCATAACAAAACATAGCATAACACAACAAAACAAAACATAGCATAACATAACAAAACATAGCGTAGCATAACAAAGCATAGCATAGCATAACAAAACATAGCATAGCATAACAAAACATAGCATAGCATAACAAAACAAAGCATAGCATAACAAAACAAAGCATAGCATAGCATAACAAAGCATAGCATAGCAAAGCAAAACATAGCATAGCATAACAAAACAGCATAGCATAACAAAACATAGCATAGCATAACAAAAAAAAGCATAGCATAGCAAAGCAAAACATAGCATAGCATCACAAAACATAGCATAGTATAACAAAACACAACAAAACATAGCATAGCATAACAAAACAGCATAGCATAACAAAAAAAGCAAAGCATAACAAAACACAACAAAACATAGCATAGCATAACAAAACATAGCATAAAAAAGCATAGCATAACAAAACATAGCATAGCATAACAAAAGATAGCATAGCATAACAAAACAAAGCATAGCATAGCAAAACACAACACAACAAAACATAGCATAGCATAACAAAACATAGCATAACATAACAAAACATAGCATAGCATAACACAACAAAGCATAGCATAGCATAACAAAACAAAACATAGCATAGCATAACAAAGCATAGCATAGCAAAACAAAGCATAGCATAGCATAACAAAACATAGCATAGCATAACAAAACACACCAAAACATAGCATAGCATAACAAAACAAAACATAGCATAACAAAACACAACAAAACATAGCATAGCATAACAAAACATAGCATAGCATAACAAAACAAAGCATAGCATAGCAAAACAAAGCATAGCATAGCATAACAAAGCATAGCATAGCAAAGCAAAACATAGCATAGCATAACAAAACATAGCATAGCATAACAAAAAAAGCATAGCAAAGCAAAACATAGCATAGCATCACAAAACATAGCATAGTATAACAAAACAACAAAACATAGCATAGCATAACAAAACAGCATAGCATAACAAAAAAAGCATAGCATAACAAAACACAACAAAACATAGCATAGCATAACAAAACATAGCATAAAAAAAGCATAGCATAACAAAACATAGCATAGCATAACAAAACATAGCATAGCATAACAAAACAAAGCATAGCATAGCAAAACACAACACAACAAAACATAGCATAGCATAACAAAACATAGCATAGCATAACAAAACATAGCATAGCATAACACAACAAAGCATAGCATAGCATAACAAAACAAAACATAGCATAGCATAACAAAGCATAGCATAGCAAAACAAAGCATAGCATAGCATAACAAAACATAGCATAGCATAACAAAACACACCAAAACATAGCATAGCATAACAAAACAAAACATAGCATAACAAAACACAACAAAACATAGCATAGCATAACAAAACATAGCATAGCATAACAAAGCATAGCATAGCAAAACAAAACATAGCATAGCATAACAAAACATATTATAGCATAACAAAACACACCAAAACATAGCATAGCATAACAAAACAAAACATAGCATAGCATAACAAAACATAGCATAGCATAACAAAACAAAACATAACATAGCCTAGCCCAGAGTTCTTCAATCTGTGGGGCGCGCCCCCCAGGGGGGGCGCGCCACCATCCCAGGGGGGGCGCGCGCTCCACCCGAAAATCTTACCTTTGTTGTCTTGTTTTTCATCTGTCCCACGTCGCAAGTTATCACCCATTTCAAATGGGGATTTTTGATTGGGTGCTGCTCCCGCTTTCTCCAATCAGCACGCAGGAACGTCACCAGTGACGTTCCACCAATGAGGGGACAGCAGCTGAGATTGCAGGAAGTGCCGCGAAATTTGCAGGCATAAAGCTCCTGCTTTCTACTTTTGCTGACTTTTCTTCCTGGTTTCCTGTGAAGGCTTCCCTACATGTTCCCGTCGCCTCGCTGTGAAGGACTGCTGAAATCTGCACAGGTAAGAGGGCTTTCTCGAGGTCTGGGGGTGGGGGAATGTTGGGCTGATGTTCGGCCGTAACGGAGGTTTGGAGGGAGGGAAATCGATGGGGCACGACGTGCCCATGCTTCTGCAATTTCACGGGGTTAATTCCTAATGCTTCAGCTGTAGTGGGAGGCAAGGAGTCTCCTCTGCTAAAACCGAAAGCGAACGAACGATTCGGTTTTAGCAGAGGAGACTCCTTGCCTCCCACTGCAGCTGAAGCATTTCAGCTGTTGGAATTTAACCCTGTCCAAGGAGGATGTAACTTTCAGTGGAAGTGCTTGGGGTATGTTTGGGCATTAACCCACTTCACGCTTTACCAGCTGCAGGATCGTATTTGCAAATGTGGTTTATGGACGGTTCCTTAAAATGCTGCAGGACTCTTTTTAGTAGAATGGCCACGTAGCACAGACAGGGGTATTTGTTTTTTTCACGCCCATTACTACAATGTGTTGTGCCTATATAGACAATGTAGCCTAGGCTATTTGAATATTGATATGTAGATGCGCTTCTGCTCCTACAGCAGAAACATTGATTGAGTGCTGAATTGGGACAATGAGGCTGTTATGAAGTGGGGTGTAAAGTGATTTTCGGAGGCAGTGCTTCCTCCCAGCTCTTCGATTGTTTGGATGTTTAGAGATGTCAATGCTAGTGTCATGTCATAGCAGCTGAGATTGCAGGAAGTGCCGCGAAATTTGCGGGCATAAAGCTTCTGCATGTTACTTTTGCTGCCTTTTCTTTCTGGTTTCCTGTGGAGGCAAGAGGGCTTTTTCAAAGTCGGGGGAGGGGGATGTTGGGCGAAGGTTCGGCTGTAACGGAGGGAGGGGAAATCCATGGGCCACGATGTGCACATGCTTATGCAATTTCAAGTGGTTAAATTCCTACTTCTGAAATGTTACAGCTGCAGTGGTAAGCACAGAGTCTCCTCTGCTAAAACCGAAAGCGTGTTCGTGCGCTTTCAGTTTTAGCAGAGGAGAATCCCTGCCTCCCACTGCAGCTGAAGCATTTCAGCTGTAGGAATTTAACCCCATCCTGGGAGGATTAGCTTTTCCCACAAAGGAGAAAAAGTTTCTTTTAGAATTATACAGGCAGTAAAGTATCTATTAGCATCCTAAACTGTATTGTACTGGTAATTATATAATGCTTTTTGCTTACTGTGAGGGCTGAAGTACTTTTGGGGGTTATGAGATATTCCTAGTCACTTGTCTTCAGAGGTACCTTTAGGGCAGCAGCCCCTGGGTCTGCACAGAGAAGCTAATTACACCATTTCAAACCTGTTTGTAAATATTTCGGGAATGTTTAACTTTCTCTAAAATACTCCCGTACTGGAGTTCAACAATTACATAGGCCTCCCAGGCAATTGTGTGGAATGTTGCACTTGGGCTGCATTTAGAAGAGCAAAGCAGCCAAGCTGGAAAATACGTAGTTTCTTTTAGAATTATACAGGCGGGCAGCAACACCCACAGGGCTAGAAGGGCTTCAAGTTGCCAATTGTACCGCCTGGGATATCAAAATAAGGTGCTGGCAACCCCAATCCTAAAACTGGAAGTTTGTTGTAGGATCAGTACGTTATTTATTTCCTCCACCCTCGATCCCTGGTTAATGCCTTAATACCAATAGTTTAACTTATATGTGAAATCCTACGCCGCCGTCAATAACATGCTGACATACTTCAAGTGCCTGGGCATGCACCCTACATTCAGACAACACACTCCTCATTTTCACCCTTCCCTTTCACGCTCACCCTGCACTCACAGGGATCACAATGCCCTCACACTGTTCCCCATGCACTCACCATTCACCCGCTCACTCTGCACTCACAGTGATCACTCTGCACTCACAATGCACTTGCGCTGTTCACCCTGCAGTCACACGAGCACACTACTCACCCTGTACTCATGTGACACTTCACTCACCTGTCCCCCCCTCACTGCTCACTCTGCAATCTCACTCCAATAAGCCTATCACTAACCATACATTCATTTGTCCCACTCTGCACTTACATCCGCTCCCAAATTCATACGGTCACCTCACTCACCCTGCAGTCACTACTCTTACCCTACTCTCTCACTGTAGCATGGCTCACCGTGCACTAACATGGGCACTCCTGCCACCCACACAGCGCAGAGGGTTAATGTGCCTGCTACAAAAAACGTGTAATATGCAGATCAAAGAACTGAGTGTGAGTAAACTATGAGTAGCGCTATAAAAATATGAAATGTTTGTCAGAAAGGTGCTATAGAGAGATGAGGTGCATTGTTGGTGAGTGGTAGTGAGGGAATTTATGGAGGAGGAGGAAACTGGGGCGGGGGCGCCAAAAGAGACTGTTGCACGGTGTGCAACCAGTGCTATGGCCAGCCCTGGCTGGGAGTGTTAGCCCCCCTCTGAAGTTCGGGTCTAGTTGCGCCCCTGCACACAAGTATGGGCATGTTGTGTCCCATCAAGGTTTTTGACCTAAATTACAAAAGGACACCTTTACATGCACTGCAATCCAGCCTTTCAGGGGCACCTTGATAGAGACACCTCTGTTTTTGCCCTGATGGCCTGGAATAATTCCTAAACAGATTCTTGTAAATACAGTTTTTTATTTTTTTGCCATTTCTTTTTAATGTGAGTGATGTGCGAGAGTCTATTACTATTTGCAGAGAAATGTGTTTGTTTCATGCAACAACCATAAAGTTTATTTTAGATCAAAACGGGTCCTCGCATACGAGAAATTGGAGGATATCACAGATATTATTCGCTGTAAAATTAGTGGGCTGCTGCTGTGTTACAACAGTGAAAACACACATCACTATCTCTGAATATTAGATGTAACACTTTTAGAATTTCGACCATAGTGTCTGTGCACCATTAGTAGCCTGGTTAAAGAGGGTATGGCAGAGCTGAAAGTGAATCATAAACTCAAAGCTGTTCTGAGCAGGGGCCCCCAAAATAGTTTTGGCCTACGGCCCCCAAAATCCTTAACATGTCCCTGTCACCACAAAGTATGTCAGACAGCATTGCTCTGAAGTAAAATAGGCAACATCATGAATTTTTTTATTAGTTCTATTTATTTAAACATAAGCCCGACGTGTCCTAAACCCCCACTGCTTCAGGCAAGCAACTTATCGTACCACTAAGGAATTCTCACTGAGGTGTTCGTTCAGTGCCCTCTCTGTGGACTTTGACGTTTGTCATCAGATCCATAACTGGTTGGTGGGCAATTATTCCATTAACTCTGCCTTAAACGTTTGTTAATGATTTCTAGAGAAGAATTGTTCCTTGTGTACCAGCTCTGAGCTACGGAGTGCTTAAACTCTGATAACACTGTCTCCCTTACAGACACTCAAACGTTTACATGTGTACACATTCTGTCAAACAAACACATAATAGTGCACGTGTGCGTACAAACACAGCTATCACTAGCAGCCTTGAAAATGCTACAGAAGTTGGAGATTCAAAGCATCATACACACATTATTGTACTTAGTATGATTCCACTTTGAAGATTGATTTGGGCTGAAAAAGCATACTTACAATTCAAATTTCTGGCATTTTTAGGCTTTGTTTACATATAATGCTAACTCTTCATAGCTACCTGGGTGTGTAGGACGTTGGATGTCTAAAATCGAAGCGGAGAGAATGTGGTTTTATACTCCGAGCTGGTGACGTACCTGTGGAGTCAGGTTTGATTCCTGGCCTTGGCGCTACATCCTGTGATCTAAGACAAAATAATTTAATTTATCCGTGCGTAATGTAATAAATCTGACCCTGTGTATTGTAACTGGTGCTCATTTAAAGTGTTCCAGTGCCCGGGAACCGAGTTTGCACAATGTAAAACTGTGAAAAGATATTATTTATAAAGAAATTATTGGCACTAATTTTTCCCAATATATCTAGGTGGTGTCTTAACCAATGGAGTCTTAGCTTTGGCATAGGAAAGATTTATATTTTTAATACAAATTTAAAAAAAAGGTACAGAGGGGCGGTACGGAGTATCCCAGGAGCCCTCCTTGTTCTGTTCCAGATGCCATTCAGCTGCACATGTTGTATGAACCCTTTTTGATGCAGTAGAATAAGTTATTTTTCCCAGTGCTTTTTTGCCCTGGCCGTACGTCTGTAATATTGCAAAGGTCTATGAGCAAAGGCCGGGCCTCCATGAAAATTATGCGTCCGTACTTAAACAGTCCAAAAACCACAATTAAGACCTCTGAAGTAAAAAACTTTGTGCTTACAGGAGAGTGGGTGTATTGTGTATGGGGGATATTGAAGTGAAGGAGCCTCAAGGAAGTACATGCAAGGTCAATTTAACAAACTTGAAAGAATGTAAAGCTACTGTGGCCCTGCCAGAAATCACATTTTTAACTTGCAGATCATGGCCATCTTACCAGCCATCAGGACTTCAACTAATAACTTGCAGATCATGGCGTGTTTTATTTGCCCTTAAGATAAGGCAGCAAGTAACTTCTAGGCATGTCATTCACTCCCTTGCCCATCACTATGATTCTGATCTCGGGAGCTTTCATGGCGTCTCATGCAAAACATACTGAGAACATGCAAGTAATATTTCTTAAACGTTTTCTCTTCATTGCAAGGGAAAAAGCTACTTGATCGCTAGGCCGAGGACTCCTATTCAAGCAGAAGAAACATCTGAGGAAGTGAATAAGAAGGTACGCATTTGTTTTTGAGTGATGGGTGAAGGGGCAGTGCTGAAGTTTGCCCTCACTAACCTTTGAACAAGTAACTTGCAGAGCCTCATCGGTGGTATACAGCATATACAAACTGCAGCAATTTTGGGAGCACCTACTTAAAGCCTGGATGAGCTGGAATTACTTTTTATCCACTTACCACAGAATGATTCGTTTATCCAAAATTATTTTATTTAAAACATAAGATTTTTTTTTAAAGATTTTTTTTTTTTTGAAACTACAAAGTTAAAAACCTGCTGTACCTCATGCAGCTGTAAAATTGCAGCCATGTACTATTCATTAACATGCAGCTTCAAATTTTGTATCTTAGGTTAAGCAAGCATTTGATATGGATCGTTTTCTGCTCCCAAAAGATGGTAGAGTGCTCAAGCGAAAGGCTGAAACAGAAACAGATGGAGAGAGAAAAGCTGCAAAAACAAGGAAATATGATGCCTCCTATTTGGACTTTGGGTTCACCTGCATTGTTGTTAGTGGAGAAAGCAGACCACAGTGTGTGGTTTGTGGTGTGATCTTGGCTAACGACAGCTTGAAGCCAACCAAACTAAGGCGTCACTTTGAAACAAAACATGGGTCTCTAGCAGGAAAAAACAGATTTTTTTGTCAGGAAGTTGCAAGAGATAACTCAGCAGAAAGAAGCGGTGAAACATGTGGCAAATACTCCTGCAAATGCATTAAAAGCATCATACCAAGTAGCATACCACATTGCCAAAAACAAAAGGCCCTTTGTAGATGGAGAAAAGGTGATTCTCCCAGCATTGCTCGACGTAGCTAGGACAATGCTTGGTGAAAAAGCAGCAGAGAAGTTCAAAAGTATACCCATCTCAGACACAACAGTTTGCCGCCGCATCTCTGACATGTCAGAAGATATCCAGGGACAGCTCATAGCCCGGTTGAAATCAAGTTTGTTTGCTTTGCAGCTGGATGAAGCAACTGATGTGTCAAAGGATGCCCATTTAATTGCTTATGTTCGTTACTGTTATGAAAAGCTAGTATTAGAAGATTTTTTATTTTGCAAGCCAATAAAGGGGCGGGCAACAGGATCCGATTTGTTTGCCATTATCAATGACTTCCTGAATATCCATGGCTTAAAATGGGAAAACTGTGTTGGAATCTGCACAGATGGTGCTCCTTCAATGTGTGGTGCAAGGGCTGGCCTAAAAGCTAACGTACTGAAAGTGGCTCCACATATTCTGTGGACCCACTGTATGATACACCGGGAAGCCCTTGCTGTTCGTAATATGGACAGCGAACTAGAGGATGTGCTGAATTCTGCTATAAAAATAGTAAATTTTATAAAGACCCATCCCACAAGAGCTAGTCTATTTGCAATTTTATGTGCAGAAATGGGAGCTGAGCATGATGGCTTGCTGTTTCATACAGAAGTGCGGTGGTTATCCCGGGGAAAGTGCTGTCTCGCATCTTTGAATTAAGGAATGAAGTACGGCAGTTTCTTCTGTGTTTGGACCCCTGCAAAGCAGAACAACTATGCAATTCCCGCTGGCTTGTGCTTTCTAGCATACCTTGCTGACATTTTTGAGAAATTAAATTCCCTGAATCTGTCTCTGCAAGGAGCTGACATGACTTCTTTTACCATGAATGAAAGAATAACTGCATTCAAGAAGAAGCTTGAATTATGGAGAAGACTAGTTGAAGATGGCTTGTTTGAGCAGTTTGCATGTTTAGTAGATGCTCTTGCGGAGACTGAATATGAACTTCCAAGTGTTGCTGAAATAATAAAAAATCACCTGACGTCTCTCAGGGACAGTTTGCAAAGGTATTTTCCTGAGGACAACGATCACTTGAATGACTGGGTCTTTCAACCATTTCTGGCAGAGGTGGCAAGCCATCTCCCGATTCGTATGCAGGAAGAACTGATTGATCTCCAAAGTGACCGCACTCTGCAGATGCATTTCAGCAAAGTCTCACTGGGAGAGTTTTGGCTGAAAATGTCTGCAGAATATTCAGCTTTGAGAGAAACTGCTATCAAAACTCTCTTGCCTTTCAGCTCGTCCTATTTATGTGAGATTGGGTTCTCAGCACTTGCGGTGTTAAAGACTAAGTACCGTTCAAGACTGGATGTGGAGCACAACCTGAGGATGGCAGTAGCAAAAATCCATCCACAGATTGACCGTCTCTGTGGCGAAAAACAGGCACACCCGTCACATTAATGGTGGTGTTATTATCAATCTGTCGTGTAAAACAAAGCATCCTAGTAAAAACAATTTGCGCACATTTTATCTTGGAAAAATTTGTTTTGAGATGTGTAATAAGCCTCTGTCATTTAACCACACCCACTCACAAACCTACAGTTAACTAAACTCTTATTGCGTTGAACATTATTTGCCGGATATGGCCCGGGATATGTGGGTGGCGGTCAATTATGTAGTGTACCAGATTCCAAAAATTTCTGTCAGGTAGTGGGGGGGCCCCGACATTTCAAAAAATTCAGCTGGGGGGGCTCAACCTACAAAAGTTTGAAGACCTCTGGCCTAGCCTAACACAACATAACATAACAAATCATAGCATAGCATAACAAAACAAAACCTAGCATAACAAACCATAGCATAACACAACAAAACAAAACATAGCATAGCATAGCAAAGCACAACAAAACATAGCACAGCATAACAAAACACAACAAAACATAGCATAGCATAACAAAACACAACAAAACATAGCATAGCATAACAAAGCATAGCATAACAAAACATAGCATAGCATAGCATTACAAAACATAGCATAGCATTACAAAACAAAGCATAGCATAGTATAACAAAGCATAGCATAACAAAGCATAGCATAGCAAAACAAAACACAACAAAACATAGCATAGCATAACAAAACATAGCATAGCATAACAAAAAAAAGCATAGCATAACAAAACCTAGCATAGCATAACAAAACATAGCATAACAAAACATAGCATAGCATAACAAAACAAAGCATAGCATAGCAAAATACAACAAAACATAGCATAGCATACAAAACATAGCATAGCATAACATAACACAACAAAACATAGCATAGCATAACAAAACATAGCATAGCCTACCAAAGCATAGCATAGCATAACAAAACAAAACATAGCATAACAAAACATAGCATAGCATAACAAAACACACCAAAACATAGCATAGCATAACAAAACATAGCATAGCATAACAAAACACAACAAAACATAGTATAACAAAACAAAACATAGCATAACAAAGCATAGCATAGCAAAACAAAACATAGCATAGCATAGCATAACAAAACATAGCATAGCATAACAAAACACAACAAAACATAGCATAGCATAACAAAAAAAGGCATAGCAAAGCAAAACATAGCATAGCATAACAAAACATAGCATAGCATAACAAAACACAACAAAACATAGCATAGCATAACAAAGCATAGCATAACAAAATAAAAGCATAGCATAACAAAACACAACAAAACATAGCATAACAAAACATAGCATAGCATAAAAAAGCATAGCATAACAAAACACAACAAAACATAGCATAGCATAACAAAACATAGCATAGCATAACAAAACAAAGCATAGCATAGCAAAACACAACACAACAAAACATAGCATAGCATAACAAAACATAGCATAGCATAACACAACAAAGCATAGCATAGCATAACAAAACAAAACATAGCATAGCATAACAAAGCATAGCATAGCAAAACAAAGCATAGCATAACAAAACATAGCATAGCATAACAAAACACACCAAAACATAGCATAGCATAACAAAACAAAACATAGCATAACAAAACACAACAAAACATAGCATAGCATAACAAAACATAGCATAGCATAACAAAGCATAGCATAGCAAAACAAAACATAGCATAGCATAACAAAACATAGCATAGCATAGCAAAACACACCAAACATAGCATAGCATAACAAAACAAAACATAGCATAGCATAGCATAACAAAACATAGCATAGCATAACAAAACAAAACATAACATAGCCTAGCCTAACACAACATAACATAACAAATCATAGCATAGCATAACAAAACAAAACATAGCATAACAAACCATAGCATAACACAACAAAACAAAACATAGCATAGCATAGCAAAGCACAACAAAGCACAACAAAACATAGCACAGCATAACAAAACACAACAAAAGATAGCATAGCATAACAAAACACAACAAAACATAGCATAGCATAACAAAGCATAGCATAGCATAACAAAACATAGCATAGCATAGCATTACAAAACATAGCGTAGCATTACAAAACAAAGCATGGCATAACAAAGCATAGTATAGCATAACAAAGCATAGCATAGCAAAACAAAACACAACAAAACATAGCATAGCATAACAAAACATAGCATAGCATAACAAAAAAAAGCATAGCATAACAAAACACAACAAAACCTAGCATAGCATAACAAAACATAGCATAACAAAATATAGCATAGCATAACAAAACAAAGCATAGCATAACAAAACATAGCATAGCATAACAAAACAAAGCATAGCATAGCAAAATACAACAAAATATAGCATAGCATAACAAAACATAGCATAGCATAACATAACAAAACAAAACATAGCATAGCATAACAAAACTTAGCATAGCATAACATAACAAAGCACACCAAAACATAGCATAGCATAACAAAACATAGCATAGCATAACAAAAGACAACAAAACATAGCATAACAAAACAGGGACAGCAGTAACTTACCCACAGCATCAGATCGGGAGCCGTGAGGGAAACAGCTGGGTGCTCTTCTCCTCTCCTCTATGCCGTGAGGGAAACGGCCAGCGTGAGCTGAGACATCCACAACTCCCAGCAGCCCCCGGGGACCCAAGGCGCACCTGTGACGCCTCAGTCTGCGCCCGGAGGCGCTATTAATTCGCCGAGCGCCTAACGCAGCGCGGGACGCGCGTGGGCGGCGCCCGGGCGGCGCCTGGGCCAAGGGTGGGCCCGTCCGAGCCGTCATAGCCAGGTAGAGGCAGGGCAGGGCCCCCCCTAACAACCAGGATCCTAACCGGAATACAGAACTAACAGATAGGTACTGTGCCTAATAGTCGTGCTCTTATTTGATCTATGAGCAATTGGAGATACAGAATATTGTCTTATACCTCTCTTAATTTTGGTGCCCGTCATTCCAAACTGTCTCCCTGTATGTTAATATTTTCCTGCTGCCATTGTCCTTGGTTTTTATCAATATTTTAATATTTGCTTGGTTCTAATTCCCCATTTTAATATTGTATTGTATGTGTGATACCGTGGGATTTTATACAATTATGCGATATATCAATTTTGCTTAGCACATGTCACTTTAAGGATTACTCATTTTGCACTTTATTACTAACGGACTATTTAAACATCAAGTTCCAGCATAGTGAGTTCATTTGTGTGGTAGATAAATTTACGTCTTGTAGTATGTATCATTTTTAAAATCAATTCACACTGCATTTATTTCGATGGTGAGTTTATCTATCTTACATTTTATTACTAGCGGGTTGCTTAAACCCCAAAGGTTATGTATAGTGAGTTTGCCTGTGGAAGATTAATTTATACTGTGTAGCACGTGCCATTTTATAGCCAACCTACTTTGCACTTTATTTTGAGAGGTGAAACTTTATAGCAAGAGATCTACTAAGGGGGCAAATTTCTTGTTTAGTAAAGACTTAAGGCTTCAAGATTTTAGGAGGTTAATATTTACCACCTTGTATTGGCCCTCCTAATCTTATTTCAGCCGCTGTATTATATTTGGGGAAGTAACCCCCTATGCCCCTGTAGGCACCTTTATAGGGTCATTTATTTATTTACCCTTTGCCTGTATAGTCCTCTTTGTTGTATTCTCATGGCAAGGAGGAAGTTAGCTAAGCCTTTTACTGATAAATCATGTACTACGATTGATTCATTTCTGGTTAAAGCGGTTAATGTTCTCGCAGAGGAAATCGACCGTACTGAGAGGCGTCTCTCTATGGGCTCAAGCTATATGGGGTAGAACAGGGAAGTGGGGTTGGGGCCCCTTCTGGTCCCTCTAGCGTGAACGGATCCAGTAAATCGACCAATAACTCTTTGGCGGTCGAGGAGCTGGATCCGGTCGTTATTGTTTCGGGAGGGACCAGTGGGGATCTTACTCGAATATCTATGACCCCTAACTTGACCACCCTTGAAAGCCCGCCGTCACCGAAAAAGACTAGGGGACGTAGAAAGAATACCCTAGAACAGGGGAATTTTAATTCTAAGGCCAAAGCTAAAAATGTTAATAAGAGTATTCGTAATGGGAAATCAGGACCGCCTGCTGATCTTTTGTCCTGCACAGACCCTATATCCCAACATTTAACATTAGCGACTATCTCTGATAAAATAATAGAGCTTCTAAGGCCGCTTTATGATAAATTGGATACTTTAGCTAGAGAAATCCATAAGATTAGTGGAGTGCTGGATAAAGTTAATTGTAAACTTCAAAAAGAGTCAAATAGGGATCATCAAAAGGATGCTATCATAGGCCCTATTGACCCGACCACTGCCGTAGGTAGTGATCGTAGTGATTGTAGTAAAAACCCTAAGGAGCGGTCCTCCATTATACAAGTGGACAATAGGGAAAAAGATAGAAATACAGTAATAGGTAATCCAATTACTAATAATAGATTTGCACCACCCCAAAAGGAGCAAATAGAGAACAAGCCAGACAAACTTAATACATCTGATCCTATAAAGCCTGATGGTTTAAGAGCCTTAGCCCATGGGGATAGGATAATGGCCTCGGTTGCAAATTTACCTCCTGAATGTAGTCCCTATGTCGCAATTTTGGCCAACGTCCCCAAACTTCAAATTGGTCAGGCAGAAGAACATGGCTCACTTATGAACAAAGTAGTGTTTTGGTTGACTAATAGCTGTGGTTATCCTATGGAAGGAATAAACCAGATTTTAACAACCCGTAGAGTGGGCTGGATCGGGCCTTTGAAAAAATGCTTTGATGGGGACTGTATTATTATCAATTTTAGATCCCCAAGGTGGGCATCCAATACTCTTAAAATGCACCACCTCCTTTACGGCGGGAATTTAATACCACTCTTCTCCCTCTGGGGTACTTTTATAGACACCTGAGGGCGATGCATGGAAATGTAAGCTGGCCTCCAAATGGATCCTTGCTAGCCTCTTCTCGGTTTTCCCCCTGCCCAATTTTGCTATCCCAGTAACTAATAGGTATCAGGCTCTGAGTAATTTGGATACCAATGATTGACGTGAGGGATCGATGCAGGCTGGTGAGGTTGTACGGGAAAGTTATGTACTTAAAAATCCCACAATGGAAAATTCAAATGTCAAGAACATAACTAGTAAGGTCGGTCTATGTATGATAGAGCAGGGTGAGTCGTCATCCACTAACGTAATATGGACAGCTAGTATCCCTAGCGACTCAGAATGTATTCCAGTAGAATCAATTATTACTAGTAAAGAGGTGGGACATGAAGTACTCCCTCAGGAATTCTATGAAACGAATACGGGCAAAGGGTATCAAGTTACCACATGGAACATTGCTGGGTTTAAAAGCAAAATAGGTACTCCATCATGGTCTGATTTCATCTTGGCCCAACATGATATTATATGCTTACAGGAGACGTGGTGCATTGATCCAATATATGTAGAGGGTTTTACCTCACATTGGCTACCAGCCCAGGCTTCCCTTTCGGGTAGAGCTAAGGGTGGCCTTTTGATTTTGATTTCCACTAATTTGAATAAATGTAAAATTAAAGGTTGTATCACTGTGGGCACTTATGCTCAGATTATGTGGTTGGCATCCACCGTGGGTAATGATGTTATCCTGATTAACTTTTAGAATAAGTTGTTTAACTCCCTACGTAGTTCTATTGTCCATACCCTGGAAAGGGAACTCGAGAAGCTGACTAGTACCATTAGGAAACCGATTATTATTCTTTGGGTTGGCGATTTTAATGTTCAAATATGCCCACTGTCCTTGACCAAAGTCTGTGGACCCAGGAGGGGGGATTTCAAAGACGATTGTTATATGCATTTCCCCCATTGTGAATATGGTAGGGCCTTAAATGGTGTTATCGCTAAGCTGGACTTAGAATTACTGTATTGTGCTACCGATAAACATAACATGATATGTCCCACATTCACAGGCAGGAATGCAACGTCTAATATCGATCACATTATTATCTCTAGTAATAGTGTACATTTATTCTCACCCCCTGGATAACGGACCAACCAACTAGTGATCATAATAGTATTTCTTTGTATTTATTATGCTGGGGTTTTAAAAATAATACTAGTGTTCCTCACAGCCTATGTATTGTCCCCATCAAAACGAATGGTATCCGGATAAAATGCGCCGGTTTGGACCCATCCAAAATCCAGCATGATGTTATTACACAGTGTCAGAATGAAATCCAAGTCTGTTTAGGGGATGAGGTTGACCCAGTATTGTTGCTTGATAATTTTACTAGGATCAATAATACTGTGGAGAACCTTTTGATGAAACCAGTGTGTAGAAATAATAAACCTAAGGTGGGCTGGTTTGATGATAACTGTATAGTGGCTTTGGGCCGTCTCAAACAAGCTCTGGGGTGTAAGCCAAGAAACCCGGATATAATTAAGGCCTTACGTGCAGAATACGCTTTAGCCCTAAAAACTAGAAAATCGGAACTCCAAAAGATAGCCTGGGAAGACTTAAGCCTGGCAGCCGATACTAAAAATAATAAACTTTTCTGGGATACTGTCAATAGCACCTTCCTGAAGGATGACCATATTCCAGAATTTAATTCTTATATTAATTGTAATTCTTGGGTAGCTCATTTTTCCAATATTTTTAATCTATTTGATAAAGATGTTCCATCCACCTTGCCCAACCAAAATCCCGCCGAATGGCCAAAATTGCCCTTGTCAATTAGTATAGAGGAAGTATTTGAGGGCATAATTAGTAGTAAGGGGGGTAAGGCACCGGGACCCGACGGGGTCCCGATAGACCTTTATAAAAATGAAATGGCTTTATGGTCGCCGTTCTTAACTAGAGTTTTTAACGTCGCCGTTGAGACTCATTTTCCTTTATCATGGGGCCAAATAAATTTATATTTATGTTTTGCTGACCTTAGCAGTGCTTTTGATTTGGTAGACCATTCTATTTTATGGCCCTTATTGTTAGATATGGGTGCCCCCAAAGAGATAATATTTTTTTTGGCTAGATTATATGGGGAGCTGTCAAGTAAGGTGCGGTACGGTCATTTAGGCGAATATACCCCGCTTTTTAAAGTCAAAAGAGGCATCCGACAGGGCTGCGTCCTAGCTCCATTACTTTTCTCATTGTTTATCAATGAAGTCGACGCAGCTCTGAAACTGTTTGAGTCGGATGCCCCTAGGGTGGATGGGAAGCCTGTCCCAATCCTTTTATATGCCGACGATTCGGTTTTACTTTCTCGCACCCCTATTGGGCTACAGCGTCTTATTGATAATTTTACTGTTTTTATTACTAAAAGAAAACTTTTAATCGTTCAGATAGTCAAGACATTTTGTTACTTGGGCATTACATTTGCAGGGAATAGGTCATGGGCTCAAGAACAGGAAAATGCCTGTTCTAAGATGCTTAGAAATATAAATGGTATTTTCAGATTTGCGGCCAAACTGGGCAATCGACGCATTAAAGATATGTTGACAATTTATGAGATACGATGCGTCACCGCAGCTCTTTATGGGGCAGGTGTTTGGGGTCACTTTCAGGGTAATATATTACAACAAACCGAAAATTCGTTTTTAAAACGTTTACTTTGTGTCCCTTCATCTGCCTCCACGGAACTGATCCACCGTGAGGTGAGGCATCAAATATATTTCAGACCTGGCTTCAACACGACCCCTCTTATTATGGAAATCAATATGGTCAAAGAGGAAACAATATTTACTCAATCTATTATACGGGACTGCCTCAAACTGGAGAACTGTTTAAGAATACCCTGCTTAACTATATTATTTATTGGTTTAAATCTTTATTCAACTGTGATATCCGATTGGATCCTGGGTGTACTGTCTCTGTTGCTAGAGCCGAGATAAAATTAACTTTGCTAGCAAATAAAATAGAGGCTCGTTCACGTGTTACTAAGAATCAATCAACTCTCCTCTTCTATTTGCAATTGGACCTTAAACAGGGTTTCCAAACTTATCTGTCAGTCGTGACAAGAGCTTCGCATCGTTTTGTGCTGACACGCTTAAGATTGGGTATTGTACACCATCTTGTTAATTTTCCAATTATGAACCAGTGCTCTGTTCACGCATGCCCATGTGATGGAGTTTCACGACAAAGCTGCTGCCATATGTTATTATTTTGCATATTTTATTCTCATCTTAGGAAATTTTATTTAAAACCTTTTTTTCTACACTATAATATAAGATCCACTACAGATGCCATGAACTTGCTTTTTAGATTGGATGATCCACGATTGTGCTTTTATTTAGCTACATTTCTTCTGAAATCTATTAGTATTAGGAAATCTATGATTATTGACATTTGATTGTATGTTTTAAGGGTATCATGTAATTATGTGCATTTGCACTTTTGAATTAGGATAATATATGACCCAGTAAATGCTTGGACCCTTTTGTGAATCATGCACTTGCACTTTGTATCCGAACTAATATGTTTACGAACTTTGATATATTTGCATTTTCCATCCCACTGTTTCATAATTTTTTGATTTTACTGTAGATTGAGATTTTTTATGCCTGTACTGCTTATATGGTTGATTTATTTAACCGAATAAAAGCTTTTAAATCGAATCGAATCGAAGCATAACAAAACAAAACATAGCATAGCATAACAAAGCATAGCATAGTAAAACAAAACATAGCATAGCATAACAAAACATAGCATAGCATAACAAAACACACCATAGCATAGCATAACAAAACAAAACATAGCATAGCATAGCATAACAAAACATAGCATAGCATAGCATAACAAAACAAAACAAAACATAACATAGCCTAGCCTAACACAACATAACATAACAAATCATAGCATAACAAAACAAAACATAGCATGGCATAACAAAACCTAGCATAACACAACAAAACAAAACATAGCATAGCAAAGCACAACAAAACATAGAATAGCATAACAAAACACAACAAAACATAGCATAGCACAACAAAACACAAAAAAAATTAGCATAGCATAACAAAGCATAGCATAACAAAACATAGCATAGCATAACACAACAAAACATAGCATAGCATAACAAAACATCGCATAGCATAACAAAACAAAGCATAGCATAGCAAAATACAACAAAACATAGCATAGCATAACAAAACATAGCATAGCATAACAAAACACAACAAAACATAGCATAGCATAACAAAACAAAACATAGCATAACATAGCATAGCATAGCATAACAAAACAAAACATAGCATAGCATAGCATAACAAAGCATAGCATAGCATAACAAAACACACCAAAACATAGCATAGCATAACAAAACAAAACATAGCATAGCAAAACACAACATAGCATAGCATAACAAAACACAACAAAACACAGCATAGCATAACAAAACACAACATAGCATAGCATAACAAAACACAACAAAACATAGCATAGCATAAAACATAGCATAGCATAACAAAACATAGCATAACATAACAAAACATAGCATAGCATAACATAGCATAGCAGAACATAACATAAGAAAACATAGCATTAAGTTTGATAAACTCATAGTAGCGGGCAAGCTAGCTTTAACAGGCAGTGACTGTAAGCAACTCCGTCAACCCAGAAGCAGTCACTCGGTCACCTTTGCTCTTGTATTGCAGTGGCTTCGTTTATTAAACAGTGCCCATATTTATACTGTTAGCACTTTACTTGTGCAAATTTCAGGGCTCACAAAACTTTGATGAATCGAAATTCACAACTGAGGCTGTTAAGTTCGCGCTATATAAAACCCCAAGGATAGATAAAAAACATTGCCATTTACAATGTGAATAGCTCCAACAAATACAAGACCTATTGCAAAGTACAAAACATTGCCATTTACAATGCCAATAGCTCCAGCTCCAACAAATGCGAGACCTATTGCATTTCCAATGCTTGTTGTTCTTGTTGCGGAGCAGGTAAGCACATAATTTTATTATTACAAATTAATGTCTTAAAATAAGACAAGCAGCCATTTATGCAGTCCGATTTTTATACTGTTGGTATTTACAGGTGGCACCTTGTGTCTCACGTCAGTTTCTTTGTTGTTCACACCTCGTCGCTAGAGCGCGTGGGTCTTTTCATGTTATGCCGGCCTCGGGTGCTCTCCCTGTACATGTACTGGGGCAGGGAGGAGTTGCCGCTTTCGAGGTTCCGGATATTCGGGAGCTGTGCCTCCCCAGATTTTGATGACGATGAATTTCCGTATCAATATAATACAGTACATACGGACATTTTTGCCTTTATGTTGTTATCCAGAATATGCTTCAGAAGGAGTGGAAGGAAACTGATAAGACTGCTATTCCATGCTTCCTTAACAAACGTTATTTGCTGGAGGGATTTGAGGATCAGTTCACTCAGACTCCGAAAGTTAATACAATTTTGGCATCTATGTCCTCTTCATCCTCTTTGACCTATATAGCAAATCCTGACCAACATCCTCATGCACTCCTGACATCTAGCAATCTAATTGTTATAATTAGTTAAAATATATATTAAATTTAATTTATTTTGTTAATAATATTAATATTATTTAATTAATTTTATTTAAGTTATGTAATTTTTTAAGTCGATATTTTTACTTCTATATTTTTTACATCTATATTTTTGTTTCGATATTATTTTACTTACCTGTTTAAGTATAGGGAGTCGATATTTTTGTAATCGATATTTTTACATCGATATCTTTTTCATCTATATTTTTAACATTGATATTTAAACATGGAACCATCTCTACAGTCCATCATTACCCTACGCATTATAGGAGATTATTTGGCAACAATCGACCAGCATGATGCCTACTTTCACATGCCTGTACATGTGGAGAGCCAGACCTTCTTGAGGATTGCAGTGGACAAATACCATTTTCAGTTCCAGGTCCTGCAATTCGGTCTAGTAACTTCTCCCCCAATCTTCACAAAGGTATTAGCTCCAATTATTGCTTTCTTGCATTTGAAAGTTGCTGTTCTGTATCCTTATTTAGTAGATTGGTTATTGACTACCTGCTCTTTTATAAGGCACATCAAGATGTGCATTTGAATCTTCAATTCCTGAGAGATTTTGGACTTATGGTGAACCTTCCAAAATCACATCTGACTCCTTCTCCGGAGTAGATGTTTATCGGAGCTCGATTGGTTACTCAAGGAGGAGCAGCATTTCTTCCTGTCGAGTGTGAAAGACTTGTTGACATGTTCACTGAGGTCTGCAAGATGCTGGTTAAGAGTACAATCTTTATTGGCAGCCTCAACAGCTGTAGCTCCTCGAGCAAAGTTTCATTTAAAACTAGTTTTGAACCACATTTACAAGCATTGGGATCCCAGCTCACAGAGCTATGAACTAATGATACTTCTACGGATCAGATTTCTCAGGATTTCTCTGGCTGGTTCAGGACCATCTGTTGAAGGAAATCCCTTTCCAGCTTCCACCTCCTGTGCTCTTGACAACAGATGCCAGTATGTGAGGTTGGGGAGCAGTGTTGGATCAACGAGAAGAGAGCTTCTTGGTCACATTGGGAAAGTCAGCCAATCTCCAAATTGGAGGGAACTAATGGCTATCAGGAGGGCCTTGGTTGTCTTTCAGGACTTCTTAAGAGGAAAGGATGTAGTGGTTCGGATAGACAATCAAGAGGCAAGGGCATACTTGAACAGACAGGAGATACAAGGAGCATATCCTTAAATCAGATTTCATCCCTGATTTGTTCTTGGGCAGAGGTGCATGTTCTAGATCTGAGAGCAGTATACATTCAGGGAGATATGATTTGCTGGGCAGACAGCCTCAGCAGAAATTTGCCACCCTCAGTGACATACCACGTGTCCCTTCCTCAGTTCCATCTTGTCTGTCAGGATTCAGGAGGTCATGGTTGGACCTCTTTGCCTCCTCAGAGAATGCACAGTGCCCTCTATTTTGCACAGAGATTCCATCCCCTCTGGCCTGGGCAGTAGATGCTCTATCAGTCCTGTGGCCTCCGGGGTTGCTGTATGCTTTTCCTCCGATTCCTCTCCTACCAAGGTTCTCCAGAAAATCTAGGTTGCTCTTCCCAAGTAGCTGTGGAGATACAATCATCTCGTAAACAATCTAATGTGGAATCATATAAAAACACTGAAATTCTTTTTCTAAATTGTGTTTTACTAGATCTGAGGATCCTACTGTTATTGATTCTTTTAAGATTCTTGATTTCTTATGAGATGGGTTTTTGAAAGGGTTGACTGCTAGTATTCTTTCCATTCAATGGGCAGCAATAAAAGCTTTCCGTACTTTTTCTGATGATTTCTTTACTTAAGTGTTTCAGATTACAGAGACCCTCTATCTGAAAGGAGATTCCTTCTTGGGATTTGTCTATTATTCTACTTGGTTCACAGGGTGCTCCTTTTGAGCCATTGGAGAAAGCAGAATAGGTCTGGTTGTCAGCTAAGGTAGTGCTCTTTGTGGCCATTACTTCAGCTAGACATCTGGAGGAATTAGTGGCTCTCATGGCTGTTTTTCCCTATCTGTAATTCTTCCCTGATCAAGAAGCACTTAGGTTAGATCCTAAATTAATCCCTAAGGTGTCTTTTTTCTTCCATTATGCACAGGAGGTCATTTTGCCTTTTTTTCCATTTCCTTCTTCGACTTCTCTTCCTTCTACTCTAGATATCAGAAGGGTCCTTCTGATCTATTTGGAGTGCACAAAGCCTTTTCGGTTATCAAACTCCTTGTTAATTGCACATGGTTCTGTGGCAAAGGGGAAGAAGGTTTCTACTCATTCCCTGAGTAGGTGGGTCCATCAGGCTATTGCTCGTGCATATTCTGCGGTGGGGAAGCCTCTTCTAACTGATGTCCAGGGTCGCTCAACTAGGGCAGTTCCACTTCCTGGGCAGAGGCAGGAGGAGTTTCCCTGTTAATGGTTTGCCAGGCGGCCACTTGGGCTTCACAACAAAATTTCATTAATCATTATCATCGTTCTGATTATGATGATTTGGATGGATATTTTGGATCTAAAGTTTTGAGTATGGCAATTAAGTAATTGTCGTTTTTCTCTTTTTTTCTAATAAATATTTATTGCATTTGTACTATGTGGTGCAGCCTTGTTTTTTTTCTCTGACTTGGATACATCCTCAGATATTTGGACTGGGACGAGGAGGACCCCACAAGGGGGTAATGAACCTGTTGCTTACCGGTAATCTTCATTACCCCAATTAAAGATCCTCTCCATCCCAGTCCTCTTCCCTCCCTCCCTCCCTGGTTGCACTTTGTGGTCCGCAGCTTGGTAACGTGACAGAAGGAGGCGAATGGGGAGGAGTTCATTTTTTTTTTATAAATACATGCTACGCCGTCGTGAGAGGGACATACAGATGTTAGTAGTGGGACGAGGAGGACCCCTAACCAGGGTAATGAAGATTATTGATAATTAATGGGTTCATTACCATTGCTTCAGAACAATTTTGCTATTTTTGGGCTCCCTATCTTCATGCATATCATTTTTGCACCTACGCCTGTTTACAAAGCCTCTCTATTTGTCAAGTACATTTATTGTAACATGTTCCCTTCCTCTGTATTATTAACAAGAGCCTGGAGTTTAATTTGTCATGTGACAATCTAATACACAAAGTGGGGCTGTGGTGTATTTTTACATCCCCATAAGTTATGATATTGTAATACACTGGGATAAGTGCTACTCTTAACATACGTGTGTTAGCACAAGTATGAATTATGTCTTAATTAAGTATGTTTGTTTAAAATTAGTTTTTGCTTTGCGTAAGCAGAAATTGCAGATTACTGGACTAATCCGTTCTTTTTTCTGTGCATATTTAGACAAGCCTTCTGCTCCCCAGGGCTTACTAATAACTGCAGCTCACAGGGAAAGTTTTCACTTCTATACTGCTTATTATAAAGAGCAGCTAAGAGGGAAAGCTTCCACTGCAAAACAACCTTTTTAAGACACAAATTCCCACACTGCTGGGCTTCAAATGCAACATATACTAAGATTTCTGATGCTTCAAATGATACTTCTAATTTGCCTCATATTCCTATCAGCCTTGTGAATGAACCACCATACTCTGCATTGGGAGGCCAGGATACTACCTGCCCTTCAGAAGGCACTCAATGATGTGGCACAATGCTGTTGTAAACGTGCAGCACTACAGATGTGAAGCCATGTGTGACCCTGCGACTGACAGGCACCATGTGTGGTAGCCTGGCACCCCTGCGAGCTCTATGCAATCCTGCTTGAAGTTCTGCCTAGAGCCAGCATCCCAGAAGTAATATATACAAGTGCACAGAAGATGCATGGCGCTGGCCAGGAAGGCAAAGCCTGATCCTGGGGTGGTTGCAATGAACGTCTCCTGAGGGCGGGGCCTCAGGGAGCCACAGAATGCCTGCAAAAAGAGCCTGGCACCAAGGAAGCGTAAGAATTACAATGGAAATGTGATGTTTATGTTTCATGCTTTCAAATAAACTGCGGCCGTTATGCACCAGCTAAGACTCCAACTCTGATTACCCAGTAGGGGGGTAGCTGAGGTGCACAAAGAAGGCAGCGAATGGGGGTGGGGTCACTCGCAAGTCTGGGAGGGGTTCATCTCCTCTACACGCCACAACCATATCCGAGGCAAACAACTCTCCATCTTCACCTGCACTTTACAACAGCAACCCTCGGGCATCACCCTGAGTGTGAATACTTGCACCAACATAGCCGACTGGCACTGCCTGGCCTGCCCTCCACCACTAAAGGACTGTGGACGGCTGCATGCAGTTCCTCATCTCTACAAAGCTGATGGGCCCGCACACCGCAGAGACTTTGAGCTCCTCTGGTGAAGCATACCAATGGTATATTTCTCTTGACTCTCCAGATCATGAAGGCATACACACCAGTCATGCAGAGTGGAGAAAACAGCCAAGTGTCCCAGGAACTGCCACCCCTTACATTATAAAAGAAGGAAGAGCCCATTTTGGTACAGTCAGTCTACTAGAGATCCAACAGGTGTGTTTGCAAGCTCCCCTAGCCCCATCCCCTTATGCGCCACAAACACACACAAGACATGTCGTTCAGACACATATATGTATTTATTATACACTAGCCTTGTACCAAACATATGTAGAAAAATGTCAGCAAAGATCATGATTATATTGGCATTAGTGGACATTGAAAAAGTAAACAGAAAGAAGAAATTAAGCATGCATATACTTATAGATATATTTACAATGTATCCTCATATTAATTGCTAGTGGCTGAGCTCTGCCATCATGAGAAGTGAGATAGAGTCTTATACTTAAACCAGACCTAGTACAGCCTTTGGCCCACACAGCCTAGTACAGATAGTGTAGAACAGGCTTCATCAAAGTCGGTCCTGGAGGGTCAGAACCAAGCCAGTTTTTTAGCATGTATACGTTTAGATAAATGTAGTTATCTTAAACATCTGGCATGGATCCGGCCTCCAAAACCGACTTTGGGGAACTCTGGTCTAGAACTATGTTTGGGGAAATGCCAGAGATCATTGGAGACTCTGCAGTCTGGCTGCTTTTGTTCCTCGCTCTCCCAGAATATTCTGAGGATTGCTCTTTATGTATCTTTTATCACAAGATGTTTGAGATGGTGCCCTTTGTCGCGGCAATATGTGTTGAGATCCTTAGCAAGAGAATTGTAGAGAGAGTGTGATCATGTGAAGGGCTCAGTAGTCGGATGCATTTGTTGCGTATATCTTAACATCATAACACCATACCTATTGTGCATCCATAAAATGTAGGCACACTACTATACCAAGCAATAACTAATACTGAACATAAGCAGTGTAATGTAATGCAGCATCATATAAGCCAAATTGACGACCTTACATAGGAAGAGAGATCACGTGTTAGGTTTTACCTCACAGGTTAGAGATTATAACAGCCTCACCCATTAGAAATAATGGTTAACACCTGGCACTAGTTGCCCCGAACTTTTAAAGAGATTAGGAAAAAGGATGATACACATGAACACATTCAATTCGAGAAAGCAAACTGTTTGGTTAAATATTTATAATTGGAACCTTGTTTCCCACTCCCTGCACCAACTAGAACTGTAGCGACTGTGAGAATCCAAGCGAACTCGATGCAGTAGAACTTCTTAAAGTTACTTAAAGTTACTTTAGCGCCTTGACGCCTTAGGGTATATGTTCACGCTATATAAATTGTTCATTCATTCACGTTTGCTTAATTTAATTAAAGTCATTCTTCTTATTTATAAAAGAATAAATAATGCTTGGATTTAGATTTTTTGAAAGTGACACTTGTGTTGCCTGAACTAGACATTGTACCCTAACAACATCTTGATGATTAATCAGTGACTGTTCGATGTGCTACCACCAGAAAGTCAAAGCTTAAAAAGAAGGCCCTTGGCATTTTAGCGAGCTCACAATAGCATTTGGTCTCTGCTTTTCCAAGAACAGCTGCACGTGTGTAGGGCAGGCCTTGGAGAACTGACCTATCACGCTGCATTTGCATCCTTCACAGAGACTGTAGTGAATTAACATATGTCACAGTATATTTTATTTATTTTTAATTTCAGCATTTTATCTTTTATGTGTTTTCATTGTTTTGGTGGAGGTGATACGCCCTGTCGCTTTTCCCAAAATATGACATATGTCTTGGGGTACCAGCCCATTGTGTAAGAACCTGCACAGGAGAATAAATAGGACTGAGCACGCTCCAGTACAAGCCCAAGACGCGCAACCATGCATGTCTGAGTGTCTGCCCTACACGGGATCATGAGCAACCTCTCCTTGGGTTCTATCTAAAGCCAAGGAGGGCGCTCCATGTGGGTGGCACTCATTGATAGAGGTGGCAGAGCCCAGGGCCGGCGCTAGGCATGGGCAGTGTGGGCAGCTGCCCAGGGCCCCGCGCTGTTTAACTAGGATGGGGCCCCCCACGAGTCCATCATGCTTTTCAAATGGTGCCATTGTACAAGTTACAGGTGGGGAGCCCCCCTCCCTTTGGATTCGTGGTCATGGTGAACCGTGAAAGACACAAGGCGGGGCCTCCCTCTCCTGGGCCCGGCTGCCATGGGCTGAAACGGCAACATGACACCGCATCCCTTTGAGGTGCTGCAGACTGGGCAGGGCAGGGTTTGTGGCCGTGAATAGCTTTCCCTGCATCTCTTTCTCTAGCCTAATCGCTGCATCTGCATGATAACAGCGGTTAGGCAGCTACTTGGACTGGCGTAAGGTGTGAAGTGAGCCCTGCCCCTGCATGAATGAAACGCAGAGTATCCTGCAGGGCTCACAACAAAAAAACAGAGTGAATTCACATCAGAATGGGCGCTGCTGCTCACTTCCAATGAAGGGAAAGGGAGAAGAGCAGAAAACGGAGAGAGAGGTTATTATTCTTTATTTTTTTACAATTCTGTTTTGTTGTTTTATTTTCCAAACAAGCGTGTGCATCCAAAAGTAAAATGAACAGAGTCAAACATAAATAGTAACTGCAGTCAGGGCCTGCTCTAGGGCGGTGCGATCGGTGCCACCGCACCGGGCGCTGACTTGGGGTGGGGGCGCCATGTTTATTGTTTTAAAAGCACCAGATGCCACGTTCCTTCTCCCAGCAATTTTCAAGCATCAATAAAAAATGTCATGATAACTCCGGTGATTAATGTTCTTCCTGCAGAGAGAGACCAGAGCTTTGTTTGGTAGAGGAAGTTTTGACTCATAATAGCGCAGAAAGTTAATTTGCCTGCTGCAAGGAACATGTCCCATTCAGATGACAAAGTGCATACATTATAAATAGGTCAATGGGTTATCGCTTCTGTCAGAGAGATCCTTTTGTTACTTGCAATTTAAAATTGAAAGTCCTAATATAGAGCAGTGAGCTCTTAACTGTCGTCAAAGAGCTGCATGCAAACTGCAAGGAATATATTACAGCTAAATGTACTTTTGCCCAGTCTTTCCTTATCCTAATATTGCAAAAAGAAAAAGAGTTCATTTGGGTAGAAATTAACTCTTTATTATAAAAGAAAACCGCTAGCAATGGTGTCACATTTTAAATTCAGAATTTGTGCTTTTCGAGACCAAGGACTCTTAAATTATACTGCCTACCAGTATGGATGACATGGGACCCCTACACCTTGTAGGCCTCTGTCTTATGTAACATTTCCTTTACACTTATTTACACACTTATGATTGTCTCCGTGCAAAGTATGTGTGATGTTAGTGTTCTGACACCTTAAACTGGTATGAGTGGCGCTATAAAACGAAATGAATCTAGGCAACAGTGGTTATGGAGACTTGGGGGCGGGGGGCATTGTCAAATGGTGGTAGTGAGGGAATCTGTGGCAAGTTGGTCATGGGGGATGGGGGGGCGCCAGCAAACATTGTCACACAGGGTGCCACCAGTACTATAGCCGGCCCTGACTGCAGTAGAGTATAATCGCTTACTGTTTTTTAATTTCATGTAATTTACAAGAAACAAAGGAATATTGAACAATTTGGTCTGTAAAAGAATAGTGGAGATGATAACATTGAGTTGGTAGGAGGGAAGGAGGGGTGACCCCACATCCATCCATACCACCCCGAGGTGAGTGCAAAGAACCGTCTAAGATACACCCAAGCTATTTAACCCGTCAAACCACACACCATTCCTTGTTTTACACATCTGAAAAGGTAGCACTACTCCCCGGCATCATGTTTGATCACATCTGAAATCCCTAATTCCTGTGTTCCTGAGTACATCTAAGGAGGTATGGTGTTCTCTTTAGCTTTTAATAAAATGATTGAGGGAGAGGCACATCTAAAAGGGGTTAGAGAAACAAAAGAAAGTAAGAGGTGGGGGAGATGATAGAGTACAGCAGAGAGGGGAGAGCTGAACATAAGGGGCAAAACAGCTATATAGAACAAGACGCTTAAGGAAAGGGAGATGGGGAAGCAGTGATGTGTATGTCATGGCAGAATCAATGAAAGAAGGGAAGAATGTTGGTTAGGCAAAAGGAATAGCATGCAAAAAAATCTAACAGGCTTGGGGAGAGTGAGAGGGTGGAAGAGGAGAGAATGTTGTAAGTTACATAAGAGCAGTGGTGTAAAACAAAATGATGGGGTCTCTCTCTGCAGAATGTGATAATGGGCACCTGAGTCTCCCACATCTCACAGATATTCATTGGCCCTTGGCTGAATGGGAGCCCCCTGATGGGTTGGGGGCCCTCTGAATTGTTGTGGGCCCATCTGTGCTGCAGGGGCCTGTATTGCGTCCTGGCACAAGAGATGAAGCAAGGTAAGAGGCCGGGGAGAAGAGTGGTGAATAGCAGCGCATGAAGGGGGAAGCGGAAGCTACAGGGGCAGAAACAGCAAATGGAGGTAAGAGGTGAGAGAGAGAGAGATAAAACATGAAGAGTTGAGCATGGAGGGGAGAGGTGGACATGAAGGGGGCAGAACCAGTAAATAAAGTTAAGGCTGGAGAGAAAGATGAAAGATGAAAGGTGAAAGGCAGTGCTTGGATAGGAGAGGAAGATATAAGAGAAGCGGAACCATTAGGATAACTTGAGTGTCATGGAGAGGGAATGGTGAGTGTTAAATGTAAGAGGCAAGACAACCAAGAGCAGGTACGAGGCTGGGAGAGAGAGAGAGGCAGGGGAGAGGTAGATTTCAGGGAGGTAGATCTAGAGAGAAGGTTAGAGACTGCAGAGAGATGAGAGGTGAAGGGTTTAGCAAGTAGGTAAGAGGTGGGTGTAATAGAGACAGAATTAGTGAGAAAGCTAAGAGACCATAGTAGAGATAAAGTGAAGTGTAGAGCATGGAAGGGAGACGTGGATATAAGAGGCAGACACAGTGAGACAAGGTAAGAGGCAGGGGGCTCAAATAGGAGAGGTGGATTTAAAGGGGACAGAGCAGCAAAAAAATGTTAGGAGGCTGGAGGAAGAAATGAGAGGTGAAGGGCAGTACATGCATGGGTATATAGATGTAAGAGAGGCTGAAGAATCAAGAAACCTTACACAGAGAAGAGAGTGGGAATGGAGGGAGGTGGATGTAGAAGGCCAGAATTGGTGAGAAAAGTAAGAGGCAGGGGGAGAGATGAGACATACAGCATGGAGGAGAAAGGTGGATATAAGAGGGACATAACGAGAAAGAGAAGCGACGAAGCTGGGGATAGCAGAGCAATTGATGTAAAAGGGGTGTTGTGAGAGGCTGGCTGAGTATATGGTGCTCACTTATGTAAGTGTAGCACCCTGCTGTGATTCTACATATTATGCAAATTAGAGGGGCCTCGCATGTTCCTATCCTGCCCGGGGCCCCACAAATCCTAGGACCGGCCCTGGCAGAGCCAACAAGTTTACAGGGCGTGTCGAGCCAGGGACGAGCTAAGGTTCTGGCTCGGATCTGAGAGCCATTGCACAAGCCGAGCCCTGAAAACTTTTACTGTGTAAATCATTCAACAAATCACACTTAAAATATGACAAAGTCCCTACAAAATTCAAAAAAGTGCATTTCTTTAACATGTAGAAGTTTTGACATTAATAGGCCACATTATAGCTCTGCACTGAGAAGTACTTATTAAAAGTTACAGTTTTTAAACCTGAACTTAGAACCATTCCTGCCCCTGCCCCCACTCTAGTGACAGTGTCATTACCGAACTAAGATGCAAGACAGTTGTCATGTGAACCCTGTATGTGGCACAGATGATTCTTATAGATAGAGCAACAGTATAGTCTATTAAACCAAACACAATAGATTTTATTCAACTAGTATGCTGAACTCACTTACTTGAAGGTGCTTTCATAGGCGATAGTGAAGAAAAGGGAGGATCGGTAAAATCAAATATTTGCCTATGATCACACAGTTTGTTTAAGGGGGAAGCTGCGATTAATCTAGGTTTCTGGTTTCTTTTTGTACAACTCAGCCCCTAAATGAGTATCTATTTATGTCTCTTTTTTACTGCAAATTGTAATGCTTTGTTTTTATCTCTTTTTGCATGAAGGTAGAGTGAGGGTGGCAGGCAGAAGCCATATAAAAGATTGGCTTGTTATGGGATTCAGGTTCCAATGGGACCTCGACCTCAGCCAGAGCCAGGCTCCAGCTTTCAGTGGCTCTTCCACCTCTGTGCATTGAACTATATTCTATGCAAAGAAATGCTTTCCAGGAATCCTCTTAATTCGTAGAAACCTGTCTACAATGAACACAGCTTCCGGTGTTCTTTACTTATTGCTCATTTTCAAGCATAAAGGTGTAGTGGGTTTTTATTTTCTTTAATTTAGGTCATGCTTATCTGTGAGCCCAGATCACCTCCCTCCAGACTCTGTGTTAGTATGTGTTGCAGCTTCAGGTGCATACAGGCCAATTCAGGAGGGAAAATCCCGGCTTTCTTTTCTGCCACTTTTGCAGCCCATCATCTTCTTCAGACAGGAGTGGGCTCTCCCGAGGACGCACCTCGTGGGAACCGACCGAGCCTGCCTTCTGTTGTATTGCCTGCCTTCTGTTTTCTTACACCAGTAAATGATCAGCCATGGGCCTGTCGGCAATCAGACTGTTTTGTTGTTGTTTGCAGCTGCGGGAGACAGGCGGGCCTGATCCGTTCTGGGCCCTCTATTGGGTGGGAAAGAAAATAAGGAACTTGAGGAAAAATAATTCCGGTCTGGTCATCAGATCAGAAGCTTTGGCGCTAAGGGGAACTGCAGTGATTAAAAGTGGGGTATAGGTGTTTCGTTTGCATGATTTCTACTGCCACGCATTCAAGAGGACTGATATCGAGTGGACAGAGAAAATTTGATCTGCCCTTTTCCTCAAATGTAGGAAGGTCGCTTTTCTCTTCTAATCGCTGGGCCTGTGTTATTCTAGCATTAACCTTGCTTTTTGGGCAGCGTTTCTGCACTTAGGACTTTAACGACACTACTACTCCGAAAGAGCCATTTTTTTAAGATGCCTATTACGCGGGGGCTTGGCTTTCGAAAGAGGAACGTGATTGGTGGGAGAGCCCTCTCTCTCTCTCGATACATCTATAAAGCAGGCTACAGCGGGGCGTGGATGTGCAGGTGCGTTCGCTTTTGAGAGCGGGGGCGCTTACGTAATACTGCTTGTTCTCGGGGACCACCGGTACCCTTCCCTCCTGTTCTCTGGGGCTCTTAATCAAAGGTAAGATATGCCCCCTGGAGCCGAGTATACAGTTTCCTCTTAGTTGCTTCTCCCAGTATGGCACAGAAGCAACCGTCCTTATATATATGTAACGTCACATTAGGTCTATAAACGCGTATAGCCCTTTTAAGTGTATTTGATGTGGCCCGAAAGTTTCGTTATCCATTTTAAGTGGGCTTAAGACTCCTGGCGTATTGTGTAGAAAATTGTGTGCGTGCTTACCACAAACCGGGGTAAATATTCAAACTCCAGCAACGATGTGAAGTTGAGTAAAAGTGATGGCGTGATTTCCTACACAGGCAGTGATTCAAATGGACGGGTACTGAGTATCTGCACTTTTTAAATTTGAAATGGAGAGTCTGTGCACTTCTCAGCACTGCTGCAATATATTTAATGGGAGAGTACCGGCACTTCTCAGGAGAAAACCGGCACTCTAAATAGCGAGCACCTGCACTTTTACATTTCCATTTAAAGCCCTGTGCACAGGGCTTCAAGTGGGCTGGCTCTCTCCGTTTCTTAGACCATTTAGTAATTAAAAACGGAAATTGAAGCGGATCACTATCGGGCCCCATATCCATTTCCATGACATCAGTGGCAAAAATACTGATTTAATGCTGATCAATAAAATTTAAAAAAATAAAGTAATCCACGCCAGCGATTCAGTTCCTGTTTGTATTTCCCATGCTTTACTTAATCTTGCATTCCCTGCGAGTGTTGCCCTTTTCCAGGCTGTTGCCTTTCTGTATTTTTTGTGTTTGGTGTAGGCTTTTATGCTTGTGTAGTGTAAATTTGAACTAAGTCTTCTCCTGGTGTTCATAACGGGCCACGACTTAGAGCTCTGGAGTTTAGTCTGAAGGCAGTGCGAGTTTCTCAGTCGGTCAGAGAGGTGTTCAGAATACACGGCCATCCAATCCTTGAACTCATTGCTGAGCGCATAGAGCAGTGGTCTTGTATTCCAGGCGAAATTGTGATTCTGTGGTATAGTGTGTGAAGGAGATACACAGTTGTCAAAATATTGACCAGGGGAAACTAAAACACAATTCAGTGCTTACTGGTGAGTGGGTACGTTGTGTACTTTGGGGGATGATGAAGTGAAGGAGGTGTAAGGGAGTGCATTCAGGAGAGAATGAAAACGGGGTGCTGTAAAAAAGAGATGCGGTGTAAGTTATGCAGATGAAGATGTGGAGATAAAAGGGGCGTACATGTCTAGCATTAACTGAACATAACGGTGTGATTGAGACACTGAATTACACTCCTCCTTCCACACCCCACACAATGTTTAAGTCGGTCTTGCAATTTCTCAGTTGAAACATTTTAAATATTATTTACAAAAAAATTGTTGTTACTCATTTATCTTAAACAGCTAACAACCGTTATCAAACCAATAGTCCTTGTTTTTTTATATTGACCTTAGAGTAAGGTCTGAATCAATACAATTTTTTGATTGACTGACTGCAGTTTTACATACATGCTTGATCTGACTAAAAAAGCTCAAGCTGATGCACCCTTGGATTTTGTTTGAGCTCATCTGTCCAATGCTTACCAGTTTCTGTCTTTAAAAAAAAAAAAAAAAATGGGAGGGAAGGGGGCAACATTCTTGATGCCAGTTTGGCTCCAATTTGATGAGCCAGTCACCATATGTGGCCTGAGCCAGACTTGAGTCTTGCTCGGCTCGCGTCCTATTATGGTGTCACAGCACCACACCAACTTGCATCCATGCACAGGCGAATTGCTCACTCAGAAGCACCAAGAAACTTTTGAGCATGTGAACACATTAAAATGATGTAACCTAAACAGTAACCTGCTGGGTCATCCATAAACTCGGACACATATACTCAGACAACATACATACATAGACTGAATAAATGGATCCATAAGTTGTTGGGTGTATAAATGGATAGTTGGTGTTTAAGTTTGGCTGGCTGTGGGTACGCAATTGGTTTGGTGAATGTTTGGTCCTTGGTGTAGTGGGATTGATCAATGTTTGGGTAAGGGTTTAGTCTTCGTTAGCGGGTGGTGTGGTGTCCATTACTCCAAATTTTCCACACAGTCTGGCAGTATATGATCAATTCACGCTTTGTCAATTTCTTTGAGTTTGCAGTTTAGATCATTAACTTGCGTATAGCCACTGCTCTCCCTTTAAAAGATGCAGTTGTATCTGCTGCAGCTCTTCTGTTGCGCAGTAATGCATCCGGCTGACAGTCTTTGCTGCACATGAGCTCGCCACACACCCTGTTGATGTACTGGTTAAAGTTGTGGCCTCCACAACCCAGTGAGTGAGCAGATTTTTATCAAGTTCAAACAGATACCCGAAGTTTTCCTTTTTGCTAAAACAATCTGACAAATACATCCCTCAGTCTTTAAGTTACTCAAGAAAGATTTTTTTTTTGGTTCTTTTCTAAATGAAAGCAGCTTAGCATTTTGAGGTAGAGATAGGTAGGGCATTCCTCTGGGGAGCTACAGTGAATGCTGTACCCCACTTCTAATCTTCGCAACACGAGGAAATATTTAAAGGATCTCAGTAGCCTTTTACAATATTTGAAGAAGTCTATTAAAAACTGAGTTTCATGGTATAGAAATCTCTGTAGCAAAGAGCCTTAAACTTTATCCATCTCTCTACCTGGAGCCAGTGAATAAACCGCCACACCTCTGAAATGGTGTCAAATTCTCTCCGATTGAATATTGCCCCGACTGCTAAATCCTGGTTTCGTTGGCTTGCCAAACTCTGCGTGGAAGACCTAAGTAGCAAATATTTGCATAATCCTGTTGATGGCTCCATTTGCCAGCACTGCTCTTAAATTGAGCTGTATAAAATTAAAGATTTTACGAAGCCTCTTTTGTTTTGTGAAACGGGTAGAGACAACTACATTCATTTGATGTACAAGGCTGAGTTCCTTATCCAATGTAAATCCTAGGCTCTTGACTTTCTGCGCTGTAACTGGAGGTGGTCCAAGAGATTCTGGCCACAACGACAAACTCCAAGGGTTATTTTCGCTTCAGTCTTAGAACCATACAGGATTATGAAGTTGAGATTAACCATTCAGTCGAAGGAAGTTGAGATGAATCCATCAGCATATCTGATGATTTCAAAACACGACATTTTTAGCCAATGGTTGCTTATAAATATGAAGTCCCATTTGCCTACGATCTAGAAGTTTTGAATTTCAGTAGACAAGAATGGCATTTGGCTATGAGCTTTTCTCCAATTGTTGACACTGCTGGAATCGGAGGCCTGTAATTGCTCACTTTGCAGGGACCAGGATTAGTTTTTTTTTGAGAAGTGGCTTTACTACTGACCGCTTTAAACTATTAGGGGCTACAACCAGGAGAATGAAAAGTTTAATTAGTATTGCTATATGTGATAGGTGCGATTTCTCTTGCTTCGGTCTTATTATTTGTAAATCACACATACTATGAAAACTAAACGTTTAAAAAAATCTTCCTGTTAATGAAGTGTTTGAACTGACATTCCTTTGCTTGTAGAGGTTATAGCATTGATCATTATGTCCACAGGGCTAGGTGGACACAAGACTAGTGAACATGTTCTGCATTGATCAGTTGTGAGCCCCTCCCAAAATGGCCTCTCCCATAATGACCATTGAGGCTCTTTAGTCCTTAAAGGTTATGAACTAGAGAAATGAGAACATGACATATGTGCATGATTCACAAAAAGACACCACCTGTGAGTGGGTAACATGCTGAGCAAATCCCAACTATTGTCCTATACTAGGACTTTCATTGAGTATTTGACTCTTTTGCTTTAGAAATACGTTTATTTAGACCATAGGTCTATAAACAACATAAAAACATGTTACAATAAATATTTTTAAACATACAGTACAAAATTTCAGCGACACCTTTGAGGGAGCAATTCTTGCCTCAATCCTACAGCTTACACAGTATGTCATGTATAAAAGACACACATGATATTCTAAATGATAAAAATCTGTCTAAAAATATATCTTAAAACTAATGCTACAACCTAAAGTATTTATTTAGAGCAGTGACCATCCTCACTTCTAGGCTAATTCTCATCTAACCGTTTTTATTTCCAGCAAGGACCTTTTTACCGCCTTCATGTATTTTGCAATGGCAATTGCTATATCAAGGTTTGGCATGTCTGTCAGAAGTTTAATTGCTAATAGGCGCTGTGTCACACCATATTTTAAAAAGATGGGTCGTAAAACAATTTCCGCTGAGATAAAAAATGTTGACAGTCCATTATAATATGTAGATTATCACATTTTGTGCCCAACCCACAAACATTTGCCATCAGATCGTATCATTACTGATTTTTTACTCACATGCGATACCCAATGGTTGATGCCTATTCTCCATCTAAGCACTTAGGCTCTGAGGCCTAGGTTGGGTAGTGTATCCAGGTAGGGGTACCAAATTTCATTCTCCCAACTATTCATCATAAAATGAACAGATTTTCTTTCTCAGGTACCACAGATCTTCTATCCTGGATACTTCCTTCCCTGATGTTCTAAGTTCACCATTCGTAACTTCTTCTAGGAGGGACTGCTGGTCGATTTTCACTTCTAGATTTTTACAAACGGTGAGCAGTTTCTTTCTGACCTCTTTGGCCCATTTTAGGTCACTAAGCAAAGCTTTGTCCTTGCACCATTGTGATACTTTCATGTCTTCCTCGGAGCCCAATCTTTTCCAGAATCTTAGAAGGGCTACTTGCACCTGTACGTTCCATGATGTCAGGCCCAGCTCCAATCTGATTGCCTGGATCATAAAGGAGCCCGGTAATGACATTAATGGTTTTAGACATTTCCCTTCCTCGATGTCCCAACTAGTCTTCCCACTTAGACACAAGACTTCAGCTCCGTACTGCAATTGTGGGGGTATCATTGCATTATATGCTTTTAGCAGTGGTCTGTGGGACATATCCCCATAGATACGGTTACATTTTCTTAACCCATAAACTGATGTATGGGCTTTGGCATTCTGGGCCGCCAAAAGCGTGTTCCATTTTAGAGACTTTTCAAACCAGATACTCAGGTATCTGTACTCGTTCACCTTTTCCAATTTGGTTGGGCCCAGATACCAATTAAAACTCTGGACTTTTTTCCCAAAGCATAAGATTTTAGTTTTGTCCATATTTACAATCAGACGCTTAGCATCACAATATTCATTAAAAGCAGTTAACTTCCTCTGTAATCCCATCTCTGTCTGGTCAAGGATTACCAAATCATCGGCATACAGTAGGCAGGAAAGTTGTTTCCCATTCATTTTTGGGCTAGCACTTCTATCCACCTTCAGAATAGATGGCAGATCAGCCAGGTATACAGCAAAGAGTAGGGGGGCTAATACACAGCCCTGCCTTAGACTATTCTTGATCATTATTTTCGGTGTCAAGGCCCCGGCTGTATCCTTAATGACTTGCGCCCAGTTATAGCTATGTAGCTCCTGGATAATTGCCAGGAGCCCATCCGGGATATCATATTTCCTTAAGGTATCCCAAAGGCACCTCCTGTCCACTAGGTAAAATGCCGCATGGAAATCAACAAAGCAGCAGCACAACTTCCCTAGCTGTTCCATAGACTTCCGCGCCACAGCCCAGAGTGCAAAACAGTGGTCAACCGTGGAGTGCCCCTCCTTGAAGCCCCCTTGTTCCACTGGCACGATCGACCTCTGTTCCACCCAATCTTTCAGGCTGCCCAGGATTATTTTGGCGAAGACTTTTTCCCCAACATCCAGTAAGTTAATCAATCTATAATTCTTTGGAACTTTCCTATCTCCCTTTTTGTGGATGGGTCTGATTACTGCCCCCCTCAACTTCTTAGGGATATGGCCGGAGTCCAATATGGCCAGGAAAATAAGGGATAAAAATTCCGCCCACCAATTTTGCTGAGATTTTTATTATAATTGGCCGGAAGATTATCTGGTCCCGCTGCACGGGTTAAGTTTAAGTTTCTTATAATGTCTTTCACCTTTTCTACTGTAAAAAGGGGTTTTAGATCGTCCACAGCCTCTCTCCAGGGACGAGTATTCCCACCAGCAACCTCAACATCTGTACCGTATAGCTGACCTAGATATACTTCCCATGCTGATTCTTCCACTACACAGGGCATAGCCCCCATGGTCTGTCCAGATGCTTCCTTTACCAGATTCCAGAACTTGCGGATGTTTTTTGTTTCATCTATTTCCAACAAATTTACCCAACATTTCTCTTTAAAAGCCCTCTTCAAATTCCTAACTAGCGTTTTTATATTCCTTCCTCAATTTTACCAGATTTTTCTGTCTTACTTGATCGTATTTTTTTCTTAAACTTCTTTCTTCTCTCCTTATTAATCTTTTCTTAATTATACACTCCTCATTAAACCAACTAAGTTGTCTGCCTTGCGTAGTTTGCATAACCTTTGGGCAAGAGTTCTTACTTTTTAATTCTACTCTAAGGCATTGTACCATTTCTTCTATTGTTTCCTCAAACCAAGCCACTTTCTTAGTCCTGACATCTCCCAGTCCTAATTCCTGTTGAAAGCTGACCAACTTTTCAGTATATTCCTCTGTTAATCTTGTTGTCACACGTTTGGGATACTCTAATTGTTGGGGGGGAAACTATTTCGCTAGTGCTAAACGGCCCCCTATCTAATTTGAAGCGCAAGATGTTATGATCGCTGCCTTCGCACTGAGTTACCTGAAACCCTTTTATAAGGTCAAAATTCCAAGCATGAACAAATGCATAATCGATGGGGCAAAGTTGGGTACCTAACCTGAAGGTCTGTTTGGCCCGGCAGTCTGTTTCCCATCTACCGTTTAACCAGAACAGCCCTTTTAGCCCCAGGTATTTGCCCAGCTTCACATCTTGTCTGGAAATATTGCACGTTGGAAAGACAGCTGGGGCTATGTTATTTGAGCTCAAGAGTTCTTTATACCAAGAGTCTTGTCTTATTGGGTTCAGTTTATGATCAAAATCACCCATTACAATGATCATATCATTCTCAAATTTTTCACACAATGTATCCAGATCTTCTTTGAAGTGTCTCATTTCCACCTCGTATTCCTCATTAGTCCCCCATTGTATATAAACATTCACGATTACCAAGTGTTCGCACAACCTTTCTAAAACCAGTAGGGATACCTTACAAACTAGCAACCATTTACATGTCACTTTTACAGACAGCACCTTTTTCGCAATTTTAGTTGAGATGAGGGTCATGATCCCCCCCACCCCCCGGCTGGACGCCCGAACCTTTTTCTGCTTGCGGGTTTATGTAGTTGTGCAAAACCTTCAAAAACTGGGGTATTGTCGCATAGCCAGGTTTCCTGTAAACCAATTATCTCTGCTCCCTGGGCTAGTAGTTTTATACTTTCAACTTTTGACTCCCCTCCTAGCCCATTTACATTCCAGGATATAAAATTCATGCTATGCGACACCCCTATTCCCTAATCAATATCGCTCAGGTGATCGGCAACAGTATGATTCCAGTGGGGAGAACTTAGCCAACTATCATCAGGGGTCCAATCACCCCAAGGATTACTCAACTCGTGATTCTCGACTGCAATTCTCATACTTTCTCTTATCCTTCCATCACCTACAATCAGTCTCATCTTCCCTTTCCCCAAGCCTGAATGACAAGACAAAAAGGCCCTGTGGTGCTGGTTCCTCCCCTCCAGTTCCCTAACCGGTATTAACCTTATCCCTTCTTTCGCCATCTCTTTTTCAGCCCTTACAATAGCTGTTTTTACCAGACTTGAGTATACTAATACCTTGGTAAATTCTTTCCCTTTGTTATTAGGGCTAAAACCAACTTGTCTTAGATCCTTCGTACCAAATTCCCTCAGACTTGGTCATTTAGAGAAGGATACAAGTTGGGAACGATTTAGGGGAATAACCTTCCTACCTTTTTTCCTCCCCTTCTCTATTCCCACTGGTTCAAAATATAACCACAAATTACTTGTATCTTTTGCAGGTATTGCCCCAAACTGCTCACCATCCTTTAGATTCCTTTCCCTGGCTATTTTTAATGATCGCTTCCCCCCAACTAGAGTTCTGTTTTTATTCCTTCGCCCCTGAGGTATTTCATGCGGGTTAGCTGCTTTGGCCTCCCGCTTATTTAATGGCGCTGGTTTTACTTGGTCCTTTCTTTCCCCCATTACCACATCCCCCGCCCTTAAAGCACTCTCAGGGTCCCTCATTGGCCTCTTATTTCTTAGTATGGTTCTGCACACTTGAGGGGTTACTTCTTCTCTGCCCCCTTTCTTCACAACCTTTGGGGTCCCTTTAACCCTTTTTTTCACAACCTTAAGCTTTCTTTTTAGAGCCACCGAATCTCTTAGCTCTCCGTAGGTTATAGCGCCTATACCTCAATTGGTCCCTCCATCTGTTTACCAGCATCGGGCATCTAGAATATAGACCTCCTGTGGATTGGTCGTTTGCTCAGAGTCCCTGGCACCACCCTGCATCGGGGGGTCCGGGACCTGGACAGGTCTCACTACCGTGGTCATTAGGCCCCTGATCTCTTGCAATTCCCTGAAATTTAATTTCATGGGTTTTTAAGATATTATTTGACTGCCACTTCTAGCAACCCTTGCAGAGTTTTTTGTAACATCAGCATTATGTCTAACATTGAAGCCGAAGGTGTGGCTGATCTATCTATACCCAGAGTAATATTACGTGCTGAGTATTCTTTAGACTCAGTTCTTTGAATTTCGGGTTGCCCCGTACTCTTGGCAGTCATAGATGTTCTAGTCTGGGCGGAGTCATTTCTCTGCTCCCTCCTTGAACCAGATAAGGTCATACCTTCGCAATCCATATCAACGCCATCGGACAGGGAGAAAATCCGAGGAGAAGATAATCTGGGTTCCGGGATGGGATCGATTCGGCTTAAGTTCAGTTGATTACAAAAGAATGCATCCGTCCCAGTAGCAGAATCACCCAAATTCACTTGTTCCTTCAATGGTTCTTTATTTAGATCCGGGGTTCTTACAGGGGTTTGTATTCTCTTAAAATGCTTGCCAACAAAGTCCTTTATTGATTTAGATACTTGCACTCCTCCTTTTACTCCTGAGTGGTTGTCATCGTCTGTACTTTTGTTTCTCTTGGAAGGCCTCTTTACCATTCCCTTGGGTGATTCCAAACACTCTGCCAAAGTCCCATTTTCAGGTATAGACTCATTAATGAGGCTGCCAGGATCTTTTCGCCCTTTATAACCTTTTGGCTTTCTTGGTGCCATCTTTCAGGGACACCTGCGGACTTTTTAGCTTTTAAAATTGAGTTGAGGTTAACTTTGCTGTATGAAACTCAGACCTCCTTTCTAGCAACGTATTGCGTCGCCTGTATATTAGCTCCACCACCCCTTTATTAGTATATAATTTTAATTATAATTGTAATTGGGGGTGCCAATATTCTATGTCCTGTAAACTGGAACAAAAAGTAATTTATAAAGTGAATAGCTAAGGCTCAATTACCGGTCCACTTACCTCCACTGTGCACTGGCTGGCTGGCTGACCGTTTTTCCTGCTTCTGCCCAGGGACTTTTCCCTTGGGCAGTTTCTTTTGGACTCCTCCTCTGTTGTGCCCCCCTGGGCCGTCTTGAGCCCTTTGCCTCACCGCCTTGCTGCCTACCGGCAAACGCATCTGGGTTTCCAACTGGGCACTGGGATTTCGCGCCTGGCTCCTGAGTTCAGTTTGCCTGAGTGCCAAGGGCGCTACCGTTACTGCTGGGCCACGGGCGAAGTGCTGCGCCATGCTGGCTTGGTTCCCACCAGGGGCTGTTATTCTCGGCAGCACCGCCTCGCTCCTCGGCACCGTGGAGGCTTCCAGTCTGCGTCGCATCTCTCCCAGAGGTGCGCGCACGGCAAGCAGCATCCGCGTCAGCCTCCTCGTCGGCATCAGCGTAGTCTCATCTCCACGTTGCGGTCAGTCAGCTACACAGCTGCACAGTGGAGCTCAATAGCAAAACCTATCATTGAGTATTTGACTCTCTTAATCAGGACTATTTGAATGGATGTGTGGAGATAGAGGAGCTTGCATGCATCTTTAGCTTGCCCATTAAGACTATTTGTTGCATGAGTGCGTTGGAGGTATGGCTAGAGGGGATTGAGGAATTAATTAAAAAGGCAATTTAATTTGTAATATTTTGGATATTTATATCCATGTTTAGCGATTTTGTTTTAATGCCACAGTCTAGAACACAACACCTGTATGTAACAAAATGTCATGGACCAGTTTGTGACATATATAATGTGGAACTCAGAAAAGCTGTAGACATGCAAAGGGGATATCCTAAATAACTTGAAACATGAATCTATTACGTCTACCTGCAGTGGTGCACCAATCAGGTCTTTTACTTATTTGGTACAAAAGTCCAGATATATATCAACTTTTTATTTTTTTCAGAAAACAAGCAAGGTGCCATCCACAACTAAGCCAGTTTTTATAATGGTAGCAACGAGTGCCCTGAAAACCAAGAACTTGGAATGCGTTTCAAATTTGGTAGATCCTGTAAAAAGTCCACAAGTCTCTGGTGAGTATGCGTTTTTCCATGCTGTCTGCTTAAACATAATTTTTTTTTTAATAGAATTTATTCTTTCGCAATAAGAAAGTATGATAGTGGATATTGCAAAAAAATAAAATAAAAATGAAGTCCTCGAACGACCTCCCAAATAACCAAATATCAGAACATCAAAATATCAGTGTCTTCAATGCAAACATTTCATTGGTTAATTCTCACAACTGATTTTCTTGAAGACATCAACCGAACTCTCTGAAGAGAGACCATCAATCTGACTGTAGGAGAAAGAGTATAATCACTTGAGTGAGCCATAATACACTCATTGGGGCAGAAGGGTCTGATGGGGTGGTAGATATAATGGAACCTGCAACCACCCACACAGCACTCCACACTCTCATGGATGCTCCTCCACACTCTCATGGATGCTCCTCCACACTCTCATGGATGCTCCTCCACACCCGCATGGATGCTCCTCCACACCCGCTCACTCACCAAACGCTCCCCAGAAATCTGAAACCTGCTGCAGGACAGTGATTATGTTGGGGACCTACTTTCTCTCACAGGAACCTGGCTGAACCCTGCACCGGACATCACTACAGCTATCCCTCGGCTATAAGATTGCCAAACAAGACAGACCATGTCAAAATCGCTTTCAGGCGGCTATGTGGCAAGCAGGGGGTTACATGCCTGACTGTGGGGTTTGAGGCCTTTTACTTCTGAGTTCCCGGGGGCCCGACCTACTATGGATTCTGAGCAACTGGGCCAAGTACCCCTTTTGTACTCTCAGTAGTAACGTGATCAACCAGTCCAAAGCCCCTCTGAGAGGTGTGGATACAGGGAAGTGAACAGAGGCTCACAGCTCAAAATGCGTGCTGCAGCAACAAATCATTGTCCAACCAAATACTCACCAATGGGGGGGGGGGCAGCGGAAGTATTTTATTTCTACCATTAACACAAAGGAAACATGACATTCACAAACCATTGCAAAGTCCCCCTGAGGTTAGGTGTCTAGTGTTTTGTTAGACGTTTCCTAAGTCCCATTTCCTCCCTGCTTCTAGCGGTAGTGGTTAATACCCATTTATTGTAGGCAAAATCCAGGGTAAGCCCCACTAGTAGCTGAAGTCTCAAGAGTCCACTAATACTCTGTTAAAGTCAACAGTCTTCCATTGCTGCAGCACTACCTAGTAGCAAGTTCCTCTGGGGCTGACTGGTTTAGAAAAAGTCTAACGCGCACCTCGCAGGATCAAGGTGATCGGAGTTCCTAACTGTGCCACTTTCACAGGTGTTGGAGCCGCAGCAGCTGATTCAGGTGAGTTTGCTGCACAGAACCCAAGCAGGTTGCACTCATGTCGTTTAGTCCTCTCACATGGTTGTACCTCCGTGGCGACCGTAGTTTCTCTGCGGCTCCTCTTTGCAATATAAATCTCTGGTCTCTCTCGCATTGTGAGTGCGTGGTGGCGGTGCAAAGATCCTGGTGCAAATCCTTCATCCTGGGCAGGTTTGCAGGGTCACACAGTGGTCTCACTCCACTAGTGACCACTCCACTAGTGACCACTCCAAGCAGGTCACATGACTAGCTGGCCCTGTTACACCTTCTGGCATACAGGATCACCATATCCTCACTGGATCCAGCCCAATTGGCACTGAAGTCCTTAATGGCGGTCCCTCCTGTCATACAGGGTCGTAGCCCACTGCAGTCTTCACATGGTGGCCCGTCCTAGCATATGGGGTCGCCACTCCCCACTATGCATGGTTTCTGCCCAATCGGCACAGCAATGCGCACGGTTCAATTCAAGGTTCCCCTCCTCTGGCAGACAAAATTCGCTAACTTCACCCTGCACATGGTCAATGACCCTATCAGTGCAGCACCAGTCCCCTCACACCTCGCAAAGAGTCGACTCTAAAGAGCTCCCCACTGGACCTCTCTCCTGCCAAAGCCCTCCTCTCTCCTCACAGGGCACACAGGTTTTGGCTGACAGGCACTCCTACTCCAAGGCAGGTGGTTTAGGTTTCCCTAGCTTGCCTCCTCACCCAGCAGGGAGAATGGCAGGCCTTGGCTACCAGTCCTGGTCAAAGGTGAAAGTCTTGCAGAGCTTCCCCTCCTCACACAGCCCATCGGGCTGCTCGCCAGATGTCAGTTTTGGGGATCTCAGACTTACCTTATAGTCCATTTCCAAACACCAAATGTGATTTAGAGCAGTGCTTCCCAAACGTTTTAGAACCACAAACCACGATTTAGTATGACAAACTTTCACAAACCACCTAGCTTTACTGGACATGAGGGCAGTTTTTTTTTTTCTTCGTAGTACATTATTTGCAGACAGCACATTTACGATTGGAATGGTCACTAGATTTGCTCAGGCCTACAGTTTTATTGATAGCTATATTGCACACTAAGGATGTGTGGAAATCGGGTTTCAGTGAATATTTATTATTTGTGCATCACCAAGCGAAGTGTCTTGATTTGTTCTGATGCTACTTAAATCTTTGTTTCCATCACACAGAATTACAAAAAATATGCTTCATTTTGCTTTCCTAACTGCTGTAGGTGGACAGTTCATTTACAGGTATTTACATTTTGTTCGGAAAAAAGGACATCCTCCAGCTTTCCCTTAACACTTCATATCCCCCTCCAGGATTGTCACATAATTCACTTTATCTTTCTCTAACCACAAAGTGAGAGGAGTTTGTAAACACTAGTCTGTGTTAAAAAAAAAAAATAATAATAATAAGCAACAGAAGACCTAGCCTGACATTCAACCTCTGACTTTGAAGTGCAGCAAATGTGGCACGATAAATCCAGAATTTAAAGGAATTGTTATTTATTGCCCGAACTTTGGTAACCCATCAAACATCGGCTTGCGACCCACTGGTCGGTTGCGTCCCACAGTTTTTGAAACTCTGATTTAGAGTCAGTCTTTGAAGTTAATGTTGGGCCGGGGATGGGCGAGCTGGGGAGGGGGTGGTGGAGGGGCTAGGGAGGGCGTGGTGGGTTTGGGGACACGGGAGGGTGGGTTGGAGGAGGGGTGGGGAGGGGGGCAGGAGAGGGTGGGGAGGGGGGCAGGGGAGTGGGGCTTTACCTGGCCCAGCATGCATAAAGGGGGAAGTGCGTCACTGACACATTCTGAGAATACCAAAGAAACCAGAGATGAAAATCACAAACCAATCACCATGAACCGAAACGGGGCGGGAGGGACGGGCTCAGGAATGTAACTGGAAGACCAGGATTCGGAGTAATGAAGATTACCGGTGAGTAACCGGGCATTACCTCCTCGTCAGTCTTCCCGTCCCATTCCTTAACAATGAGCCCATACCCAAGCGCATGGTGATTGAAACACAAAGACCAGAAGGATGCAGCAAAAAACAGGTCAGTGTAATGACAAAAGAAAATAGTACAAATCACAAAGCATGTCATCGGACAACCTGAGCGCCAAAAGCGGCAGAAGCCACCATCCCCAGCTGACGTCGGTAATGGGGAAACAAAAGCGTGGGGAGAGGACATGTAGCAGCATTACAAACCTCATGGAAGGAGGCACTCTGAAACATGGCGCAGGATGAGGAAAACACCCAATGCATCAGAAGGGACAAGGAAGGCACAAGACCCTACACAGAGACCACAGGCGACGCATAAGGAAGCCACTGCCCAAATGCACAGGAATGGCCCAGGCAGATGCAAAAAGCCCACAACACATCCAGAAAATGGAGAACTCTCATCTCCAGAGAAGACAAGGCAGGAGAAAACACCAGAAGGACAAAAACCCTCAAGACCAACAGAAACCAGGTGTGCCAAGTAGGACCAGGCAATCCCAGAAGCACCAATGGAAGACCCCAGGCAGGGACCGGAGAGCAGGGGATAGGATCTGCGCAAAAAGTGAGTCACCATGGAAACAGGAGACAGACCTGTCCCCTGCATCAAGAGCCAAAGCACCACCAATGACTGCAAGATGCCAGGGTCGAAGGTCTGTGAGAACCGGATGGAGTGAGGCACCGCAAGTGGACAACCCCGAGCCAACAGGGACAACCATCCCAGCGACAAAGTCCCAGCCTGAGGTGCAGGAAAGAGGACGGGCAGCAAAGAGGAGCAAGCAGTGGGTATGGCTGCACGAGAACCCACGAACACAGACAAGCAGCCAAACCTACAAAAAGGGAAAAGCATGGTCTCGAGACAAGGACGGAACAAACAAAAGAACTACCGACAGAACCACCCAAATCCCCTTGAGGAACCTGGAAATCAAGAACCATGGAACAAAGGAAGCAGCAAATGCCCAGGCCGAACCACAAGGAAACCAAGCCGCAAACTGAGGAAGAAGGGCCAACTCCAACAAGGCAAACAAACCCAGACGGGAAGGCCGAACCAGGAAAGAAATGGCTGAAAGAGGAGGGGCACACCCAGTGTGAAAGAAACCTCAGGCTCTTCAACCCCAGAAGACCTACCCATGAGAGATAGAGGCCACTCCCCAAAGCTCAAAACGGCCAATCCTCCAGCGAAATTAGAAAACAGACCGGCTCATCTCCCCCTGCCGGTCGACCAAGGCATGAAAACCAGGACTGCAAACGCAGACAGCATGGGGCCGAAGGAGAGCAGCCAGGAATTAAACAACTGATCCAGGAGAAGCCGGATAACCGGGAACACATGGAGACTGACTTTGGAGAGTATGGGCAGTACATAGGCCATCTCCCCCAGACCCAGCAGTCCGAGATGGGCAGACACCCAAGAAAGGAGAAGAACCTAGGAAATATGGCGGAACAGAGGGAAGAGGGCCCCGAAGAACAACCGAGCCAGTGGGGCCAAGAGGATCAAAAACCCATGGCTAGATGAAAAGCCGAAAAAGAAGCACCTGGAAATGGCAGTAGCGTGAGCCTACAGTGGACCAGCCAGATGGAAGGAAATGCACAGGCAGGCAGCCATCAGGATGAGATGCGAGGAAGCAATACACAGGAGCTGCGAGGGCAGGCCTTTGAAGACTGAGCAGAGCCCCCAGGTCTCTGCTCAGTAACTGGGTTCAAACAAAGAGGAAGGGGACCAACATCCCCTCTTGAGACACAAAAGAACCACGTCACCAGGGTGTACGTCCGAACACATCCACGTGACCCCCGACAGACCGGAGGAAACCAAAGCCGGAACAGGGCCAAAGCCCACCAGATGGAAAAAAAGGAGAGACACCCCCCCGTACCAAACCCCTGCAGGAGGGGCAGACTTAACATAGGACACTGCATATCATGTCAAACCAGGCAATCGAGTGGAACCTATGTCCCAAACCAGGGCCACAGGGCCCCAATGGAAAAGCATCCGCAAACACGTCCACAGGAACGCTCTGACAAAGCAAGGAAAAAAGGATCTGTCCACTACATGCAACAGTACCCGTACAACATAACATGTGTGACTGCAAAGCACATACACCCAGAAGGGCACAGTGTCGCGAAAAACATAAGTGTATCGCAACCCAGCTCAAGTGGACCCAATCATCGACCACAGAAGAATGAAAGGCTAAGGGGATCTGCCGGAATGAGGCAACAAACAACCGAAATCAGCCACAGCAGACTAAGAGGGGTGCCAGGAGACCACACACCTTCTACACAAAGAAGGAAAAACAAACTGCCAGTTAATAAGGCAAGGGGCCGAAGTGCAAGCTATAGGGAGACTAAGAGTCACCAACACTCCTCAGTGGGCCTGCCCAAGCAGAACTCCAAACACAATGACCCCTCCAGCACACTGCCCCATGACCCCCATCAGGCCAAACACAACCCGCAGTGGGACCCATAAAGGGTATACCCAGGACCAAAAAACCTCCACAGCCTTCGCATGGCCCAAACAAAGTGCACACACACCCCTCGGGGCAAGGGGCACGGAATGACAAATGTACATAGTGACACAGCACAAAGGAACTCTGCCATCAAACCCCAGAAGGAGGAAACGCGTAGAGGGCTTGCAGATAGCCGCAGCAGTGACCAAGAGGAGAAACGCCGGGTAATGGAGCGGAAGCAACAGGCCACGGTACCACCAGACCCAGCCTCCGATGGCACCATCATAGCAACAGCCACAAACCAACAACCCCATGACCGAGTGACCCGTATGCCAAAAACCCGAGGTAGCAAAGGTGACCTACTGTGCCATACCACATGAAGGCATCCGGAGAGGTGAGACCAGGGGCTGAGCCAACCCAATGTGGCCCCCATATGACATGCGGGGGAAACAAAATGGTCCACAGCAAACCCAGCCCTCTCGCTACAAGACCGATGTGTGAGGCCCTACGAGAGGGAAACAACCAACACGCCCACGAAAGCAGGGAGAACAGTACATGGATACCCCCTAGCCTCACCTAAAATTGCCAAGCGCAGCGGGCGAGGGACACTAAGGAGCCAAACCCAGAGACCCCAAGCCATGCTTGCTAATGCAGAGCAACATGGGCGGGGACACTGAAAACACCGTGCAAGAATACGTGGGCGCCAGCTCCGCCCGCCGAGGCAGGTTGCCGCGGGTAGGAGCAATCAGGCTGGAGCAGCGTGCAAAAAGCGCGTGCCCACAGGACTCCACCCAGCAAGACCAGCCCACTATAGCAGGGCGAAGGGCACAATAGTTTCAATACCCCAGCAGAGAGGCAAGCAGCTCCTGTGGAGCAAAAACACACACCAAACCAGGAGCCCTGGCAGGAAAGGAGTCAAAAACCCCCTCAGCAGCTGCAATAAGATTGCTGCTGACTCCTAGAGCAGACTTGAATCCTTTCCCTTAAGAAGTCGGCAAGACCGCAGCAAAAGACAACCATCTCACACTTTGCTGCTGGTGGTGGGACTCTAACCCTTGCGATGGAGGTGCCTGCCACACCAATGGCATAAGACTGTCTGAGCTACAGCTCCTGGCTGCGGGGGATGAACGGGCATCAGGACGCTCAGCGCCACCACCCGCCAGCAAGATCCAATGCCCGCTGAGCAGGGCGCACATGCCAAACGTAAGAATAACAGCGCTGCTGCTAAAGCAAGCCGCGAAACATAAACAAGACAAGCATTGGCATAGCCAATAGGTCTCGCCTTTGGGACCTTATAAGTTGTTAGTGATGCAGCGAGGGTAGGAGAGAACAGGGGCAGTGCGCTCGGGGAGGGTAGGGAAGAGGTAGATGAGCTCGTGAGCAGGAGCACGGATTCACATTGAGGGTACTGATGCAGTAAGTAGGGGCTCGCGTACATGGTAAGTGGGAGAGGAACATTATGGAACACCTATGCTGCCGGACAAAAGCATTATTAAAGCCAACAGGCTCGTTGGAACACACTGACGTGCACTAACTCGCACGCAAGAATTGCTTTGCCAATGCTTGTGTCTAGCTACCAGCTGAGCTCCGATCATAGTTAACCAGGAAAAGTGTGATATTTATCAAACCAACATACTGCTTGTTTATTTAGGACTTGTTTCCTGCTGTCACGCCTGCCTCAAGAGTCCACTCACATGCCCTCTGTTTCCTGACTGCTTGAGTCAGGTGCCTTCGTGTTCATGTACATGAGTATTGCTGTGTGTTGTGTTTGGGTTGTAGAGCCTGAGGTCGTACTCCATTCGGATACATGCCAACTGCCACTGGGAAGGCAGGCATGTATCCGATAATTTGGTAAATAGATTAGACCTGGCAAGTTACTAAAAATATAATGAAGGAATATGTCATAAACTTTCGAGCACTATCTTTGCCAGCTGTAATAATTGTAGTGTGTGGCAGATCTTAAACTACAGCTCCCGGCTTTGGCGATTAGAGCTTCTGCCACGTTAAACAGTTTCTCAAAAAATGCAGAAGGGCCACGAAGGGATTAAACCGCAGGCTTTCAGCCACTGTGTTCCAAACGTTAAACCGAGAGTATCACAAAGAACAGTTACTGTTTGAACTATTTGAAACTGAAATCCAGGCGCAGGTCAAGTAAACATCTGTAACACGAAAAATGTGTTTCGGATTTCAGAGCAGCCTGTTCTCTTTTGGAAGAGATGCGAACGCAATTAATGAAAATAAAAATGGAACGATAGGACTTCAACAGTTCAGAGCTTAATTAAAGAGGACCCTCATGCGGTGCACGTGAACTCGAAACCACAAAAGGGAAATGTACATGTACAGCGTTTACCTTGCGGGAGCGAGCAGCGGCGCCATCTGTTTCCAGAGCGCGATAATTGCAAACAGATGGCGTTGCTGCTCGCTCCCGCAAGGTAAACGCCGTACATGCATGAGTGCTCATTGAAAACCGTGCAGAACACGCACGAGTTTCCAAAAAAAGTCCTGAGTGATTCCAAGAGGTCACTCCAATGCAGCGCTTGCGTGCTGCGTAGGCGAGACCTAAAAAAAAGGAAAAAAAGTACCTGACTCAGCTAGACAACCGGTCTGCAGCATGAAGGGGAAAAAAAAAAGAATGTGTGGGTGATGCTCTTCCCTCTTTATGCATGGCAGGCCAGGTAGGCGGCGCCATATTGGGTGTAGTATTCAACTTTGCTGGGTAATAGGTTTCTGTAGAGCAGACCAGCTGCTCAATGTTAAGGAATGGGACGGGAAAACAGATGAGGTAATAGAGAAGTGCTGGGACTCACCGAGTTGAGGGGGTGGGTCATGAGTTCTGGTAGGGGTGTGTCTGGGAGGACTGGCTTCTAGGCAGGAATTTAAAAATATTAGCATTTTCTTCTTTAATGTAAAGTGCCCAAGTGCCCTTCGGCCAAGTTCGGTGAATGAATTCAGAATGTAATTGGTATTTTGTTACTTTCATATAGCCCGGAAGCATTAAAGCAGTTACATGAGAAGCAGAATTTTTACATGAAAGCATACTTTTTTGTTTTAAGACACCGGGAGATTAAGTGATTTGCCCAGAATCACAGGATGTTGAGCTGACGCTGTGATTTCACCTCCCCGTGCCCTAAAAAAAAGTATGCGTTAACGTAAAAATTGCAGCTCTTGTGTATAGCGCTTTAATGCCCTCATGCCACATTTGCACTGTATATAACTGCAAAAAGTACCAATTGAACACTGCACGCATGAGCCCACCTTGGCCGAAGAGCGTTAGGCCCTCTGACAGTCAATGGTGACTGTATTACAGCCCTGCAGCCTTACACTCTGAGAGCGGGATAGTTCCAATAGTGGAAGCTCTAGCCGTCAGGCCACATCTCCTTATTACGGTTGTGTGGTCAGTTGGAGTGTAAGGCTGCCGCAGCAACCTAGTGCTGGAATACACTCGCCATTGACTGTCGGAGCGCCTCACACACTCCATCTGAAAGCTTGCCATTCAGCAACACTTGCACAGCCAGACCCCAAATTACTACTAGGAGTACTGGTACACTCTTGACCCAAGGAGAAGTTTGGTACTCAAGGGGAGAACACTGAGGTGTTGGTACTCTGTACCAGTGAGTACTGACCCATTTAAAGCACTGCTCCGGGGTCAACACTGAATGCATTTTAGTTAAATTTAGAAAAACTCTTCTCACTAAAGATTCACCAACTCTACATTTATATTTGCAGCTATATAGTAATTGTACTAAATGGTAACACATCTACAGATGCAGAAGGGCATCTATATGCTTAGCCTAAACTTTATGCACACTGTGTACACACTAGTTGCACTAGGAGTATTCAACAATATCCAGTGCTTAAAAAAAAAAAAAAAACTGGAAATCTTGAAAAAAAATTGAGTCGAACTGGTAGAGCAGAGGTGCTCACTGAGAGAGAAAAAAGGCAAGGGAAGCAAAGCGGGATGAAAGCAGGGTAAAGTGACAAAGGCCACTGGGAAAAGGGGGGGGGAGAATGGAGGAGAGAGCTGAGGGAAGTGGGGTAGAGAACCAGAGTAAAGCACGAGGTGTGAAGGGCCAGGAGTAGGTGAGCATTGGGGACAAAGGTGCTGACTATGGATCTGTGGAATCCGGTTCGAGTCTTGGCGTCGGCTCAACACATTCAGTGATTCTGGGCAAATTGCTTAATATCTCGGTGCCTAAAAACAACAAAATGAATATTTTCCGGTGTGACGTAACTGGTGCTCATGTAAAGTGCTCCAATAACTTTGGGTTTTAGTTTCTATATAACTGCAAAAAAGGGAGAGTAGAAGAGAAAGGGAGTTAAAGGTATATAAATATGCCATTGCACCACTCTGTCTCGTGCAGAGGGCTCAAGTCCAAAAAAAAAAAAAAAAAAAAAAGTCGGTGGGGGGGACTCGAGTTGGGCAGAATGGGTGTGGCACCACCACGCATGATATCACAGTAAGTGACATCACTGCATGCGTCATAACAACCCAGGATAATGTATTTGCTGGAGAGATCTGTGGTTTGTCTAGTCCCAGTTTTGAATCTTAGTAACAAAGAGGGTTAATATGTCTCCTGCAAAGCACATTAAGTAACACACAGATGACAGATTTTTATTTTATGTAAATGGACAAGTGGGTTACTACTTTTAAGAAAGTGATCCTTTTGTAACTTGCAGTTCATAAATTGTAATCCTTCTAATGTCGCACAGTGAGCTATGGACATATGGCTCCTACACCTTGTAACCCTCACTCTCATGTAAAACATTCTGTACATTGATTTACACATGATTTATTGTTAATGTAGATCTATCTGGACATGTGATGTAAAGGTCTCTGACACCCTGCATTGGGATCAGTAGTGCTAAAGCGCTCTAAAAGAATTAAAATGGTGGTATTTAAATTTGTGTAAATACTGGGGCAACCAACACATCTGACATTATTACAGTGTTTGCATATCTCTTATATACAGGGACTAAACAAAGTCAAAAGCATTTCTCTTAAGGACCTGTGTAGTGATAAGCTTAAGCCTTTGTTCCCCCTCCATTTCATCTAGGTGTGATGCTCCAGATAGCTCCCAGCCAGGATACTCCAACAAAAAGAGTCCTGATGGCCACTTATCTCAAGCCTTTGTTATGGGCGCAGCTGGAATCTGATCAGCCTTCTCCCCGCCTGCATGTTGCTGCTTGGAACAAAAGCAGACAACATGCTGGCATTGTGTCCCGGTCTCAGAAAATTACACTGGGACGAGTTCAGCATATTTTTGTGGGGCCCAACCTTTGGCAGGGTAGATGGTATCTACCCTCTGAAAATAGTAGGTAGACTGTGTTTACCCCCGACTCGATCTTTGCATGTGCACCTCGATTCACTCACTCGTCTGGATACAGTGATCACTGTTTGTTTAGGCTTGACAGGAGAGTGATTTGGACCAACCACCCCTCGGTACCTGCGAGCATCAAAACCAGGATGCAGACCTGTAGACCACATAATTCAGGGACATTGTTTTTATTAGCTTTACAGCAGTAGCATAATGCAAGGGTACAGCAAGTTAGTTACAATAATTGCGTTCAGACATATTGACTTGTTAGCTGCGACCAGGGCAAATGCAGCCACTGGACAAGGGACATACATGGCTCAAGCATGGAGTAAGATGGTGGGGACACACATTGAAGGGAGTTTGTCTCCTGGATAGAGTACTTGGGTATGATGTATGATCGAGGGTGATTAACACAGATGTCTGTCAAATAGGAGGAGTTCAAGGTCCTTTTTGAATGTGGCTTTGCAGGTTGTTTGGCGAAGGGAGTGAGGTAAGGAGTTACAGATTCTTGTGGCACTACCAGAGAATGACTGCCTCATGTACCGTTCTCGACTGAAGGAGTGGGGTTCTAGGAGCAGGGATTGGGCATTTCTGGAACCCGTATTTGCTCCAGAGATTTTCAGTTTCTTACTTAAATAGGAGGGTGAGTAGGAGTACAGTGCTCTGTGGATAATGCAGGCAGTTTTAAAGTGGGCCCCAGCTTCAATGGGAAACCATTGGAGGGTTAGCAAGGTGATCCCATTGATGCACGAGCCATCGGCAGTAGCTGCTGCTACCGGACCCGGGTGGTGGGGCAGGGGGGGCGAAGAACAGAAAAAAACCACTTTCCTAGAACGGCTGGTCTGCCGGCCGCCTCCTGCATCCTCCTTCATCTTTCTGCAGACTCCCGGCCAGCAGCAGGAAGCACCCGGCACACAGGTTCCCCTGAGCCAATCACAACGCTGCAATGCAGCGTTGATTGGTCTGAGTGCCGTGGAAGGTGGAACAGGGAGCCTGTGCATGTTCCTGACCAGGCTGTGTAAATGCAGCCTGGCAGGAACATGCAAAGTGTGCATGAACTTGATCAGCCCAAGAGGGCCGGCCAAACAGGTCATGCGCACTTTGGGAGTGCACACCACTCCTCACCTGCTCTGGCCAGTCCCGCCCTGCCTGAGAGCCACTGGCGACTATAGGAAAAATAACATGATGATAACGATAGACATTATCTTATTTTTCCTTTTGTGAGCCGCCACTATCTGCCACCCAGTTACAGACCAGGTGCAATCTTCGTTCAATGGTTAGAAACCGCTAAAACAATACAACACATTGTCTGAAGAGGGTTGTGGTTGAAAATGAAACGAGTGATCCAGACCTCTGTGTTACACGCGCTTAAGACTTGTCTAATTTCCCTAGTTTAATTGTAAGTAACATTACTAATGACGTATGTTGCGCAATCTACTTAAAACAAATTTAGCAGGTTTCACTTCGCGGGTCTAAATCGTGAGTACACAAAGGGGATTTGGAAATGGAGAGCAATACTTTATATAAGATAATATTTTTAGTACTGGCAAAACAGTTTTGTTACAAAGTAGGTAGCTACCGCCATCTTCTGTTCAAAACAGGAACTCCTCAGATTTTAGACCAAGCTTTACAGTCCTCAGCCATGGCTGTCTTTTGTCATTCGAAATATGTAACCATACTGCACCTCAACATTGCGCGTGACTTGTCACTTTTTTATTATATATATATATATATATATATATATATATATATATAATGCATTAAGCACTTTACCAACATCTGAATAGATATGTAAATATAATATAAACTAGTTAACTCTCTATTGAAAATGGATTGAAGTGTTTAGATTGAAATCAGGCACTTGCCTAACATTAACTCTTTCACACATCCTTTATTTAGATGAGTTTGTGGATATAGGTACAATTCCATATTGGGCATTTGCCTGCGACGATGTGATGAATCATGCTTATTTAATAGTATTTTAATCATGATGAAAGTTGTTAAAAGAATTTTTTTTTAAATCCCGTTGCCATGAATTATGATGTTGCACAATGAATTTTAATTGTTGCACACACACATTGTGGGGGAGTAAGTCTTTCATCTGTCTTCCGGACAGCCGGAAGTAATAAGCGCGTAGCAACACGTGCAGGTCATGTGGCCAAGACTGTTGCAGCGGCCGAAACGCGTAATGGCTGCTTGAATTAAAGGAGAATACAACATTTTCCAGCATTCGCGACAAGAATTTTAGATTCTATTAAGGACACGGAGGCGAGGATTATGCTTCTCAATTTCTTTACTACTCGAATAGCAGCCAATGAAAAAACAGTAAACATTGTAAAACACTACATATCCCATTAGGCTTTGAACCACGCCTCCTTCATTAACCAATCAAACATGTCCAAAGTATACAAAATAGCGAGGCACCATCTTGACTACCTCTTTCTTTGCAGTAAGCAGTCTCAAGTGTTCAGTAAACAAAAGCAACAGTCCTGGCTCTCAACTGAGAACAACTTCCAACAGGTCCCAGACGAGACAACTATCCTCCAAGAGCGAAGACTTCCTTGTCACGAGGAATTGCAGATTCAGCTCTGCTTGGAGTCCGTTCCTGAAATCAGAAACAAGTTTGAAAATACGGAACCAAAAAATATTTTTGTATCACAGGGTGGGAAACAACATACATCTTATGCATCGTAAGACAACATGACAGTTGTAAATCTTACCTGTCCCAACGGGTGGGATAATCCTCGCCTCCGTGTCCTTAATAGAATCTAAAATTCTTGTCACGAATGCTGGAAAATGTTGTATTCTATGGCAGGACCGGAGGCTCAGATTATGTTGGTTCAAAGCTGACCAACAACAGAAGAAAAATGAGCAATGGGTTTGTAATAAAATATCTTAAACATTGAATCTGAAGACCAATCTGCAGCTTTCAAAATGTCTTCTAAATGAGAACCCTTAATAAAGGCCTTAGAGGCCATAGCGCCTCTTGTGGAATGTGCACCATACACAGAAATATCTACCAGCTTCAGCCATCACCCACCTAACCCAACGTGACAGGGTGGCCGCTGAGACCGGGCGAAATGGTTTCTGGATAGCCAAGACTAACTGACCCAGAGGATCCGATCTGTGAGTTAAAGTATGTTCTTCATACACTTTTAAGCATTTCAAAACACATAATTTTTCATTATGAGGAAAAGCGGGATACTCAACGAGACATAGTTTTAGTTCTTTTGGAGATGATGAAAGAAACGCCTTGAGGAGAAAAAACCCTTCCTGCCAAATCTAAAGCATGAACATCAGACACTCTACGACAGGAAATAAGACACAACAACATTGAGTTTTGCAGATATTTGCTTTAAAGAAATCTTTATTGTCCGGCCACGCTTCTAACAAAGAAAGAACTTTAGATACATCCCATAATGTAGTATATCTGGGTCGTGGCGGACGAGCGACTCTGATGCCCTTCAACAACTTACACACCAACGGGTGCATTCCCACTGGTTTTCCATCAATGTGGTTATGTCTGGTCGATAGAGCTGACCTGAAATTATTTACTGACCTATAGGACAGACCTGATTCGGCACAGTCGGACAAAGTTTAGAATTTCCTTCAAATCAGATCCCATGGGATCCACCTGTCGAAGGCACCAACTCATCCATTGCTTCCAGGATGCAGAATATCGCTTTGGGTGGATGAAAGGCCCTCAATTCGTTCATGTCTCCGGCGAGCGTCCAAACCATGAGGATTAACTGGTTCTGGAGGACCAGAGGATGGGGGAGCCCACTGGGTCCTGGAGCAGCATCGGGAACACAGGCAGTTGGAATAGCAGGTCCACTGACAACTCCAATAGAGTCGGAAACCACGATTGTCTTTCATAACGGTGTGACTAATGACGTTGCCTGTCGGCGTACTAGAGCTGCTGCTCTCGGAATCAACGCGAAGGGGGGAAAGGCATAATTCCTCTGGGAACCCCAGTGATGGAGAAACGCGTCCGTGTTCAACGCCATCGGATCCGGTCTCCAGCTGTAGAAGCGGGGAAGCTGAGTATTGAGGCAAAGATCTATCAGGCAAGGGCCTCGAATACCCATGATCTCTAGAAACACAGAAGGATGGAGTCTCCAGTCGCTGAGATCCCTCAGAAACCTGGAGTTCCAGTCTGCCACCTGATTGCTCTTGCCGGGAATGTATTCCGCCACAATCCTGATCTTCTGTGACGGGCAGAAGTGCCAAAACTCCCTTGCAATATTGGCCAGAAGTCGAGATTTCGTCCCTCCTAGGCGATTTATGTAGCGCACCGCCGACACATTGTCCATCCTCAGGAGGATGCAACAATTGCTCTTCAACGGGGAGATCGATTTGATGGCAAACGATCCGGCTATCGACTCTAGACAGTTGATGTGTAATTTTAACTCTTCTGCAGACCACCGACAGCCAGTGGCATAATCTCTGCATCTTGCGCCCCAGCCCCATCGACTGGCATCCGACTCGATAATTACGTCGGGAGAGGCTCCAAAAATGGCCTTGCCGTTCCAGGCCTCCATATGAGCTAGCCACCATTGCAGCTCCTCTTGCGCGTCTAGAGATAGAGCGACCAGATGATCGTATGAGAACCTTTTCTGTAGGTAGTGAATCTTGAGGCGTTGTAGCGCCCTGTAATGGAGAGGCCCTGGGAAGATAGCTTGAATCGAGGATGCAAGGAGACCCACAATCCTCGCCTGGGACCTCAGAGACCAACTGCTTCGACAGGGTCGTTCATATCTCCCTCTTTATGGATTTGATCTTGGGTGCCAGGAGGACCAACCGGGCATTCACCAAGTAGATTTGAAAACCTAGGAAATCTACTAGTTGGGACGGGATAGTCATGGATTTTTTGGTATTGATCACGAAACCCAACTCCTGTAATAAAGAGATCGTCCATTGTAAGTGAGTGCACAACAAACAGTGTTGGGGTCTTGGGCTAGGAGAAATATGTCGTCGAGATAGATGATCATGCGGACCCCCATCTCTAGAAGCAGAGTGGTCACTGGCTTCATCAGTTTGGTAAAAACCCACGCTGCTGAGGAGAGGCTGAAGGGATAGGTAACGGAACCATTGCCCCTTCCACTGAAATTGGAGATTTCTGATGGGAGGGACAAATGGGGACCGTCAGGTAAGCGTCCTTCAGATCCAGGCGGACCATCCAATCCCTTTCGAGTAACAAATCTCTTAAAAGATGGATTCCTTCCATCTTGAAATGTCTGTAGACAATGAGAGGATTGAACTCCCTGAGATTTGGCACGAATCTCTGTCCTCCTCCCTTCTTTTGTACCAAGAAGACGTTGCTGCAAAAACCTTCAGGAATGAAGGATCCCACCGCAATAGCCTGCTTTGCCAAAAGCTCTTGAAGTTCTGAGTCTATAAAAGATTGTTCTTGTAGGGGAAAAAAGGAGAGGAGTAGGGGGTGTTACCCGATGGGGAACATCGATTTAGCTCTATTTGATACCCCTGAACAGTGTGAATGATCCATGCATCTGATGTTATTTTCATCCAATTGTACAGAAAATGCATTAGTCTGCCCCCCAGAGGAATCATAGGAAGGAGAGGTGGAATTACCTGAGGACTGGGCATCGTTGTTCCTGTAGCCTCTGTTGATGCCCTGGTTATACCGGCCCCGGAAACCCCAGGATCTGGTGGGGTAAAATCCAGCCTGGTCTGGTTCCTGTGTGTATCCCCTACGTCTAGGGGTGAAGCCACGCTGGAGACTTTGGTGACTGAAGCGGCCGGCCGAGCGTCCCCTGCCACGACCAGCCCTGCCAGAGGGGATTGAACACCCTCTTGAGAGGACAGACTTATCCAGAGAGGTGAACGTGTTAACAAATTTCGCAATGTCCTTTACAAAACGCTCTCCAAAAAGCTGCCCTTCAGCTAGGGAACCTGGTTCTGCAGAGGCTAGTTCCACGAGCTGTGGATCGATCCGTAGGAGGACTGACTTGCGTCTCTCCGAGGAAAGGGCGCAGTTGGTATTGCTGAGGAGACGTATCGCCCTCTGGGTCCAGCCTGCAAGGACCTCCGGGTGGATAGCTGCCCCAGTCTCCTGCACCTGAAGTGCTAGCTCCCAAATCTTGGCCAATGGGCCAGATACATCCAATAATTTGTCCTGACAAGCCCTAAGGGCTCGGTCTATGCCCTACTTGGGATCCTTCTTATATTTCTTTAAGAATGTCTGCATGGCCATATCCATCTCGGGGGTCAAGGCAGTTTTATTTGCAGATCTCAGGCGGGCTCGGACCTCCTTATCAGAGCTCTTGCGCAGATTAGTCTGCATGTACTCCACCACTGCCGGGGCGGGAGCCCAATCTGAAGAGCAGTGATGCACAATACTGGAAGGATCAAAGTTGAAAGGAGAAGGTTGGACTGGGGAAAGGGAGTGTTTGCGCTTCTTGGCGCGTTTACGTGGGCGCGATTCCTGGGAAGAATCTGTGTTAGTCGTGGGAACAGGGACGGAAGGGCCCGGAACAGGGGAAGTGACCAAGGGATTTGTGTCATAATCGTGCTCTCTAACTTTCTGTAGCTTGGAATAAACCTGAACGTGGGGCCAAGGGAGACCAGGGGGTTCAGGGGGAGGAATAGGGGAGGGGTTAGGAGTACCAGCCGGAGGGGTAGGAGTGGCACCTACTAATTGGTCAAGGCGAAGAGATATAGGCAATAAGGCGGAGGAAAGGGCCTTATCTAACCTCTGATCTGACTTCTTCTCGATAAGAGTGTCCATATTATCATTGTAATAGAAATCTTCGTCCTCTGCAGGACCATAAGCAGCCAGTTCCTCCTCATAGACCTCGCAGTCTGACATTTCTAGTGAATATGAGTATATTTAAAGCCAAATCCCCAGTGGGAAGCCAAATTTTACGACCCAGACCCAGCAATAGGAAAGGGCGTCAAGTGGGAGTGAATGCTGAGACAGTGAGGCCAAGAAAAAAGGTACCAACCCCTCGAAGACTAGGGCTAATGGAGGGTAAGAAACTCCCCCTGCCGGAGTCAATCAAGGGTTTTCCAAAAATTGCTGCAGAAAGAGCTAGAAATTACAGTAGAGTTAATGCCCAGAAAACGCTGATCAGCTCGCTCAAAATGTCATAATTCAGTCCCGGTACCGGCCTGAAACTGTCGAGCTGCTTCCTCCTGTTCGAGCCCGGAGTGAGGCATCTACCAGCGTGCGTGAGGGATGCCTGCAAGCGCGTGCTCAGACGCGTGCAGGCTCCCGAGAGGATTGATGCACGCAGCCCAATCGGGCTCCAATGCGCGACCTCACTCCCGGGGGGGGGGCCCAGACCCAGCCGGTAGCGCGAGGAGCGCGCCGGTACACAAATGCGCACCGCTCGCCACAGCAAGTAAAACCGGCCACAATAAAAGAAACCAAATAAAGAATACAGACAGCGCAACACGCGCTGAAGCACAAATGGAAATCTTGAAATCTAACGCGCGCGAAACGCAGCGCGAGCGCTACACCGCAAACAAAGCAGCACACAATTGAAGCAGAATTCAATTACCATATACACAAACAATGAATATATATATTAAAGCAAAGCCTTATCACTAATTCATAAGCTAAATAACGAGGCACTTATCTTGACTGCGGAGCAGCAAAGAAAGAGGAAGTCAAGATGGTGCCTCGCTATTTTGTATACTTTGGACATGTTCGATTGGTTATTGGAGGCGTGGTTCAAAGCCTCAAGGGATATGTAGTGTTTTAAAATGTTTACTGTTTTTTCATTGGCTGCTATTAGAGTAGTAAAGAAATTGAGAAGCATAATCTGAGCCTCCGGTCCTGCCATAGAATTTGAAAATCCGCATTAGAGTCTGCTCAGTTTGTTGTCAGTGATTGCGAACGCGAAGTTGAGATATATATAATTTGAAAACACGTTTGCCTTTTAAAATCAGGATTGTCGGAGGTGGGCACGCTACGATAAGTGCCCCTCCATTCTTAACCAGACCCTAAATTAGGAGGAGGGGGTCGAATGGGGCGGAGCCATCTTCAGAGCTGAATCAAAGTCACTTGTTGGGCCTCCTTTCACTCTTCTTGTGCAATACCTCATATGGAGTGTCAATATGTAGCCAATAATGCCTTTTTAAGTGCACTGGGCAGTAACCGTCCTAAACAATGCTTACAAAATATTTGGGTGGTAACCACCAAATTAAGTTTTGCAAAAATGCCACTGGTTAAACACTATTTTGTAGTTATTATTCTGTTCATACTAAATTTATCAGCACACAATGCCAACACATTTGCAACACAAGTTAGTATAAGAATCAACGGTCTTGCAGCCAGGGGGAAGAATGCCTTTGGCTCGATAACACTTAGAATATTGTATCTGATTTCCATGGTTTCAAAAGTTTCCGTGGCGTTTTAGCTGACATCAAATATTCTTTCCTATGATATGCTTGGGTGCTCCCAAGGCCCGAAATGGACCTCATTTCGAAATCTGCTGAGTGTACAAACAAACTGGGCATGAAATGGAATTGTCCAAGAAGAAGAAACGTATTGCTTGATTACTTAAACCATTGCAATAGATATACAAAATGTGGCACCTAAAATACTATACAGAGCAATTCCAACATTAATACTGTGCAAAACCATGAGTAGCCGGCCAGTTCTGTGTTGAACCACGTTAAAGCATATGTATGTACCTTGCAGGCCCTTTGGCTAATTGTCCAAATCAAGTACAAGCATGGGGGTCAGAACGTGGCTGGCTATCCCCATATAGCATTATGCAAAATGTTAAAAACAAATGCTCTTAAAAGGAATAAAAAGAGAAGTTTTAGTTGGGCAATGTTGCACAATACATTTACCCAGCTACAAATTGTTGCAATAACCTATTTAAGAAGGTAATGATGTAACTGAATAGTCCTTTTACCTCCTCATTTCATGAGGGTTGACCCAACAAATGACCTCCATTTTAAAAACCTGCCTAAGTGAGCAGGCAGCCACTGTGTCGAGAGGTGGAAGGTACTAGCAAAAACACCCAACTGACCGGATGGAGTGTTTATGCTAGAAATCAGGTGATGGCAACATTCTTCTACTAAAGATATACCTAAAATAGGGGCTGTTAAGCCTAAACGCCCACCAATTGCTATTTCTTAAATTGTTCCTTTGGCTTCCCAGTACTATCCAAAGCAACAAGGGTAGGGTGCATGAGCTTTGGCTAATAAAATGCTTGTGTTTTTACTACCTGCACCGGTTTTGTAAACCAAGGAGTGGTGCAGATATGGCTAGGTATCTGCCACTTCTCGTGCCTTTATAGTTCACCTTTAGGCTCCCCAATGCTGCCCATATCAGTTGGCTGGTACAATGATTGTGCATTGGGTGAGAGTGCTAGTGCTCTTGCAGCCCACCCATTCTTGCACTCGGCTGAGATGAGGTGCAGGTTAAGTCATGACGTAAACCTAATTCCGCCCCAAACAATGTCACTGAACGGCCCAGCATTAAGTGAATCAACTGAATGCAAGGTGCTTGTGTCTTAGTAAAAGTGCTGGTGCTCCTGTTCCCTGACCTGTTTTGCCTCCTAGGTGATGAAGGCGATTGTGCTTGGGCATCCACCCTCCTGCTGTTCCTTAAAATTAAACTCTAGGCTGCATAGTGCTGCCCATACCTACTGGCTGTTAAAGTGCTTGTTCCTTAGCCGATAAAGTGCTAGTGCTCTAACAGCTCAACCACTATTCCCTTAATAAGGATTACAATTGGAGTGCAGCTTGTATCCGGGGATTAGCCTCATTTTGTTCCCTATGGTTTGACTTTATGCTGCATTGTGCCCTGCCCTGTGCTAACCAGAATGATTGCCTGTTGGGGGATCTATGTCTTGGCTAGTAAGGTGCTGATGGATCTGCTACCCGCCGAATTCAACAGTCCAGAAGATGCCAGATGAATGAACTTCTAAGCATGCTCCTGAGCTTATAATATGCTGATGATCTTTGATTTCATATTGACACCTGTCGATTGAAGTTCTCTGGCTGTACTCGAACAGCTACTGCGATAGAGTACTGAGATAGTCATATCCACATCCTTGGCCAGAACTCTTTTTTTCAACCCTCTGGTGAAATTTGATCATTGCAAAATTTAGTCGGGGTCTGATGGGTTGAAGCAAGCTACCACTGCCTCCCTACATGTCCTTATACCTCTCTCCCTCAGTTTCCTGCACAGGAGTACGCAGCAGTCTTCCAGAGTGGATTTACACAGGCACAAAGAGAAATGTCTTCCGATCCTTGGCCGTGTAACCTGCAGTTTCATCGGCCTTCAGTTCTTTTCCATGCAGGATAGTGATTTAGAACGAGCAGTACCCCCAGCCTGTATTTCAGGAACTTTTCCATAATCTGGTTACTGTAAGGCAACTTTGAGGTTTAGCCTTGGAGTAATTGCTGAGTCATCCAGCCATGACTGCGCCTTGCCAAGCTGGCTTTATCCTCTAAAATTGACATGTTGTGTTGAGTTTTGTCTATTTAAGTTTCAAGAGGCTTAAAGGTAAGGCCCAGGCAGATGAGGCCAGGAGTTGTAAGGGCCAGAAGTAACGAGGCTTTTGCAGTAATGTTCCCTACCTTGTATTTCCATCCAAAGGTGGTGCCCCAGGGAGCCCTCCAATGCATGTTTAGGCTGTAACAGCAGTTCATGAACGCCAATTGCCCTGCCAAGACTTGCTTCACTAGGCCAAGCTCCAGTCTGACTTATATGCTGGCAGATGAAAGATAGACCTATAGATTTTCATTATTGTATTGTCCAGGATGGCGCTGTCCTGGCCCCTCAGGCCCTCACTCCCATAGGTCAATATGGGAAGGACCTTGGCTTGGCCCACTTGTAGTACAGGAGTTGGTGTTGGCCCCTTCAACTTCCTGTACAGGGACCCTAAACCAGCTGCCAGTGTGTTACCTTTCCTTTTGATTTTATCCAGTTAGTCAGTAAACAGTTAAATAGCGCGACAAGGTACTTGTAGCAGTTTACAGACTACCTCATCTCTACCCAGGAACAAAGTGTATTTTTATGATCCTTTTTCTTGAATTAATGTTTTGGTCTTTTTCATGTTGGTCGTCAGGCCATTGGTCTTTAAGTAGGCCAAGGCGGTATCTAAGTCATCGTAACCCCACCTTGGTTCTGCTGACTAGTACTAAATAATCAGTGTAGAGTAAGCTTGAGAGCTGGAGCCCACCCAATTTATGGTGTGTGGCAGATGATGTTTAAAGCCGGTGAGCGAGCCGCCAGAAACAAGTTAAGCAGGGTTGTGTGTTGGCTCCAATCCTCTTTAAAACCTTGTGTTGTTGGAATAGCCCTAAACAGGTAGGAGCCATCCCCCAGCTTGACACAAATCCACTTGTTAGTGTGCAGTAATTGTATTGCACTTAACAAGCCGGCTAGAATGTTTCACTCTGCTGTTTTTTTCAATAGCTTACCCCCTATCGAAGGTGGATTTGTAATCTATGAAACAAAGGTGCACGGATAGTTATTTACTCTTGCAAGGTCATTCCGCAAAGGAGGGAGCCATAATGTTGGTTATTGTCCCTATATGCTTAATAAAGTCGATTTGGTTTAATGGTAATATAGTGTTTGCCACAGCCAAGTGCTGTAATTCTTCTAGAAGGGTCCCTGCAAAATAATTGGTGTCATTGTCTATTAGAGCCTCCAGGCGATAGTTCTCTGGGTTTCCTTTGTCGCCCCCTTTATAGATCGGTGAGATGATTGACCCATGAGGTGGGAGCACAGTACCAACCTATGACTAAGTTGAATAATGGAAATAGTTGATCTACCCAGTAAGTGGGCTCTTACTTAAATCTCACTGGAGGGATCCCGTTTGAACCCGGGGCCCTTCTCGGCACCCCTTACCAATCTGGCCCTTTTGCTGATTGAAGGCTTGAAATTGTTAACATTAAAAGGGCAGCTGGAAGATGCTTGATTGGCGATATACCATCTGGACCCGGATGAGTTGCCAGAGCTAGCACCACAGGTCTATTTGCTGCAATACAATCAGACTTCCCTGTTGGTCGTTGCCGGCTCTTTGTCAGTGTCAGGATAGAACTGCTGCATGGCCGATCATGTTTAGATTGTGGCCTCCCCACCCCCCAAAAGAGTATGCAGGGTTCTCGGAGAGAAAATGTCCCGACAAGAAGTGCACCCAGGGAGACTCCGGAATGTTTGAATTAGCTACTCTAGGGAAAGCTATTGATGTAGTTCACATTCCGTCAAAAGCTAGCTGAGTTGTTTCTCCTAATATTGCACAACAATTTTGCCCAGAAGGAGTCCCTGAAACCCCTCGGGAGCTCCCATTTTGATCTTTTTAGAGCTTTCTTGGCTTCCCTGGGCTCCTGACGTAGGTCTAGGTCAGTTGGTGCCATCCTAAGGGCCGCTAGGGCTAATTTATTTGCCTTTTGTATGCCTTAATGGAGCAATTCCATTCCCATGTGTATTGATGAGGGCCCTTACGGTCTGATCTTCCTTCGGGCCAAGCCTGGTTTGGAATATCGACCAGAGAATATTGTGGGGAAGCTTTCCCAGTTACTCAAAGGGCTTCATCCTTCCACCATTGTTGCTTCCAGTGTTTGCTTGGTGCACTGGACGAGTTGTAGGTAGGTGGCTGTGCATTTTATATGCTTGTTGTTAATTATGTAACATGAGATTCCCGGATCAGCAGGGATTGTGTGGTCTCCAAAGGCAATTGACAGGGCCATCTCTTGTGGAAGATGTTCGCTTTCTGATCTCACCAAATCCAAAAGAGATTGCAAACTGCAATAAGGGGAGACTCAGCAGAGTATTAACAATCGGATGTACCGGTTTTGGAATGAGATGAGTCCTGGTGGTATATCTGGGGCAAAGCAACCATTCAGAACTCTAAGACCAAGATTCTCTAAATTGCCAAGCAGCAGCTGGCCTCGTATCTTTGTGCCAATATGTTTTCTTGGTGTGGTATAGCCCAGTATGAGTCTTGTGCCTCCAAAATTTTGTTCAAGGTTGGAGTGAACCAGTGAGCTACATGTTGAAATCTGCTGAGACTTGGTTTGGTGTCATTTAAGCCTCATGATAAGGTCGGTCAATTTGATTGCAAGCTTCGTCCTCGCTTTTTTGCTTGGGTGGATATATACATTCACTATTATGATTGTTTTAGTAATGCCTTCAGGTGAATTCAGAACCATTTCCACAGATTGCAGGCCATCACTGCCTCCTACTTCTTTTCCTTCTATAGCATTGGCTGTTGATTTGCAAATTGCATGCCCTCCCCATTACGGTGCCCGTGCTTAAGAGCTTTGGTCGCAGGAGTGAAGGTGATCAGGCACTCCAGTGCCAATGAGCCCTGCACCCATGTCTCCTGTAGTAACACCACTTGGAAGGTGCGCAAATAGTGAAGGATTTCCTGATCTGTTTGCTGGCCAAGCCATTGATTTTTCAGGAGCGCACTCAACATTTTCTGTCTGGGAGCTTGTTTGCTTCTGGTCATTTAGTAAGCAAAAACGAGTACAAAGTTCCTCTATATTGAAAAGGTGGTTAGAAACCGGGTGGAGGACAGAGTGTAGTGTCAGGGAAGACCACTACGTGTATGCCATGAAAAAGAAAAAAGGGGGGAATTCCCTTTTCGGAACTAGGGCTCTCACACACCCAGCAAGCTAGGTGTCATGCTTCATCATATGAGCCATCCCGGTGTCGGCGGCAGGGTAGGTCTTAACGCAAGGAGCGTTAATCCGCCGGACCCAATTGGTGTCCTTTTATACCGCCGACTCACTGTTGCAAGTATACTTTACTTGCAGATCAGATCAACTACCTGTGTTTTGGGTATGTAGTATTTCACTTACCTTTGCAGTGTAGATGGCGTTCAATTCGATCCTGAGGAAGTGCCCTGATCTATAGGACTACAATGGCATGAAACATGTCGATCACTTGAGAGCCGGGCATTTATCACTAGATTCATCAGTACTAGTCCTGTACCCCTCTCACTCTTTTACACTAGGCAGTTTACCTTCCCAATAAAGGTTTTTAGGATTAACTGACCTATTTTACTCTCACTATACCTCACATCTACACACTAGGCCCCTCACCCCCACTGCATCTACCGGTAGGAACAAAAGATCCCCGACAAAGAGCCCCGGATTGGGTGCCCGTCAGGTATTGCAGCGCCGACCTGACTAGGGGCAGGCTCATATGATGAAGCATGACACCTAGCTTGCTGGGTGTGTGAGAGCCCTAGTTCCGAAAAGGGAATTCCCCCTTTTTTTTCTTTTTCTTTTTCATGGCATACACGTAGTGGTCTTCCCTGACACACTACACTCTGTCCTCCACCCGGTTTCTAACCACCTTTTCAATATAGAGGAACTTTGTACCCGTTTTTGCTTACTAGTCCTTGTGGGGCACGTTCGCTGGACCTCGTTAACGCTCCTCAGTCCCTCCCTTTGTTGAATAATGCTTCTGGTCATTGTAATTTCCTGGTCCTATTCAAAGCACACAGTAACCAGTCCCAGTCCGTTTCGGCGCTAGGCGGGGGGAGGGGGCCTTGTCTTCAAGGCGTGTTCACTGTGCTCATTTCCATTAGGCCCTGGAGATTTATTTAGTGCACTTCTTAGGACTGAGTAAGCTCTTCTTGGTCGACTAGGCAGTGTCCCCTTCGACTTGAAACCTGTGCTCCTACAGCTGTGATTGAAATCCCCCAACTTTTGAAAGAGTCCGCCTCATCGAACACCTTCTGAGCCAGGTCATCAGATCCTCAAGTTATGTTGGTGGTTTAACTATGGTGGCTGGGGCCAAGAAACTCAATTGAGACGATGTCCTTAGATGCAACTTCCCCTAGCGAGTCAATAGAGTGGATGAGATTCAGGACATTGCCCCTGTTTAGAATATCAGAAGAGCCTTTCGATATGTAGTCTGGATGTAGTAGGGTGATTGCAACTTTGCAAGTGTTTGTGGCTTCCGCCCCATGCCTTGTAGTTGCTGTGGCCATTGTAGGTGCTGAGTTTCCAAGCTGGCTGCTTCGCGCCCCTTCGCTAATGAGTGTAAATTCTACCCCTTGCCTCGTGACTGATGGCCCGTGTGGGGATTGGTTTGTCCAGCTGGCTTGTAGGGGGAAGAAAGTTGCAAGTGGATCCCGAGCTTGAATTATCTTTAACTCCCTTTGGCATAGTGTATTCATTTGAGTTCAAGGGTTCACTCTTTGCCCAATAACCAGTTTTTCCTTGCTGATTCTCGGAGAATTGCTTTTCTTTTCTCACTCTGTAATGTTGGACATGCTATTTCCATCACTTGCTGTAATTCCCAGTTATGGGGTGGCCACCACCCATAGGTTCCATGCCGTCCATAGAGGCCCTTGTGTCGCCAACTCGTTGCCGCCTAGCTTCCTTCTCCTTCAATTTATTTATTAAGTGAGACAATTGGTCCACGCCTAACGAGGACTAGAGCGAGGCCATAGATGTTCTTTCTGCCTTTATCGATCCCTTTGGCGTAAGGTTGGTCCAGGAAGCTGAGCAGAACTGGTGCTCTTGAGGTAGAGGGCTGGGCCTTGTGAAGTTAGTGGGAGCAGTCTCCCCGTCTGTGCTGGCTCGGTCTAAAATATCTGTCCTATCAAGACCCTGAAGGTTGATGCCAGAAGCTGCTGGACCACACCCATTTTCAGTACCTTTTATTGGTAGTTGGGTGTCTGACCTCTGTTTTTGCACTGCCACAGTGGGGCTGAGTGGAGGGGGTAGCCCAGTAATGTTGTTGCTTGAATAGATTGCAGCTACTGCATCCTTTAAGTACTTTAACTTGGGATGTAATTTTTTTTATGATGGACTTGGTCCCGGATTTGGCTGAGCGGGTTCTGGAAGGGAAGCCTTTGTGGGTTGCTGGGAATTACCAAAATTAGCGATGAGTTCTGATCTGTGCGCCCAGGCGATCAGGTTTCTCATTTTACTGTGGTTCAGAGGCGCCACTGGCCCCTGGTTTTACCCGAGCGCATGATGTGACTTGACCAATGTTAAAATATCTCCTTACAGCCATGAGCACTCCCTATTGAAGTTGACCAGGCCTGGAGCAGACTTTTGATCTCAGACCACTTTAAAAGTTCAGATAAGCAAATTTGTAGATTTTGTGGTATGACGTAATCCAGGTAATACCAGATGCATAGGTCAAGTGAGCAGTTCAATTAAGCCGTTTAAATGGTGTTCCCAAAGTGCTTATCTCAATCCCTGATTCAATGAGGGCTGTGTTTTCAGCTTCCAGTGGGAGATAACATGCAGTGTGGAATGCAGGAGCAGGTGGGGCTAGGCTAGCGATATCGGTCAGACAGACATTGGAACCTAAGGGTGAGCGCCTGGATTGTGCTATCTTTCAGGCGTGTGGGCTTGCAAGACCCTCTCCTGGGAGCAAACTGCACCGGACTAGCGCTGGCCACCTCCACGCCGAGCAGAGAGCCTGCCACCTATTACCTGCCCACGCTACATACTGCCACGTGCTGCTCCAAAAAAAGCTCACCACTCACAGGACTCTGTGTTGTGCTCCAGGCTGCCTCTCTTGCCTAAGTCTCTTGCCTACTCCATAGCTCCGCAGCACCCAGCTTATTTGACTTCCTCATGGTGCTGCTGCGGAGTGCAGAGCGGAGAGCTGTGCGGCAGTAAAGTCCTGAAACGCCAGCCTGAAGCCGCAAGTTGGCTTGTTTTCCTCCTTGCAACCATTGTGCTGCAATGCTGGCCACGACCCTGCTTTGTTAGAGTCCACTTTAGAGATGATTATCCAAAGTGCGACCACAACACAGAATCAATATCAAAACTTGCAACATACCCCTAAGCACATGTAGCTGTAGGATATTAAATATTAATACACTGTATGGAACAATTTGGCAACATTGCTTGAACTCCTCTTCAACTTTGTAGATTTTATGCAGCTTATATAATGTGTGTATGTAGCAAAAGTGATGTGGCTAATTTAGAAGTGGAATTAGAAAAGGTTCTGGACCATCTGAAGCAATTGGAGATGGGGAAAAATATTAGTTGCAGACATGCTAGATAGATTCTATTATGTTGCAGCAGACCGAGAAGTGGGCAGAATAGATGGGCACAGCAATCCTAATCCCAAGTTAATTTGAATTTCAGAGGTAGAGCACTGGCACTTCTGAGCAGGAAACGGGTAGTTCAAGACAATAAATAACCGCACTTGGCATTTGCCATTTCAACAACTGACCTACTTGACTCAACCCATGGTCCTCTAGCCGTAGTCTGTTTTTTTTTTTTTTTTTTTTTTTTTTCTGTATCAACATTTCTTGTCACTGGCCCTCTTCTTTCTCAGCTCCTTGTTTTCACTTTCCCCGTCTGCTGATTCTCTTTTGCTCTGATGTCTCCCTTTTATGTCTTTCTCTGTTTATTCTCCTATGTCCTCCCTCTCATAAATCTCCTCATTCTTTCAGTCTTTCTATTCCTCACTCTATGCAGCTCTCCTATTTCTATATATTTTTTTGCTTATTTCAATCTTTGGCTATACCACTCCATCTTTTTCCTTCCTCCTGTTGTATATCTCATTTCTTTTCTTAGACTATTCAGAGGCTTTAGTGTGCTCTGAAAACCTGCAGGATATGCAAAATGCCATCAACTGGTACAGCGCGTAGTGAATGTCCCCAAATGCTATCTGGTACAGAAAGCTGCAAATTTAGGACATCCTGTCTAGCAACTGAAGGTTATTGCCTAATCCAGCAAAGCCCGGCTCAGCAATTATCAGACAGGGCTATTGGTTACACGTCATGCCTTAAGCATATGAACAGTGAATTTGAAGGTGCGGTGTTCTTGCAGTTAACCATAACTGGCGAAAATTGGTGTTAACTTTTGATCATAAAGCTAACAATTCAAAAACAAATAGGAATGATGTCATAAAATGAATTCTTTATTCTTCATGGTTCATGGCTATTGTGCATACGTAAGTAAGATTTATTGTTTTTGATTAATTAAAACCATTACAAAAATACACACAAAGTTTTAAATTAGTTGAGCCTTCTCAAAAAGCACTCGAGTAAAGGTCTTGTGTGTTAAGAAATACAAATAGGTTTCTAAAACTAAAGAGTCCAGATGTTTACTTTGTACGCTAGGCCTCCAGAGTCAGTACGCGTGTTACAATTGTGAAGAGTATTTAGTTGTTTTTACCTTTCCTCATAGTGCCACTGGGCCTTGTTTAGCTGTTACTAATAGGAATTTAACTAGCTTTCCGTTTAGTTGCGGGTCCTTTGGATTGAAGCAGGCAAGTACTGCCTGTCTCCGTGTTGGTATGCCTCGTTCGTTAAAATGGGTTATTGTGCATACAATTTAACCTGTAAGAAGCCAAAAGATTTCTATAGTAAATTACAACATGCCCTACTATTCCGGACGTATCCATAGTGTCGTCGTGTGCCAAAAGAACGCTGTATTGAGTTAGCATCTGAAAAACATGAGGTGTGCTGAGGAAAGGGGTGATGTTCATGGTTTGTGACCACTCACGTAGGAGGCACCTCACATAGGTAAGCGTCCATGCAGAAGATGTCCTGGTGCTCTTGCATTTGAACTTTTCTGAGCAATCCAGTACTGATCCGGCACAGTTGAATTTCAGTTCCACATTGGTCTGGTTTAGTTGGGAAAGTTCTTCAAGATTTCCAGTATAATTCAGTTTAGCATGAAAGTCTTAAGAACTAATCAGCAACATTGCAGTTCCACGGTTGCCACCTCAGGAGTGTAAATGTAGTGCAGTTGCATTCTCATCACCTCGTCTGTATGAATGCAGCAGAAACTACACCTGCATCACCTGGGGTTCAAAAAGCACGCCTGCACTCTGTTCAGTAATGTAAGCCAGACAACTCCACTCTCTCATTATTACCCACTGCTTGGCAGCCAGGCTTGAACCTCATTAAACTGTAGTCCATCACATTCAGAGCGCACTTCCAACAAAACTATTTAAAACACATTTTCGAGTGAGGGTAACCTTTGGGTTTCTTCATACCCAACGTTCAGTAGGAACAGCCTACTGTCTTTGAAGCCACCAGTCACAGTTGGATTATCTCTGTGGTGGAAGATGACCACGGGGCCAGGGGTGTGGTCTCTGATACAGCAGCTCTTGGTGAAGACCGATCTGGGGACAGGGACCAGAAGTTCAGATCAGTACATCTCCAACTGTGAAACTGATTTAGATGCAGTTTCCAGTTATGTACTCTGTTATCGCACAAAATTACCTCTCAGACTCCTCCAGGACAGGAGGTGGAACCAAGGGGGTCGCCAGGGCTCCTGAAGGCAGAGGGGCAGGCACTGCTTTCTCTGCAATTCTGTCAGGGTCATGGACAAAAGGAGGTCATCAGACTGATGCTGGTGACAATTCTTCCCTTGGGCCCTCAGTTTTCATTGCACAGTATCTTGACAACGTTGTGTTCTGGAACGGCATAGTCTCCACAGCTGCAACATATCCCACAAGTCCTTATGCAGCTGGGCTGGTCCGCTCCTTCCAGGCAGGTTCTTCTGTGCAGAACATGGTCTGTCAGCAAGCACTCTTAAAAATGTAAGCATATGTAGAATTAGGAGGAGGTGCTGGGAGTCCTCTAGGTGAGGGTAGCCAAACAACATCCAGTACAGAGCATCAATACCCTTCACCCAGTGCATCCCTGTTACTAGTATTGGACTGACCTGTCAGGCAGTCTGACACTGCCAGATGTGCCAGCTTGAAAGAGCCAATGTGTGCTGTTATTTTTGTCCCATGGGCTGGACGGACCAAACAAACCAGCCCACTTAGGGCCCTTTCAAGTTGGCCCATTTGGCAGTGCAGGACTGCCCATTACTGGCCTATTCTGTACTGTTGGGAAGTGAATGAAACTAAACCATCCACCATTCCAGGTTGGTTCAAAGACATGGGAGCAAAGAGATGCCCTTAAACATTCTTCCAAATGTTCTAAAAGGCTTCAAACGCAACCCATGGCATACAATGTGTACATACACTTCCACATGTATCTCAATCACATTAAACAAATGGTTAAGGGAGACTTGCAAAACCTTTCATATGGAGCAGACCAGTAGCCTTCCACACTGAAACAGACAGGTAAAAAGGCATGTGCCTCCAGTAGGAATCCTGCTGCTACTCCTGCCAGTCCCCCAATGCCCTGACTGAGGGGACACTAGTGATGCTCATATAGAAGGTGCTCTTTGAGTCCCTCCTCAAATGCTCTGGGGTTTAGGACAATGTAACAGCGTGGCTCCCGAGTGATATCTGTGGATTGTTTGGCTCACTGGGAGAAAACAAAAAAGACTATTATGGAAAAACAACCAGGACCGGGCAGCATCCTCTCCAGAGCCATGCAAGACCAGGTTTTCCTGGGTCGTACCAATTCCGACCTTGGTTGAATCCCACATTCCATGTATGAATGGAGTCTCTTGATCTTCTTGGTTCAGAGCATCTCTGCTCAGCAGTGCACCATTTACAAATGGTTTGATTTTCATTGGGCAGACCGTCCTTTGCCTAGGCTCCAAAGCCACACTTACTGACCAAGCACAGCGGAGGTAGCTCAGCCAAACATCACCGTAATAAATAATGATGGCAATTATGGTAGGCGAAGTGTATGCACAGGGAACTCTACTTTCCCACATCGGTCTGCTTCATACCCTGGTCTAGCACAGCAGTGTATTGCCACGTTTGTAACACCTTAACTTCACAGACCACAACAAAATGTTTTCAACATAGACCACAATATGAAACATATGCTCTACTAGTCATGCATAACCACCTGATTATATGCTCACCTGCACACGCACAAAACTTTCAGGTGTCATTAGGGATAGGTAAGTACTATACAAATGCTACATTAAAATTCAGCAATCCACATAGCCATTACCATGCTAGTTCTGTAGGTTAGATTAGCCAATGAACATAAAAAAGGCATTACATATTTGCGCTTATTCAAACAATAACGAAGCATTTTCACCCCCCACACACTCACACCACCTGGTAGGACTGCTGGTGTATGTCAAAGATTCACTGGTTGGCGTACGCCGCCTCATTGCTATGATGCTTTTCCTGGGCAAGCGTAGGGTCGCTATGCACTGGGGTCGTAAACCTGCTCCCAATATTGTTAAGGCTACAGGATGTGCCATATTGTGAGGAGGAACTATCCAGTTTCTGGGAGTTGTTGCCTGTGCGCTCCCACTTCAAGGATGTACGGAAACCTGTTCTCTTCCATATGCCACAGAGACCCTCCTTCTCCGGCATCGGGAGACAGTCGATTGGGGGTTGACCACGGGAGTCCGTGGCCTCTTTTGGCCATCTCTGACATGAGCTGGCCCATACTGTGACATGTTCCCTTGGCTTTATGCACACCTTGACTTGTGGCATTGTCTGTTTTTTTTTATCCTACACTGAGCTCAGTGGTAATGTCTTCTTCTGGGGGTTCGGGTTATGCTTCGTTCTATGAAAGTTTACTGGGGTTGCCTTTCTGATTTGGCATGTTGTGTATCAGCCTTTCACTCATTATGTTATGGATTACACTGTGGCCTAAATCTTTACTTCCTCCCCCTCCCGCTCCCTTCCTCCAGATTCCCACTTTCCTTGCAAAAGTTTTGCTGGTTGTAATATTTTTGCATCCAAATGCCAATAAAAAGATCCTTTAAAAAAAAAAAAGGCATCACATAAAAACTCGAATGAAATGCACTTCATTAGCTATCTGCCAAAGGAACGGAGCCTAAAATGTTTACATTTATTATAGTGAGTCTACATTCAGATATACAAATGTAAAATCATGTTAACCCAGGTACATTCAAACCAAAAAAGTACATTTGACTCTATTAATGCCCATCTCCTCCAAAGAATTCAGATAAATGAATGTATATTCAGACAAAAATCAGCATTTACATAGTCTGCACAACACCACATTAACAGGTGTCAATGAAACGCATACACACTGAACTGGCCATACAAGTATCCATATTCCTTCAAGAAAAATATAAAACAGGCATGTCTTTTCCAAACGAATGAACGAATGGTGCACTAATGGTGCTTTAGAGCCAGGCAGACAGTCATTTCCGATGGCGGTGCACATCCCCCCCCCCCAACCCCCCTCTCCCCTCTCCCCTCCCACACACCCTACCCCAGCCAGACTGGCTTGGGGACTTCAGTGCAAGTACATCAGATCATACTCCCTATTTAGAGTGGATGGTCTAATGCACTTCTTCCTGATCTGGACCAACAGGGGAAGCCATGTGGTCCTGAACAGAAATTCCCGTTAGTTTTTTTTTTTTTTTTTTTTTTTAAATAAAAAAATTCCAAAACAAAATATGGCCAAATAAGAGGCTGCTCATCAAATTATCCATGCCTTCAGAGAAGCCTCCATGGCAGCGGTTCCTTTGAAGGCACAGATGTCTCCTCCAGGACAGATGATCGCTAAATACAGTAGGTTGTAATCTGTAGGGCTGCAAAGGTTAGTACCTCTGTTACCCTAATTGATGCGAACTCCAAACTTTAAAATCGGGTCCTTAATTACTGTCATTATCTTAATAATACATTTGATAAAAGACAAATTGTTCAAACATTATGGGTGCCACAGGTAATTTTTTTTTTTTTTTGTGGTCTGTACTCCTGGAAAGGTCCTTGTTTGCAGTTCCGCGCTGCGAATGGCACTATTTGAAGCCTGCTCCTGGTGATGCAATAAGGATGCAGTACATCACTTAAGACATTTTTTTAAATAAACTAATCATTCCACAGAAAACTCTGAAGTAGTTCTATATGCTCGCCAATACTGACATGACATCATGCATTTTTTTAGGAAATGTTTTGATTTGTATGGCGCCACTTTTGTCACAAAAAAAGCACTTCAGCCCATGTTTCAGTACTTTTTAAACTTTTCTTTCTTTTTGTATTGTAGCCTGATGAGGGGTGATACCTCTAAACCAGTCCCAGGTTGCTTGTTTCTGGTTCAGGGAGGACCTGGCCTAGCAGTTCGGGCTGGACTGTTCCCATAGGGAGCAGGGTCAAGACTGATTTGCATATGGCTGGGTCTAAACTGGAATGGCGTGGCCGTCAAAACAATGGATTCAACACAGATCTGTGACTGGGGGTTAGTGTTTGATTTGTTCAGCATTCCGCCCATCATCTCCTTTTTGCAGATGTTGGGCAGAAAGATCAGGGTTGCAGAGGGAACCTGGAGACCCTCAAACTGGGAAGGCAGTAAACGGCCTTTAGAGAATGGGTCAGAACAGTGCCATATGTGTGTGCTACTTCACTTTCTGGCTCCAGGCTCGGCTCTGCCCAGCCCACGGAGGCAGATTCTAACACCCTTTCAGCCCAATGGGTGTTGCACATCTGCCTCTACTGTGCAGAAATGTATTCCACCTGTTCTGTAGACGACGCACGCCAGAGGCGCAACTAGAGCCAAATTTCGGGGGAGGGGGGTGCGAATTCTTCCAGCAATAGGCAGAGTGGAGATGCAGGGGCTCTATGAAGGGGTGAAAAAACAACAAAGCCTCGTTAACAAGTAAATGGTCTTTTAAAGACCTGTGAAGTACTCAAAAGCTATCTGTGTGTGCCCCTGGGAAGCTGTCTCCGCCCGGGCTGACACACACGACGGGGGGCTGAAGCCCTTTGAGCCCTATGGGCGTTGCGCGCCTGACGCACGCACCTCTGCGATGTAAAGACCGAAATTGCAAGGTCGTTCCTACGTGTCTTGCATTTGCAGTGCTCCAGTCCTGCTTTTTCCACCTGACAGTTGGTGACAAAGGCTACAGTTGTAGCACAGTAAACGGCACACCCGTCACACTATATGCATGCAATTTGACAAATGGAAACACGGATGAGATTTTCTGCATATTGAGATACTTTAAAAAACGCATTTACATGTATTGGTTTTATTCAACAACCTTCGGTCGGGACAGGGTAGGGCCTATGAGCTCATACCCTGTGCTTCTAAAATCTATTTTGCAGAACTCCTATGAAGACTAATTAGTTCACTTACGTGCACGTACGAGTGAGGTTTTCTTTCTATAATTCCCTCCTCTAAATCAGCCCCGGTCTCTTTAAAAGATACCATTTTGACCAGATTTGAGTTTTGCAAGAGGGTCTTTTGTACCATACTGTATTGGAGGTACAGTCCCCAAGCCCTTTAAGTGTTTAAGCATAACCCTGAAACTAATAGTAATATTGTAAGTGGAAATTCTCAAAACACATCCACCCTGTAGTGAGCCACCCGGCTCACACAATACAATGTTGTACCTCAACTCCCTGGGCCGGGCGCGGACCGGGGAGTATAAATAAATGGTGACGTCAGCGCTCGTGGCTGACGGCACGGAGCATATCCAGAGTGTGACCGTGTCCTCCTTAGCTGTGCCCCAGGTGTAGGCCGCAGGCCGTTTACCCGTCCCCCAACATTGGCGTGCCCCCCCCATTGTGTGGGCACCCTCAAGATTACTCACCCCAACGAAACCATATGTGGTTGTCCCATCGTAATCGTTTGAGCCTGTACCACAGAACGTGATTAACTTTTCTATGTGGGTACCCTCTGAGCATCATTTAGTAATGGGTGGGCAAACTTTATGCAATATTGGAATGCCTTCCAGATTTAAGGATTACGTATTGGATTACCTTCCTCAAGAAGGGGAGATGTAGTATCCTTGTGCATACTACCACGATCGCTTTTTATATTTATGCATGCCACTATTATCTTACATTGTTTTCCCTTGTTTGCCATTTCCTCTTTCCTACTGTGTGAGTGTGCAGGGATCCCTCGTGCTGCTGTAGAACGTTGGGAGTTGACGGTTGGGCAAAGCGAGAGGGCATTTTGAGGATGATCCTTTCAGGCAGGTTGAAGAAAGCTCTTCTCTTACCTCCGGCTTGACTCCACTGTGACAATCTCTAGAATAGACCGGATATTTGTTTATCTTAATCCAGGCTAATCGGTTTTGTTTCACATCACTCCGGTGTCTGATTTTTGTATCAGTAAAAAAAAACATATTTAATTTTGGCACAAGAGAAAATTCTACAAAATTGAGAATTGAAATGTTTCTTTAAGGCAATAATGATGAATTTCACAACAAAGTGGTGAATAACTTGAGGTCCTGAGAAGGGATTCCATGTGAAAGGAAAGATTTTTCTTTGTGCCATCGTAATCTTCAGGGTATTCATGGTCAACTTGTTTACCTCTAAAGCTTAATTTGAGACGGTGGTTGCTAGTGGGGGGCCACCGGCACTCATTTTTGGGAGCTAACACTTATTTTTCTACATCAGACTTTTACTGAGAGCAAGAGATGAACAAAAAGGAGGAAGAGAAAGGAGGAAAAACTGTCACAAACTCAGAACGCAGGTAACTGCAAGAGTAAGATAAAGGAGCAGGGGGCGCCTGGTAGTGAATTAGAGGCATGAGGTGAATTTAAAACTGCGATGCCTTGGTATTCAGGCATACCAACATTAAATTGCACCGGCTTCTGGCCAGAGCTGTGGGCACCGGTGCTCTTTCTTTGACAAATTAAACACTAACAACTGCTTGAAAGACCAAGCGTATTGTTAATTTCCTAATCAAGTTGCACATCAGTAAGAGGGAAGACTGGAGATGGGACCGAAATTGGCATTAAAAGGAATGTAAAAGTAGACCAGATTCAACTCCTGTTTCTTTTGCATTCTCATTCTAGAGTTTGGTTCTAAAGATGGAGGAAGACATGTTTATATTGGACTTGTACCTCCATAGGTCTTTATTTCTTATTTGTGTCTGGCAGGTTGCCTTTGCTACTATCAATACTAGTCGTTTAGACTCCAATAATGGACTGGTCTGTGCCAGGGCATCTGTGCTGCAAAATACCTCAGGCAGGTCAGTGACTTATTTCTCAATAGGGTTAATAGATGCCAGTAGCCCTGTGCTGGCTACTAACTACTTAGTAACCCATCTGACTCATCAGACAACCAACATAGTAAAGCAACATAGGCTCGTGGGGAGCGAAATTCACACCGTACATCTGCCTCAAGCTTTATGCTCGGTCATTGACTGATGTCCTTGTAAGGTGAATGTGCTGTTTTTTGGCTCCTCATGAGAATTAGTGAATCAATATGCAAAGGACTAAAAAATGATGGGAGGCTGGTTAAGAGTCTGAGCAGCAGAAGAAAGTGTCTGGTGGAATTATGAGGCGAGAACAATAAATTTATAAGGGGATATATGAATCCTGATTGGACACACTACTAAGGAACTTGAGTCTGTAATATCAAACAGGACCCAGTTTGTTGAAAAATTAAGACCATCAATGAACTGATTTATGCCAATTGTGAACCCTAAAGAAGCGGTCTGTTTACCGCGAAACACGTTTGCTAAGACTGTATTTGATATGATATGGCCCTGGTTTTTAATGGATTTGAGATCTGGACAATGTGAAACAAAAATAGAGTAGTTTATAGTAGGAAGCATATTTAAGGATGTTAAAGATTTTAATGGGTTATGATGCTTAGTGTTGTGAGCTTGGTTTTTGTAAATGTTGACTAATAAACAAGAAAGACTACATAAGAAATGGCCAATGAACATTGTTTGAAAATAGATGTGAATTTGGTTCCCTACGAGCCTATAGATCAGTGAGTTATAATAAACTGTAACACTGGAGGACCTACCTATCCCATCTTCAGAGGCTGGGGTGCTGTTGATGAGGCACAGTGAGCCATGTGATCTGTAGTGTGTGGGGGGTCCAGATCGGCCTTTTAAGCTGTTGACTGAAGTGCATGGGCTGGACATAATGTGCTGCCTTGGAGCCCTGTTCCGTCGCACTGCTACTTTGATTGCTGAGGTACTGAAATGCACCTCCCACATGAGCCATTGGATGTAAACCAGGCAACACCAAATTTTCCTAGCTAAAGCATTGCCATCTGCAGACTGTGGCTGTCTATCTTTAATCTAATGTAAGGGCAGAAAATTATAGGATGATGGCACTCCAAAGAAATCCACACAATCTGATCTAGAATCAAGATTAATGCGGTGCTAATGAGGTAGGGAGAACCACCCTATTCCCTAATATGTGGTCATAGACCACAAAATAATGCACAAGTCCACCTCCAGCACACGCTTGAGTACATGTTGTCAAAGGACATAAATTTAAACAAACGGTTGGCTTCTTCTTTTTGTTCTTTATTGATTCTTTATCCAGTGAGTTGTCTCTTTCTAGCCAGTTGTATCACTTCCTAGCCAACACGTGTTTTGTTGCCTTAATGGGAAGATATCCAGCGACTTCCTCAGGGCTAGGAAAGTACAGAACTAACCTTAAATCCACTATAATAAACAACACATAGTGGATTTTATTTTATCTCTTTAATGTCCTATCCCTGAGGAAGTCATGGGATATCTTCCCATTAAGGCGACGAAACATGTGTTGGCTAGAAAGTGACACAACTCCCTGGATAAAGAATCAATAAAGAACAAAAAGATGACTGTTAAGTATATGTTGTCAAAGGACATCAATTTAAAGTGTGTGCTGGAGGTTGACTTGTCTATCTTTGATCTACTTGACTCTTGTGTGCTACATAAGTGATGTGGCACAATCCTTGGTGCTCCATTTCAGACTTTGTCCCCCAGTCCCTAAAGTACAGAATGAAACAGATAATATTGATTTCAGTCTCCCCTCTCAAACCTATGAAATCAAAGGCGTTATTTGTGTTTATCATTGACCTTGCTGTTGCACACCAAGGAATGCGGTCTGGCGACTCTAAATTTGTGCATGCAGTCAACCTTACTGTCTTGCCCACAAGCCCAGTGCTGCACAGTCACTCCATACCACCGAGGTCTCCAAGTGATGAATGCTTGACATTGTTCAACTGCCTTCTTCATTTCAGAGTTGCTAGTTTCCTGCAAACAAAAAAAAAAGTGACATTACACCACCTAGTCTTATGTAGCTCTTCCCCTCACCTCTATCTGTGTAGTTCTATCGCTGCACACAGCCAGTGACCCCCAAACTACCAGCAGCTTCATTAATAGTGAACATCAGCACAGGAGGTGATATTGCTGAATTTCCCATCATCCATCTGGATAGGAAGAGACATTATTGGTTTTCCCGCCAAAAATGTCTTTAAAAGAAGAAGCTAAGCAAGAGGACTTCATTTTCCATTCCCCATCAGCACAGGAAATGACATCATGCCACCCTGGACTCCTCCCCACTCCCAGAACCTACTTAATGACAGCTGCAACATTGGTGTGCTGCGAAGGTGCACCAAAGACAAGCCCATCTGCACCCGTCCATGCCTGGACCACATCCAGCGCCAGGAACCCTAGACCGATCAGTTCCCAGTGATACTCTACAGCACTCCTTTAGGTCCGTAATCCCAGGACATTGTTCCCCCAGTGGCTGCTGCGCTGCACCTCCCATCAAGGTTAGAGCTTTCACCTGTACCCCCTTCTGGTTCTCTGGCAGCCTCCCACCCACACCCCACGCAAATACTAACACCCTCAACACCCCCTCCCAACACACACCACGCAAGCACCAACAATGCCTACACTCCCACCCTATATAACCGTTAACCCACGCGGCAGCACCCACTCTCATGCATGCTTCTTAACACATGATCACTCGGCGCAAACACAACCGAAATATGGGACCTTCTGAGCAGTGACGCACCGGACGTCCTCGTCATCAGAGACCTGACTCGGCCCCTCATCAGCTTCTGACATCGCTACGGCAATCCCAGTGGGGTACAAGATTGTGCGACAGGATTGACTTCACATGCCAGGAGGACTCGCTATCATCTACAAGCAATCCATCAAATGCACAATATCCACAGAGAATGCCACCCCATTCCTGGAACACCTGCACTTCAAGCTGCAAAAATCTGAAAACTTCACCCTTAACTGAACCCTCACCTATCGACCACCCGGACCATCGGCCACCTTTACCATCCTCATCACCAACTTCATCTCTCTGCTCACCATTGACTCCAGAGCTTACATTCTCCTTGGTGACCTCCGCTTTCACCTGGAAGACCGAAATGACCCCCTGCTCCACAACAGTCCTCGAAAGCTTCACTAACATGGGACTCGCCCAGCTTATCATAGAACCAAGACACACCGCAGGACACACACTGAACGCCCATCTTCACCACAAGCATTTGCATCAAATACAACCCCACCACACAGCTCACAAGTACCGACCACTCCATCATCCACTTCCAAATCAACACACATCTGGTTAACACCACTACCAGGTTCAGCATTCCAAGTCACAGCTGGGATCAAAATCACAGAAGCAGACTGGCTCGGTGTTCTCAGCACTGATCAACCTAGAGCCACAGGCAACCCCGATAACTACATCAACTACTGGATCAAGAACTGTTTGGACTCCCTTGCGCATATCAAACCCAAAGCATAGTAGATGAATCAGCTTGTACACAGATTATCCGTGGACTCCAAACGACACTGTCAACAGCTAGAAAAGAAATGGAGAGCCAGCCACTATACCACCGATGGAACTACCTACAAGGTTGCTCTCAGATTCAATCAACAGCAAATTGGAGACACCAACTGAAAAGCACTAGTGGAAATCATCAAAGGAGGCTCCAACAGCTACAAGGATATCTTCTTGATAGTCAAGGATTTCACCTCTCTCTCTCAGCGACAATTAACTGCCAACAACTCTGAAACAACGTCTTCCACAGCAAAATCGCAAACATCTACAGCAACTTCGCACACCAACCCAACTCCAGAGAACTCATTGTTAACCTACCCACCACCAAACAAGACATCCACTTAACCAAATGGACACCCGTCAGCAGAAATTACATCAGCAATCATGCGGACTATGAACTTGGGCCCCAACGAGCCCATGCCTCCTCCACATCTACAGCCTGGGAACATCACCAGTTGGCACCACCCCAACCCACATCAACCCCTTCATGTCAGCCACTTTCCTGGATGAATGGAAACTTGCAGAGATCCATACCCATCAAGAAGGCCATAGCTAACCCGAAACATCTGAACAACTTCTGACATCTCTGCTCCCCTATCCAGCCAAAGTGATTGAGAAGGCCAAGAAGCAACTCGCAACCCACCTCGAACTTCACCATCTTCTAGACAACACAATCCAGATTCAGAAAGAACCACAGCACCGAAACAATACTCATCACAGCCACGGACCATCGATACATCCTGGACCAAGGATAAATAGTGGCCCTCATCCTACACGACCTCCACAGACTTCGACACTGTCTCTCACAACTCCCTCATCAAAAGACACCACGAGATTGGCATACAAGGATCCGCTCTTCAACATATGACACCACTTGCCTACATCATCCGATTACAAGACATGATTGTCCTTTTCTACGCCGATGACTCACAACTCATCCTCTCCCTTACAAACAAGGCAAACACCACCAGAACCAACTTCACCAACTGCATGACCATGGTAAGACTGGATGTGAACCAACTGCCTGAAGCCCAACTTTGACAAGACGGAAGTACTGGTCTTTGGCAACCAGACCTTCCTGTGTGATTTCACCTGGTGGCCGTCGGAGCTAGGACTAACCACAGATCGCGCAAGAAATCTAGGGATCATCCTAGACAACAAGCTCAACATGACTGCTCAAGTCAACTCAGTGTGTATCTCCTGCTTCCACATCCTCTGCATGCTGCAAAAGATCTTCAAATGGTTGCCTCAGAACACCATGTGGACCATCACAAGCATTCTTCACCAGCAGGCTGGGCTACAGCAACACGCTCTATGCAGGAATCTCCAAACAATTCTTTCATAGACTCCAGACCATCCAGAACACTGCCTCAAGACTTTTACTTGCCCTCCTACATGGCACCCACATCACACCACACCTCGGGAAGCTTCACTGACTACCCATTCATATGTGCAGACAAATCCAACTTCTCACACACGCATACACAAGCAAAACACAGGACCAGAATACCTGAACAGCTGCATACATTTTCACCAACCCACCAGACACCTACGCTCTGCCTCACTTTCAAAAGCAAAACTGGAGGTTGCTCATTCTATATCACACCCAAGACATGGAACGACCTCACTCAACACATCAGAGCCTCCTCACTCCTTGAGTTCTACAAGAAGCTGAAGACCTGGCTCTTCATAGAAGCAGCTTGGGACCACACACCTATACTTTGACCAAGAGCCTGGAATCCCTCTTGGGTGATTAGTGTGCTATACAAATCAACAAAACATAACATTAACATATTTTTTTTATGTCTGACTTGCTTGCACAGCTGTCTGAAAAACCTATTGTTATCAATTATTTAAATCCACATTAAGAGGCTTTTGGCCCCTCTCGTATGAATACTTCTCACCTAATGCTAGTGGCTGCTTTGTGCATCATTCCACCTCCTATGAAGTTCTTTCATTGCAATTCATGAGGGCCTATTTTCCATCTCAAAAATACGTTCAATCAACACACAATTTTTTTTATATTCATGAGTTGTATACTAAAAGCAAATTTTTTTTTTTTCTCTTTTTGCACCTCTGCATTTTGTGCCTGTTTTTAGTCGTGTCTCAAAATCCAAGCCATACCCATTAGCTTTGTCAATAGTTGTTTATACTGTTTGCCACAGCCTCCTTTTTCCATTTTGTAGCACGTAAAGGCACACTGGTTCTGTTGCCCGTTTTGATGGTGCGTAATCTTATCCTTGTTCACGGCTCAAACTCCCGATTGGTACCATCTAATGCACCCCCATGTTCCTTTTGCTTGGTAAAACCATCATGGCATCTCATGGACGACTCAGTCGATGAGAATTTTAGCAGGGACTATAAAACTCCAGAAAGGCCACCTTCCCACATCAACAGATTGCCTTAAAGTATGTTTGAACAGGCAAAGTTTATTTGCGGTGTAAATTACGCAGTGATACATCTTGGTGAATTGAATTATCTTTATTAAATTGGAAATAAAGCAAACCGCATTGTGTTGAAGACTAATTGAATGATAAAGTAATGAGGTATTACTCATTTGTAATGTTTGATTATTCAAATTATATTTAGATTCCTCAGTGTAGGTGTGTTGGGGAAGCATTTTTCTGTATTTTAAGTGTTGGTCATTACTTATTTTCGGATTGCCAAGTGATAAAGTGTTTTTTTCAGATTGATGTTTTATCGAGTTTGCGTTCCAGTTGAGAACAGAATAAACATTAAGCTAACACTTATTTTGTAAGGCTTCTTAAAGGACTTTTTGTTCTACAGTGTCTATTATACCCATCTCTACTCATGCTTGCATGGCTGCCATTTAGGAAACTGGTTTCTTAGCCTTCATGAGGCAAGTGATCCTCTGAGTTGGTGCGGTTTAATTTTGTATGTCTGTGTTAAAGAATCTGCTTGACTATATAAGTGAACATAAATCTACGTTTCAGTCTAGTGATGCTAAAAAACACTTGAGTGTGGTAGCATAAATAAATGTACTGCTCCACTAAAGTGTTATTCTCCATTGACCACAATTCTGAAGTAGCTGTGTCTGTGTGAATTGAACTGTCTTAATGGACTTCTGGCAGAGATGGAACATTTTTATGGAACATTGGGCTGATTAACATGGACACTGCTCTGCATATAGGATTTGCGTTTGTTCTGGTCCACCCCTTTTAAGCATATTATCCCATAGTAAGTTTACTAGAATGTATTGAGGTCGATTGGAGCAAATTGTTTTTGGGTGGAGTTGACTGTTGTGTGTTCAAGAAACGTCATTGTTTTTCAATATTCCTTTTTAAGATACATCAACAAAGTGCATTTAAATAGTATTTCTTTATATGGTGCTCTTCCTGAAACTTTCATGTGCATTGGGCTCTCAACCTATGTTGGACATGCTTAGGCTAACCAAACTGTAACCCCCAAACTGACTTTATTCTTCCACAAAAAAGAATGTGATAAGTGCCAGAACTGAAATACGTTTGGCTAAACTGGAACCATTACTTATTGCATGTTTCTGTAACGTTGAAATGTGCAAATTATTGTGCTCCCTCCATTGTGAATTTAACTGTTAGAACTAGTTTAACTGTTAGAACTAGTTTTATTTTATTCATATACAATGAGTGGGCTTCCAATAAATTCCAAGGCTATATTTAACAAAACGAATTTAACTGTTTCATAGCTGACTCAAACAACATTTATTGCATGATGTCTTGTATTAAAACATACACAAATTGCTCTCCCTTGTTGATTTTAGTGTTTGGTGTGATAATGTGTAACTTTATTGCCTCCAACAGAGTCCAGTTACTGGGACAGCCTTGTATCTGAGCCCACCCTCCAGGAAGCAACAGTTGAGTACAAGAACATTTGTAATCGCCTGGTGAAGTTACTGGAGGCCTCTCTTTCCAACTCCAAGCGACCTGAACTCCCCTTCACCAAGCTATTTGTTCCTGAGAAACTGACGCGGCGAATAGCGGAAGATGTCCTGAGACTTTCGTTCAGTGAGCCCTGTGGTCTCCGGGGTTGTGTGATTTTGGTCATGCTGGAGGCTGGAAATCTGTGCAAAAAACTGGATACGGTGGTCTTCGACTCTAGTGTGGCCCCTACCTTTGAACTCATACTTGTGCTCAAGCGCGATGGAGGCGCATGGCCCAAGCTGAGGGACTTTGTCCTCAAAAGGACAGGATTCTTATTTGGATTTCGGCGGGTCTTGACACTTGTTCCCAGTTTCCGCCTTATGAAGAGAAAACTCTATTCCTCCTCGGCAGGAATGGTTCTTGAAGAGTACTCACTTGTGTAACGTTTGTTTAAAAAGGAAAGACTATTTTGATAATTCTACTCCAATAATTGGACTTTTTAAAATGATTCTGGTAGGTTTGACTAGGAATATTACTGTAAGATTGCCTCTTTTTGTTTCTTGCAGTTTTTAAATGCTTGAGCTACTGGGGCTGTGCCACTCAATGCTACATTTTTTTAAATTTTCCGTGGGTTGCAAGTCTGTGTATTGAAATGTAGGTTTTATTTGGGATAGTTATTGCACATTATTTTGATTATACTGTTAATATTCGCTTTGTATTTCTTTTTTTGCCACATTACACACATGCATGCGATTCTTTTAATTCACGTTGTTAAACCTGCCCTGGGTTTGTTCGTTCTTTCACTGCGGTTTGAGGCACAGGCGAAAGGCTCGGTCATAAGGTTCTGTGTTTTAATCCATCTTTTCACATTCTCCCACTTGCACTTATTGTAGTGGCTGCTGGAGCGTTCTCTTAAGCATCTACAACTGAGCACCCCCCAATCCGTGGTCTGCATTTTGCCCAAGTTTGTTCACGAACCTTTGGCCTCCTGTAGCACAAAGCCTTGTGCAATGATTAATATTCAACGAGTACCATCTTTTTAATTTTGGGCAATTTACTAATTCAGTCTAATCGCAACTGTTGTAGCTAGTTATTGCAAATTTAGTTTCATAGCTGTACAAATGCACGTGGAGTTGCTGTACTTGGGAATAGCCCGTTATGTTCAAAGTTTAACTTTATTGTACCTCATTTTTCTGTTGAACAAATTCACCGTATTCTGCAAAAAACAAACTAGTGATTGCACATCCTCCCCATCACCCCCAACACACACACACACTACTAATGTGCACATGCACTATATTTGGAAAACGAAGCAGCCTACTCGGAGTTAATGCTTTCACACTTCAATGATTACATTATAATTCAAGTGAAACATAATTTACATATGTACTTTTTATAGTAAGATTTCATTTGGCTGTAAAAAATTTACATTATTCCTTGCCACCTGAAAGCATTTTTCTTTGTCCCAGAAATGGCTCCAACTCTGAAGAGGTCAGACTTGTTTAGGGCAGCGCTTCAGTGGCTTTGTGAAATTTTATATATTGGTCAAAGTATTTTTAACAATAAATGTTTTAATTGTATATCCTTTCCCTGTCCATGATTGTGGAAAATATTTAAAAACCCACATACTATTTGTAAAGATTGGGGTTAGAACATGGAGCCAATCAAGAGCCGTGTACTGGGTTTATACAGAACACCAATTGAAGAGTGCTCTTTCCCCCCTACCTGACCACCACATAGCTGCTCATATTTTCTCACTTAGTATGTGCGATGTCAACTTGTGAACATAAGGTGGTCGCTTTGCAGTGTAGATAACATATTCTGCAGCTTTTGATCTTTAATAGACTCACTTGATTTTGAAATGTTAAATGAATTGGTATGTGTAAAGCACTCATACTCCTAAAGAGGTTTCTATGATCTTAAAGTAGGGCCGGGCAAGCACCAGCTTCTTAGGAGGGTAAGTAGCAGCTGGAAAAGGGCCAGGTTGCAAATGCTTAAAAAAGGGTGCAAGTCAAACAAATGCACACTAATACAGAACATTGAATGGTAGTGTTCCAAAGTGCCAAAGCCAGAGCGGAGCAGGTTCTGCCCCAAGACTGAAGCGCCAGGATAGTATTTGCAGAGAGAGTAGCTCGGCCAGGAATGTATGGAATAAAACTGTACAGGGCTTTCCTGCAGAACTTGCATGGGATGAATGACTAGGGATGCAAAACAGTTTGTGCAGCAGAGGAGTTGCATGGCAGAATCACTGTACATCCATACAACATTAAAACTACATACACTTTAGTGGCCCATCCCCATTTGTGTCTGGTCAGACTAAGCTGCTGAGTAATTTTAGCCTAACCTCCGGACCCTGTGGGCCCTCGGGTTATTTCAATAAAGCCCAAGTGCGCGAGTCAAGTTTTTTTCTGTGTGCATATTGTGTATGTGATTTTTTTTTATTTTTTTTTATTTTTTATGTTAAACAGATGAATTTCTGCAAACACTATTGTACAATGAAGGGTTATTAAATCTCCAACAGCGGTCCCCGTAATTGCTGATACGGTCTGTCTTCAGTGTTTTTTGCCTCATTGGTAGTGTCCTTTTCAGTTCAGCGCTGTAGTTCCCAATCTCGCCCCGCTCCCTTCCTGCTGCTGCGGCCCCGCCCCCCCTGTCCATGCCCACTCCCCGCCTCCCAGCTGCCGTCCCTCCCACCTCCCCTACTTAATGGCGGCCGCCGCGCGGTCGTGCCGCTGGCGTGCCGGAGGCAAGCCCGTCTACGCCCGTCAGCAACCCGAACGCAACCAGCGCCAGGGACCCTGCATCTCGTTCCCCCCCACCACTACAGCTCAGCCGCCCTCCACGCAGTCAATACAGGAAGATGCAGAGACTGCCTCCAAGCCACGCCTAACACGACCCACAGCCAGTTCTCCTGCCTCCACTGCCGCCAGACCTTCAACACCGCCCCGGCCTCCAAAACCACCGACGACGCCCTCAGCTGCATCCTCTTCAACGTGCGCTCCGTGCACAAACACGCTGTGGAGATATGGAACCTACTGGACGTCCTCTCCCCTGACATCGCCTTCTTCGCGGAGACCTGGACCAATGCCACCTACGCCCCCGACATCGACACCGCCATCCCTGACTGATATAAAGTCCAGAGGAAGGACCACCCAAACCACCTGGGAGGGGGCCTCGCCATCGCCCATAAGAACACCCTCTGCCTCACCACCTCCAGCGATACCTTCCCCACCGCCGAACACCTGCATTTCGAGTTCAAAACCAGCCCTGGCTTCACACTCCGCGGAACCCTCATCTACAGACCCCCCAGGCCCCCTTCGCCGCCGCCATCACCAAACTCATCGCACCCCACGCCATCGCCTCAATGAACTACATACTCATTGGAGACCTGAACTTCAACCTCGACAACCTCAGTGACCCCAACTCCACCACCCTCGGGACAACCTCGCCAACATCAGACTTAAGCAACTCGTCACCACACCAACCCACAGGGCGGGTTACACCCTCGACCCCCATCTTCGCCACAGGAAACAGCGTACACTTCAGCCACACTATGCAACCTCCCTGGACCGACCACCACTGCGTACACTTCACCGTCGACCAGCCCAAGACACGCAAACATGCCCCACGCCCACCACGAAGGAACTGGAGCAAGGTCACAGACGAGCAACTGAACTCCACCCGAGACAACCACACCACGGCAGCAGACGCCAACGTCGCAGCCAGGGAACTCCACACCTGGATCTCCACCTGTGCAGACGAGCTCGCCCGCTACTCAACCCCGACAAACGCCCCAGGAAAGCCGCCTGGTTCACCTCCGATCTCCAAGAGGCCAGACGCACCTGCAGACGCCTGGAGAAACGGTAAGATCCCTGAAAACCACACCACCTACAAGAACGCCATGACAGACTACCACAACTGGATCAGATCCACCAAGAGGACTTTCATCCACAACAGGATCCTCGCCAACTCCACCAACTCCAAGGAACTCTTCAGCGTCATCCAAGAATTCACAAACCCTTGCAGCGAATCCAGACATCACGCCATCCCAAGACCTCTCCGACAAGCTCGGAACCTCCTTCCACCTCCAAATCAAAAACCTCTACGACAACTTCATCAACCAGATGCCACAGCCGGCCCGCCCCCTAGACACACCAGCCAGCCCACAATCTCCACCTGGATGCCGATCACGGCCGAAGACACCGCCTCGACCATGAAAGGCATCCACTCAGGGGCACCCACCGACCCCTGCCTGCCACACATCTACCACAGAGCCACTACCGCCATTGTCCCCGAACTACAAAGCACCATCAACACCACCCTCGAATTAGGCATCTTCCCAGATGAGTGGAAACGCGCAGAAGTCAGACTCCTGCTCAAGAAGCCCACAGCTGACCCCACTGACCTAAAGAACTACCGGCCCATCTCGCTCCTCCCCTTCGCGGCCAAAGTTGCAGAGAAAATGGTCAACAGGGAACTAACATGTTTCATCGAGGACAATGCCATACTCGACCCGTCCCAATCAGGATTCTGTAGCAACCACAGCACCAAAACTGCTCTACTCGCCACCACAGACGACATACGCAACATCCTTGACCAAGGCCACTCCGCAGCCCTCATCCTTCTCGACATCTCAGCAGCCTTTGACAGTCTCCCACTGCACCCTCCTCGCCAGACTACACGAGGCCGGCATACAAGGAACAGCCCTAGCCTGGATCCGATCCTCCCTCACCGGAAGAAGCCAGAGAATCAGACTGCCACCCTTCCTCTCCGATGCCATGGAAATCACCTGCAGAGTCCCACAGGGATCATCACTGAGCCCAACCCTCTTCAACATCTACATGGCCCCCCTCGCTGCCATCGTCCAAAAACACGGCCTCAACATCGTATCCTAAGCTGACGACACCCAGCTCATCCTCACCAAAGACCCCACCACCGCCAGACTAAACTTCCAGAAAGGAATGCAGGACGTAGCAGCCTAGATGACCAACAGTTGCCTAAAACGCAATGCCGAAAAGACTGAAGTCCTCGTACTCGGTACCACCCCTTCAGCATAGGACAACACCTGGTGGCCAACCGCCCTTGGAAGCCCACCAACCCCCTCGGACCACGCCAGAAACCTCAATCATACTTGACTCATCTTTCACCATGAACCGACAGATCAATGCCGTCACCTCCAGCTGCTTCAACACCCTCTGCATTCTCCGCAAGACTTTCAAATGGATTCTCCCCCCACCCCCCCAGTCAAGGAAGACAGTCACCCACGCACTCATCACAAGCAGATTAGACTATGGAAATGCACTCTACGCCTGCATCAATAAGTCCCTACTCCGAAAACTCCAGACGATACAGAACACCGCCGACAGACTGTTCCTCGGCATCCCCCGGCACGAACACATCAGCCATCACCTTCGAAGCCTCCACTGGAAGGGTCACCTTCAAAATCCTCACCCACACCTACAAATGCCTACACAACACCGGACCCAAATACCTCAACGGCAGAGTTAACTTCCATGTACCCAAGAGAAACCTCCAAACCTCTAACCTCGCTCTAGCCGAATCCCTGCGCATCCACAGCCGGGGAAGATCCTTCTCCCACATCGCAGCCAAAACCTGGAACGAGCTCCCGGCAAACATCAGACGTGCCCCCTCCCTGAACACCTTCAGGAAGACCCTCAAGACCTGGCTTTTCGGCTAACAGATCTGCGGAACCCCCCCCGGCGCCTTGAGACCCTCATGGGTGAGTAGCGTGCTTACAATTCACAGATTTATTGACTGGGGCAATGTGGCCAAGTGTCTAGGGGTGCTGACTTTGGAAAATGAGAGCTAGGTTTGAATTCCAGCCTCCCTTCAACCTTCTGGTTTTTCTGGACAACTAACCTAATCTTCCTGTGATTAAAAAATGTGAAAGTCTGGTACTGTTGTACAACACTAATGTCTTTGGGCCAGGTTCATGCATTAAAAAAATAACAAACATCCTAGGCCAGGAAGTCTTTCCCGGCCACCAATACTTTTGTCTGTCCAAGTATGCCACCCTTGATTTTTGCATTGGCAGCCAGGAGTCAGCCAGCAATTTATCAATTGATTTTGTTCTCCCTCTCTTCTCCCATAATAAAGTTGGCAGATGAACAAATGCATGTCTGGTCTGCTCAGATACAGTACAAGCCTACTTTTAATTGAGTGGAAATTTGAGCATGTTTGTGCCCCCTCCCTCTGCCGAGGAGTAGCAGTGAATCAGCAGCTGGGGTGAGTTGAGGTGACTCTGAAAGACCTGGAATCCAGCATTTGGAACACTAGAAAATTTGTTAACAGGCAAAATCTGATAACTTTGGAGGCTGCACCAAGATAGGTACAGGGTATATCCAATTGGCACTGGGTGCAGCTTATTCCATTTGAATGAAGCTCCCCTACTACAAAGAGGTAAGGAGAACCATCAGGCTACACAAGCAAGATACAGAAATATGCATGCATGAAATGCTACACAGGCACAGCCGCAAGCACATCAGCGTCCTCTCGACGGCAAAGAGGCAGGTTGTTGTACCCCCACAAAGGGGGGCACAGAAAACTGCGTATGGCTCAACGACCTAGATAAGGAGCAGACTTCAACTTCAATGAACAATAAGAACTATATCCGTGTCTACCTGACGAGCAAGAAATCTCAAACTAACATCTCCAGACTTTTATAGAAGTAAGGAAGAGCCCAACATGACCATGAAAAATAGGAAAGAGTGAACAAGAGTACCATTGAGCACAGAAGTAATTGTCTTAGGAAAGGGCCCTCCAATAATGCCGGTTATATTTGCGCCAGCAGGGATACTGAGAAAAGGAGCTGGGAGAAGACCTGGTAGGACTGCCATCTAAAACAGGGGCAAGGAAATGCCTCACGGGCACAATGGATACGTAACGGGTCCAAATGACCCAAGAGCTCCAGGCAAAACAAAATACCCACATCTTTGATTTTAACCAGTTTAATGGATAGCACAAAGGAGGCTAAAATAGATGGCACACTAGGAGGGATACTGACTCAAGAAAATTGGAGCAGACCAACACCGGCCAACCCACCCATGGACACCTTCGCACAAGATGTTGGCAAAACGGAGAAGAGATTAAATCAGGGGTACAGCGGAATGACTTGAAAATGACCTTAGCCCATGACCAAACACCAGCGATCCATAAAAACAGTATAGTGGAAGGCAATAAGTCGCTCACACTCCAGAGTGAGTAACAAGATATGGAACAATGAGAAAGATGCTCATTGGCAAGCTGGTGCTCAAATTTCTCCAGTTCATGCTTTGTTGATCAGGATATTGAAGTTTCTAAAATTTATAACTTTGAGGGAAAGAGCTTCCCTCATTTTTGGATATCTTAACAATGATCAACAATGCATTAAATGCAATGACCAATGCAGCTATTATGCATGCTGACAAACTGGATTTGCAATTAGTATACTCCAGACTGTAGCCACCTTAATTACAGGAATTGATAGCAAGTTGACCAGATTGAATAGCTCTGATACACAGAGCACAAGACTCAGTAGAGCTGACCTAAAAGAAGGAAGAAGCCCAATACTAAAGAAATTAGAGCCGCTGCTGGATGTGATTAATTCCCTAATTGATGACCTGAAGATAGGAGCAGGTGGTCAAATAGGCAGAAATAGCCTCGCGCACCAAAAGAACCTAAATCAAATCATGTCGATTCCAGAAAAAAAGCAGCCTCTTACCAAAGCAAGGTGATCAGGTTGATAACATTGAAAACGCAAAGGACACAACTGATCAAGAAGCCCTGGAGGTACTTAGCCAAATGCCGAAAGGCGCAACGGACGCAATCAAGTGAGAGGCTCAGTTAGATACTAAACAAGCAATTAACTGTGAACACGAAACTGACTAAACAAAAAATTTAACAGCCCTCCCGAGAACCAAAACCAGAACCTGAAGAAGCGATTACCGAGCCGCAAGGCTCCTCAATGGGAAGGAAGTCCTTATTCAGGACAAACAAGGAAAAATTGAAAAAGTTGAACAAGGGCAAGAAAAGTAGAGAATGGCCCTTATTGCATTGGCTACAGAATGAGGGCGAGGAGACAACTGAGAAAATGGATAATCGCACACACTATTAAAAAGCTCAATAAATTCAAATTACGTTGAAAGTAAGACAATGCCAGCCTACAAGGGCACAACTGAAGAAGCCCAATGGGCACACTAACAAATGGATGTTCCTTCACAACTGGAATACAACATTGAACAAGATCCGATAACATTTTCCAGTTTAAAAAATGAACTTGAATGCATTGGGGACACACCTGCCCAAGTAAAAACAAAAACAATGATGCTAAAGCAAAAACAAAGGGGAAACTAAGAGCCCTTGGAAAACCAAGGAAAGAGCGACATCTTCCCGGGACACCATAGCGGTATCAACTCCTCAAGGTGCCTCCATAGAGCAATTTTGGGAAGCAGTGGACCGTTTCAGACCCCAAGAACTGCCGCATGGAAAGAGAAATAGGCACCCTCAAACAGTCTGAGCTCCAAGATATTACACACCGAAAAGAGGAGGCAGTAGTGAACAGGCAAGAGCTTAAGGTTATACTATACCCTGAATACATCTTGCAAAGGAAATGGGACACTCCTAATAGAGGGAATATACTGAAACTTTGCTCTCACCTGCCAGGCCTGGAAACAGTTACCTCGACTGACATCGATGGAGTAGCATTCTTTCCTCCCGGTATTGGCAATACAAATGAATCCACGGAAATTACTTTTTTTAGACCAGAACTAGCAAGTGCCCCCGAGAAAGAACAGAACACGGCTAGAAAACTGGGAAAAACTAAATAACTGGGGTATCCCCCAAACTTTATTAAAAGCAATTATCAACCTCTACTCGGGCACTTGGGTGAAAATAAGAGTTGGCTCTGGATGGGCCACCATGAGAAATTGAAACAAAGGATTGAAATAAGGGTGCATCCTGGCTCCATTGCTTTTTAACTTATACTTTGCAGACTTCCCAGGGCATCCAGCGTGAGAGGGCATTTCTCCCCAAATTTGCAGAAGCGAAAGTTGAATCACTACAGTACGCACCGGTGTGAGACCAAACACCAGTGGGACTGCAGAAGCACTTTTCGGGGCTGACCACCTACTGTAGGGCAAACTGTTTGAAAGTAAATATTGGGAAAACAAAGGTGATAATTTCCCGGCAACAAGCAAGGAAAGGGTCCTGGTTTATAGAAGGAAAAGCCATAGAAGTGGTGACCACATAAATACTTTGGCATCTGGTTAGATCATTGGGGTCGGTTAGCTGCACATATTACCGCCCAGTACGGGGTTGCAAACTCCCTAGAAGGAGCATTTACCAGGGTGTAAAAATCAATGAGCACACCAGATTTATCCCCCCTCCTAAAGGTTATAGGCTGCAAATTTCTCCCCACAGTGGCCTACAGGGTGATGGTTTTCAGAAACAGAATGGCAACCTTGCTGGACAGAGCGCAATCATCTTGTTACCGTAGAGTATTCCTGTTGCCGAATTGCAGCTCAAATGCCCAAATCTGCCTAGAAATCAGGTTAACATCACAGCAATGGCTATTAAAAGCTAGGTACATGGCATACTACTTGAAAGTAAAGCAGGCACATGAGCACATGCTAAAAAACCATATGTGGTCACTAATGAGTAATCCAGCAACACATTGGCACAAGTTTTTAAAGCATTGTGGAGGCACTGGAAGCACAATCAATATGGGAAAGCTGATTGCCTCCTCTTGTGGTGGCTAAGCTACAGACAAAACAAGTGAAGATGATATCGGCAGAATGCGATGGACAATCTATGAAAAACCTGGGCCCCCGCAGTTTGGCCATAACACTCTACAACTCTGTGTCTCTGCCATCCTCTCTACCCTGAACTTGTAAATGAAGCTCCAGTTAATGGGTTTGCGTTTTGGTCTGGTTCCGTTAAAGGCATATTGCTATGGGCAGAGGAACCTCGAGGAGAAGGACCATCCACGCCGCCTTTGTACCAATGGAGAGGAATCGTTGACCCATGTGCTTTGTATCTGTAGTGCCTTGATCCCGCTAAGAAAATTTTGGCTCCGGCCAATTTGGTGCATTCTACACATGCAGGCCTGCAAGGAGCGCGAGGCATTTCTGAAAGTTGAACCTGTACAATTAGCCGCTTGCTTTATTACATTTATGAAAGCAGTAGCAGCACTGTTGGAAGACCAGTCATTATCAAAAGACATAGACTGATAAATTTGAGATATTTCTAGATTTTAACAGCCTATCTGTATATTTTTACAGAGATTTTAATGATTAAGCGTTCATGAATAATATTGTATATTTAATATCTCCTGGTAGACCTTCACTGAGAATTGTTTACGAAATATTTACGAGTATAACTGTCTATTTTTATATACAAATCTTTTTCTATAATGAACTTTTTATGTATGTAACGATTGCAATGATTTTAAGTAATTGTGCAATAAATAAATTAAATCTTCATCTTTAATTAAGTGGTATTTGTTTGGTTATTATCTCGATCTAATTGGGAGATGCAGAAGAAGAAATCTTTTGGACCTTATTGCCAAAAGACACCGAGATGAAAGATGCAAATTTCTTACTGGAGTACTAGCTGGCAGCAAACCAAGCTCTGCGGGTGTTTGAAGATGTAGTCAAGACCTGCCGGATGTAGTCAAGGCAGTCCTTTATCACATCACTGCCAGGGCTGAAGGGAATAAAGGAAATGATTCATACCTTCAATGTCTAAATGAATCCTGGAGTATTTGAGCTTACCTCTACCTAGTCCCTACTAAAGCAAGTGTTCCCTGTAGTTCAGTACTAGGCTGGAGAACAGCAGACATTAACAGGTGGTTTACTCTTGGCATATTTCATAATTTTTGCCACGTTAGATTATATGTAAGGTCATAGGGCAGAGTTTCAAATACAGCAAGGAGCGATTGTTCATGGTTGCCAAATGTTATGCCAAAGTCAGGCGTCTTTCTCACTGTATGGACTTAAAATTGTTACTAAAACCAATGTCTAGCTCACGGTTATCCGACCTTGGCCCAGAATGATGACGGTCTAGGTTAGAACCCCTAAAATTCTCGCTATTGTTTGTCGTAGGCTCCTTTACCTATTTGGCCAAGTAACATAACTGATTCTCGTAGAAAAGAGTAGAAAAATAAAGTAGCTATGTGCTGTCAAACTGATAGAAAAACAAGAAAGGATGAAACCTACAGGGTTGAGTTTGACTAAAATCGTGTCTCCTTTTAGATACTTTAATCGAAAGATTTAATGTCCCTGCACAAGGTTAAAATTCCATGCATCTTATCCTTCAGTGTTATTGGCATGTTTCTGTGTTTTTCCAAACTTACTGTCGCAGATGCATCAGGTCAAATTAGACCACTGTACAATGATCTCGGATTGCTAAATCTTTTGGTCCATCCCTTGTTTGCTACACCTAGTTTGTAGCTTAATTTGCTTAACATAAATTATACTGTCCAAAGACTGATGTGTGATCATTAGATAGTAACTCTTTGAATATTATGAGTTTGCAGTATTCTCGGTCTACCTTCTCAATTCTAAGGGCCCGATTTAGATCTTGGCAGATGGGTTACTCCATCACAACTGTGATGGATCTGCTGTCCGCCAAAATTTGAATCCCATAGGATATAATAGGATTTATATTTTGGCGGACGGGATATCAGACACCGTTGTGACGGAGTAACCCTTCCGCCAAGACCGGAATAAGGCCCCAAGTCTTAAACTTCCAACATGTTTTCTGATTCTTTCATAAAATGTTATAATTCTTGTCACCTGTACTTACAGCCTACCTGTGTTATCACACATGCCAGTTTTTTTGTTTTAAAACTTTCTATTGAATTAATGAAATTTACTGTCCATCTGTAGCACTTGCAGGGGCTATTCAACCCCAACATACATAGTAAAAGTATCCAGAAGCATTCCATCCTGGTAATGAAATTTCCTCAGGCCTTTTTCATACAAAATAAACAATTGTGTTTATTTATGCCAGTCACTCAGTTTTAAGTTGTGTTGGGGGGAGGGAAGCTGGGGGGGGGGGGGGGGGACCTCTTTGATTTGGTAGATTCCTGACTCTGAAACAAATTTAGTTTATTGCACCATAAAATAATGGAGCTGTTTGACTGCCCCAATTCTTGCGCTTTATCATGTGCACCAGCTATTGATGCCACAAAACCTGTGGTCCCTGGCCATGGGGGCCATTCAGGAGAAGTGCCAAACGTGTCCGACACCTGTCTAAATAGCTGCTCTTCTAGCATGGTGCAAATGAAAATATCTTAGTCATCTACTATTCATACTCCTTGGTTATCCGTGTGATGGACATCATGGCACTTCTTCCCCATATATCTGATTGTGAAAATTCTGCCCAGGCCCACTTTTTAAAATCACATAATTTTCCCATTTCTCACATACTACTGCCCATCCATAGAGGGGGTTGTTTCAAAACTATCTATACCTTTCCCTTTTAAGTCCCTTCTAGCCTTAATCCTTGCCCATTTCAGTCTTGCAGTTGGGGCGGGCAAAGGGATGGCTGAACCACCCACGTACAGGTAATGGAAGTAATGCTTCTTGAGTATTCTGTATCAAGCCATACAGTGTGATGGCTTGTCTGATGCATAAATGCTCATTTGTTTCAGGTGTGCTGCCAGATAATATTATGTATATTTCTTAAGGCACTTCCTTTATCATAAACACCATTAAAGAGATTATCTAGAGATTCTCTGAGTCTCTTGTTCCCATTGGCCCCACGTTCTCTGAAAGACAACAACTGAAACCCTCAACGGGTCATGCTGTAATATTTAGAAGAACCACAGTAACTCAAGCTTTTTATATAACGCAGCCCTCCCTAGTAGTGACCCTGTAAGGGCTGTCCCATGTGTTGCCTGCACCTTATAACGAAGCAGTGGCTTCAGGTTCTGCTCAGAGAACCTCTCTTCGTCCCTTGGTGACCTATATTCCCAGATAAGTGAAAACTTCAGTTTCCACCTTAATTGGGGGGGAAGACTGTTCCTTGTTCACCACGCACGTATAGGATAAATTATGGATTTTACTAATTGACTTTAAATCCCAAGAACTGGCTATAAGCCCAGGAAAATTGTGTTGCCACGTGTTTTTCGGCCGGTTAGCGCGCCAGCTTATGCACGCCGTCCTGCCATTATTCTATATAATGGACACGGATCGGACGCGCAGCGCCTGTTAGGTTCGCTCTTAATGAAAGTTTAATTGTGTGTTTAACTGTGATTTTTACCTGCACGAAAACTAAACTCTGCACTTTGGGGGCTTTTAAAAATTGACTTTCATTACCTTCTGGAGTGTGTTATACTCCTTGTAGCTGACTTTGCACATTAAACTTGCTCGATCGCGGGTGGCCATCTTGTGTTGCCACGTGTTTTTCGGCCGGTTAGCGCGCCAGCTTATGCACGCCGTCCTGCCATTATTCTATATAATGGACATGAATCGAACGCGCAGCGGGCGCGCCTAAGGCAAGCCCGCCTGCGCCCGTCTGCGTCCTAACCGGGGCCAGGGGCCAAGACCCCTGGTCCGATTCAGAGGATTCCTATAAGGTACTCCTATAAACAGCTGGTGGATCTTAATAGTGCGTCGTCTTCTGACTACGGGCTATTTAATCCAGAGACTATGGCTTTTAGCTGCCCGTGCTGTAGCTTTGCATTTGACACACTCCTACAAAGGATGTAGCTCCCTAACTACTCCCCCAAGGATTGAGAAGGTCCAGGGCAATGTTTCTATAAAACCTTGCAATACATTTGATAAAGATTATACATTTTTTAACATAAATTGTCGCTCACTTCCTAAGCATAAGTCAGATATTTTTGACCTTTTGATCAATAAGCAGCCTGATGCTATTTTTCTCACAGAAACTTGGTTGCAGGAGTGTTCTGGGCCTGATATCGCGTTCACTTTACCATCTAATTATACGATAGTTAGGAGAGACGGGGGAATCCAAATGGGAGGAGGCATTGCAATCATTTATAGCCATTCCTACACATGCAAATTTGAAGATCTATCCGTTGTGGGCTGTGAGGCTGCATTATTTAAACTTGCCATAACCCCACAGGTCACCTTTTCTGGCATTTTGCTTTATCACCCCCCTGGGGCATGGGCTGACTCATTCCCTGACCTAATTACTACCTATCTCTTGGACGCCGCAAATTTCACTATTTTGGGTGATCTGAACCTGCATTTTGATGACCCGACATGTGCTACTAGTGCTGCACTTATTCTAGATCTAGCACCTATGAACATTTTGCTCTGCAATTCGGGTTCCACCCACGTTGCTGGCCACTTATTGGACCCGATTTTTCTCTAATTTGCCTAACATCAGTTGCCCCCCAGCTCTTCCAGTAATCTGGTCCGATCATTTCCTGGTGGGCTTTCGGGTCAAAAAAGATCTATCTAGCCTAGTCCCGAATGCGTTCGGTCCTAAGTCCAACTCAAGAAATTGGGGTAAACTGGATATTGAAACTTTTAATAAGCTCCTATCTAAGAGTGCCCCCACCTCTAGCGCAATTTCTATAGCAGACGCGGATGCCATACATAACTGGATTCTTAATTCCATTGATGCTTGTCTTCCGTCTTCTGTCAAGAAGGTGAACAATCACCGGCCACCTGCCCCTTGGTTTTCAGAAAGTTTAAAAGTGTAGAAAAGCAAATGTAAAGCGTCAGAGAGACGCTGGAGAAAGAACTAGGCTCCAGACACCAAACTAGCCTATAAAAAGGCAAAAAGAGACTACCATTCACTCTGTAAGGCTGCGCGTGCGGAGCATGTGACCTCTACCATTTCTAAGGCTCAGAATAATGCCAAGACGTTGTTCAAGCTTGTCAAAGAACGGTCTGGCGCGGCATGTCAACCCAAATCCCCGGCTCTCACAATCTCAATGTGAAGATCTTGCTATGTTCTTTCTCAATAAAGTTGAAAGTATATATTCCGCACTTAATGAGTCTCAACCGGCCAATGATATACAGCAAATTAAGAATCTTCATCAGTCAATTAGGAGTACGGAACCACAGGTCTGTGTGTCCTCGGCACCTATTAGCAATGTAGAAACTTGGGTGCCCCTGGATAAAAACCTCCTTTAGGCGGATTTTGGACAGCCTTGGATCCGGTTCTCCTAGGGACCCTATACCCATCACTGTGCTCCAGAAACTCGAACAGTCCTCTCTGTTGTTAATTATGGAGTTGCTCAATGCTTCCTTAAAGGTACCACCTGCATGGAAGCACGCAATGGTTCTCCCACTTTTAAAAAAAGCTAAGGCCGACTCCACGCAACTGTCTAACTTCCGGCCCATTTCTTTGCTTTTGGCCTTCTCCAAAATTTTGGAAAAACATATCCATATCCAACTGACGTCATTTGTTGAATCCCAAACTTTTTTGCATAGCTCAGTCTGGCTTTAGACCAGGTTTTTCAACGGAGACTACTCTGCTCGGAGTCACAGAAATGATACATAACCGTGTTGATACCGGGGATACTGTGCCTCTTATACTCCTGGACTTAAGTGCTGCGTTTGACACGGTTTCTTATACTGTTATTGCAAGCTTTGCAATCATTGGGAGTGACTGGCTTAGCACTTAACTGGCTCGATGACTTTCTGGCTGATCGCACGTTCCAAGTCTTTTCTCCCACTTCCAATACTCATTCTTCACCTTACGGGGTTCCTCCAGGTTCGATCCTTAGCCCTCTTTTATTCAACATCTATGTCAGGCCTCTGGCGACGATTGTTGAAGATTCTGGGCTGTCTCTCTTTTCTTATGCCGATGACACCCAGATTGTTTTCTCCCTATCTGCTGAAAGGGTGTTGAAATCATCTTCTCTTCAGTCTGGGCTGAGGAATATAGCTGGATGCAAGCCAACCTGCTTAAACTCAACGGTGAAAAGACGGAGGTGATGATACTGGGCAAGAATAAAGACCTGTGGGGACCTCAACACTGGCCGCCTGAAATGGGTGCTTTGCCCCATCCTAATCATCAGGTTTGGAACCTAGGCGTTATAATCGATGACCAGCTATCAATGAGGCAACAAGCGGTGAAAGTGTCTTCGACCTGCTTTACTATTCTCAAATGGCTCAGGAAAATCCTTTGGATGTTGCCTTTGTCTACGCAACGAACCGTGGTCCAAGCTCTCGTTACCGCAAGACTGGACTATGGCAACATTCTGTATCTAGGAGTCAACAAGGACGTGTTACGTAAACTACAGTTGGTGCAGAATGCGGCGGCTAGGTTACTTTGCAAGGTCCCAAAAACAGTCTCCATCTCAGGCTCTCTTCGAGATCTTCATTGGCTCAGGGTTGAGAATCCTATTAAGTTCAAAGCCCTGAGCTATATGTTTAAAATCAAATTTGGTAAGGCACCCCAATCTTGAATACCTTAGTTCACCCCTACCGCCCTTCACGTTCTTTATGTTCTGCCACTTAGGCTAAATTTACCGTGCCTAGGACCAGACTGTCACGAATGGGCGGTCGGTCCTTTTCCTGTCTAGGTCCCTCCTTGTGGAACTCTCTTCCTATGTCACTTCGGACCGAAACTATATATGAGAATTTTCGTAAGTGCTTAAAAACCTGGCTGTTTAATATGTAGAACTTTTTCCTTTTTTCTTTTCTGTTCCTGATAGGCGGCGCCGGAAACCCTTGGGTAGCTGTGCGCCTTATAAGATTAACATAACATAACCTCTGTATTGTCATTTGGGTCAGCCTGATACCTATAACAATATATCGTCGGCGTATGGCAAGATACTATCTTCCCATACTGGATGCCGCTCTACCCTCCAGCCATAAACCAGTGTCTTTTTTTAACTCAACATGATAATGGTTCCACCTCCATGGCAAACAGAGGCTACTTGGGAAGCCCTGTCTTGTGCCCCTTTGTAATGGAAAATGGCAGGACAAAATTCCATTCACTTAATCTAGCCCTTACGGGCTGTACAACAGCTAGTAGTTTGGGACCTAGTCCCGTTCCCACTAACACTTGAAACAAAAAAGGCATTCCATCAAGTTGATTACCTTTTTGACGTCTAACTACATGTTGGAGGTCTGTGAACCCTCTTGTCCTGTCCAAGCAACGACGTAGATCCTTCAATTCAACCTGGGTACCCTGTGTGACCTGAATTTTGACTGGTTTGTAAATATTAACCTATATACCACTTCCACTAGTCATTTTGCAAATATTTTTGCAAGTATTTTAGCTTAACAAGATTGGAGTTGGGACTTTTACCCATCCGCGGTCTACTGTTCCTGTAGATTAGTTTGAGTGGCCATTCTAAAGTCTTCTGACATTTCCTGTCGAGGCAATCAAGGACGGGCCCTACTAAGGTGCAGCAATATATCTGGACAATGTCTTGAATTCAACCAGCAGAGCAATTGTAGCAGGCATCTCCCTTAACTAAATCGGCTTCTGCTGTCCTACCTTATCCTCTGAGATAAAGGCTTCTAATTTATCTTGCTATTCTATTCCTACAGTATGCACAGGGAGATCGTTTTGGAAGCCAGAAATTTCTTAACACGCATATGGAGCTATAGAGCTCATGGAAGTAGTCCGCAAACGTTACCACTAACCCTCTGATCTTGCATATCTAACCCCTTTCCTATCCATCTATTCTCTTGTCCACTTCTGCCCAACCAGGCCACCAATTTACCCACCTTGTTCTCTACGTCATAAAGATGCCTCTGTGTACTTATGAAATGTCCCCTGACTATGTTCTCCTGGTTAGTATTCAAACAAACCTGTGTATGGTGGCCTGATCACTTTCAAACAACTTCCTCTCTAGTTGAATCAGCTCATCTTCTACTTCATGGATTTTCTTCACCCTTTTCCTCTTGTTCCCAGAGAAAACTAATATCCTGTCCCCTCACCACTGCCTTGTATGATTCCCACAGAATGCCTGAGTCCATTGATCCCTCCTTTTCAGTAAAGTAATATTCCATTACATCAGATAGGTGTTGTGGTGTTATGGAGTTCTGTAATTCCCATGTGTTGAGGCACCACCCTTTCAGACACAGGTCTCTCATTACACCATGCCTCATGATAAAAGGGTTGTTGGATATCCCTTAGAAGGAACTCTTTCCGTTTTACTGGTCATCATTACTTTTAGAACAAAAAAGTAGTCTAGTCTAATATGATCTGTGTGCTCCGGGAAAGTACGAGAAGCATCTAGCCCTCAGGTTCCTAACTCTCCATATGTTCACTAATTACATTTCATCCATAAACTCTGTGGGGTTGGCTCTCAGCTCCATGTATGGGTGATGTCCTACTCCATCGCCAGGTTGAAATTGCCTCCGATTATAATCACTACACCTAGTGTTGCCAACATTTTTTTCCAGTTTTATATAGTGCGAACTCCCTCCGAAGGCATTGGGGTGCTTTACATCAGCACCAGTTTCATTACACAAGGACACATTTTTTTTATTTTCAGGCAGGGGGAGATGAGGAGAATAAGTGATTTGTGCAGAATCGCAGGATGTTGAGCAGACTCCGAGACTCGAACCTGATTCCCCATTTCCAAAGTCGCCAGTTCTGGCACTTATGTCTCCATTGCAGTCCCTATTTTATCTAGAACCTGTTGGTGCAGTTTGTCAGCAGGTGTAATTGTAATCCAATCTCCCGCCCACTTCTAGTAATTATAGTTGAATGCCATGGGTCTTTCCATTTCCCATCTAGAACAAATGGCAGTGACCTCTTCTACGGGATCGATACTCCCATTGATCTGGATGAAAATCTAACATGTGCTGTGTTTCCTTTTCCCCAATCTTGTGAATCCTTAGTTGTTCCCAAATAGGTGTCTCTTGTAGCAGAACTGTCTAGTGCATGCTATAGCAATAGTTTTAGCACCATCCATTTCATAATCTAATTTCCAGGGCCACACACATTCCATGTCTGGAATTTAGGTGTTCAATTAACCCAGTTCTGCCTCACCCTGGTTGTGTCCCCGCTCTGCTTGCCTTTTGTGCTGCTTAAAATAGGAAGTGCCATTGAGAAGCTATATCTTCGAACATATAAATAAAACGAATTTCGTTGTGAGTGCTGCATCGCCAAATGCGATGCAGTGTGCGCAACGAAATTCGTTTTATTTCAATGTTTACTTACCTGTATTAGGCCTTAATCTGTAGTTTACTACCCCCCACCCTGCCCCACGTCAATGCCCGACCGGCACTCCTCCACCGACCGTGCCTGCGTACCCCCCCCTGTAGTGAGTCTGGAGCCAGGCCAGGAAGGGCATGGCCTCTGTGCACTTCAAAGGCCTGTCTGAAGTCGCCTCCTCTTCAAAAGTCCAGCTGTGTATAAGTATTGGACCTCTGACACCACCACTTCAGTACACTTCTGGACCTGTGACTACTCTGCAAGGAAGGAGGACTGCTGTGCTGCTGAAAGGACTGCTACCCTGCTGCTTTGCTGGATCCCTACCTTGCTGTGCTGCCTGCCTGCTTGGGTGAGAAGGACTGGACCTGGATCACTTGAACCCAGAGTGAATCCAAGCCCTCCTGATCTGAAGTCTCAGAGACATGACTGCCAACCACCCTGCTTCTGCACCTGGATTCTATGGCAGGACCTGAGGCCCTGATTATGCTTCTCAGTCTTTGGCTGCAATTTTTTTATGAGTAGTAATCAAAACAAATTATACATAATATACTACTTTTCCCATGAGGCTTTGAACCACTCCTCTATCAAACCCACCAATCAACAGTGGTCATCATATACAAAATAGAGCGGCACCAACTTCCTGCTTCTTTCTTTGCTGCTCCGCAGTCAAGATAAGTGCCGCTCTATTTTTTTTTTTATTCTAGCGCAAAGTTAATGCTTTTATATCACTCTATTTGCAAATGTATGTGTGCGGCTTTGCCGTTTATATCCACTTGCATAACCCTTTGTTCGCAGGTCCCACCAGCGATTCGCCCCTGTTAGCCTCTTGATCTCTCCCTTGATTCTTTTCCAGCGCGTGTTGCGCCTCATGTGTAGTGGTAAATCTTTCATATTTTATTTGTGGATTAAATTTCCCCTTGGTGACTTCTTCTATGCCCTTAACCATCCCTTTTCTTTCCCTCAGCGCTTCTCGTGCAGCCGCACTACACGTGGAAGCCCCGCCAGGGAGCGAGGGCCCGGGTGCGGCCCTATCGGGCTGTGCACGCGCACCTCTGTGAAAGCCTACCCGAGCTCTACACATGCTCAGCAGCTTCCTACCGCATCGCTGGAGCCGCCACACCCCAGGCTGTAATAACAGGGGTTTCCTACAGAGCTTCAGTTACCGGGGCAACTCTCCCTCTCAAAGAAACTGTATTCAGGTGACTGGAGTGCTTCTAGTTCCCAGCATAAGTCCTGCTCAACTTTTAGTGGTAACATCTAAGAGCCCGCAGCCAGCTGATTTCTCCCAGTGGCGCCCTGTCTCTAAGCTGATCAGGGCTGTAATAATTGGGAATTCTGGTCTTCCACTCTTATTGGCCATATATATATTCATAGATTTTATTTTTTGTTTAACCTTTGCTTCCCTCTGGGGATTGTGAGTGGGGTGTTGCTTTCCCCTTGCGAGGATGTCGGATTATGAGACCTATGGCCAAGGTTTGGCAGCCTATGGCCATGATGAGGACGAAGACTATTGTTATGACGGTGGCATGGAGGCCATTATTGACCAGTCAGTTGTAAAATCTTTGGACAAGGCCCTCAGCTTAGCATTCCAATCCATTTCTCAATGCTTAGATGAGCTGGCAGGGCACTCCTCCACCCCTTCCCCTCAGGGATTCCCCCTCCTTCTTCCTCCCCTTCTTTCCTCTCTTGGCCTCATGTGAAGGTGATTGCTAGAGTGACTGAAGGAACTTTACCCGACAATGCATATAGTGCAGGCCCCCGTGCAAACCCCCCCCCTCTCTTTTCCTTCAGCTCCTGGCCCAGTCACAGACACGGATACTTCTTCCTCTCAAGGGTCCCAAGGGTGCAAACGCTCCAAAAAGGGCAAATGCTCCATTTCTCCTTCTTTAGTTTCTTCCTTCACTTTCGACCCTCCTGACATTGGACACCCTCGGTCCTCCGATTGGAGCCCTGCCCCCGCAGTGGCTGAGTATATGCAGTTGAATCTGCGCAAGAGTTTTGACAAGGTCAGATCCTGGTTACGCTCTGAATGCCTGCGCCCAGATTTACCCCACAAAACTGCCCTCACCCCAGACATTAACACTTCCATGCAGACCTTCATTAAGAAATATAATAAGGCCCAAAAAAGGGTATTGATAGAGCACTTTGTGCTTACCAAGACAAACTCTTTGATGTTTCTGACCCCTTAGCCAAAATTTTTGAATTGGCCCTCCAAGCTCAGGAGACGGGCTCCTGTCCATCCAGAGGTACTAGCAGGCTGGACCCAGAGGGCAATCTGCCTCTTAGGCAATTCTAACTGCACGTTAGCTTCAGAACACCACAAGTCTGTACTTCTTCGTATTGACCCTACATCAGAACCGGGCCCCTTGGCAGAAGTAAATAAACAACAAAAGAGTGTATCCAACACGGGAAAAGGCTAGCAAGAAAGCTCACTGTGTTTTAAAAGAACCCTCACTCACCAACCTAGTTGGTGACATGCTTCATCATTGGGTTCCCACCAGAGAGGCCGAATGCCTCTCCGGTGTGCTTCAACGCCTGATTACAGCAGAGCAGATTATTGTGATGTGAGTGCAAGTCGTGAGTAGTGCAAAGGGGTGATTATTTTAAAAAGTACCACAGTTTTATCCCAAAACAATTTTAATGGTGGAAAACCGGGCACTGTTTAAAAACAAGTGCGTTGGATGTGTAAAGACTGGTTTTAGTAGACCAGTTACAGCCTAGTGTGTATAAAAACAAATGGTCAACATGTTTCTGCTTCTAGGTATATTCAGTGAAGCATTCGTCAGGACCAAAAATGGACTACCACGGCGGTGTGCGCTCGCTAAGGCGCACCCTAACCTGTGGAGTCAAGGACCGTGTGAACTCACGGTTCTTATGTAGCCTTCAGGATTTCTGAAAGCCTTTAAATGTGAAGTTTCAAATGACCTCACTACATGAGTCCTGGTGGGGGGCGGGACCTGTATTCAGAATTTCTTCTAAGTCTGCTGCCCGCTGGACACCTGCCTGATTCCTCCAAGGACTCCGACGAACCGAAGGCCAGTTGTTTGGAGACCATTGTTGTCAAAGATCTAGCCAAGTTCGTCAATACATTCACCTCCCTGAATAAATCCAAAACTTCGCTCAAACAAGTCTTCATCCCCGTTTCTGGCAGAGCTGGTCGTGGGAGTGGACGCTTGACCGGTTGCTTCAACCAGCAAGGTCCTCAACGTGGATTTAACCCCAGGTGTAAAGGTTATGCCTAAGATCCGGCCCAAGCAGGGTTCTACTCTACCAGGTCCCGAGGCTTCTGAGTCAACAGGGTTCCATAACAACGACAACCAATCGGCAGGCAATGGTTCCCACGACCCATCCCCAGCTTTTAATGGGGCACAGGCTGAGATATTTTGTAAATAATTGGGCAAAGATTACTTCCGATTCGTGGGTTTTGGATACTGTTCAGGGGTATCAAATAGAGCTGTTTCACCCTACCTATCAGTACTCATTCCCCTCTGTCCCCCCCCCCCCCTCCGTTTTTCCCAACAAGACAAGCCATTTATAGACTCTGAGCTTTGGGAACTTTTGTCAAAACGAGCAATTGCACTGACGTCTCCACATCCCGATAGTTTTTGCAGCAATGTGTTTTTGGTATAAAAGAAAGGTGTGGGTCAAAGATTAGTTCTGAACCTCAGACTCTTCAATCCCTTTGTGATTTATCATCACTTCAAGATGGAGGGCATCCATCTGTTAAGAGAACTTCTTCAAGAACGAGATTGTTTGCCAAGATCTCAAAGATGCCTATCTGTCTGTTCCAATTTGCCCCTCTCATCATCGGTAGCTTCAATTCCAATTGAAAGGCCTATGGTACCAGTACCAATCCCTTCCATTCGGTTTCTCCTCAGCTCCCTGGGTGTTCACTAAGCTTCTGAAATCTGTGGTGGTCCAGTTAAGAGAGAAGGGGGTTTGCTTGATCATCTATCTGGACGACATTCTTCTCCTGGCCCAGGATCATTCCCTTCTGTTACGGCACCTGTCTTGGACAGTGTCCCTCCTCCAGAATTTGGGTTTTGTGATAAACTCCAAGAATCTATGATGGTTCCTTCCCACCAGGTGGATTTCCTGAGTTTTCAGGTAGACTCCAATTGCTTCTTCCTTCTTCAAAGGTGAAATCCATCAAGAGGGAGCTGAAATCTACTCTGTCGAAACAGATGGTGTCTTTGAGATACCTTGCCAGGATTGTGCGGTTGCTAGCATCTTCGATTCAAGCAATCTTCCCAGGCCAGTTAAATGACAGGGCTCTGCAGTGCCTGAAAATTCATTATTTGCTACAAGGATTCAGTTACGATCATCTGATTCTACTGACCGCTGGAGCCCAAGAAGAAATCCAGTGGTGGCTTCTTCACATGGAAGCATGGAATGGCAAGGCCATTTTCAGAGTCTCACCAGACGTGGTCATCGAGTCCGACGCCAGTCATTGGGGATGGGATGCACGATGCAGAGAATTTTCTACAGGCGGTCGTTGGTCAGCCGACGAATTGCGACTTCGTATCAAGTGCCTGGAACTTCTAGCAGGTTCTTTTGCCATAAGGTCAATATCTCCCATCAAAAGCAATTGCTGCATCCTCTTGCGGATGGACAGTGTCTCTGCGGTTCGCTATATCAACCGATTGGGGGCACAAGATCACGCCTGTTAGCCAACATAGCCCAAGACTTTTGCCTTTCTCAGAAGATCATAGTCCTGGCGGAATATCTTCTGGGCTAAGACAATCTTGTAGTGGACTGGAACTCCAGATTCCTGAGGGATTACAGCGATTGGAAGCTCCATCCTTACATCTTTCAGGAGACAATGTCAACTCTGGGTTTGTGCCATGTGGATCTGTTTGCGCCCCAGCTCAATGCTCAACTTCCACAGTTCTACAGTTGGAGGCCGGATCCGATGGCCTTGGGGACAGATGCTTCCTCGACTTTTGGGGAGATCAGATGAATTATACCTTCCTTCCATTTTCCATGATTGCAAGGGTGGCAGTCCAGGTCCGACGTCAATGTGGAAGACCCAATCATGGTTTCTGACTCGTTTGGAATTGTCTGAAGCTCTTCCCATCCGCCTTCCCATTTTTCCTCAGTTACTCCTGGATGAAGAAGGTTCGCCTCATCCTCTAATTCTTCAAGACCAATTGACTCTCATTGTCGGGAAAGTTTCAGGAGACATGACCAGGTTGAAGGAATTTTGGTGGCGGCTGCTGAATTTATACATCAAGCTTGGGCTCCTTCCACCCGCAAATGATATTCTTTTGCATGGAAACGTTGGGTGGGTTGGTGCCTTCAACGGGAGGTGGATCCCGTGGTATCCGAATTGAAAGATGGTCTAAATTTCCTTTCCGAGTGTGCTGAATCTGGACTATGTTACAGGTCAGTAAATAATTTTAGGTCCACGTTGTCCGCTTGACATAACCCTATAGATGGTAAACCTGTGGGTGTCCATTATTTTGGTATGTAAATTACTGAAAGGTATTAGAGTGGCTCGTCCCCTGAGACCTAAGTACACCCAACTATGGTATGTTAAGAATGTTTTATCTTTATTAGAGTCTTGGCCTGATAATAAGGATTTGATGTTGAAACAAATTTCTGCCAAATTGACTATACTTTTATGCTTATTTCGTGCCGACGATTGTCGAATGTACGTGCTCTGGACCTTGCAGGTAGGTTGTTTTCTCCTGATGGTGTTTCTTTTATTATTTCTACACTCACTAGGACGCTGTTGCTCTCTATTGATATCCTGCTTTTCCACACAATGCTAAATTATGTGTAATGAAATGTTTATAAGTTTACGAGGAATGTACTTTGGCTCATAGAACCGATCCTCTTGGTCCTTACTGCTGGCTATCCAAAAGCCTTTCCACCCAGTGTCAGCGGCGACCTTGGCCCGTTGGGTTCGTTAGGTCATGTCTGATGCTGGGATTGACATTTCAGTGTATGGTACTCATGCTGCTAGAGGAGCCAGGGCTTCCAAAGCCTTTGCTTTGGGTTCTAGATTAGAGGATATTATTCGTGCTGCAGATTGGTCATCTGACTCCATGTTGAAGATCTTTTATTATAAACCTATTCTGCATGTTTCTTCTATTGTTGATGGTGAGCTTTGAACCAGCATAACCGGAGCCTCCGGTCCAGCCAGAGAATAAAAAAAATTCTAGCATTTGCAACAAGAATTTTAGATTCTTTTAAGGACACGGAGGCGAGGATTATCCCACCCATTGGGACAGGTAAGATTAAAAGTCTCACTGTTATCATCGTATCATATGGTATATGTATTGTCCCTCCTTTCTGTTCATAATTAAGTTATTATGGGATTCAAACTATGTTCTTTTTTCAGGATCAGACTTGAAACAATCTTAACGCTCATGGCTTGGCAGTTTCCAGCAGTTGGTATTCTTTTATATTGGATCAGTGGACGTCGCACTTCTGTCTGAATTTCTTTCTTAGATTCTGGTAACTCTCCATTGAGAGTTTGGAACTGTGTGCTTGTTCTCATTTGGACTATGTTCTTTCTAGTGACTGCTTATTTGCAAAGAAAGAGGCAGGAAGATGGTGCCTCTCTATTTTGTATATGATGACCTCTGTTGATTGGTGGGTTTGATAGAGGCGTGGTTCAAAGCCTCATGGGAAAAGTTGGCAATCTTGATCCATTCCACAATTCACTGCTGGCATGAAAACACTATTGCTGACCCTGACGGCGATATCTTCTGCTCCAAAAGTCCATTGACCACAAACAGTATACACTAAAAAATACATATGACCCCAACATCGGTTCGTTCCTCTTCTATGAAGAAATAATGCGCCTCTGTCTCACTCTACCACGGTAATCTATGGTATGGGGGAGTGATCAAATGCTATACTTGACATCAATTTAGATAGATCATCACTGACTTCATGGTCCCCCTCTGGCTCAGCTCAGACTATACAAGAGTTAATGCAACAACATACATGAGTCGATGTCTGGTGCCATATGTATCCTTCTAAATGTGAATACTCATACTTTCACACATCGACTACTGGTTGACAGTGGCTTTTTCCACCTGGCGTAGGTTTGCCCTACAATCTTCTCATTTTGGGAATCAATGTTCAATACTCTTTAATGCTCACCATTTTCTTGTCGTCTTCTTCTCCACTCCAGAAACTACTGGTCTACGTTAAAGATATCCCCAAATACTCCAGGTGAGAAACAGCCTTGGCGCACCACCTAGCAAAATAAAGAGTCTCCATAAGATGGGGAAGAGGTCCTACCCGTACCGACAAAGAATGGTTTAAAGACCTCATCTATTGCAACGATAACATGGAGATATATTCTGCTACCTTATATCAGATCTCACGTCCCAACGACATTTGGTCCTCTCTGCACATCTCCTGATTTGCTGGAGATGATGCCTCAAGTCCCCCCTCGCCCCAGGGACACAATGAATAGCTCTCCGAACCATGAAACTAGACATCATGCCTGACCATTCATATGCTTGCATGGATTGGGACCAACTTGAGCAGATAAATATGCTATCTGAGCATCTGAATATTTTATTACTTGTCAGCATATATCCTAATGTGTTAATTGACTTTTGCAGATGATTGAATACTATTGTGTTGTTCTTGTAAAACTTCAAAAAAAAGATATATAAAAAATAAGAGTCAATGAGCAATATAATTTCATGCTATGTTTCCAACTCTAATTTTTCTCTTCCATGTCCTTTAAGAGGACATCATATTGAATGTGGTAATGGGTCCTTTCTTCATGTTTTTTCCCTTGCTCACTGTGTCCTGGTTATAAGGATCATTGCACTCAGGTGGCTGTCCCTAATGGCTGGTAGACCAGGAGTAGGTGTCGATTTGTGATCCTACTCCTGTGTTTAAGTGAAAGCAGGTAGTACGAGAGAAGCATGGGAATGGAGTGATGGTAGTGTGCTGGAGTTGCATAAATGTATGGACGCCGGATCCTACTATGTCAGGGGCCATGGTATCCCATGCAACTTTAGCACTCAATCCCTTTTTTCAGCACTGGACGTGGAGGAGGAATCAGCAGATGAACTAGGTTCACGCTGGTGTCCAAGACTCCCATTTCCAAACGTGGCAATTCAATACCCAGACCACCTTCACAAACTGAGCACATGTATCTTTTTCTGGTGTGGCCATTCAAGATACCTGTCGAGGTGCAAAAGAAACCATCAACGACCCTTGGCTCCTGATCTCCTCCCAGAGTACTGTTGCTCTATATCAGTGGTGTGAAAACTCTGAGCTCGTCCTGCTTGCCGGTGTTCTGCAACACCCTGCTGTACGTTGCTACTGTCATTCTATCACAGCCCTACTGCACCAAGATCAGTCCTGGCCTATCAGGACTAGGAGCTGGCATCCACTCGAGAGTATGAGATAGCCTGATGCCGAAGACCACCACAGGCTTGATGCCCCTAATGTGGTGGCCTTACATGCTTGTCCACCTACTATTCTTCACTTTAAGTCTGAGGTGCTATGATGCTGGGCACGCTCTCCTTCAAAGTGGTAGGGAATTAGGCTTTTCTGACAGGAACAATATGTCTGCTGGCTACATACCTTATTATTGACCTACCCTGTGGATCCTGTTCCAGCCATGCATCTCTTTCCAGACAGGCTCTGCAGTGGAGCACACCCTGGGGTGTTCTGAATGCGAGCCTTGGTTACTGTCTCAAACAGCATTCCCGCCCTGGCAGATTTCAGGCACACCTCCGCACATTGGTGGCCAAGCAATGCCCATTTACTTCATCAAGCCACCTCCTCTAGATGTGGAAAAACTGCAGTTATGCTGCCCGCTCTGGTGGTACGTTGTGCACATTGCCACATACATCAGTTATCAGGAGCATACACAGAACTTATGCACCCTCTAAATACTAAAAATGCCTGTTGTGCTTTATTCATGGCATTCAACTGGGCATTCACTCTCTGAAAGAGACCCATAAAATGGCATATATTTACTGGAGTATGAATGCAACTGATACAGAATTATGATACCTTGTATGGAAGGCCAAAAAAAGCATTTGTTTGCACTTAAACCAAAGTTTGTGTATTAATGTATAAAGAAAGTAAGGTTCAGAGTAGTTTTGTTTCTTTGACATATAAAATGTAATATAAATTCTTCATCATGTTACTGTGAAGTCAAACATACAGGAGTATGAAATGTGTGGTTGTTGTATGAGTGCGCATGTGGATGTATCATTTCAGATGGTCATCATTCACGTTATGTGCAACGTGTACCACTATATAAACCTCTGGCCTGAGCAGCCATTCACTCACAATGCACACTACAAAAGTGGATGTGAGAACTGGATATAAATAAATGAGTATGGAGCAAACAGCATAGAACGAAAATGGGATAGTGACATGAGTAGGAGGAAAAAACTGGGTCAACAGAAATGCAACTCTAAAAGTATGCAAAGTATGAGAGAGGGTATGAGCTGAAATACTGTGGCGTACAAAGAAGAGGAAAGTGGAGTGGGCATTCAACAATGAAATAGAATGCAAGGCACAGTCCTGGCCGGAGTCAATGATAGGGAATTCAGAAGCCGCAAAAAAAAGAAAGCAAAATGGGAAATCAGAGAAAGGACTTTTCCACTTTTTTGGGCCCTCTTCATTTTTCATTGAGCCACAGTTCAGGCACATGGTGAAAAAGTAACATTCCATCTCCTTTCTCAGACCTCAGCTTCAACTTCAGTCACTGATTGACTCAATCTTTGCCTTTGACTCTGTGAAGAGCTGCATGGCCTTTTAGCTAGGCTTGCACTTTACAATTGCCATAAATATACAGCAGATATTGCTGGTTTCTAAAACTACCCCTCACCATCTTCAACTATGACTATGTTGACTGCCAACTCTTCTGTGGCTGGGGATAGTAGCTTATGAATCAGGGACCCCATCTATGTGTGGCTGGGCATGATAATGTTGAAGGACCATGATTTTAGCCAATGAGAACTAGAGACACATCACCCTCTTTACTGGTCAGCAAGGTGGGTTTGCAGCTTACCACTTTCTTTGGTGACTTTGGCTCGCACTTCGACCTTGGCTTAGATCCTTTACCCCTTGTTTATCTGTTTATTTATGAAATTTTTAGAGCACACGATTACATAGGAGGTGTTCTGGTCCTGAGAAATGAAAGAACATCGAGAAACCAAAGAGAACCAGTTAAGAAGTTTAAGACAGGCTCTTCAAGGCTTTGCCGAAAGGAAGATGCTGGTTGTGGGCCCTCAACTGTGCAGGAATCCGATTCCAATGTTGAACAGCCAGTCTACTGACTGACTGAATGCTTGTCCATGAGCAGGAGATTTTAGGAACTAACAACAAGCAGGCATTTGATGTTAGGAGAGATGTCCATGACCATAATGGATCATTGTCTGTCCTAAGTAGCTTGGGCCTAAATGATGGAAAGCTTTGAATGTGATGCACATGAGCTTAAAAAGAATCTTTTTAGAAATGGGTTATCAATGTAGAGATTTGAGACAGGCAGAGGAGGAGGAATGAATGGGAGCACCTGGTGCTAGATGAGTGGCAGAGGTCTGAATGCACTGAAGTCTCTGAATGAGATATAAAGGTGACAATACCTTGCTGTTGTTTATTGGCTAAGTAGCCTAAATCTATTCTAATTGTGCCTGGAGTTTTTAACATGAGGATAACAATCTCAACACACAGGAAAAAGGGATTTTCTGAAATAGATAGCCTTTGGGGACTTTTGTCTTCTATTTTTTCTGTGGTAAATGGGCGGTTTGATCAATCAGCTACTCATAACTTTACTTGACGAAGAAGCCTGCAGCGTTCCATGAATGATTTTGTTTTTATGCACTATTGAAGCATTAATTTTTATCACAAATTTAGAACTACGCCCCTATTCATGGAGTGATCATTCACAGCTGTGTGCTACACTTGATCTTAATGTGGTTAAAAGTAGGGACGCCAAGGTTTCTAGCTTTGACATAAGAACTTGTTTAGACCGTGTTTCTGTTTGAAAATATGTGGCAAATGTCATGCTTATGAATTGGTTGTATGATGCCTTACAATAGCTTCCTAAAAAAATAATATTACTGTTTTTGAATTGAGCTCTTTGCAGGACTCTTTCGCGGCTAAATTAAAAGCCCCTTGGGTGGTTACAAATTTGCAGATTAATCATTCTATTCCTAGATCTAGGAAGTACTCTAAGGCTGAAAGGCAAAATATTAAAAACAGTGAAAAGTTCAATCTTTGGTAGGGTCTTCAATCAGCTCTTACTTTTCGAGATATGCGTAGGTTCTGGTTTTTAATAGTGAAAAGTCTAGGTAAGGATACTAAAAAAAGCACAGCATCCAGGAAGATGAAGACACCTGACACTCTTATTTTTGCGAGTTGTATGCGTCGACTATCATTGAGTCTGTTATTTCCTAATGGAGGGTCTGGTCATCTTGAATTTTCTCTGAATGAAATTGTTAAGGTTATTTTGGAACTAAAGGACTAGATGCTATGCCACCTTGTTTAGTCAAAGGTGATTCCCATTTATGGGCTGAAATCCTGAAGCCATTGTTTGAACATTGGTTGATACCAGATGTACTTCTCAAGTCCTGGCAAGATAGTAATATCATTCCATTTTATAAAAAAGGGAATCATAATCTTCCGAAAAATTATCACCCGATAGCACTTCTGGACATTATGAGGAAGATCTTCGCTAAATGTTTATGAAATCACTTAGCCTCTTGGGTGAATGCGGCTCAGCTCTTGCCTATCGAACAGTCTGGCTTCCGGAAGGCTTGCTCCACAATAGATAATATTATGTGTTTACATATGCTAAGTGAAAAGTATGTGAAATCACAGAAAATTAAGATATACATGGCATATGTGGATTTTAGCAGTGTTTTTGACTCTGTTGATTGATTAATCCTTTGGCATAAACTTGTGAGATTTGGCATTCCATACAAATTATTACATCCATTGATATCTCTTCACTCGGATAATTGGTTAAAAGTACTTTTGGGCACAGACAATGAATACTCAAATAAAATTCCTGGGAATAATGGCCTTAAACAAGGCTGCATACTGCCCCCTTTGTTATTCTCTTTTTATTTGTCTGATTTTCCATCTCTTTTAAACCAGGGTGTCGCACATCCCCCTAAATTTGGATCGAGGGAGGTTTCAACTTTGCTGTACGCTGACAATTTGGTATTAATGTAACTTTCCCCTATTGGCTTACAGAAGTACCTTGATATTTTAGCCGCTTTTCCTCTTGCACATAATCTTTCAGCAAATGAGAGGAAAAACAAAATTATGATAACAGGGGCAAAAGGTATTACATTTCCCAGCTCTTCCTTTTTAATGGGGATAAATTAGAGGTGGTTAAAGAATACACTTATTTAGGAGTGAGGATTACTAATAATTTGTCCATGAGTGCCACAAGACACAATTCAGTTTTCCAAAACAAAGTCTATAGGACTTGGCCTTTTGCAATTCTTCAATGCACAGGGGAGAAGAGATGTACAATCGTTGTTAAAGGTATACATAGCTAACATTCCCCTGTTGCTTTTTATGGAATTGAGTAAGGTCAATCACCACGTTTAAAAATGTAACTAACCTTGAATCTGTTCTGTGGAAACGTTACCTATGTGTTAGATCCTCCAGTTCAATTGAAATGATTTTTCTCGAGCCAGGTTTGTTATTCTCAGGTTATTCACTATTATTTTCTTCTGTTTAGTAGGCCAGAAAACATGCTGAAAAAAGATATTTGGTGTGTACTTTCAAGGGATAGTAAAGGGATTTTTACATTTAGGAATGTTTATACACATAGGGGCTCATTACGATGTCGGGTGGAAAGCCTCCGCCCGACAGTCGGAATCTTCCCAACCGCGTCGGAGCCCTTCCGACCGACTGGGTCGGTTTACAGTTCAACCGACCGATTATGATGTTCGCGGTCGGAACGTGAACCGGCTGGTCATCCCAACTCGGTTCCGACCAACTCGCGGAGCATTCCTGCCGGTCAGAACCGCACCGTAACCCCCTATGGACGGCGTTACCGCCATCAGGATTACGATGTTGGTTTCCAACAGCCTTTCCGCGACGGCCTTTCCGACACAGAAAGGTTGTCAGAAAGTGACTTTGGGGCCCCCTGGCAGGGCTCCCTAGCCCCCATGGCCTACGGTTGGTGGCTGAGGGGGTGCCTAAGGTACCCCCCTGTAAAACCCTGCACTGTGTGGCAGGCACCATGGGGTGCCTAAGACAAGGTGCAGGGTTTTACACATACACATAGGAGCCTGTGTTATGGCCGGTTCTTGGGCATAACACGAGCTCCCATAGGAAACAATGGGAATCCGACCGAACAGTGTTCGGTCGCATCATATTCCGGCGGTTGGAACTGCCAACCCCAAGTCGGTCGGTCTCGAATTCGAGACGGTGTTGGGCGGACGCTTTCCGCCCGACATCGTAATGAGCCCCATAGTCTTAAACAAATGGATTTTAAAAGTGATGAGGTATCATCATGTTGGAGTAGTGGTGCTTTAAAGTCTCTTTTAAAAATGGTTGCTTAGATACGTTTTTAAGAATTCAACAATGCTCACAGATAAAAAGACGTCACTTGAGTTGTTTGTGAGATGCAATTTTATTAAAGGCAAATTTATGTCCCTTGGTATGTAGGTTTTTTATTCAATTTAGGTTCAATCAATTACCGATTGGTGAAAATGTTTGTATTAAAAAGTGGGGTCGTCCTCTCATCCTGGTTGTCAAAAATGTGGTGCTGCAAAACAGCATTTGGATCATGTTTTATTTTTTTACCCTAGCCTTCTTGATCGCCAGAGAAATTTTATCAATCCAGTTATCACAAAGCACTTTATAGCAATGCATGAGAGAGCACTTTATCTACTGTTTAATCCCCTCCATAGTGAATGTTTGCTACCATTTGATGAGGTTCTTTGGAAAGATGTTTGTATTATGATGAATCATCTTTGAGTTTTTTTTATCATTTTTATTTTAATCTGTTTTTATTCATGAAAGTTTTTTACTTTGCATACTGATGTATTGTATTATTTTATTCAAGCACTCTATTCATGTTTTTTTTACTTCGTGGTTTTAAGTGTATTCTGTGGAAGCACTTTAATGATCAATACATCAATTAAGGAATAAATAAATATCTTAATGCCCAGGCCAGATTGTGTTCAGTCTAGCATAGACCTTCTGGATGCAATGAGGGTTGAATGAAATCATAGACAGTGAGGAGATGCAAATATTAAAGGAGGCACTGGGTCAATATTTGGGCTGGGTTGTCAGGGTTTCGGTAAGGGGCATATTGGGAACGAGCCACAAGTGCAAGACTGTCCATTTCTGTTGATAAACACATGAAAAACATGAAAGGATTGGAGACTGTGGGGGACAAGCTCTACCGAACTAGCTCACACAAAGAGACAGAGGGTCAAGAGCAGACAGTTCTGGTAAGGGCCATTAGAGTAAGCACAGTACCCTCTGGTTCCTATAAAATGGTTGCGAGCTAGCAAGATAGCACCTGGCAACTTTTCGTTTGCTCCTGCTCTTGGCAGCATTGAGTCCTTCACGTATTTGAATCCCCTGTTGCTTGTTGTCTTATCCCCTTGCCTCAGTTTGGGTCATGCTCTCTAAGATCCTTAGGGAATTGGTTCCATCACTACAACTGCTTCTTGCCGGATTGTCCATCAGGTCTTCTGAGCCCTCTGGGTGTTTCCTGAGCCTTCAGAGGTTCTTACTGCCATCTCCTCCAAAGTACCCTGTAAGACCATACTGCCTTCCTTCCTGTGTATGCTTTCATGTGTGCTACCTGTAGGTATTAATTGTCATTTTGTCACTTGTTACTACAGGGCTTTCATCCACGACTCTGACATTGCATATTCCAACACCCTGCACTCCAGGCGCACAGAGGGATTTTCGTGTGTTGTATCCTCACTGGTGTGGTGTGTTCTCTCTTTTGCCTTTTCTTACCCCTTTTCCTCTTTCTCTGTTCCATTCTGAACATTACCACCTTTCGGGAAGTCCTCTCTCTCCTTCGCAGGAACTTGTGCATTCCTGGCAGGGGTCAGGCTGGTGTTGGGAATGGAAGGGCGTGAAGAGCTGGAGACCTGCATGGAAGAGCTGAAAACTCTGCCTCAGCTCAGTCCTGGAGAACAGAGCTCTTTGGCCCCTTGCCCCTCAGCTCCTGGTCAGGTTTGTAGACTGCCCATAAAGCCCAGCCTCTTGTTCCCCCAGGAAGGGTGTCAACCAGTATATGAGACTCTCTGAGTGCTGGAGAGCAGATCTTCAAGACAGTGACTCCTCAAACGTATTTCTCTCGCCTCTGACCCATTCCACAGTCTATGGCCTACTTTAATTCAGACTTGTAACCATAAAGCAACCAAGCATGAAGAGTCCCACTCAGCTGTTTCCTGTTCAATTGGAAACCTACTGCTACCATGACACCATCAAGTAACGCGCAGACAACAGCTGGTACTTAGAATATATTCCTCAACCAGGAACATTGTACAACAGCCAGTCACGCAAACAGTCATTTACTCACACATTCATCCTCTACTCTTGCATTTCCTTAGTGAACTGAAGAAGTATTTTTTAAAGTTTGGGCATCTAGTGGTGTCGTGTGGTTTGTGGCCTCCTGGTCTGCCTTGCTGCGTTGGCTTGGGCCTAGCTGCCATGAGGCCTTTTTGCGCACGTTCCTTTGTGCCGTTGTTTTTCAAGCCTCTGCCCGGCTATTTTAGCACTGTCTGCATTTCTATCTTTCACCTTTTCTCCTGTTCCCTTTTGGGCTACTGTCTGCACACCATGTACAAAGTCGAAAAACAACGTCCCTTGTTCCTGCTGATTTGGCCAGTCCCTCGCACTTAGACATAACACTCTATTTACAGCTGCCCTGGAGAAATTCATGTGCTTTTAATATTGTGTTTTTCACTGTTAGAAACACTTGGAGAAATACCTTTCCAGAGAGAAGAGCTGTGCTTGTCTGATGATGTAAAACTTGCATCTAGATATTGAGGTATGGGGGTTCGCTAGTCAAAGCCCAGAGGTCTTCTATTTTTATAATAAACGAGCTACTAGCACGGGGAGGGTGGTAAGGTCATTTAGCCTTATATCCACTGTTTTATGAAATGCTTTCCCCGTTTGTATTCTATGGAGTTGTAACTATGCTGCTTATGTTATCATTATGCATTACGCTGATATTACTGGCACGTGTACTGTATCTTAGAGCACGTTAGTTGAAATAAACATTTTAAACTATACAGTGTCTCTTCTTACGCGCGTTGTGGACAGGTATGAGTGAAAGGGTGTTCTTGCTACTGCGAGTCCTGAGAGAGAGAGATACCGTGTTCTGGGTTGTCTAATCATTGGTAGTATTATTGCTAATGAGACGCTACAGCTAGTCGGGTTGGGGTTTTAGGTGCTAAGGTTTATGGTTGGCTCACCACTATATTCCGAGGTCCTATTATCCTGTGCATAGCTCTGTGTAAGTGCAGAATCCCTACGACATGGCGCAACCAACGAGGGGGCTGCTTATCTGCGAGACGCTTGAGTAGTTCTTGTGCTTGTCCACAACTCCCTTCACAGACGCTTCCGGAAGCGTGTGTGACGGTGATACCTCCTATATTGACGTTTTTATAGGTTATTTCAAGCTTGAAGTTGTTAAAAGGTTTCTTAAACAATACCCTCTATTGTGCTGCCACACACTAGGTTGTCGAAGATTCTTAGCCTTAATTGCTGTCGCGATTGCGGCGCATAGCCTCGCAGCGCTCCGGGCTCACTTAACAGTGTATGGAGTGCCTGACGCGGGTGTCGATCTGATCTTTGTGGTACAAGCAGATCCAGCTTACCACTTTGAGGTGTTTTACTCTTGGGTCACCTTTCCGGCGGTGGATGGGACTGATAACTTGTTCCATGAATATGAAGCCACCGTTGTTCCTAATCACTATCGACCTTATATGAATCTTGAAGTACCGCTCACGGCTTGGCAACACCGTGTTTGGTTTGATGGCGCCCTCCCCCAACCGGTTACCGCGGTTCGTTTAGGCCCCTTATCAATTGATGGGGCCACTTGGCCAGTCTTGGCCGGGTATACACCACATCCGCGTTATATGACGGTTGCAGTCGCTGAACTGCGTAATATGCATTCGTCTTTAATACGAGTGAATCGAGCTTTAGTACAATATGTTACAGGCAACATCCAGGGAGCCCCGCCTGGAGTTGCGGCCCATCCAGCTGGTGCAGGCGGTGTAACCATAAGTCCTGTCATGGTTAATTCGGTGATGGGCAAGCGCCCACAAAATAAGGATGATTTTCCTTATTGGCTTGCAGAAAAATTTGACCTGCTGGAGGCAGTTTTTCCAAATACATCTCCCGTGGAAAAACATAGGATTTTGATGATTAGTTTACCAAAAGACTTAATCCCCGAGTTGGCAGACTGCAACAACTGGGGTAGGGTATTCGCAGCCGTATTTGCGAAGTGTTTCGGCACTCCTTCCATGACGGTTCTCCCCTCTGTAATTAAACGTGTACAGGATCAACATGGCCCTGAAGCGGCTGTGGAATTAGGGATGAGACTGGTGGGAGTGTTCGACGTAGTGGCTGATTTGATCCTTGCGAATGTCAAGGGCGATGCAGTTAACTTTCAAGTAGCTAATGCTTTGGCTTTAGTCCCAGATCCGGACAAGCCGCGCGAATTACCGAAAATAATTGCTCAGGCTTACAAAACCATTGGTCGCAATAGCCTGGGTGTTAAGCCTTTTGCTAAATCGCAAACACAATCGCAACAACAACCTAAAACTCAATCTGAGAAAGATGAGAAGCCAGTTTTTACTAAAAAAGAGCTGGAGGTTGAAACAACAGGGTAAGCAACAGAAGAAGCCGGGGTCGCGAGGTGCATCCCCTGTTTCTGTCTCTTCTGAACGCACATATGATTTGCGCGATAGGGCGAGAATTAAATCTCCAGAGAGATTTCAAGTCCCTGATTCGCGTTCTCCTCGTTCTTCACAGGCACCAACATCTTCGCAGGCTGGTGGAGGAGATCGCCAAGATAGAGGAAGGGGTCGAGAGGATCCACAGGGATGAGACCAACCTCGACAACAGGCCAGAGGGAAGCCAGACGACTTTCAACGTTCTCGCCCACAATTTCAGAAGAAAAAAGTTGCCGCTGTAACAGCGAGATATGCCACAGACGGTGAGAACGAGACTCCTGAATTGGACGTGGGCAGTGACCCTCCTAGACAGCGCCGCGGAAGTTACCATAGTGCGGGAGGCGCTACGTCCTCATGTGGAGGCGACAGCAACTGAAACATTCATTACTGTCGAGACAGCTGACACCAGAGTGGCTCCCCCTGACAGACTATATAATATTGTAATTCAAATCGAAGGTGATATACAGCGTGTTATAAAAGGGATTTTTTGGGAAAATCTGACCTCTTCGTACGACATTTTGTTGGCGGAGGCGGATTGGCCGCCCCCATTCGTACTTGCTGAGCGTACAGGGGAGGAGGTAATCCTTCCGAGCTTTTCTCGACATGTCCCAAAAGACAAAGCAGAGGCTCTTGCAGCTGAGTGGGCTGTGTCCCTGGCTCCAGCGTTATACCGCAACCATGTGGGCTGGGATGAAGAATCACCACCCCATGAAATACCTCTGCGGTCCCTACCACAGCCACAACCCCAATATCCCATCGAATGGGATGCTAAAGGTCCCGTTTCCGAAATTCTGACCCAGTTGGAATATCAGGGAGTGATTGAAACATGCGTGTCACCGATGAATAATCCCCTATTCACGGTTTCTAAACCCGATGGATCGTACCGCTTAGTTTTGGATTACCGGCATTTGAACTCTCATTGTCGGACCTTTGCGGTGCAAAATTCACATAGTTCTGCGCTAGTAGACAGTCTTGTTCGTAAAAAATATAAAACTACACTTGACCTATCCAATGGATTCTACACGCACAACTTAACCCCGGAGAGTAGCCAATGGAGCGCTTTTACCTCCGGTGGTAAATTATTCAAATTCAGGCGTTTACCTATGGGCTACAAGAATAGTCCAGGTGTATTCGCTGCCCGTGTTGTCTCTTTGTTAGACGGCATAGACCCAGATGCATGTTCGTACGTAGATGATATCTATCTGACAGACGACGAGTTATTTCCGCATCTTTCCCGAGTGGACCGCATTATTCTAGAATTTGTGGTTCTATGTTACAAGTTTAACTTTGCCAAGTCTCACATTGCTGAATTTACCGTTTTGTTTTTGGGCTATGAGCTCAACAATGAAGGTAAGGGCTTAGCCCCCCCATTTCCTGGAGAAATGTGCACTTCTGTGCCCTCCTACTACTCTGAAGAAACTTCAGTCTTTGCTGGGTTTTCTGAACTTCAGGTGTACTTACATTCCCGAATATGCCCAGCGTATCAAGCCACTGTATGCCTTGATACAGCCAAACTTTTCGAAGCTGGCTTCCGGAGCATTCCTCCATTCTGCAGTCTTTGCAGACAGACTTACTTGAGTCTAAATACTTGTTGACTCGTGACAACCACACCAACCTGGTGATTAGAATAATTCCAGGGGCAGTGGGTTTCACGTACTTGACTTTTAACGAAGGTGACACAGTACCGATTGTATACAAGTCACGTCTATACACTTCTGCAGAAATGCACTTTTCCTCTGTGGAGAAAGTTTTGACTGCAGTGCAGATGGCGATTCTGAAGGAACGCGCACTGGCACAGGGAAAACGCATTCTAGTGGTAACACCGTATCCTGCCCTAGAGGCAGTGACGAAAGCAAGTGTTCCGAACTCTAAAGCTTTGCACCCCCGTTGGATTCAATGGGCAACATCTTTGACGTCTCCAGATGTCACTTTTATTTTTGATTCTTCTCTTCAGACTCGGGAGTTTTTACAGTATGAATTCGTTCATCCTCCTCCTCTGTCCTTGCTACCGCTTGAGGAATACGAATGTATTATCTATACCGATGGTTCGGCACAACCGGCCACGGGTTCCAAGCATGCTTATTCAGCCGTATGTGCTATTGTTGCAGGTACCTTTGTGAACGGAAAGTTCAAATCAACTGTAGTGCATACACAGGCACTAGGAGACAGTACTGCACAATTGGCCGAGCTGCGCGCATTGGTGCTCGCACTTGAGTTCGCTAGTCCGGATGTGACCACTCTTATTGTATGCGATTCTTACTACTGTGTCCAGTCTTACAATGACAATCTATTCTTTTGGTCACAAAATGACTATAGAGATGCAAAAGGCAGCACAATCAAGCATAAAATGCTTTGGGTTCGAGTGGCAGATTTGCAACAGCGTTTTTAATAAATCAGGGAGAATGGCGCACGGACAAGTACGCGTGGTGTGAATATGCTACAATGTGTACGGTGCTGCCAGGTCGTGGGAACTACCCTATAACCCCCGTTGGTGTATGAGTCAAAGAACCCACACTGGAATTTGAGAAAACAGTCCTGGGCACACGTATTGAGGATATAAATGGAACAAGGAGTCTCGTTAAAGATCAAATTGCTTGGGTCGACACCAGAGTAATTGTTAAAAGATTTTTAATGAGGCAACATCAAAAGAGAGCAACCAGCCGACACGTGTTTCGTCATACGGGAAAGGTCCCGTGACTCTTCAGGGCTGGGGAGGATACAAAACATGAGGTGAGGGAATTGAAGTGCCACAATGTTGCTATATCTAAAAGGGAACACTAAAGGGAGAGGGATGACGCTAAGTGTGTGTGAACCCTACGGACCACGGTGCGAGGGTGACAAGAACAGTGACATGAGTGTATGTGCCGCTTTCATGATATAAAGATCATGACAAAATCGCGGAAAAAACAGGGTACACAATTTGAGTGATTCAATATAAAGGTGTCTGCTATCGTGCGGAAAAGTTGCGTGGTGGGTGTGAAGTGTAGGGGGGAAGAAAAGGAGAGAACCATACACACAGCAGAATGAAAAAGTACAGAACACACTGAAGCATACAAAACATAATAAATAATAAATAATAATAAAAATAACATGGGGAAGAGCTGGGCGTAAGCCGGGTGAAATGAGAATAGACACTGGAAATGACAAAAACATCAAAATGAAAAAAGGAATAAACAGGAGACAATAGTTATCAGTTGTGGATGAGACAAAAAGAATGCCAAATTGTAGGATCAGAACGAAAGAGGTAGGTGCAAAACAGAACTATGGATAGAAAAAAATATTTATAGCACACATCATGAATACCTGTATTGACAGTGACGAGTTAAATGCCAGTATGGCTAGGTAAAAGGAATATGGTTCCTGACGGGAGGAGAGAACAGCGTAAGCACGAAACTGCGTGAGATGATGTGACAGCTATGTAGAAAAGAAGTACACATGGGAGGTAGAGTCAAAAAAACTCAAGAAAAACTCGCCACAAGGCCTTGTTCCATTTATATCCTCAATACGTGTGCCCGGGACTGTTTTCTCAGATTTGCAACAGCGTCTGCCCCTCACACAGGTGGTTCACACCCTTGGCCACCAGCGTGTGGGCGCACACGCTGTCGGTAACGGCTTGGCAGATGAAGCTGCCAAGTCAGCAGTCGCCACGTGCTCAGTCGCAGCAGTTAGCAGATCCATGTCTAAAATTGATTCTGATATTCTAGCAGCTATTGCTGCGACAAAGGAAGGTGCTAATTACCCACGGGGTTTCCCTTCCAAATACTCTTATCAATTGGGTCCCGAACAGGCTCCTTACGTAAGAATTCCAGACGTTTGGGATCGGCTGATTCCCAACGCGGACCGCAGACTTTCCTTGATTACTGCAGCACACGAAGGCATGGCTTCGGCTCATGCTGGGGTGTCTGCGACAGTTTCCATCTTGCAGCAGTGTTACTGGTGGCGTGGTTTATACAAACAAACCCGTACTTATGTGCTTTCTTGTGACGTTTGTCAGCAGATTAAGCCTTCCACGGTTACAAGGCCACCACAGACCCCGCTCTGCATTTCAAACAGACCTTTTGGGTGTGTTTACCTGGATCACTGCGGTCCATTTTCTTCAGACACTGCATATAAATATATCTTAGTTGCAGTGGATTCGTGCACACGTTTCATCTGGGTCTGGCCACAACGGAGTGCTGACGCTCGAAATGTCATAAGGGATTTGCGTGTCTTTGTGGGAATTTTCGCCTGTGGCACCTTCCATTCTGACCAAGGTCCAGCGTTTTACAAGGACGCAATGGGTTCACTGGGGGTGCGGGTGAAATTTTCGTCACTGTATCGGCCTGAGGGCAATTCGATTGTTGAACGAATGAACCGTGACTTAAAGCAATCCTTGACAGCTAGAGTCTTAGGTACTGGCAGGAACTGGCTGGCCCACTTGTATACCGTACAACGTGCACTTAATAATCTCCCGAGAAGACCTCTGGGTGGGGGGCGTGGCCAACTGCAGAGCATGGCGGACGTGAGCTGAAAGAGCTCCGTCCGCAACCCTGACAAATAAGCGGATTATCCTGCCCTAACTAGACCGGAAGGGACCTGGTGAGCCTCACCGACCGGAGGATGATCCTGAGCAAAATCGGGAGCGGAGGACACCCTGCCTGAACTGCTGTGCACCGCCGGGGCCCTGTGTAAGCTCCGGGGCTGTTGACCGGCAGAGAAGGGGGCGGAGTCACGTTCGCACAATGGCGACTCCGCGGACGATTGAAGCCGCCTGTATCCCGTGGTTGAGACGAGCACTGCGAGACTTGAGATAGCGGCGATGCCCCTAGCCTGGACGGGGAGGCGTCACACAGCCGAACGGCCGCTAACCCACCGGCGGAATCCCCAGAGACGACGCAGCGCTATGGGCCAAAATGGCGGAGGTGGCCTACTGAACCTCCGACTGCCTTTCTGAACGGCGAGATATACTGGCGATGCATCGAGGGGCCGACCGCTATATGCCGACATACAGGCAGCGGTGAGTGACGGGGGTGAACAACCGAGATCTTCCCCCCCCCCTCCCCCATCTCCATATTGTTAGCGCTGTCTATGCGCGCCACGTGGGCTGCACCCTGAAATTGGCTGGGGGACGACGAGAGCGACGCTGCTGCTGTGTCCGGGGCACCGGGGCAAGACTGCGGAGCACTCTGACCGCGCGCCCTGACTTCCACGCCACGAAGCTGTGCCCGCATACACTGCGACCTGGGTGCTGATCATACGCTGCCAGAAGGAGCCTGGGCGTGCATGCGGTGAGCCTCCCCCCCTCCTTCAGGGCTGCTATACTTTTGGGAGCGAGGTGGGGCGCTGATGGGCCATGCTGGTCGGATGTCGGAATGAGGAACTGAGGGGAGGCCACTGCTACGCTGGTGTAGGCGCTGACCTTTGAGAGCGGACCCCCCCTCCCTGGGATTTTCTGGCGAAACGGTCTGGTGCCAGAACTACGAGGTGGTGCACCTGGGGGAAAAAAATGGGCCGCACGAGAACTAAGCAAGGCGAGACCGCCGTGGATAACACGCCGCGGCTCACTTTTGGTAGTGACCCCTCTACCGCCTCGGATGCGGATGTGATACCTCCCACTGGGATGGACCCCCACGAAGCTAAACTAGATCTGATCTTGAAGGAAATCCGAGACTCACGCACAGCACTGGAGACTCGCATAGACACTATTTCCACTAACCTCAACCTGCTCCAAGCAGATCACAAGAAACTGGCTGAGAAGGTCAAATCGAACAAACTGGCTATAGGTGTCCTTATACCCCAGCAAACTGAACACTCCACACAACTTGAACGGCTCCAACGGCAAGTGGGGGAACTGCGTGATAGAGTGGATGATGCGGAAGGGCGCTCCCGCCGCAACAATGTTCGTATACTGGGCATGCCGGAGCGCAGCGAGGGATCCAACCCGACGCAGTTCGTAGAAGATTGGCTGAGAAATCAGGTGGCCACTGAGGGCCTAACACCTATGTATAGTGTTGAGAGGGCTCACCGAGTGCCTTCTAGACCGCCTAAGCCGGGCTCGCCTCCTCGCCCGCTGATTGCACGATTATTACACTACAAGGATCGTGATGTTATCCTCAGAGCGGCCCGGGAACATGCTCCAGTGCGCTTTGAAAACCAAACTATCTCGCTTTATCCGGATTTTACACCGACAGTTCAGAAAGCAAGAGCTACCTTCCTGGGGGTGAAGAGGATTCTGCGTGACCGCAATTTAAAATACACCCTACTCTTCCCGGCCCGCTTAAAAGTGATCTCAGGTCAGAGATCGTACTTCTTTGAGACCCCAGAGGATGTGACAAACTGGCTGGAGACGACGGCCGCCCCGGCGACGTCTCAGGACCCTCTACCTTTGGAGCGGATGCGACACGATTCCCCGACGCGGATGACAGGCCTACCCCGGACGGGGACGGGCGCCTCCGAGCTGTGTAGAGACTCTGCCCCCACCCTGGAACAGATCACGTCTAGTCAACAGGACGCTATCCTAACTGCGGCGGCATTGGCAGCCCATGATGCACACCACAAGGAACTCTCGTACCGCTCATCGGATGCAGAGACGGTGCAGTCTGCATCAGACACTAGTTTAACACTGTTTCCTACTATTACTGCACAGGTGGCTCGAGACATCTGATGGTATCCCACGGGATACACCACAGTGGTAACGTATGTATAGAATATGTCAAATGTATACCGAGGCTGCCGGTCACCCAAAGGTTTAGAATATACTTGCTTTATAGGGAAAAATGCTGTTACAAATGAGAAATGATTGCATGTATGCTATATCATGTTTCCACCCCGACGCAGTTTTGGCCCTCGCCCCCCGAGCGACTGCGCTATTGTATATCTTGGTTATAGCCCATGTTGGGCTTCTGTTTTGAGTTTTGTCCTCCGCCGTTTTACGGGGGAACCTAGCATTGGGGTATGATTGGATAGAGGCATGCTTGGCGACCCAACAGATCTCCTACGTACGGTTCCGAATCCTGATGAGGACAGTAACTGACCATCTTAAATGTCATTATGGTAATACATGACACATACCTCCACTGTACGTGGAATGTGCGAGGGTTAGGGTCCATCCCTAAGAGGCACCGCATACTGACACAATTTACCAGAAGACGGGTTGATATAGCTTACCTGCAAGAAACTCATCTCAATGCCTCTGAGGCTCTTAAATTACAGCGGAAATGGAGGGGCCAATTATTTGCCACAACTTATTCGGCTTTTTCCAGGGGGGCGGCGATATGGTTGTGTGGCACTGTTCCCTTTAAACCACTTGAGCAAAAAATAGATGTCAATGGCAGATATGTTCTGCTGCACGGTCTGTTGGACGGATCCCATGTGGTCCTGGGCTGCATATATGCCCCAAATGCGGACCAAGATCAATTTTGAACAGCATTAAGCACATTACTGACAGATTGGGTGGCATACCCCTGGGTGATAGGTGGGGACTTTAATGCTGTGTTAGACGTGCACCTGGACAGATCACACCCCCCCTACACGTCACTGAGAGTCGGAGACAAGCTGAAGCGCTAGCGGGCTGGGCGGATGGCTGGGGCCTACACGACGCTTGGAGAGCAGAGCACAGCACAGGGCACATCGGGAATACACCTTTTACTCGCCCCCACACAGACTGCATACAAGAATAGATCGCTTTATGTGCTCTGGGAGCAGTTGTCTCTGTGCTCCACATGGGGAAAACCTTATCAGACCATAACCCCGTGGAATTAGCTGTACGATGGGGTAGGGTTCCCACTCCGATCCCAACCTGGAAGTTGCAGCCCGAGCTGTTGGAGGACCAAGTGTTCAGACATACTCTCTCTGAGGCGATAGAGCATTATTTTGTGGATAACAGGGGGACTGCTGGCTCCCGACAGATAGAGTGGGATGCCTTTAAGGCGGTAATTAGAGGGGTGGCGATTAACACTAAGGTGGGAGTACGGCACACTCTGCTAGAGCGCATTAAGGAAGCAGAGGATAGGCTGACTGTGCTAGAGGGAGAGGCCGCCGGTACGAATGACCAAATGACACAATTGCAGGAAACTAATATCCAATATGCGGAGCTCCTGGAAGAGCTACGGGTGGTAGACCATAGGTTATACCTGCAAAAACAACATACCCAGGCTGATAGATCAGGACCACTGCTAGCACGCCTCGTCCGTAATGCTCCACCCATTACACCCATATTAGAAATCTGCAACGACAGGGATGAGACGCTGTCCACGCAACTCGACATTAACACTGTGTTTCAAGAATATTATGCGGACCTCTATAGCCCACCCCTAGATGTCGACCACACAAATCTCGATCTATTTTTTACCGACATGCATGCCCCCCAACTGACGCAGCCGCAAAGGGACGACCTTTCGAAGCCCATAACACTACAAGAGATCAAACAAGCAATCAAGGCGCTGCCGCGCAACAAGACCCCGGGGTCTGACGGCCTTCCTGCTGAATTTTACGCGACGTACATTGATTTACTAGCCCCCTCTCTGCAATGTCTCTACCGAGACTCCCTGACGGGTGGTGGATTGCCGGCCACTGCACTGCAAGCGATAGTGGTTTCACTGCTGAAACCCGGACGGGACGCCCTACTTATCCCCAGCTACAGACCGTTGTCACTCTTGAACACGGATTATAAAATCCTGAGCAAGATCCTAGCCGTGCAACTCAATCCGCAGATTCCTACACTGGTACACTCAGATCAATGTGGGTTCGTACCTGGCAGAAGTACAGCCCTTAATATTCGACGCTTACACCAGGTTATGATGGGCACCCACGATGCGACCACTGCCGAAGGCTGTATTTCTCTTGATCTTCGGCAGGCATTTGACTCCCTACGGTGGGACTATATGTTCCTCGCCCTCGCCCGTTATGGTATACCGGACGAATATATAGCGTGGGTGAAACTACTCTATACGAACCCCACGGCGCGAGCACGAACGGGTCGCCATGTCTCGAGCCAATATACGGTTGCCCGAGGGACGAGGCAGGGTTGCCCCCTGTCGCCGTTGTTGTTCATATTGGCGCTAGAACCATTGCTGTATAAACTCCGCACCCTGGCGGGAGACCAAGGGATCCTGCGCGGTGGCACAATACATATGGTCTCGGCCTATGCAGATGACCTCATCCTTTATATCAGTGACATGTCAGCTGACCCGAGTCCCATGCCCTCCCTTTTCTCGGCGTTCCAGGACCTATCGGGTTTGGCTATTAATGCAGCGAAGTCATATGCGTATTTTTTTAAAGAGGGCGGACGAAACGGATCTTTCACGTTTGGCCCTTGGTCCTTCCAGATAGCGCCTGACACGTTTAAATACCTAGGAATACAGATATATCGCTCAAGCCTAGACCTCCTAGACGGAAATTTGGGGCGTGCGATCTCCGCTCTTAGAACGCAAGTGCGATTCTGGATCACGTTGCCCTTATCAGTGGCAGGACGGGTGGCCATTACAAAAATGGTGGTATTACCACGTCTGTTGTATTTTTTTACTAATTTGCCACTGGTGGTCCCTGCAAAGACCTTTCAAGTATTGAACTCCCTGTTGACAGACTTGATCTGGGGCTCTGGGCGAAGGCGAATTAGTCTGGCGAAATTGCAACTTCCCACGAAGGGCGGCGGGCTAGGCGTACCAGACCTTCGAGCGTACTGCTATGCCAGCCAACTACAGTGGTTAGCGTACTGGCTGGCCGGACGCAACCTACATGAACTGGGCATGACACCGCGGGACAGGAACAAAGGCACTATACATCGGCTATTGCTACCGAATGCCCCCTCACGGGAAGAGATTCCCCCGCTACTTAAACTGGCTATTACATACTGGAGAAACGCAGTACGCTACACGGGCCAAGTTGCTCCCTATGCCCCTACTATCCCATTGTTGGCACTCCCTATGCGCATGGGACTAACGACTAGTCGGGACCTACAGGCGTGGACGGAGGCAGGCGTTACCACTGTGGGGGATTTCTTTGAGGATGGCCTGCTGATGTCGCACGAAGCATTTGTTCATACCCACGGTGCCCCTACGGCGTTGTTCCTTATGCATGCGGGCATCACCAGGTACGTTCGCAACACATGGTCACCTGCTGGCACTGAACCCCCCACGAATGCGCTGCTTACTATGCAGTACCTCATGGGTGACGGGGCCCGCCTAACGAAATGGCTCACATTTGGGATACGCACCGAGAAAATGCTCTCACTGCGGGCATTGCGGGATAAATGGGAGGGTGACACGGGCCGGGTGTTCACAGATAAAGAATGGAACGACATCTTGGGGTTCCCTGGGAAAGTTTCCCGAAACCCGAAATTTAAATTTATACAGTTGATGATACTACATAGGGCATATCTGACCCCACGTAGGCTAAGGGTGATGTTCCCAGGGACGAATGGCGACTGCCCGTGCTGCCAGACAGATGATGCGGGCCTGCTCCATATGATATGGGCTTGCCCGCGTTTGAGACATTATTGGTCGACAGTGTGCGCAATACTGGCAACGGTCGCTCCGACGAGACAGGGGGACACCATGGAGTGTTGCATACTAGGCAGGGGGCCCCGGGGACGGAGAGGAACGCCGACTGTGCGATTCACTAACCTTGCGCTCCTCTTGGCTAAGAGGACCATCACTTCCCGATGGAAGGCTGCCAGGGCTCCATCTATACAGGATTGGCATGCGGAAATGATGAAATGGGGCAAGGCGGAGGGAGTGGAACTACAAAGGGAGGAGAGCAGAGGTCTTAGAAAAATACCGGTTTCAATGGAGTGGCATGCAATGTTGGGAGCATATGCTGCAATAGATATTTTAGATTACTGAACAGAGAGAGGAAACCGCACATGAGACTGATAGAGCAAGCTGGTGTGGTTCGCCGATGCAGGATACATACTGACGTTATATGGTGTGCTATGGGAATGGTTTAGTTACTATAAGATTGACTTGAAGAACCATACTTGTGCAATGGAACCTGTAGATACTGCACTGCTGATGTAATTGTCGGCTGGGACCGACCATGCCGGGGGGAAGGGACAAATTGGGGTGTTATAGTTGATAAAGAATAGATTTTTTTTTTTTCTGTATTAGAATAGATTTGTAGATTGTTAATTGCTATTATGTGGATTGTCGTAGACGGAGATGATGGGAATGATCCTAGCCATTCCACCGGGGACAAACTGGATACTCACCGCTAGATGTAGGAATCATGTAGCTCACTACGGAATGTGAGCGCCAGCGGTGGACCGTGATTGTTATTATTGGTGCGGTCATATAATTTGTCCTTTTTATTACTTTATATGACTATGTACAATATCCTTCATATGTCTGATTCATTGTTGATAAAAGCAATAAACAAATTTAAAAAAAAAAAAGAAGACCTCTGGGTGGGCGGACCCCATACGAAATGCTCTTTGGCATAAGAATGTTTGTGCCTGACCTTGATGGTCTAGACATGGCGGCGCAATCCGCCATCTTTGATGTAGATAACCATTCTACTATGTTACAGGACTTACAAGAAGCCCGAGACAAACTTGCAATTGCACATTTACCTTCAGCCACAGATGCTGCGCTGCAGATTCCGGTTGCTGGATGGCTTCCGAAGATTGGAGATCTGGTTCGAGAGAAGGTGGAGAACAAAAAAGACTTCGGCCCCTCTTATCGTGCACCGGTTCCAGTCCTTGGCTTGAAGGGAACTCGTACAGTCATCTTACCTCTGCTTCCTGGTCGCAAAGAGAACAGATACATCTCAGTGGAAAATGTCAAGCTACAACATCTGGCCGATGCTGAATAGTTTTACACCAGCGGTCTCTTGTCCTGTCATTTCCCGGACGAATGTTTGTGGCTCTCCTGCCCGAACGGTCACTGATGTTGCCATCGAGATGGTAGATTTGCCTGATCGCTTACTCGACTACCCGGACTCCCCCTGCAACGACGAGTCTGAGTATACCTATCCCGCTAACGAGTCGGTGGCACACCTACCAACAACGCCACTGAGCCCAACAAGTTATTCCTTTGACTCGGATTCCACCTCATCACTTTTCCCGTCCAAATTCAGTATTTTTGTATCCTGGTTCAGAGACAATTTTTTGATCCCCCCATGGACAAACATCTGGTTGGTACTTTTCCTGATTTTTTTGTTCATGTCCGTTGGCTTTGTCACCGTGTTTTTTCTGCTCATCAATGGACACTATTTGCCAGAACGCTCTGCGGTGAACTCTGTCACTGGAACTTTGGCTCCACATTCTTCATCTCACATCATGAAGCGAGACCACACATTTGTGAACATTTCTGCGTTTCCAGTTGCTGATGGCATCGTTTGGGATGCGGTAAATTTCCAAATTCATGGACCAACCGAAATTATTAATGTACCAAATGTCCTTCGTGTTTCAATGGGTGATGTCGTAAAAAGTAATATTCATTCTGACGATTGGGATGTGCATGCAGTTGAAGCATTATTTACTGATTTGAAATATTATGCTGCTTTTCATGCTGAAGATCTGTACATGAATTCTGCAAGTTATGCTGATTTGTATTGTTACCAGCATTGGGGCAACCATTTTCTCCATAAACCCAGTACCCTTCGGGGTCTTTTTAATTACACCCAGTGGGAACATTGTCCGACTCCTTTGCCAGGTAGCTCCCACACGCTTAGAAATAAATTTACTTATTTTACCGATTTTAACAGATTGAACCCTGGGTCCTATTTCTTTCAATTAAATACTTCCTCTACACAGAAAATCATGTTGACCCATACAAAATTGCTCTATTCAGGCTCCTTTTTAAGTGCCTTGGCTGTGGGTGGGTATGAACACTGGCGTGACACCATAGATTTAAAATCTATTTGGGGCTCCAAATCATGGCAGGTACAAGGCACAGAAGCCTTGCACCATGCTTGCCTCATCCCGGCCCAAATTCTATTTTTAAATCAGACCATCTATCAAACGACATGTTGGGGCTTGGCTACGTCCAAACAATTGAATGTCCCATCCTTTCCTGTCTTGTCCTCCTCTCCCAACAAAAGCTTGTACTTTAATATGTCCCTTACCGACTTCCAAGTTTTGTTTCTGAACAATTCGTTTAATGTCTCTACGTTGGTTCAGTCACCCTGGTTGGCTTGGCCCATTGCATCTAATGCCTGCCAATTGCGTTTTCATGACTCTGTTCCTGGTTACAAACAGGATAGGCCTGATCCACGGTTTTCTGACTCTCGTACTGTGACAACATATTCTGTTGGTAAATTATGTAAACAGTGGTTGCAGCACTCTTTCCTAGATTCTGTTAAACAACATTTATCGCTCCTATCAGGCAACATTGATCTGTCCGATTTTGTTCTGGGGCCTCGTGGTCCTCGACCTAAGAGATTCATTTATGAAACGTATAATGAACTCTGGAAGCTTTCGCAACTTGAAGCTGCTTCCCGTCTGCGGGAAATCGATCAAGCAAATTTGGAAAAGGTGCTTGCTGTTGTTGACAATAGTATTAATACCCTGTCTTCCCGCATTTACACATTAGAGAATATTATTTCCTCTGTTGTTGATATTGTACAAGATGATGTTTCTGTGTTGTATCATGGTCAGAATAAATTGCGTTCAGTAATGCAGTTTGCATGGACTTTGCAAACACTTAAAATGGGAAAGTTCCTTGGCAATTTTTGAACACCTGTGGCTTATTTTTACCTTTTAATTTGACTGAGAAACAGCGGTTCATGTCCATGAAAGATGCAGCATACACTCTGTTACATATTGAAAGGATAGAGCCCTTACCATTCTCTATTGCTGAATTGGATTCAGCTGTGTGGCTAGTACACGGGGTTATCGCTTTGCCTTTTTCATTGTTTGAATTTAGTTTGTGCATGAAGCATTATCCTGTTGGCCGTTTCCAGCCCTTGGGCAGTGCTTTCTTGCATGAACTTTGGTCCCTGCCATTCATGTTTAAATGCCTTAGAGACTGGAGGGAGGTTTTTCTCACGGGGGAGTCATGCGATTCAACTGTGTGTCATTCCCTTATTTGCAAACACATTACGTTACACGGAGCTTGTAACGTTTCGGCTCCGAATCTTGCTTGTGTGTTAAAGGGTATTCTAGCTCCTGCTATTTCTCCTACTTTCACTGTGCTTGCTAATGGTAGCTAATTGCTTTTAAATAACCAAGACTGCTGTGGCCTGCTGGCCGGCATACCATATATTGTTACCGTTTCCCACAGGGTTGTCTGCTGCAAAAATGTGCTTTTTCCTCCCCCGCACGACATCATAGATAGTTCTGTGTGGCCTTCCATTCCTACTCTGAGGGCGGATTTCAATAAATTGAGCAGAATAGAGGCGCTATTATTGAACCAGGAGGTTATGCTCACATCTGCCAGGGAGACGTTCATTCTCCAGGTGGCGAGTACCCACAGTGAAATACAGGCCCTTTTGAACACTAACCTCCCACAACATTTCGGTGAACTGATTCACTGTGTTTTTAATGCGTCCCGCACTGAAGGTCTGGTGCACTTTTTTAAAGTTGTGGGCTCTGGCCTTGTGACCTCTTTTCAAACTATTTTTGGTGTAATACCGGCTTTTATTCATTCCATCTTTTCCAGCGTCTTTGGTGGCTTTCCACTGATCCTCGCCTTGGCGGCTGGTGTCCTGCTGTTGCTCTGTTTACTACGCAATGGCTGCACCTCCATGGGCCCATCTCGAGCCAGGTCGTCTCCAGATGCTCCATGAACGCATCCTCGCTGGCTTCGGCGTCCTGCCGTTGGCGACAATGAGTGTGTCCTATACACTTTCTTTTCGCTTTGCGTATTTCACTTGCGTGCAACCTGTGATGTCTTGCATCAGATGTCCATTCTCGTGGGCCATGGATTATTGCCTCTCCAATACGTCTTTGTCTGTTCCGGATTTTGTTCAGTTGGTGGGTCCCCTAGAGGCCCATGAACGGGACTGTTCCGCGGCAGGCTACATGGCGCGTGCGGCTGCCCTGGGGATTTTGGCACAATGGGATATCTGGGCGGCTGCTCGGAATCTCCTACAACGAAGTTATATTGAGTACCACGCAAGTTGTCCCGCAATGCTGTTCGCTGCCCCCTCTTGCGAGGAACATGACTGCAGCTTTGATTTACTTGACTGGATGGCATCGCTTTTTTCCGACGATTCCAATGATGTCCTCTTGGAAGGTGTGGTGTTTTTCTGCACTTACACTCTATTGCAGTGGTTCCCAAACTTTTTTGACCTGTGGCTCCCTTGACCTAATCGGCAGTTGGCCGTGGCTCCCCACCATTTTTTTACCGGTGGGCGGGATTTAAGCTCGACCTCGGGAGTACTTCCTGTTGTCTTCCTTAAAGTAATTGGGATGCAATGAAGGTATTATAATCATATTTGTAACAAAATAAGAAGATAACAGTTGTTTAATAAAAACTCGTTAAGTGAGAAACGATACAAGATTAATAGCCAAATATGTTTCCATGCAATTTTTTTAACCACACAACAATAGTTTAAAAACTTCTGTATAATAAAATATCTTTTTCAATGCACAGGAAAAACAACGGAGTCCGAATTTACCTTAAAAATCCTAGTGAGATGGATGTGCTTGTTTTTCCTTACATAGCTCCTGAAATCTTGGAGTTATTTTTGAGATCGCAACACGCATTTCTTTTTCAAGGTTAATTTTTGCCCTATATTTTGACTTTATTACTGCAACTGCTGAGAAACCAGCTTCACAAAGGTACGAAGTAGCAAACGGGATCAAAACATGCAGGGCTCTCTTGCTTATCATTGGGTATTCATCTCCAGTTTGGCACCAGAACTCAAGCAGTGACTGAGACTGGAACCTTACTTTCAATGCTGAGTCACTTGCAACATCAATAAGCTGTTCTGCTTCCTCATTGTTGAAATGCTGAGGTATCTCAGCATTGAAGGAGTCTCTCACCCATTTTATTGGTTCAACTTCATCCTCTGGAAAATATTTGTCAAGGTAAAAACGCAGTTGAGACAAATACAGAACAAAAACTGTCCGCAGTTCCTCCTTTAACACCATCTCATTCTCCTGCAGAAACTGGTCCAATGAAGGAAAACATTTATAGTCACCTTTGCTTACACTGCTTTTCCAAAGGATCACTTTCTTCTTAAAGCCTGAAACTTTGTCTGACAGTTGCAAGATGTTAGTATTATTGCCTTGCAAGGACTTGTTCAGTGCATTCAGTTGTTCAAATAGATCAGAAAGAAAAGCCATTTGTATTATAAAGTCTGCATCAATAAATTTGTCAGCAAAACAATGTTCATCATCATGTAGATATGAGTATATTTCATTCCTCAGCTCATACACTCTAAGCAGGGAGTTACCAAGAGACAGCCACCGAGAACTGCTGTAGAACAAGAGGCATGAGTGTTCAGCACCCATGTCCTCACACAGTTTAGCAAAAAATCTTGCTTTCATTGGTCTTGTTTTAATATGATTTACCACTTTGATGACTATTTTCAAAATACCATGCAGTTCTTCACTGAGGTTTCCTGCTGCCAGTGCTTCTCGGTGTATTATACAGTGTGTTCAAACAGCATTAGGTGCTTTAGATCGTATGCGAGCTTGAAGTCCTTGGTAGCATCCTGCCATTGAACGACCCCCATCTGTACAAACTCCAACACATCTCTCCCAGTCAATTTGATTCTGTTGCATAAAATCATCCACAACCGCATACAAGTCTTGACCTGTAGTTCCACCTTTGATTTCTTTACAGAACAACAAATCCTCAACAATTTGTTTTTCGTATAGAAACCTGACATAGCAAATAAGATGGGTGTCTTTGTGGTTGTCTGTTGCCTCATCCAACTGGAGTGCAAAGTCTTTGCCTCTTAGATTACAGATGAGCTGATCGTTAATATCTTCAGCCATATCATTTATCCTCCGGCTGATAGTATTATTAGAAAGAGGCACTTTCAGCAGCTGTTTACCCGCATCTTCGCCGAGCATGATTGTTACCATATCAACAGCAGCAGGCAAAATCAGCTCTTCTGCAATTGTGTGGGTTTTTACTCTGTGCAACTAGATAGGCCACTTTATATGAAGACAGGAGGGCGTTACTGTTAATTTTGGTTTGTTTTGAGAAAGTGGACTTTTGTAGTTTGGCTTCTGCAACTTTCCTTACAAAAATTCCCTTGGCTTTCCGACCACATTTGCGTGAAGACTTTCAAGATGCCGCTTAAGTTTACTTGGAAGCATGGATTCCACAGCCAAAACTTTTAAACAGATTGCACATTGAGGACGCTCCTTATTATTAACCTGAACACACGTGAAACCATAATCCAGATACCTGTCATCGTACTTTCTGTACTTGGCTTTTCGTTTCCGTCCTCTTTTTTGTCAGAAGAACCTGCAACTTCACTTTGCTCAGACGAACTTGAACTTGGCATTAGAAATCTCTTCATTGTCAATCAGAAAGATGGAAATCAGTTCCACTCGTCTGAATTATTCAGATGGAGAAGAGAAGAATTTACAAAAATATATAAGAAAGGTCTTTCTATCTGTAAAGTTCCTGGTCTTCTTTTCTTTTCCTCTGCTCAAGTATTACCAGGTTTCTTCCGGGTCTCATCCACAGTCTCCACGGTATAATAAGTCTGAAGTACAAAACATCCAGGTAAGACAAGTATAAGAAGAAGCGAAAGTTATCCTCTTTCTAATGATGGATCTATTATTTCTGTTAATTTCCAATAGCAGCCCATGATGATGGTGACCATTTGGATTAATTATTCTTATTGGTACCCCGCACAGACAGAAAGAGCATTCAGTTTTGTAATGAAATCTAAGATCGCACATTTTTGCAAACAATGAAGAAAGTCAAATTGCAGCTAATGTGTACATCAGACTGTGATTTGTAACACTAAATACCACACTTCAACAATTCCTGGGTCCAAGGACATACCACAGTAGTACGGAGTACGCTACAGCACGGACATACGGTTTTTCATCAAAATCATGGCAGTAGTTTGACTATCGGTCCCATTCTCTGACATAACCAACCAATATCTGTTGTGTATTTTGCAATCAGGGCAAGTGAAAAATGTACGAATGCATGCCATTTGCTGTTTGTGCTCATTGGGATGGTTTTGGGTCAATGTTCTGGCATAAACGTGACAGCAATGAAAGGCAGAGCAACATTACAGAACAAGCATTTGCAATGCAATAGGTCTCGCATTTGCCAGAGTTTGAGCTATTGGCATTGTAAATGACAATGCCTCTTATTTATGTGTTTTGAAAACTTGCAAGCAGTGCGTAAACATGCACTTTGTACTTATAGTCGTTGCCCTACGAGAAGCAAGGCTGGCAGTAAATGAGGTGCAGTTACTGACAGCCTTGCTCTCGTAAACAACGACTATAAGTACAAAGTGGGAGTTCTACGCACTGCTTGCGAGTTTCCAAAACATATAAATACAAGCATTTGCAATGCAATAGGTCTCGCTTTATTTATTTTTTAGAGTTAGAGCTATTGGCGTTGTAATGGAAATGTGTTTACTTATGTGAGAGAGAGTGCGAGTGTGAAACTGATAGAAAGGGAGAGGGAGATGGTATATAGAAATAGTTTGAGTTATTTGCATATATAAGTGAGAGGTAGAGTGAACAGAGAGAGTATGAAATAGAGAGTGAAAGAGTTAGAGAAAGGTAGAGTTACATGCTGGCGGTCGCGCAATCTAAAACAACAACAAAAAAAAAAAAACAACGCCTGTCCTGCAATAGCCAAACCCTACAGAAGCTTGACCTAAAGATGTTCTCTAGGTGACGGACTGCCTTGTCGAGTTTTCCTCTGCTGTTAATAGAAGATCGCAGCATTTGTTGGAGTATTAGTTCATTTTTTTTCATTTTTAGACATGTTAACACTACCTGGGCAAAGGTTTTCCTCATTAGTATCAGTTTAATGCCTACATATAGCAACAATCAACTGAAAAGTTGTCAGTTAGCCTTTGCAAAGAGCCTGTCTGTCTGCCAGTCTGCTGCAACTCAAGAAGTAGTGTTAAACAGCAGGTGAGGGATGATTTTGCAGGTGATAGATGAATCCTTAAATATGCGGAAAACGCTGCAGCCTCAGCATCACATATTTACAGTGGCACTGGACACACCCTTCAATTTCCTAATGCAACTCCAAACTAATGAGTCAGGGCCAAAAAAAGTATTCAGCAATGGAGGGCCACATTATGCAGGGTGCAGTCAATAATGCGACAAGAAAGAGCAAATTATATGGCATAATGCAGAACATTTGGCTATTTTGCCATTGTAATAAACATTAACACTGTCTAGATAATAGGTTTGCCTCATTACTACACGTTTAACACCTGAAGACAGCAATCATAAGGCACTGTTATCAGTTACAAGTTGAAAGGTGAGCTGGAGCAGAGTTTACTCCAGTCGCAAGCTGCACAGCATAGATTACTTGAATGAAAACTCTCATTCAAATTAATTTCATGTCAGTCATTTTTATTATATTCTTCAGTTTTAAAAAAATCTTTTTCCAATGTTTTTCAAATTCACGACGGAGGTAACTTAATTCCAAACTTTAAATGCTGCAAGCATGCCCATCCAGGCCTTAACATGTAGCACGATGGAATCAATCCTGGTTAATTATGAAAATATAGTCCCAATGCATTTTGGGCTAAAAGCCCTTCTTCAGGGGTAACTGCAATTTTCAAAAGAGGCCCATTAGTATTATGAAGGATCCTAAGCAACTGCGTCACAAACAAAACTTCCAAACGTGCAGTACAAAACCTTTACATACAAAAGCATACCTCCCTCTGCCCAAATGTACCATAAAATGCGTGCAAACTGAAACTCAAAACACTGGAATAACCCCACCTCATATATGTTGCTACACTAACATATGCGTGCTGTCGCCCTACAAGCTCGTAATAAACTATGCCACATACCAGAATTTTAATAGAGTGCAAACCCCCATTTTAAACCTCATTTCAAACTTACTTTGCCTTGACTGTAAATGTCATGTTTTCTCTTCTCAGCGCCGAAACCGGCTGCTTCGTATGCGTGCGTGCACAAACAACGAAGTTCAACAAATGAAGCCCTCCACATATATCAAACCCGTTTAAATGAACCACCGGTGCAGCCCATTAAATTAAACCCAACCATGTGACTAACCTCCTCAAACCCAAAGTGAACTGAAAACCGCAAAACTACATAGACCACAATCCTACAGGTGTTTTTCTCTAAGAAACGGTAAAAACATGGATTCAAATTAAAACATAACTGTGGAACTAAAATACACTTTTTTCTTAACATCCATTGCTTGAGTGAAAATCTAGTTATTAAAACGATCCCCTCCATGTTCATTTAATCTTTGCATACTAAAAAATGACTCCTTTTTCAAAGTGTAGTATAAATTCATGTCCCCAGGGAGCCTCCGTAAATAGAAGGTATTTTATTTGTATTGTTCTCATTCGACTTCTGGGTGCAAATAGACGGCGGGACACAAGTAGATAATGTGAACAGTGAATAGGTCCATGCACACCAATTTATCCCATATTCAACACGATAACTGCTCCAGCACGCAGAACTCTTTGCCTGGAGCAGTTATCATTAACAAGAAAGTGCGCATCTGGGGCGCGGCACTACAAGCCCTTGCTTTACTTACCGATTTCCTGGTGAAGAGGGTCCCACGAGGCACGGCACAACACGGGGGTCAGCAACAACGGGGGTCAGCAACAACGATCCTCAAACGCTCTGAACTTGCTATGGCAGTAATGCTGAGACTACGCATTTTAAAGCACGTACGACGCGTGCGTACGTACGCACGTATGCGTATGGCGGCAGTGCGCTCTTGGGCAAAACCATTCTGAAGGTGGCATTTCAAACCGGGGGGGGTTTGAAATGCCACCTTCAGAATGCTGCGCTGCGGCTGTAATTTCCTTGACCCACATCCTGCGCGGCGCCCCTGGCTTCTCGTCACGGCGCACCGGGGTGCCGCGGCGCACACTTTGGGAACCGCAGATCTATTGGATTGAGAGGGCTTTCACTTTCTGCGACCTGCCTCGCTGGATATATATATATATGTATCTTCTTTTTATTTTTTTATTTTTTTATTCACATCTCCCTTTCGTTGTCCTTCCTGGGATTCGCTTCCCCACATGCGTTCTGTTCTGCTCAGCTTATTTGAACTATGTCATCTTCTTGGACGATGGACTGACCAGGGGAGGGTTTGTGGCCTCCTGGTCTGCCTTGCTGCGTTGGCTTGGGCCTAGCTGCCATGAGGCCTTTTTGCGCACGTTCCTTTGTGCCGTTGTTTTTCAAGCCTCTGCTTCTGCCCGGCTATTTTAGCACTGTCTGCATTTCTATCTTTCACCTTTTCTCCTGTTCCCTTTTGGGCTACTGTCTGCACACCATGTACAAGGTCGAAAAACAACGTCCCTTGTTCCTGCTGATTTGGCCAGTCCCTCGCACTTAGACATAACACTCTATTTACACCTGCCCTGGAGAAATTCATGTGCTTTTAATATTGTGTTTTTCACTGTTAGAAACACTTGGAGAAATACCTTTCCAGAGAGAAGAGCTGTGCTTGTCTGATGATGTAAAACTTGCATCTAGATATTGAGGTATGGGGGTTCGCTAGTCAAAGCCCAGAGGTCTTCTATTTTTATAATAAACGAGCTACTAGCACGGGGAGGGTGGTAAGGTCATTTAGCCTTATATCCACTGCTTTATGAAATGCTTTCCCCGTTTGTATTCTATGGAGTTGTAACTATGCTGCTTATGTTATCATTATGCATTATGCTGATAGTACTGGCACGTGTACTGTATCTTAGAGCACGTTAGTTGAAATAAACATTTTAAACTATACAGTGTCTCTTCTTACGCGCGTTGTGGACAGGTATGAGTGAAAGGGTGTTCTTGTTACTGCGAGTCCTGAGAGAGAGAGATACCGTGTTCTGGGTTGTCTAATCATTGGTAGTATTATTGCTAATGAGACGCTACAGCTAGTCGGGTTGGGGTTTTAGGTGCTAAGGTTTATGGTTGGTTCACCACTATATTCCGAGGTCCTATTATCCTGTGCATAGCTCTGTGTAAGTGCAGAATCCCTACGACAGTGGGAAGTAAAATGCTCATGGGGGACGAGTAATCCACCAAATCCAGTTGTGTGGTGGAGGTATAGTGGGAGAGCAGCAATCCATCCAGCTCTACGGTGAAGTACAAGTGATGTAGATTTCTAGATCTGTTCTTAAGTGACAAGTAAATGGTCACCTTAGGTAGTGGCGTAACATTAGCCCCAGCAGCCCCTGCGGTGTGGAGAGGCCCCCGAGCTCCAGGGTGGCCCCCTCCAGTCACTGTGCACGGGGACGGGCTCCTGGCCTGAGCACTCCTGACTGGGTCCATGGGTGGGGGGCCCCCTCCATGTACTATGCAGGGGGGGCCCTTCCATGTACTTTGCAGGGGGGTCCCCTTAAGTTTCGTTACGCCACTGACGGTAGGGTAGTTAGTGAGGAATGCTTTGTTAGCATTTATATGTCATTGCTTTGGGGATCGTATTGGTTAATAACATTGGTCACATACATGTGGTGGCTTTTAGGCCTATATATTTTATGGCATTAAAGAACATTTAATGGGTCATGGCACTAGGAGCACTTCAGTGTAACCCCTTTGGGGATGTAGGTGTGATGGCATTCATGGATTCTATAATTTATAACACAGTGACAGCTCTGGGGTGATAATATTATGGCCACTTTATTGAAGTAAGCAGTAGGGACACTTCATGGGTAATGGCAGGCTTACTCAGCCTTTCATCTCTCCATATTTGATAGAGTGGGTACCACACTGCAATGCCTGTTTTCATAGCTTTGAAGCTTGGGTGATATGGTCCTCACCACAACATAAGCTAAGTATTCCTTTACTGAAAGTATGAAAGCATTTAGTGAAGTAGAGACTTGTTATGAGCATGTGCCCTTTTCGGAGCATTTTAATGATTACGTCAGATTCCGATAGAATTTTATGTGGAGAAGGAATGGCTCATATTAGGCGACAGTGTGGGTCGGTGGAGGGGTCTGTCTTATTTTCAAAGATTTGCAGAGCCAGGGAGGACATTTCAAGTTTTCCCATGTCAGGCGCAACTCTCCTAGTCTTAAAACACAGAAAATGACTAACTAGTTACCTCGATATATGTATACCATCTTGACATCTCAGCATGTTGAATTTTAAAGTGATGTACTGCACTTTTTTCTGAAAACATTCCCTTACACAAAAGTATATAAAAGGCAGCATTTGATTTAAAAAATGGCAATTACATTTTGAGCGTTCGATCGTGGAAAGCCGCCGTTATTTTTCCCTGAATATAATATTATTCCACCAAAACGGTTTACAAAAAATGATTTTCAATGCACCGCTTAAAGCCACGTTTGGGAAAAGGTGGCGGGTTGGCTTGCTCTCAATGTTCATGAATCAAAAAACAAAACACACCACAATTAAATCGATCCAAGTCTGTATTTTAAGGATAAATCCATAGGTTTTTATACATTTTATGGTGTCAAGATGACATAAGAAGGCTGTCAAAGATCATGAACATACAATTTGTTCCAACGGCGCAAGTGATATAGTGAAAAAAGTGCTGAATGTGAACACAATATATACAGTGCTGTGTAGATTGCTGAAAATGGTCATTCAAAGGACATCCGTCCCTTGGTACATAAAGCTCCGCACCGCTTGGGATATAAATTTCCAATTCACGTGGGACGGAGAGAGTAGGGTCAGGATTATCAATGGCACGTCGACGTTTCGACCCAGTGGGGTGCGTGATTGACTAATATGCACGGCAGGTCTTCTTCAGGACAAGGTGATGCAAAGGACAGCCAGCATGAATGAAAGAAAGGGTCTTCAGGGATGGTCCACCGTAGGTTGGACTCACAGGGCAATGACTGAAGTAAGGTCCTAGATGGTGATAATTCACATCAATAGGGCGGCTTGGCTCTCTCCGGCGCTCTCCTGGCTCACTCCGGTGCGGCTCGGGTTCCCCGAGCCGCACCGAAGAGAGACAAGCTGCCCTATTGATGTGAATTATCACCATCTAGGACCTTACTTCAGTCATTGCCCTGTGAGACCAACCTACGGTGGACCATCCCTGACGACCTTTTCTTTCATTCATGCTGGCTGTCCTTTGCATCACCTTGTCCTGAAGAAGACCCGCCGTGCATATTAGTCAATCACGCACCCCACTGGGTCGAAACGCCGACGTGCCATTGATAATCCTGACCCTGCTCTCTCCGTCCCACGTGAATTGGAAATTTATATCCCAAGCGTGCGTGAGCTTTATGACCAAGGGACGGATGTCCCTTGAATGACCATTTTCAGCAATCTACACAGCACTGTATATATTGTGTTCACATTCAGCACTTTTTTCACTATATCACTTGCGCTGTTGGAACAAATTGTATGTTCATGATCTTTGACAGCCTTCTTATGTCCTCTTGACACCATAAAATGTAAAAAACAAAAAACTATGGATTTATCCTTAAAATACAGACTTGGATCGATTTAATTGTGGTGTGTTTTGTATTTTGATTCATGGTGTTTGCCTTTCTTTCCTTTTCATTCATTAATTATTGAAAGGATGGAGTATTAAGGTTCATTGTGTTTGTTTCTATTTGCTATTATTCAGTAAACCAAAATCAATTCTGTACCCGACAGAACCAACTTCTTCCGCATTCTTGTACACCCAGGTTCTGAGGGGCACTGGGTCACCCCATTATATTAGATGTGTTCTCAATGTTCGCTCAGTATTCGGGGGGGGGCAGAAAGTCTCCCCGGGAGGCACCCCTTCACACCTAGCACCGTTATTCTGTTTCGGATCGCTGTCATTACCTTAATATTTTACCTTCTAGAGACTTCTCCGGCTTAATCCCTGCCCTCCTCCCGCGTCGCTCATCTCAATGGGCCTTGATGGCCGCTCCTCGCACCTGAGATTAAGTGTGAAGCGCCCCCAGAGCTACAGTGAGAGTGGTTGTTTCCTACGTTCGAAATACAAGATCGAAGTAAATTTTGAAACAAAGCTGGAGGCTAAAGAAATGTGTAAACTGAAACAGGTACATTTTGTTTACTGTGACAGTTATGGGTTTTGTGGCAATCGGCATTTCAGTCACAGCTGCTATAGCAAGCGTCTAATTTGTAGTGATGAAACAAAAAGCACAAGGCGTCCGAATTGTTTTTAGGAGCCCGTCGCTGGCACTGCCAAATACCAGAATTGCTGAATACGAAGGCTGACTAACCTCGATTCCACGTCATGCCTTTTTCTTCAGCCGCTCTACTTAACTTCCTACTCTTTCTATCACGGTTTCAGGTTATTTGTATCCGTTCTTCCTCCCTGACCCTACTTGCTCTTCCACTTTTTTACTCCTCCTCTCTCTTTCTTGCTCTAGGCCAAGACGAGGAGTCCCTGTCCTCAAATTTGAGTGCCGGTGCCTACCACCTGCAAACACGGGCATACATTAAGGCAGTGGTTCCCAATCTGTGCGCCGCGGCACCCTGGTGCGCCATCAAAACTAGCCTGGGGCGCCGCGAGCACTAATGGGAATTCAGTGCTTTGAAGGGGATATTGAGGCGCGTGCATGAATGAAATGAAATGGCGCAGCAACAGTTCTGAGACGGCAGCAACTCAAAACTCATAAGACCACAGGAAAGGACTGGGTGCCTGGAGCCGGCAAACATACTCTGAATTCCAGGACTAGGAAAATAGCTCAGTCGTCTGCTCATCCGACGAGGCCACACGCATAGAAGCTGCTCATACACTTGCGGAGACACCCCTGCAGTGCAGCAGATACCACAGCAGTGGTGGCAAAGCACAGGCGCTCCCTCCTCTCACGGCGCCAGTTGAAAGGGAGACCCTCACCCTTGCCACATGCCCTTCAGGCATCAGTGTAAGTAAGAAACTAAATCAGCCTGTGAACATAGCCACATTCTCCACAGCTATAAAGTAGTTGCTTCTATGTCTCCGCTAGCGGGAAGAGCTGCTCAGTTTAAGCCTTTAGCCAGGGTAATTTTTATGTCAAAAGGCATGAGTCACTCGTCCAACGAGGTCATCCAAATCCCGGTAACAAATGTTTGTAGGGTAAAGGGCAACATAGGACACTGAAGCGTTGCTTCAGTAACAGAAATAAGTAAGTGTGAGCTCTTTGAAGGTGTACACGTGTGCTAGAGTTCTGGGGAAGGCAGAGTATAAATGCCTTTGAAGCAGGGCCAAGCCGAAAGTGGCCATATTTTACTCAAAGGCTACTAGCCTGTCTGGCACACAGTATGTACAAGAAGCCTTTTTTGCAGTTTTATTTTTTATTTTATATAAGAGCAAACTCGACCCGAAGGTATTGGAGTGCTTTACATGAGCACCAGTTATGCTAAACAAGGACACATTCATTTTTTGATAGGCACAGGGATATTGGGTGATTTGCCCAGGTAAGGAATCGAATATTGCTGTGCCTCCGTCAAACGAAATGCATTAACTACACTTCCTGTCAACACTTAGTGATGGCTCAACTCCAGCCAATCAGAGTAGCCGGTCTTCAAATATGCCTGATAACTAATAGAGCGTACCGCAGTAACTTAACTGAGGAGACCACATTCCCCGGCTTACAAATAGAACATAATGACTTATACTAGACCACTTACAGATGGGCCACACGCTGAGTCAAGGTATGTGTGCAGCCACCCTTTACCTTCCAACTACTACTTGCTACATGACCCGGCGCTCAAAATGGAAGTCTCCCGAGGCCGGGCTTACACCCCCCACCCACCAAAGAAAAGTAACTTAATGGGGAGCCACGGCCAACTGCCAATGAGTCAAGGGAGCCGCTGGTCTAAAAAGTTTGGGAACCACTGCATTAAGGACTGCCCACTGTCCCCGATTCACAGAATTGAGTGCACCCTGTCTTTGCTATTACGAAGCAAACGTGGCTGCTCTGTTTCTTATTGCAGACGAACGGGGAACATCTTCATATATTAAAAGAATCGTTATGGTCCATTTCATGTAGGAGGGAAACATAATTTAGCCAGAAAGGTGACATGAACCTCTTTCCGTTGGCTCTAGTCTAGAGTCTAGGTAGCAGCGCTGGGCAGGAAGCTGAAAAGTAAAGAACTTGTTCAGGTGACGCTAGGACAATGTATGCTGAAACTGTCCTGGATATGAGAAGAAGGCCTGGTGATGCCTTTCAAAATAGAGCACTTTGAGCCACAGGAGGTTTACGCTTAGCCAAAAACCGTGAAGGAAAATAAATCTTTACCTACACCAATACCTGCACCCAAGAAATGAGGGCCAATAACAGATCTGCCCATCACCTTTAATACTGCCCCACGTGTCTGTCAAACCGTGGGTCCACCTGGAGACCAGTTAGGTGGCATCAGCTGATGCATCATCCATACTCCAAACACTCTTGTGAGCATGTTGAAGCTCAATTTGTGAGTAACATTAAAAAAAAAGTTTGTTTCCCAAGTGCGAAGCGAACTGTGAGGGAAATTAAATAGATGGCGTTCCATTTACTCAAAGGAGCAAAGATTACTTTCTAAGCACAGTAAAAAAACACTGTTTCATTTTAAACAAAAAAGCTTAATTTCCAGACAATAAATTCATATATTGTGATAGATATATATGAAAATGTTCCGACCATTGTGCGTAAAGAATGTACAAGTAGCATAAACAAATTAAAACTAATTAGGGAATCTTGGAAAGAATGGTGTAGGAACTTTTTTAGGAGTTCCAGGGCAGACAGGGGTTACTGGGTTCAGACTGTGACAATCAGAGCCTTTGACCACAGGTGTCCTGAGGTTTAACTTACTATTGAGCCCAAAACGGAACTCCAAGTGCATCCCTTTAGCACCTGACCCATAGGGTCGTGAAGACAAGCAGCCCAATGCTTACCCAGGGAGGTGGTGTGGGTTTAAAGACTTCAAATTCAACAGACCATCAAACATCAATTAATAAATCAACGTCCAGCCAGCAGTTTGCTAATAAAAAGGAAAATTACTTTACTTTTGCACACTGCACAAAACTGTACATAGAAGCTAGATGGTACTTTACATATTACTCCAGTATCTGTATATATAGGTTTCGATAAAGTCAAGGAAACTGTCTCTGCTATTCCTCTAGGAGATAAGTCAGTAGTTGTGCAAATGGACTTCTAGCCCTTATGAGTGAATTCGGGGGGAGAGGGACTGTTCCTGTGGTGCCCTCCCTCCCATGAATTGAATGACCCCTTCTTATTAGAGTTAAGTAGGTTCAGGTGCAATAGAAGAAGTGACTCCCCATCACTCAGTACCACTCCCTAAACATTAGTCTCTGAGGCTTAAATCACTTAGAAGCCCTGAGTTCTTAGAAACGCCTTGGAACCCCGGATACTTTCATTCACAGGATTCCTTTTAATTCAGCTTGCTCACCTATGTATGTCCTGAAGATGAACTCAAATAACTGAGTTCGAAACGCCGTCGACCCCCTACAACATGAACTCCTTCTACTCTGTTAAAATTTTCTAAAGGAGCTTCTGTCATTGTTGTCAATGCGATGTCTTTATTTTAACTTCACCCTCACTTATCACGTCACGCCTACTGTCACTTAAAGTGTGAGCACCTGAATACTATTGTTGTGGAATAAAAACCTGTCATATACTGACCTACATGTCCCTGCTTATATTGCTTACCGCTCTCATTTAAGAATTAAGTTCTTAACCTCTACCTTTAGTGCTCCCCACATGGTCACTTCGACTTGGACCTTTAGGCCACATCAGAGCCATTGTTTCCTTAAACAACATACACTGCTTGCAGCTCAGGGAGTCTTGCTTCAATGGATCTTCCTCGGGCTCAAACACAAGCCCCCCACACAAACAGGTTAGGAACCCACCCTTGGTCATAGCAGTGATCTTCAGGAATCAATCAATGGCCTCTCTGATGACAGCAGACACATTTCTCCTTGGCACAGGCCAGTTAGAAGGGACAGCCGAAAGTAGTTGTGGTAGGATCAGCACCTTACACTTTGAGGTTCTAACTTTTTCGAGCGGATAATCTTCCAGGAACACAAGTAATCTTCAGGAAGGCCCCACGGTCTTGGGTACTTGCACAGTTCAGCATATGTTGCATGGACACCCAGGTCATCTGGAACTCACCCTTTGGAGTGAGTGGTGCAGGTGCTCCACAAATGGCATCTGTAGGATCTAATAGTCATTGCCTCAACTCTTTACTGTCCTCCTCTTCCAGGCAGCATCTTCTTTCTGCAAGGGACCCTCCAATGCCCCTCCTGAGCAGCTGATCATCTCCTTTATTCAAAACAGGCCACAATGCCATCTTCTCTTGGCAGACTGTAGAACTCCCTAGGTTTCTGGTCCCAAATCTGACAGAGGAATTGGCAGTTAAAAATTTCTAGTCCCTGGTGTGTCACCCGGGACTCTGGGCTAGAAAACTTCTAAAGTTGCAAACAGCATTTGTGTATTCCACAATCACTAATGAGATTGGTTTTGGGCAGTACCTGCCTTTTACTTAATTCTCTCAGACTGGTCCATCCATTGTCTTTGTGTTCAGGTGTTAGCATGATCGTGTTGTGGAGTTTGGAGTCTCCCATAAGGAATGACCCAAAATAAGGGCACAAAAGAGGGAGGGGCTAACCCACTAATCACCTGTTAATCTGAGGAGGTGGGGAGTAGCCTTCCAGTGACCATTAGAGCAGGAAAGGGCACAGGTATTTTACTGCACTTCGATCAGACCCGGTCCCCTCTCCTCCATACCCTAGATTCTGAGCCACTACAAGGATCTCTGGAATGCTTTGGAGGAGTTCTGCAATCAACATTGTTGTGCTCCCTCTGCCTTCCATCTTAGGTACCACTTGGATTCAAGAAAACAATATGAATTCCTGTGCGGCCTCAGCCACGTTACAAACAAACTCCACGCACAACTTCTACACACAGAAGTAGCACCAACATCATCTATGTTGTAACTGTGAAGCGCTCTGGTACCCAAGGGTCACGTTTGCGCTATATAAAACTCTATAAATAAAATAAAAATAAATAAAATAAAAATCTATGGCCATATGTAAGGAGTGAAGCACCCGACTGCAGGGGACTGAAAGACCAATTTGAAAATACAGGAAAAGACAGTAGGCAACCCCTCACTCCCACGACAGAAAACAGGAAAAAAAGGTCTGTCACTCCGCTATTCGCTTGTTGCTGCCACCACTGCGACTACTCAGTAGCCGAGTGGGCAGACGGTAGTCATGCTCAGTTAAAAGGATGGTATACGTGGTGTCTGAGTAGCAGTCCCTGATGCAAGACATCCCTCAGTGCAATCACATAATCGTCATTAGTACTGAGGCAAAATAAAAAACAACAGGGCTTGCTAAGGGAACAAAGGAGGGAGTGACTAGCCCAAAGAACTTGCTGTGATGAATTTGAGGCAAGGATGCAGACTCTCCAGAGCCATTCAGGCGACCTTTTCCATCCCAACAAATAGCAAATATTTTACAGGAGAAACTGAGATGCCATCAAAGTCACTAGTTTAACCTGAGCTCAACCATGTGGTAGCTATGGTACAGAACAGACAGGCTTAACTTAGGGTAATATGTAAAGTATTTATGCAGTACAGAAACAGTAATAAAGTCTAAAAGCAAAACAACAAAAATCCCGAACCAAATTAGAAAAATAGAGTACAATCTAATAAACAAAATAAAACCAAATGACAAAAATCCAATACAAGAAACCAGAGATATGAATGTTTAAAGTTTTAAGCATTAATAGCGCCAAGAAGCACAAAGCGTCAATGATAGTCAATGGTCACGGTAGACTGGGACCTAAGTGCAATTTGAGGCTGACCGCGATGGCGTGCGGGTCCGATACACCAACTAGGTTCGTCCGAGTCAACAATTTTACCTTCTGACTTAAGGCCTGAATTAGATCTTGGCGGATGGGTTACTCCGTCACAACGGTGACTGATATCCCGTCCGGCGAAATATAAATCCCATTATATCCTATGGGATTTATATTTCGGCGGATGGGATATCCGTCCCCGTTGTGACGGAGTAACCCGTCTGCCAAGAATTGAATCAGTCCCTTAGTCTTTTAAGTACCAATCCAAGACAGGATTACACTTGTAAAGCACCCCAGGACCTAAGGTGTTAGCACTTAGAGACTCCCAGGGAGTTAGGCAGAGGCCAAACGCAGGGTTCAGTACAGATCCTGTTGCCACTGGTCAGAGGGGTAGTGGCAGGAAAAGGCCTCCTGCATGTGCTGTCTCCCTGTTGCCACACAGGTGTTCAGCCAACTGACCCTCGGAGTCTATTTATTTGTCCTGGGTACACAAGGTCCAGTCCTACAGAGCTCTTCTCAGGTTACAGATAGCAGGATCAGTGCTTTTCTGATCTTCCACAGGTCCAGAAAATATTCTGAGGTGGGTGCCTGGAGGTGCCACATTTAAGCCTGGCACTAGCTAGTAGGTGGGAATGACTCCTCGGCATGCACTTACCAATGGGCTACAAGTAGGTAAACCCTACCCATTTTTGCAGCACTGCCTGTTTGCCTTACTGCAAACAGGCCCAAAATGTCATGTGACAGAGCGTTTTCAAGGTGGCAAACGTCTTCAGCCACACTCACCATGGGCTCTTATGGCATGGGGTGTATGTGGGGAGTGTACTACGGTAATCCTAGTGTCCTCTCACATCTTACACTGAAATCCAGTTTGAGACAGGCACTGTACTCCCAACAAATCCAGAGACAGTAGTCTGGTAGGACAAAAGTAGGGTCCTCCAGCAACCAGAGAGTCGAAACACAAGAACTGTAGAATTGTCTTGGCATCTTGTTCTCTCCCTGTCAAGTGTGCCCCAAGTGTTGCATGTGGCTCAACAGACATGTCACGCAGGATATGGCACTGTGCTGTCAAAAGGAGGCCCACAGACCCCACCCTGCACAATCTACTGAACTCAGAGGAGTCATCCCTGTCCATTCAGGTGAGCCTATTGTTTTTTCCTGGGGGGCATTTCACTCCTTTTTTTAATACCAATTCATGGCTAATCACTGGCTGGGAGAAGCTAGAGAGCCAATGCAAATTAGCCTCCAGGTAGGGAAAAAGTAACTTTCTAAAAGGTTTCATCTTGTTGGACCAGGAGGGGCGCACAAAGCACTGCCCTCATAGTAGTGGAAGGCTACCGCCTTAACCAGGAGTTAGGCAGCACAAGCACTGTGGTAGCAGCATAATGTGTAGTGATCAATCAGGAGTAGTGAACATGACCTTTTTATCCTGTGTCACTGGAGTGAGGCCTACAGGCTCACTCCCCTTTTTAAAAGTTCTGCTGCTGTGTGATTAACTCACCCCTGGCCTAAATAAGGCAAATGTGGAAGGGTATGCGTGACGGAACGTGCTGACTGCATGTGTGCTTGCAAGTAATACACAACACAAGGGGTGAAGTGTGGTATAGTGTATGCACGGTAAATGTATGTATGCTGGCAGTGTATGTTTTTAAAATAACACACTCTGGTACAATACAGAAAGGCTGCAGTACTGAACAGTGTTCGCAGACTGAATGCGTTTTCTGCATGTAGTTATGCTTGTGGTGGCATAATACATGAGGATAATAATTGACCCGTGGCCCTCTGAAATTGGTTTTGACAGTTGGTGGCAGCGGTGGGATGCCTAACATTTAGGAGCCAAAAGATACAGAGGTGGTATTGGCCATTTCCAATTTGCATCAGTGCTGAAATAAGTCCAGTTGTTTTTTTTCTTCTGCTCTAAAAAGGCGACATGCATAGGCAATGGAGAACACAGGTTTCAAAACTGATTTCAACACCATGTACATAGATCAGATGAAGGATTTATCTAGGGACAAGGGGTGGACGATTCCTATGAGTAGGAACAAAGAGGTCCTTGCTAATTTAAGTAGGGACCAGTTTGAGATACTGGGAGAAAGGTAGGAGGCTGTAGCTGACTCTGGGGAGGGGACCATGTTAGGAACCCAGGAAGAGAGCGCTGTGGATTCAGGCTCTAGGATCCCCTTAGCACACATATATCCCAGACACACTCCGAGTGTGTCCCCTAATGCATTTTCCAGAGTTTCAACAAGACACTCACCACCTTTAGATTCCAGAATACCTCAGGTGTGTACACCGCCTCGAATTTCTAGGGTACCACTGTCACCACATCCAGGAATAAATCCTTTTGGTTTGGTTGAGTCTAGCAGACACCCAGAACTTGCAGTTGGCACTTCAGAAAGCTAAGGCTGAGGAAGATGAGAAAGCCAGTGAGTTTGAGAGGAAGAAGATAAGACTAGCTCACTAGGAACAAAATGAGAGGAGGCGGGAGAGAGAGGAGGAATGGTCCTGAGAGGATAAATTGCAAGGGAGGGAGGAGAAACAGAGAGAAAGGGAGGAAAAACAGAGAGTGGGAGGAAAAAAATAAGGACAGGAAAGAGAGCTGGAAAGGACAGCCCTTGAGAGAGAGAATCTTAGTATGGCAGCAATGGCAACTCCATATGGGAGAAGTGACACTACTTCCAGTTCAGGCCTGTTTCTGGCTCAAGTTTCCAAAAGATCTTGTGCATGTGTATGTGGAAGGTCAGGATATTTTGGAATTGTTTGTGGAATTTGAGGTCTCTTGTAAAGCGCAGGCCTTAAATGAGGTGTCCAAGGCAACTGCCTTAATGGGGCACATGCCATTGAAAGGGACAGCCATCATTGTGAGGATGCCTGTGGCAGACCAGATGGTCTACGAGCGAATGAGGGAAGCTCTGAGTAGACAGTTTGGGTTGAAATCAGCTCAATACCTGCAGAGATTCCGTGACTGCAAGAGAGAGGATGATGTTCCATTTGAGACTTGGATTCATGAGGTATTGCATGTTTGGAATGAGTGAGTAAGCAGGATGGAGGCCAAGGATTTTCTGTCCCTTAACTAGTTGATGGTGACAGTGTGACTCAAGAAGGAATGCTCTATCCACTTAGACAATATCTGTCTGATCTGACAGAGAGTGAGCCAACAAAACTTGCAGTGTTAGCTGATAAGTGGTTAGCTAACAGGGTTCACAAAGGGCTGGATTAGCGTGGTTCTAAGTCAAAGGGGGAGAAGAATTCTTCACAGACTGGTCTCAAACCAGAGGGTAAGGGCCTGGGTAATGCTCATGGGTCTCAAGGAGGGCCCAAGAAACATGGGAATGGTAATGGAGTCTGCAGGAAGGACCATCATGCGAAGGGAAGGCAAGGAAACCCTTCTAAGTCCAAAGTGGTGACTTGTTTTAAGTGCCTCAAGGTGGCACACTACAAGAAAGGCTGTCAAGAGACGGAACTTGACACAGCCACACCTATGATAGCAAGCATGTTACACATAGGTGAAGGTACCCAAGAGTGACCTGTTGCACTCAACATGTGCATTTGGGAGAGGGACCCAGATGCTCTGAAGCACATCCATCCTAACACAATGGATTTGAGCAGAAAGTTAGTATCACTGGGAGGAAAGTGCCTATCCTTAGGGATACTAGAGCCTTCCGTACTATGGTTGAGAGGAAGTACCTTAAGCCTGAGGAGATACTCCCTGGAACCAAGGATACAGGATTGGTAGCCAGTGTAGAAGGCATGGGGTATCCACTTGCCGAGGTTGGGATTGAGCTCAATGGCAAGGTGGCCATGACTAATGTCGGCGTGAAGGAAAAGCAAGGAGCTGGGTGTCTTTTGGGCAATGATTTGAATGCCCCTGGCTTGGTGCCAGGACCAGACGCCTTTATGGCTTGGACAACATCAGCTGTGCTGACCAGAGCACAGGCTGCACCACAGTCTCAGAGTGAGGCTGGGATCATCTCTGATTTGCCGGTACCAGGACAAGGTAGTTTGCAGGGGACGGCAGACTCTGGGAGGGCAGTAGCTGTGCAGGTCATCGATTCTGCTCCGAAGAGAGAGGAGGACGAAATTCCCGAAGCAGACCATGTGCTGGTGTCTGGGTCATTTCCAGAGTTGCAGGGTTTGTTAGCTGTTGGAGGGCCTACCCGGAAAGATTTCCGCAAGGCACAGGAAGAGTGCTCTACACTTGAGGGACTTTGGAAGGAAACCCAGGACCAGATCAGAAAAAGAGTGGTCAGGAAACACTATGTTGGCTGGGAGGATGGTCTACTTTATAGTGAACCGGGAAATCCTGAGCTAGGTGCTAGCAGGAGGCTAGTGGTTCCATTAGTGCACAGGAACGTCCGGTTGTTACTAGCCCATGAAATGCCCTTAGCAGGAAACTTAGGGATTATAAAAACCCAAGATAGGTTAGACACTCTGTTCTACTGGCCAGGGATGTGCAGAGATACATAGCAGATCTATGGAACCTGTCCAGCATGCCAGCTGAGTGGTAAGACAGAAGGGAAGACTGAGGCACTGTTATTGCCTCTACCAGGTGTTCCATTTGAGAGGGTGGTGTAGGAGGCTGGCTCTGTATATACTATACCAGAGTGAGGTATAGTGTGCCCAGAGTCTATTGGAACCCCAAAGGTAGGCAGAGGTAAAGTTAGATAGCAACTCACTCTCTATTTGTGGTAGTGTGGTCGAGCAGTAAGGCAGTATCAGAGGACAGTGTTAAGCATTTGTTGTACACACTCATTCAGCAAATGAATTCACACACTCAAAGACTGAACTTCAGACCAATTATTTTTCTATAAAAATTATTCTTTTAGTTATTTTAATTTTTAGAACCAAGCAAGCCTGGCACAGGTAAGCAATAAATACTATACAGTAGTAATGCAGTTTGTAAACAGTTTGAATTGTAAGTGTATGTGCACTTTGTTTTGACTTACAGTATGGTTGCAGAGAAATGCAATACTTTGTAAATACAGTACATAGACTTGAATGGGCTTTTCAGTAAAATACCAGGTAAGTTACTTTTAGATTACTTTTCCTACTCAGTGTAGTGTACCTGGATACTACACTGGGACATTTCCTGTAAACAGGTAAATAAAAGCGTTTTTGTTAAACAGTACAATTTTAAAGAATTTCTTTAGGTTTTCAAACTCCACACTTAGAAACTTTTCCAAGAAAAACAGTCAATGTTATCCTATGAAGGAAAATAGTGTTATCGGATTTAGGGTAAGTATTTTGTAGTGGGAGTTGAAGTTCTGGGGGTAGACTCAGGGGTCCCCCAGGGTCAAGGATGCACTCTCAGCGGCACTAGGGCGCCGGGTGCAGAGTGTTGAGGCCCAATGTTATCCAATGGGGGATAGGGGGCCTCCGGTTGGTGGCTGCTGACGAGCAGGCCACTTGGTTGTGGGAGCAAAGCTCCTGGACTTTAGCTCAGGGCAAATGGGGAAACAAAGTAGCACCAAAGGTGCACCCTCAGCGGCACTAGGGCTGCCAGGAGCAGGGTGCTGTTTCGACGTCGGGCGCCCTGTTGTTTGCAATGGAGAACCTCCGGTTTGCAAAGGCACTGCAGGCTTGGGGACGAAGGTCTTCTGGGTGCGACCACCACTTTGAGAGGTAAGTTGGCACCGTCGGTTGGGGCACCCAAGGCCATGGGGCGTCGGGTGCAGGGGTGCCTTTTAGGGTCGGATCTTCTTACCAGCTCCTGGTCGCGGTTGGGGACCTTCCGGATTTAGGCTACAGGCGTCGGCTGGAGGCTTGAGGCAGGTCAGGGGTCACCGGATATCGGGTTAGGATCGCCAGGGGGACCTCCTCCTGGTGTTTGCCCACTCGAGCTCGGGCCGTGGATGGCAGGTGCGGAGTGGTGCGGATTTGCAGTGTCCGGCCAGAGGTTGCAGATGAACAAATCCGGTGTTCACGGGAGACAGTCTTTGTGGTTGAAGGCAGGCAGGTCCTCCGGGGTTTTCGAGGTTGCTGACTGCAGGACACACCGGGATTTCTCAGGAGCAGGTTCGAGGTGGAGACAGGCCGGTAAGTCTGGGGCCAAGTCAGTGGGCGTCTTCCTCTTGTTAGCTTCGGCACGGCTGTTCGGTCCTTCTTCTTTTCTTGTAGTTTCTTCTGGTCTGAAGAAGCAAGGTTCAGGGGTGCCCCTAAATACTATATTTAGGGGCGTTGCAGGTAGGTAAAAGGTTGGGACCAATGGGTCCCTTCCCTGGGGTGGGTACACCCCTATTATGCCGCCCTCCAGTGGGAGGGGGCATAAGCTTTCCCTGGTTGGCTGAGTTCCCCCATGTGCAAGATGGCAGGGACTAAGAGTTGTGCTTCACCTCGCCTCCCCCACCTGAGGGGTGGAGTTGGCAGAGGTGGGCACACCTCTCTTCCTCACTTGTTTTTCCCGCCGGTTCTCCCGCCCAAAGTGGGGGGTCTGAACCAGTGGGGACCAGTTGCTGAAAGCAGCAAGTGGCCTGGGGAAGCTCACAAAGGCGGCAAGCCTTTGAAGCTTCCCTTCGTGAACCCTGCCCATCCTGGGGGAGGAGGCTTGGCACCTCATCCCAGGATGTGCATTGTTTCAGTCCCCCAAGAGCAGCAGGCTCTCGACCCAGGGGTCCAGAAACATGTCTGGTGGTGGCAGCTGAAAGCAGCCACTCAGCCTGGACACTAGTGGTAGGTTAGTTTTCAGGGGGCATCTCTAAGATGCCCTCTGTGTGCATTTTTCATTAAATCCCACACTGGCATCAGTGTGGGTTTAATGTGCTGAGAAGTTTGATACCAAACTTCTCAGTTTTTAGTGTAGCCATTATGGTGCTGTGGAGTTGGTAATGACAAACTCCCAGCACCATATACTCTTAATGGCAGCACTGCACTTACAAAGTCTAAGAATTGACTTAGACACTGTAGGGGTACAGGGCTCATGCACCTGTACCCTCACCACTGGTATAGTGCACCCAGCTAGAGGGGTGACTGATCTATGCCAGGGCAGTGGGTTGTAGGCATGGCACACAGAGATGTGTGCCATGTCGACTCTTCACTTTGTTCTGCACCAAAACACGCAGCCTGCAAAGGCAGTGTGTGAGTGTAGTGGTACAAGGCCTCTAAGGGTGGCACAATAAGTGTTGCAGCCCTTAGGGGCCTTCTCTGGTCACAGTGCCCTGGGTACCTGTGGTACCATTTACCAGGGACTGACCTGTGGCCAGATGCCAATTGGGTTTAGGCTTCAATGCAGTTTTTAGGGAAAGAACATAGGCCCTGGGTACCTGGTTAGCAAGAGCCCAGGGCACACTCACTCAAAGCACATCAGCAATTCAGCAAAAAGCGGGGGCAACCATGCAGAAAGAGGGCACTTTCTCACAGGTGGCAACAGACATAGTTGGTCCATTCAACACCCCCCAGTCAGGCAACCAGTATATTTTGTTTGTGGCAGATCATGCCTCCAGGTATCCTGAAGCTGTACCTCTGAGGAGCATGATTCCGAAGGTGGTAGCACAACTCTCCTAGGTATTTCTTCAAGTATCAGATTTGCAAGGACAGTAATTTCCAACCGGGGAACAAATTTCATCTCATCTTACATGAGAGAGATGTGGGAGCAAGCTGGTGTGACTTACCACTTCTCCATGGCATATCACCCACAAACCAATGGTTTGGTGGAGCGGTTTATCAAAACACTGACGAGCATTATGGGAACTCTACCAGAGAACCTCAGGAGGAAGTGGGATCTTCTCTTGTCATGCCTCTTGTTTGCCTACCGAGAGATTCCATAGAAAGGAGTAGGGTTCCATCTCTTTTAACTTCTGTATGGACACCCGGTGCGGGGTCCACTCACCTTAGTAAGAGAAAGGTGGGAAGGGACCTTGGAGACTCCACAGAAGGAAGTGGTAGACTATGTGATAGGCCTTAGAAAGCTGGTGGCGCACTACATGAGTAAGGCTAAAGAAAACCTTCAGGCTAGCCAAGAGATGATGAAGGAATGGTACGAGCAGAAAGTTACGCTGACTGGGTATCAAGAAGGTCAAGAGGTATTGGTGCTGAAGCCTATTTGTCCCAGGGCTTTGGAGGACAAATGGTGTGGGCCATACAAGGTAGTTCAGAAAGTGTCTGAGGTAAACTACTTGGTGGACACAGTTGCCACAAGGGAACCCAAGAGGGTATTCCATATGAAAAGGCTGAAGCCTTACCTTTGCAGAAACTATACAGTATATGTCATGGCTAAGGCAGAGGAAGACAGCGAACTTCTTGCTGACCTGTTGCATAGTGACATGAAGGATGACACTGTGGAAGGGGTGCAGTTAGCCCCTTATTTAACACCCGAGCACCAGAGAGAGTGTAGAGAGGTGTTGGTGTCAACCCTGGAGTCCGGTGCTCGCTGACTCCAGGGTTGACATCTGTCTCTGTGCATTACACAGACACAGGTAGCAGTCTGGCAGTAAAGGACAGAATGTACAGAATGTCTGACCAGGTTCAGGGCTGCACTAAGGCAGAGGTTGCCAAAATGTTGGACCTGGGAGTCATTGAGAGACCTCGTAGTCCTTGGTCTAGTCCTGTGGTTCTAGTACCAAAGCAAGGGTCTACTGACTTGAGGTTCTGTGTGGCCTACCGAGCCCTCAGTGAGGTAACCAAAACCAATGCCCATCCAATTCCCCAAGAGGATGAACTTGTGGATTGATTAGGTGCTGCGAAATACTTGAGCACCTTTGATCTGACCAGTGGTTATCGGCAGATCGCATTGACCCCAAATGCAAAGGAGAAGACTGCATTTTCTATGCCAGAGGGGCTATATCAGTTCAAGATGATAACCTTTGGGTTGAGAAATGTTCCAGCCACTTTCCCGCTCTTGGTGAACCATGTTCTTGCAGGGTTGGAAGAGTTCTGTGTGGACTTTTTGGTTGACATTGCGGTATTCAGTAATTCATGAGAAGATCACCTGAGGCACCTGGACCAGGTGTTGGCTAGGATACAGGAGGCGAAATTGACCATCAAGGCATCGAAGTGTCAGATGGGACAGACCTCTGTAGTCTACCTTAGGCATGAGGTGGGGAATGTAGGCATGAGGTGGGGAATGGGAGGATTCACATGTTGGATGTCAAAATTCAGTCTGTGATGAAGTAGGAGGTACCTACTACCCAAACAGAAGTGAGGGCCTTTTTAGAACTCTCTGGGTATTACAGAAAATGTGAGGCAAATGTTTGAAGTATAGTTGCCCCATTGACTGCTCTGACCTCTACAAAGCAGCCCAAGAAGGTAATCTGGACTGCAGAGTGTCAAAAGGCATTTAAGGAACTGAAGAAGGCCCTATGCACTGAACCGGTTCTGAAAGCGCCTGACTACAGTCAGCCTTTCATTGTACAGACGGATGCCTCTGACAAGGGAGTTAGGGTTGTATTAGCTGAACTGGGTGATAAGGGATAGCCGTTATTAGTAGGAGATTACTACCCAGAGAGCAGAACTAGGGCAATTGAAAAGGAGTGCTTTGCCATAGTGTGGGCCTCGTGTTAGTTCCAGCCTTATTTGTTTGGCACTAAGTTTGCGGTGCAGACAGATCATAAGCTGCCAAAATGGTTGATGGTTATGAAGGGACAGAATTCCAAATTGTTGGGATGGTCTATTTATTTGCAAGGGATAGACTTTATTGTGGAGCTCAGAGCTGGATCGAGCCATGGGACTGCTGACAGATTTTCTGACTGGTTTTACCGTTCTGACCACCCAACCTCTCCAGGTTAGGAGTTGGTTCGAGGTGTTCTGATCTGGGAAAGGTGTCTGTTGGGATGCAAAAGTCCTCTGCATGGTAAGAGACGTGTTCCCCTGCCCTGAGTGCCCAACTGTACTGTTTTCTGGATCCCTAATGCTGATTTTTTGCCATAGGCGAACATGGATCATGCTTGTGTGCCATGACATAGGCCTGTCTCACAAACCGCGGTCTTGGTGGACCTGGAGGGGCGCCCACAGTGCTGCTGTCATAGTGGTGGAAGGCTACTGCCTTACCCAGGAACCAGGAGTTAAGCAGCACAAGCGGGGTTTAGCAGCATACTGTGTAGTGATCAATAGTAGAGAACAGAACCTTTTTAGATCTCACCTAGGCAGCGCATGCACTGTCTCTTCGAGACATGCAGTATCTAGAATATGGGCTTTAAGCACCACCCCTTTTATTAATTGGCTCCATTTGCTGGACTTCCTAAATGCCTACTTTTCATTGGTTAATATGCTTAGTAGTCCCTCCTTCTCTACTTTTGTAACCTCCCATGTGGACTGCCCATGTTACATGTGCTCTTACTCTTCATGTTAATTTATGATACTTGGCAAGCACTCTTTTCTTTTTGTTGGCCTGCCTCTGCTTGTGCGTGTTATCTTTACTTCGGGCAGGCTGAAAGATCCCAGCTGAATAATTTCCCAGTGCTTCCGCTTCACGGGCGCCACACATTCTGCGCACACTTCACGTGATGTTATTTTTCTTTATTTAAACTTTTTGCAAGCTTCGAGCGCTGTTACTTGTATCTTTATAAACATTTTGGAGATGCTCAGCGCAGCTGCAAATTTATTCTGGGTTCCAGGGCTGGTGCTTTGAACGTGGCTCTAGCGAGCCGCTCGTGCAATTGAACAGTGTTTGGTGCATGAAACTGACTTTAGCCCCCCGGACTGTACTGTAGCTTTTAATACATCACGTTATTGGGGACACCGTGCAGTCCTTTGGTGAGGGACGCTGTGCAGTGCTTCAGTGAGGGACACTGTGCAGTGCTTTAGTGAGGGGGCACTGTGAAGTGCTTGTGCTTTAGTGAGAGCCGCTCCTTGCAGTGTTTTAATGAGGGACAGTGAGCAGAATTTAGTAAGGGACACTGTGTGGAGCTTTACTGAGGGACACCTTGTGACAGTGTGCAGTGCCCTACTGAGGGACACTGTGCAGTGCTTTAGTGAGACCCGCTCCCTGCAGTGCTTTAGTGAAGGTCACTGTGTAGTGCTTTACATTTTGGGGATGCTCAGCGGCCGCTATGCGTTCTGCACACGCTTTGCGCAATGTTATTTTTCTTTATTTAAACTTTTACACACTTCCTGCAATTAACTTTTTTTTTAAAAACATTTTGGAGATGCTCAGCGTGCGCCGAATTTATTCTAGGTTCCAGGGCGGGTGCTTTCAACGTGGCTTTAGCGAGCTGCCCGAGCAATTGAACAGTGTTTGGTGCATAAAACTGACTTCAGCCACCCATTCTGTACTCTAGCTTTGAATACATCACTGCTCCGATGCCATCAAGGAAGTGACGCCTCAACTTTAGAGAACTATCCTTTACCTTTCAACTAAGCTCCTGGTCTGAAGCCCCTACTATAAGGTCAGAGTTCAAACCTTTACTAAACTGGTCTATGGCTTTTCCTTTTAATTCTTAAGTCACAAAAGCCTAAACGTGCATTAAAGCCACAAACAAAATGTGAGGCTAATGCTTATAAATTACTTGGACTCTCGGTTTAAAGCAGTACAAAAAAAAAAATAATACTAAAAAACAATATCATTTACAACGCCAATGGCTCTAACTTTCACAAATGCGAGACCGATTGGATTGCAAATGCTTGTTACCCTGTGTCTCTGGAGTGAGGCCTGCAGGCTCACTCCCCTATTTAAAAGTTTTGCTGCTGTGTGCTTAACGCACCCCTGGTCTACATCAGGTAGATGTGTACGGGCGTGCATGATGAAAAGATGTACTGAGTGCATGTGTGCTTGTAAGAAGTACACTACATAAGGGGTGAAGTGTGGTACAGTGCACACATGGTAAATGTGTGTATGATGGCAGTTTGTGTTTTTAAAATAGCATACTGGTATAATACAGAAAGGCTGCAGTACTGAACAGTGTGCGTAGACTGAATGCATTAGCTGCATGTAGTTAACCTTGTGATGGCATAATACATGAGGATATCAATGCTGTGCAGTAAGTGTGCTGTGGATGTACACTGAGTGCAAGTGTACCTTCACTGGTACATTACATGTAGGACCATGGGTTCCATTTTGGGATGCCCAGGTCTGCCTGGTGGAAAACATGAGGACTAGAGGAATCCCCTCATTCAGATTTGTGTATTGCTGCATTCCTGTAAGCAGGGAGGGGCATGCACTGGAGGATGTGAGAGTACGCTCCCTCTGTGCATTTCAAATGGCTCTTTTATTCAATGATAGATCACATGGAAGGAGCCTGGGCACATCTCAGGAAGACGGAGATGGGGCTGATAAGGGAATCTTAAAGAGTAGGGCTGGAAACCCAGGATTAACCTTCTGATGCACATATCACTGTGGCTGACATCCAGGTGTGAACTCTGGTCACTCCCATGAATCTTTTTGTGGGTTAATAAGCTTTGGAGTCCTGCCTGCTGGGACAGACATCCTTCAGGAGGATGAAGAAAGGGGAAAGATGTCCATTCCAAAGAAGCAGACCCCAACATAACACTTCAAAGGCTCAGACACTAAGGGGGAGATTTACTAAGATTTTGTGCCGTGTTTGCGTCACAAAAGTGACGCAAAATGGCGCAAAATCTTTTTTTCCTAATTTACTTTCCAGCCCTAAACTTGTTTAGCGCTGGAAATAACGTAAAAGTAATGCGAAGCAACGCATAGCGCTGTTTCGCATTACTTTGCGCCATGGGGCCGTGCCAAGGGTGGTGCATGGGTGTTCCCATGCAACCACCCAAGGTTTTCACGCTAAACCCAATTTACCAAATACAGTAGATTGGGTTTAGCGTGAGAAAACTGCGCCCTTTTAAACTAGGCGCAAGGAAGGAGAAATGCTTTAATTTCTCCTTCCTTTTCCGACTTTGCATTCGTGCTGAACTGTGCAGCACGCATACAAAGTGGGAAAAGCTTTCCCTCGTATCTAGGCATAGTATTTTGTACAGGAAGGGTATCCTTCCTCTACAAAACCTATGCTGGACTCACACGCACACCCTAGCGCTATGGCGCTAAGGTATGTGGGTGGCGCACGGCAGCTGTAATCAGCGCCGGCGCAAGGAAAAGGAGAGGAGAGAGCCATATCTTTGAAAATAGGGTGCTCTCCTGCTCCCTCCCTGTCACGCAACGCAGCACAGCCTTGCGGGGGGCTGCGCTGCGTTGCGTGGAGATTTGGTAAATCTCCCCCTAAATTGCATTTTGGAAAAGGACTGTAAGTAGGGGAGTTGGAGAACCGGAACTTTGTCATCTGCCAGTCAGCCAGATGAGCTGTGTGAGGAGGGAAAGCTTTTGCAAGACTTCTGGCTGTGAGCAGGACTGGGGCCCAGGCCTGCTAGTGTTACTGCTGTGCAAGGGGACATCACCCAGGGAAACCAAGACCACCTACCTGGATCATGGTGTACTGGCACCTGCCTGCTCGCTAAGACCAGTGTGCCCTGTGAGGAAGAGGAAAGCGTTGGAAGGAGCAAGGTACAGGGGGGAGAAAAATCATGAGGACTCCCTGTGCAAAGTGTGAGGAATCTGCTCTTGCACCGATCGGGCCGTAGCCCATGTGCTGGTATGATTCGGGGACTCCTGTGTGCCCGGAGGGGCCGCCGGGGACAAAGCCGAGGAGCAAGAGTTGTGTGGAAGGCGCCAGGCCTGCACCACCTCGTGGTAGGTGCCCGAAAGGAGTCAGAGGGTACAAATCTTGAGTACACCCTAATAGTTTACATTCCCTGGATGTGGCCATCAGTGAATGGGGAACAACATCAAGCCTGTTGCACTAACGTTAGTAGGAGAGGTAGTGGCCTGACCACTAGTAGCCATAGAGGGGGCCACCGAGAACGTGAACGCCAGGTTAGCATGGCCAGACTTGTGAGTGCTGTGGTAGCGAACCCGTATGCCAGGAGAGGCTGGCGGAGATGCTGAGGCCAAGGGTTCGGACCGTCACCGAGAAAGTGCTCCTGTAACCAAGGCGGGTCCAGTCTGCATTCTGCGAACTGCACCGAAGGAGGCCCTAGGTTCAAAGGATATCGCCGGAGGCCCTTTGGAGCAAGGAGATCAACCCCGCGACGGGAAGTATGACTCACCATGCGATCACCAGATTGGGAACAACCCCAATCATTAGAACCAGCCAGTAGCGTAGCTCAGAGGAGAGAGTCTGCGCTTGCTGGGGACTGACACTTTTGACCATGCGCAGCCCAACTTTGTTGATCTGGGGCAGAACTTTGCTGCACCGCTGAGGGGTTTCATACCACCGGAGTGGGTAAGCCATGAACTGGCCCATTTGCGACCCCGGGGGACATACTGTGGCCGGTACTGCGACCCCGTAGACTCTTGTGACTGAACTTCCAAAAGGAGTCAGAGGGGAGAACTCTTGAGTACAGCCTAATAGTTTACATTCCCTGGATGTGGCTATCAGTGAATAGGGAATAACATCAAACTTGTTGCACTAAAGCTAGTGGGACAGGGAGTAGCCTGACAACTACTAGAGGCCCAACCTCAAGGGGGATTGTGTTATTGCTTTTGAATGCTGTTTACCTTTGCATGTGTAGAATTAGAATTAAAATACTTATTTTAATATAAAAACAAGTGTTTGACTGGACATTGATTTATTGTTCGCACAGCTTGCATTATGAGTCGTGTTCATTGATCTGTATCTGCGCTTCCCCCCGAAGGAGCCTTTTCTGCTTGTACGGCGCTACCTAACTGAGAGTCAGATGCCGAAGGGGTGCTTGGCTCAGTTGAGCATGATCCATAGTAGGGCGGGCCCTGGGACATCAGGAGTAAAATGCCTCAGCCACCACGGTTGGGCACAGTAACTGATCCTTGTCCCGTGGCCCTCTGAAAGGGGTTCTGATAGTCAGGTAGCCCTGCCACAGTGAAAATAGGTTTTTAGGACCTGTCACTGTAGGAACATGGTAATGTTAATTTTCTACAAGTCCAAGTTTTAAAAAACATGTTTCCTACCTTATGGGCTACAGGGATGTTTTTACCTGTCAAAAGCGTTTATTTTGATAGGTCGTACTACATTTTCTGCACTGTAACAGTCAGGGTGAAATGGTAGGCATGAAGCCATGCTTATACCACCACTATAGTGGAAGGCATATTAGATGCTGCAGTTCACTAATGCCATTTCATTTCCAGGCTCTTGGGTATATTTTGTAGCATATACTAGGGGCTTAGAGGCAAGTAAAATATACAATTAGGAAAATACCAATTAGACCATGTTTAAATGGGGATCACAGGCCCTTTACTACTTGTTAGCGGGGTAAAATGCACAGAGTTCTAAAGTCGGCAACAATGTAGGATCCAGCAAAAGGTGAAAAATCTGGGGTAACCACGCAGAAAAGGCATATTTTCTATATATATCGTTTTATTAGGAAAAGTGTCTAGTACTATCACACTTACGAGTGCGAAAAGAAAATTAAATTTAGGTTTTTCTATACAGATTGCAGACTTCGATGTAGTATAGTAAGATCATTTTATCAAGTGTAGTTTTTGCTGCATTGTGGGAAGCTGAATTCATTTTTCTTTGGACAAGCTGAAGAAGAAGGGGATGAACAAACACAGGAAAATTCAAATATTATGATGATTTTTATGAGGATGCTGAAATGTATGCATAAACAAGCAAACAAGAAAGGAGTGTGCTTACCATGCTGAGCTACCACTCAGCTCACCTGCTCTTGAAGGTTGAGCATGGACAGCCCTTTTCCGGTCTCTGCTATGGGGGATACCAAGGGCTTCCTGGAGCTCTGGGTTGGCTGTCACTCTCCTTCCTGGCTAGGAGCTTCCACACAGGCAAGGTCAGCAGAAAGACAGGATTAGTCTACCTTGCTCAGACTTTACCTTGTCCTAACTTTCAGAAATGGGCAGCATACAGCTCCAAATTAATGACACCCTGCAACAAGGAACATGTACACCTGTGTCAATTGAGCTCTTCCATTTGCTGTAATGGGGTTGCAACTTAAAGGTTTAGTCCTTGGAGGCTGGCCAGAAGTCCTCTGTCTATTAGTTGAATGCATGCTAGATGTTTAGAAATCCATTTAGACAGGATGGGACAGATTTCCCTTCTTCACACATGATGCTCTGTAGAACAAGCCATGCCCTGCTCCCAAAATACATTATGTAGTTTGGTTCGTATAGACACCAGACAAGCACATTCTCCAAGTATCAGTTCTGCTGGGAAGTTTTGCAGATGCTGTGGACAATGGAGCAAGAGGAAATCACTGGTACAGCACTCTGCTACCTTTGAATAGATTCACACTATACAAACATCACAATGGTACTTATATACTTATCTGTGCATTACCATGCAACCAGTGTTTGTCTAGCATACAAAATATTGTATTTGCATCTGAGTGTCATCAACTAATTTGTCCCTTCCAGTAAGCAGGCTACGTTCAAGCCATAACTATAAGCTTACCTGCACTACATTGTAACACCCACCATCTTGCTACTGCCAACATTTCTATCCATCTTTCATCTCTTCCTCACCCCACACCACTGGCACCTACACACCCTTTATTTACATACTTGACAAAACCTCCTCACATCAAACATGTGACCTCACGTCATCTACCACGTGACTGAATTCTCTACAGACCTCTGAGTTGTTACATCTTACCTCGAACAATCTATCTCATTCTGCCTACAGAATGCCTACTCAGTTTGCAACAAAATCTCTCCTAAATGGCCACTTTCACTTTCAGAGTCCCTCATTAAACTTTACTGTCAATACAAAGGCCTGGATTGATCCCAAAAACGAAGGCACCCCACACTGACCGTGATGTCTTCTTTCACTCATCCTATAAGAACTGCAAAGGAGAGAATGTAGGAATCTTCCTACAGAAATCAATCACACCCATCCCTACTCCAACACCATCTAACCTCTCACCCTGTTCCAAATATCACTGCACACCAGTTATTGCACCACTAAAAGCAAACATACTAACCATCAACGGATCACAGGTACAATTATCCATTTCTCCAATTAACTTCACTCTGTCCTTGTCACTCTTGCACTCACCACTCCATTCATCTTTTTGGAAGGTTTCAAATTAGCACTCAATAATCCACTGCAACAGACCCCCTTTTCACAACTTCTTTCTGATCATTAATATATGCGCTCCTCAAATCGGCTAAGGAAACCATTAGACCTTATACTTGTAACCAACACACTTAATCCAATCTTAATCCACTATCAACTACTCCTTATCTGATGATGACATAATTCACATGGTAGTTAACATGTCCTAAGTGTTTCTGCCTCTAATTACCACCCACATCTATAAGAGAAAGCACTCCCCGAACTCACTTCCAGCATTCCTAACCAAAATACATAATGACCTCACTCTCCTAAAAGCAACAATTCTCTGTAACAAGCCTTTAACTCACACTATGCATCTATTCTCCCACTGCTTTGTGACCACAACCCTGAATTCCCCCAAACATTTTGAAAACAAGTGGTGCAAGAACAAGACCACCACAGATTTGGTGCTTTACTAACACACTCTACACACACTAGCCGAGAAATTGTCAAATTCTCCTATTTTTAAAATCTTATCTCCTCACTTCAGCCTCACACAGAATTTGCATGCACCATCTGCAACCTTATCCGTCACCATGCCCATATATGCAGACTCTTCCTTATCAGTCGATGGCTTTGCCACATTCTTTTCTCCGAAAATCATTATAGGATACACACCGACTACATTGCTCTGAGTTCCACCTCCACCCAATTCACCACTCTCAACTTCACATTAACACTACTCAACAATACACTCTTACTTTGTCACATCTGCTAATGAACTCATCCCAATCATGAAGGCCACCAATCCCTTTTGTTCTCCCTCAGATTTGCCCCTCAGATCATTAAACATTTTGCCTTTACATGCAAGGATCTTCTTTGTCTGGCCTCCCTATTCAACTATTCCATCATATAGGGTACCTCCCTATATCTTTAAAATCTGCAGTGGTTATTATTATTGTTTTCAAACATCCAAAGTGCAACTGATACCTAAAAGGCATCCTGGTGCTGGTAACGACACGTAGAGGATGCTGAACACATACAAGCCAATTTAACATGTGTATACCCAGGCTTTAATGACTTCCCTAAACAGAGAACTTCATGGATAGATCAAAGAGGCTGAGGAAGACTGTTCCAGAGGCAAGCTGCTTGGACTGCGAAAGCTCTTCCTCCTGAGAGTGATCTCCTCAACTTGGGTTGAAAAAGAAGATTGGTGCCCGCCAAATGCAAAAGTTGTCTAGGAAGATACCTCTGAAATTTCTGCTGCAGGTACAAAGGTCTAATACCTCTTCTAAATAAAAGAAAGCACAGCTGACCTCTCTGCTTTCTCCTACTATCATCAAGTGTCTCCACTTCCCAAGGTACTAGAATGCTTGGTCTTCAATTGCCTCAAACTATATCCTCTAATAAGATACTTAATCCAATCAGGTTTCCTTGTCCTCCACCTAACTTTAAACTGCACTTTCACATGTATCCAGCATCATCACCTCTGCCTATCACAATCATCTCGCTGTCATGCTCATGCTACTAGATTTTTGTGCTGCATTTGGCACTGTTGATCATCCTACACTACTATCCTCTCTTAACTCAACAGCCATTGAAGGCCTGGATCTAAGTGGCTAAGCTCATATCTTTCGGGACGCTCTTTCTCTTGCACTTGTGACTCCAGGACATCAAAACCCACCCCTCTTGCAGTGGATGCACAATGCTTTGTACTAGGCGCTCTCCTTTTCACCACCTATACACCACCTCTCTTAGGCATATTATCTCATCATTTGAGTTCTCATATCACTTTTAAGCCAAACACACACACACATCTTTTTCTCTTTTCCTATGATTCCATCAAACTTTTAGGCATGCTTCTTCGACTGGTCTGCTTTCCTCTTGACCCTCTGAAATGTGCCCCTTCAGCAAGGGACCTCAGGTTGTTTTTAACCCATCAATGAAAATTAAATCATACATAACCAAAATAGCATCTCCAGTCCAATACCAGTTGTTAAACATATGCAAGATCTGCTCTCTCATCCCGTTGCAACACATTTGAATTGAATGCGCATGTATGTTGTCGATTATTTGGGGAAGTGAAGTTATGACTCAACTCGCTTAAACATGGACATATGGTTCGGAGCTGCTTTGACATGCAGGCGCTGGGTCCGTTGCATTACATTCTCACATGACTGCGGTTTGATTTCATTCATGTACATAAAAGGGAGAATTGAGTACATAGGATCACTCTAACATAATATGGTGACTGTATTTAAATGTGCCATACATATATGGTGTTAAATATCTTGTTGGTCTTTCATGTCAAGCATCGGATTTTTACTCCTGAGAACTTTGGCCTGTGTAGGACGGCAGGTGCCCTCCTTCGAATGGTTTGAACAACTGGCTTACTGCTTCCAGAATAAGCTTGCAAATATTCAAGCTAGTCTCCCCTCTTCTATGCAGGTGGAGGCGATGATGGGGGAGAATCAGCAGCCTATCCAAATATTTGAGCCGCCCCTCTCATTGGATAGGTTCAATCTGATCTCCTTGGAAGGATCGCTATTGGCAATCCGTTGTCTTAAGTCGGGCTCTCCCTCGGATCCATGCCCCATGAGTCTTCCGGCTTTTGGAGCAGCTGTCATTAACCCATCGACTAACAATCTCCTAAATGCCTAACTCTCTTCAGCCACAGTACCCAGTGCCTGGAAGCAGGCTAAAATTGTGCTTCTGCTGAAGAAACCCCAGGCGGATGCTATAGATCCATCTAACTACAGGCCTATTTCTTAGCTTCCAGCCCTCTCGAAGGTTCTGGAAAAGTATGTCAACCAGCAGCTGTCCCATTTCTTGGAAAGTAATCATTTATTGCATCCAAGTCAGTCTTGCTTCCGTCCCAGTTGTGGTACGGAGACGTTGCTAGTGGAGGTAGTCGAACATCAGGGGTACCTTAGATGTCAAGGGAAGGGTGGGGCTGATTATGCTAGATCTGCCAGCAGCCTTCAACACAATACCCCACTCCACACTACTGTAATGGCTGGCTTTTTTCCTGGAAGGAAGAGGTCAATAGGTCTGATGTTCACCTTTTGCGTCTGGGTCTTGTGGTATGCAGGTGGGAGTGCCACAGGGTTTAGCTTTGAGTCCTACATTATTCAATATATATCTCACTCCTCTTGCGTTTTTGGCAGACACTCTGGGAGCAAAAATAATTTAATTTGCGGATGACACCCAGTTAATTTTTTCCTGGGGAGTGGGGATGAAGTGTTTCCAGGTGAAAAAATCAGAGCCTGTTTGATGGAAGTCGTTCAATGGCTATCTCACCACCAGCTTAAGTGTAATGCGGGCAAAACAGAGCTACTTTTTTTTGGTATAAGATCAAACGAGTCATGGCAGTCCTTTTGGCCGTAGGGTGTTCCCCTCCATTAAGCCACACTAGCTCTGCCTGTCAAAAATCTGGGCATTACATTTGATGGTGAGCTTTTATTTCTGTTGCAGGTTAATGCAGTAGTAGGGACCTGTCTTGTTCTGTTGCGGGTGCTCAGGAAGTTCCTTCATTTTCTGTTTCTTTCTGTTAGGAAGCTGGTGGTACAGGTTTTGATGACATCTAGGCTTGATTACGGCAATGCACTGTATTTGGGCCTGCCTGATTACGTGATTAAGTGACCCAAAATACAGCAGCTCGCACTCTTCTCGGCTTGCCACTGAGAACTCATGTATCCCCCTATCTTAGAGAGCTGCATTGGCTTCCTATTAGGAAGAGGATCCTTTTCAAGACCTTGCTACTGGTTCACAGGGCTCTTCATCAGACCGGCGCAGAGTACCTCAGAGCAAGAATTTGCTTTTATGCTCCTTTCAGGCATTTTCGCTCAGCCAACCTCTTTCTGGCCCAAATCCCCAGGGTTCAACGGCCCAGAATGAAGGGCAGGCCCTTTTCATTTTGGGACATTCACTCTGGAACAAACTCCCTTTGGAATTAAGGTGCATTTCATCTCCCCCCAGTTTCGGAGTAAACTGGAAACATGGCTTTTTAAGCAAGATTAATGTTACTTCTCTGAGCTACATCCCACTGGAGGTGCAGAGCACCAGGACACTCCTTGGAGTAACAGCGCTTTAGAAATGCCTTTTACATTACATTACATCATTGGTGGTGGATTGTCCTCTAAAAGACTATATTTATTGAATGGTGAGTTGGGTCAAATAGAGACTATATACTTACAAATCTGAATAGTGATTAGGTGTCCTCCTTTCTCTCCCTTTTTGACTCTCTCTTTGTTTTTATGACTTTTCAAGTAGTCCTTTGGTCCATCTTCGATTAATATAAAGTCATTGTTCAGGCTATACACTCCACTCAATAATGTTTGTATTTCCTTTTTGATCTTTACATTTGCCTAATTATGAAGAAATAAATCTGAGCTTTTGGATCAGGTACACTACATCTGGGTCGATAATGATAGACGTCATTCACTTAAAAGGGCGTGAAAACAAATGGTGCTTACATTTTTCCAACACCTTTTGACAGATTGGCAAATTGAGGGTATGAACCCTGTTGTTTAATATTGATTATTCCTCTAATATGTTGTTTTAATTAGACTGTTGTTGTACTATCTGATGATGTAATGAGTGTATGTTCTTCTGATCTTTAAGTATGTAAAAACTCTACATTGTTTTGGCCCTGTAGATTTACTCTTTAAGTTCTTTCTTCTTTTGCCAACTTTTTCATTTTTTGAGAGCAATTTTTGATGTACTTGTTGATACAATGATGTTTTGGTGTCTGCCAGATTAATGTTGTTGGATGTTGTTGTATCTTGACTCCAATGTTATTCTTGCTCTCTCTGTGGAACCTTGCTGTGATGTCATTCTACAGAATGTTAGGAGTCAAATCTTCACAGTTGGCTGGGCTGAGCAGCATGCTGGCTGCTCCTGGTGGGGTCTTGATATGGACTAGATTTGGTCTATTGTACCATCTTGAATAAAACTACCTGAAACCCATCTTGCGTACCTGACTCAATCACTACAAGTTTTTGGCGACGAGGATGGGATGCGAACCCACGCGTGCAAAGCACAATGGATTAGATGCATGGTTTGTCCAGAGTTTAGTTGGACTATTGTTAAAATTACACCACTTTATGTTTTATTTGCTGCATTCTTGTTCTATACCTTAAGGAACCTTGTTGCACAGTGCATTATTTTACCCTTGGGTTACAGTGCACAATATTTATCGTTCCTATTGCTACAGTGCACAACGACAGATCTGCACTCAAGGTCGTCGTTTCTAGTTCTGTTACCCTACACAGGGGGTGCCTTACGGGCTCTACGCCCATCCTTACAGTGCACAATGTTCTACCTCAAAGTACACGAGGTGTGTTGCGTGGATTGTTGTCCCGCTCCTTCAATGCACAACTCTTGACCTCTCCGTGAGGTGTGTCTGTTGGGCCTTCTCCCATTCTTTATGTGCATTACACATGACCTCCATTCGAGGTGTCTTGCATGGGTCCTATTCCCCTTGCTCAGTGCACATTGTTTTTACCTCTCCACGAGGTGCGTCCTTACACATGGTGCACGTCTCACATGTGCACAACTTTACTTTGTCTTCCTCCTGGGAGCTATGCAAGGGTTTTAGTCCTTTTCGAATTATTATATGGGTCCCTATCCATATCTGTTTGTTGACATCGTTCAATCTCTCTTTGTTTTCACTTTGTCAATATTACAAGGACTATTGTTTCTATGGGTCTTAGTCCCATCTGTTACTGCTCTTATCCCTTGTCTGTTTAAGGGTTGCATTTGGGTTATAGTCCTCCCAACCTTCTCACATGGTTTGTTATTATATTATTGAACTCTCTACATTGTTGTCTTTACATTATATTTTTCATTTTGTATTGATGATGGTGTTTCTCTTGGGTGAGGATTATCCTTATACTTTTCCTCATCTTCCTTGTTTTCTTTCCTTATTTCTGTTCTCTTGGTGATGTCTTCTTCTGGTGTCTCGTGTGGATTCTTAGCTTTCCTCGGGTTTTCTCCCGTGTTTCTTTTCTCTGTGTTTTTCACATTCTGTAATCCTGAGTTTTGTTGTTTCATTCCTCTTCTGCCTTCTTACATTCCTGGTCTGGCCAGTGGGTATGTTTTGGGGCAGTTATTCGTGGTTCTTTTTCTTCTTTTCTCTGATGATGTTATTTTGTTCTTTTTCTTTTGTGTACAGAAGGGAGGATGGTTCTTATATCTTTGTTTGCCTCTCTGGTTCTTATATCTTGGTTTGCCTCTCTTTGCTTCGCTTTTCCTTTTCTGATGCTCTCTTCTTTCTATGGTTACTTGTTTCTAATTTCCTCCGTTTCTCCTCATCTTTGGTTCTTCTTTCTTGTTGTTTCATTTATATATAGAAGAAAGGGGGATATGTTGTATCTTGACTCCAATGTTATTCTTGCTCTCTCTGTGGAACCTTGCTGTGATGTCATTCTACAGAATGTTAGGAGTCAAATCTTCACAGTGGGCTGGGCTGAGCAGCATGCTGGATGCTCCTGGTGGGGTCTTGATATGGACTAGATTTGGTCTATTGAACCATCTTGAATAAAACTACCTGAAACCCATCTTGCGTACCTGACTCAATCACTACAGATGTTTCTATATTTATGTTTGTTATCTTGTCATGTATAGCTTTGTTGTGTACTGTGCCTTGCATATTATTTTAACTTGTTTGTATGTAACTGCTTTCTTCTGTTTTTTAACAAATTATTTTTTAAAGAATACTTCTGTAATTTTGTATGTTGCAGCCCTGATGAAGCTCGATTGTGAGAGAAACGCATTGGCTGCTCTTTTGGCGGTTCATGTATGAAGAAATGATGAATAAATAACTTGTCTAAGAACCTAACCAAAGGGAAGGACTTCCGCTAAATGTGCGAAACAACGCCCCAAATCTAAGAAGAGAAAATTCTCTTCTTGAGTCCCCTCACTCACCAAGGGTTGCCCCTAGGTGACATGCTTCATCATTGGGGCCATCACAGACATCTACTGTCTGGGGCGTGCTGCAACTTTCGGAACTACGTAGGAGCACTTTTTGTGAAAAAATGTGTCGTGCAGTGTTGGGGGGAGTGGTGATGGTGATGCTAAAAATACCTAGCTAGTGAGCGATTAGTTTATTCCTGCTCCTAGTTGGTATGGATAAAAAGGAGTTAATAATAGGGAGGAAGTGTAACTGTTATGTGTATACTATCCCTAGTATTTGGTCGACATGTTTCGAGGTGTCCCCTAAACCTCTTCTTCAGGACCACATGGGGACCAGCCCCATGCGTACCACTCCGTGACAAAAACAATCATATACTAAAGAAATAATATAATAAAGAACAGGTGCACACCTAATGTGTGAGCACCAAAATTAAATACATACGGTTGAAATCAGACTCGTAGTATCTGTTCAAGGAGATAAAGTGACAAAGAGATTAGTACATATTGCCTGCCCACCTCTCACATGGGCAGGTCCAAACCATATGCAGTGCTTAAATCAATGCGTTCGTCTATAGTTTGTGTCGGTGCCCTTAGTAGTGAAAATTATTGAATTTGTGCTTGTATCCAATGTGACACCTTGGAACACATCGGACTACTCTATTGTGAGAAAGCATGGTTATTCGTTAAAAACATTGGTAAAAAGGGAAAGAAACACTCGTGAGCAAACATTATAAGACAAAACAAACATATAAACATACTGTTCACAATTTGTATGAACATACTTCTGTTTTGGCAACGCTGTGCCTCATGGACTGCCAGGGTGGAGGGGCTTGTAGTAACCCTAGAAGAATGTATATAAAGTATTTGAGTCAAGGGAAGGGCCATGGGTAAAAGCGAAATACTAGTTAGTTATTCCCCATAGCGTGGCCTGGAGGAAAAACAAGCGTTTTTCAGGGATCCTGGGTTCCTGTTAGGGAAGAAAAGATCTTACTTGGCTCAGCACTCCTCCGTCAATGACACCTACTCGTACCCGGGCGGACCGCATATTAGCGTGTCTTCAGCTCGATGTTGTTTAAATACTGGCAGGAAAAGCCCAGTCATGCTCATATGCGAGTAAAGACTAGACCGCGGTTGTAAGAAAATGGCCGCCTAGTTTCGGAACTTTGTCCGCGCCATTTTGGGAGGATCATTTTCAGAGTTGGAATTTTTTTTAAATTAAATTAGTGGCATTGTAAAACTGGGGGATGAGTAAATAATAATTTATCAGTATTTTTTGAGGTTATTACCGCAACTGAAAAAAGACTACGACAAAAAGAGAAAATGAAAAAAGACTATGAACCAAGGTTAATGGCCATTTCATTATTGGCAAAGTTCGAGCGCCATATTGGAAGTAGAGACCTAAGTTGGTCCACCTCCAATATTTAGTTGAAAGATTATCAATTGAGGTGTAGTTAGTATGGTGTCAACCTGAGAGGAGAAACTACTCTAAAGCCTATGTTTGATAGCGAGGCAGTAGGTTTTTGACTGTTGCTTTTGTGTGGATGTGGATGCGGTCGTTCAGTAATTACAAGTTCCTTGCATCATGCCAGTGGAGTTACAAAGGCAATGTGAGGTCTCACATGGGAGTCTGTTCATGGGACCTTTTCTTGGAGGTGATTTGAGTACCGTCCGGTCCTCTCATCTGTGATGTAAACAAAACAGTCCCGGAGTGGTATTGGGATTATTATATCTGTATCTCCAATGTACCCAAGGTGTAGTTCATCTTGTGAACTGTCCCCATGGGATATTATCATTCAGACCTGTTGTATCTGTGTGCAATTTGAACACCCATCTTTGTTCTTTTTCCAGCAGCTTCTGTTCTAAATTGTCACAGTGTGTCATGTGTGCTAACACTACCCATCGCATGTCATTTGGGGTGTGTTTCTTTTCATTAAAGTGCGCCGTCATCTTCGTGCTCGCCCTGTGGCACCTGATGTTGCTACGGTACTCACATATTCTCGTGCTGACCTTTCTAGTAGTCATGCCTACATAGTGTAGGTTACAGCTACATGTGATCATGTATATCACCCCATGAGCTGTTGCATGTGGTGAACTTTCTTAATTCCCAAGTTGTTCCTGTGTTGAAAGTCACCTTCTTCGTGGTAGCAGTTAGGTGGCATACACTGCAGTTGCCATATGGGTGATGGCCTGTGGGTAACGTACTGATTACCTGTTGGTTGTTCTTGAGTTGGGATTTTGGGCGAGTGTGTACTAGGATGTCCCTGAGGTTCTTGCCTCTTCTATGTGAGAGCATGGGTAGTGGGATATTTAGTTTCCCACTGTTGAGGATGCTCCAGTGCTTTCTTACTATCTTAGAGACTTTGTCCGATGCTTTGTTAAATGTTGTTATACAGATGGGTCTTTTGTCTTTTTCTCTGTCCTCTTTTTCATATGTTTCCAGAAGAGCGTCCCTGTGATTATTGGCTGCTCTTTTCTTTGCTTTATTGATGGTCTTAGCAGGGGATTTTCTCTTCCGGAGTTTTTCGTATAGGTCTTTTGCCTGTATTTCATAATCCCTTATTTCTGAGCAATTCCTCCTGAGCCGGAGAAATTGGCCAAAAGGGAGGTTTTCTTTCAGGTGGCGAGGGTGAAAACTGTCATAAAGTAGTAGGCAGTTCTTTAAAGTGAGTGGTAGTCTTAAGAGTCCCTTCTGCCACATAGATGTTGAGATCTAGAAACACCAATTCTGATCTGCTCATGGTGTGTGTGAATTTTAGGAATGGGTCCTGTAGATTGAGCCATTGGAGGAACTCGTTTGCTTCAGATTCATCGCCTTTCCATACCATAAGGACATCGTCAATGTACCTCTTCCATTCCAGTATTTTTTCTCGGTGTGGGTTGTTGTCTGACAAAATCTTATGTTCTTCTAAGTGGTAAACATACAATCTCGCCACACTTGGAGCAAAGGTGCTCCCCATGCTGGTCCCATGTCGTTGTCGGAACAGGATGTCCTCAAAGCGGAAAAAATTCTCAGTCAAAGCCCATTTACAGCAATCAAGGACTATATGTTGTGGTGTGTGGTAGGGCCATTCTGCTCCATATAGGGTTTCCTCTAGGATATCTAGGGTTTCTTTGTGTGGTAAGCTCGTGTATAGGCTCTCTACATCTAAGCCAACGAGGACGTTGTGTGCAGGGTCAAAGTTGAGATCCTTGAGTAGGCAAAGTACTGCTTTCGTATCCTTTAAATATGTATTGGTTTTTTGTATCACTGGGCGTAGAAAGCCATCTGCAAATTTTGAAAGTGGTTCTAGGATGGATCCGATACCAGAGACAATGGGACGTCCTGGAGGGTTTTCCAGTGACTTATGAATTTTTGGGATAGTGTAGAAATAGGGCACGACTGGGTGGGTATTGGTCATGAATTCTCCTTCTTTCTTAGTAACCCAATCATGTGTTAATGCTTCTTCAATCATGCTGGTAATCCCAATTCGTAATCGTTCTGAGGGGTCTTTTTTGATGCGTTCATAATTTCTTTCGGCTGACAGGAGCCTCAGGCATTCACTTCGGTATGCCTGTGTGCTTTGTAGGACGATGCCACCACCTTTATCAGCAGGTTTTATTGTGATGTCCCTGTTGTTGGCCAATTCCTTGATGGCTTCTTGTTCCTTCTTGGTGGTATTATGAAATGTTTTTATAGTTCTTGGATCCATCTCTCCTACTTCTTTTAGAACCGCCTTTTCAAAGGCTAATAGTTCTACCGGTAGTGTGACTGATGGCGGTGTAAATGTAGATTTTGGATATAAGCCAGTGTCACCTCTTTGAATTTCCATAGTTGGTTTGTTTTAAAAAAACACCTGTAGCTTAATTTTCCTTATGAATTCATTCAGCTCACTGCTGAGCAAGAATTTATCTAAAGTTGATGTAGGTACAAAACCGAGTCCTTTTTCTAGGACCATCAGTTGTGTTGTTGACAGGGTAGTTCCCGATAGATTTACTACTAGACTGGGTTGTTGCTGGTTGTTGGATAGTTCGGTGGGCCCATACTCCTCGTGTTCATCCTCATTTGTTCCAGGGATTGTGCCCATTGCACCTGTTGTCCTCTCTTGGTTTTTCCTCTTTGTATGCCTTTGCCTCTTCCTAAAAAAGGAACCGATGATCCCGCGTGATCTTGCTGTGGGCCTGTTTCCCAAGAAGGGTATGGTTGTGGTTGATATTGTGGGGGGCCATAGTAGAATGGTGGTGGTTGGTAAGGTGGCCATCCAAAACCTTGACCTCCTCTATTCCTCATTCTTCCACTGTGATTACGGCAGCCTCGTGTGTTATTCCTGCGGCCAAAGCTATTGTCTGAACTGTCGGAACCTGTGTCAGATCCATCGGTATCTGTGTTGTACCCTGGGTTTTTGCCGGTCAGGTGATAGTCCTCCCTGATATAAGAGTATACCTTGTCGTGGCTAAAATTCTTAGCATGACTACTAGAAAGGTCAGCACGAGAATATGTGAGCACCGTAGCAACATCAGGTGCCACTGGGCGAGCACGAGGATGACAGCGCACTTTAATGAAAAGAAACACACCCCAAATGACATGCGATGGGTAGTGTTAGAACACATGACACACAGTGACAATTTAGAACAGAAGCTGCTGGAAAAAGAACAAAGATGGGTGTTCAAATTGCACACAGATACGACAGGTCTGAATGATAATATCCCATGAGGACAGTTCACAAGATGAACTACACCTTGGGTACATTGGAGATACAGATATAATAATCCCAATACCACTCTGGGACTGTTTTGTTTACATCACAGACGAGAGGACCGGACGGTACTCAAATCACCTCCAAGAAAAGGTCCCAACAACAGACTCCCATGTGAGACCTCACATTGCCTTTTGTAACTCCACTGGCATGATGCAAGGAACTTGTAATTACTGAACGACCGCATCCACATCCACACAAAAGCAACAGTCAAAATCCTACTGCCTCGCTATCAAACATAGGCTTTAGAGTAGTTTCTCCTCTCAGGTTGACACCATACTAACTACACCTCAATTGATAATCTTTCAACTAAATATTGGAGGTGGACCAACTTAGGTCTCTACTTCCAATATGGCGCTCGAACTTTGCCAATAATGAAATGGCCATTAACCTTGGTTCATAGTCTTTTTTCATTTTCTCTTTTTGTCGTAGTCTTTTTTCAGTTGCGGTAATAACCTCAAAAAATACTGATAAATTATTATTTACTCATCCCCCAGCTTTACAATGCCACTAATTTAATTTAAAAAAATGTCCAACTCTGAAAATGATCCTCCCAAAATGGCGCGAACAAAGTTCCGAAACTAGGCGGCCATTTTCTTACAACCGCGGTCTAGTCTTTACTTGCATATGAGCATGACTGGGCTTTTCCTGCCAGTATTTAAACAACACCGAGCTGAAGACACGCTAATATGCGGTCTGCCCGGGTACGAGTAGGTGTCATTGACGGAGGAGTGCTGAGCCAAGTAAGATCTTTTCTTCCCTAACAGGAACCGAGGATCCCTGAAAAATGCTCATTTTTCCATCCAGGCCACGCTATGGGGAATAACTAACCGGTATTTTGCTTTTACCCATGGCCCTTCCCTTGACTCAAATACTTTATATACATTCTTCTAGGGTTACTACAAGCCCCTCCACCCAGGCAGTCCATGAGGCACAGCGTTGCCAAAACAGAAGTATGTTCTTACAAATTGTGAACAGTATGTTTATATGTTTGTTTTGTCTTGTAATGTTTGCTCACGAGTGTTTCTTTCCCTTTTTACCAATGTTTTTAATGAATAACCATGCTTTCTCACAATAGAGTAGTCCGATGTGTTCCAAGGTGTCACATTGGATACAAGCACTAATTCAATAATTTTTACTACTAAGGGCACCGCCACAAACTATAGAGGAACGTATTGATTTAAGCACTGCATATGGTTTGGACCTCCCCACGTGAGAGGTGGTCAGGCAATATGTACTAATCTCTTTGTCACTTTATTTCCTTGAACAGATACTACGAGTCTGATTTCAACCGTATGTATTTAATGTTGGTGCTCACACATTAGGTGTGAACCTGTTCTTTATTATATTATTTCTTTAGTATAGGATTGTTTTTCTCACGGAGTGGTACGCATGGGGCTGGTCCCCATGTGGTCCTGAAGAAGAGGTTTAGGGGACACCTCGAAACATGTCGACCAAATACTAGGGATAGTATACACATAACAGTTACACTTCCTCCCTATTATTAACTCCTTTCTATCCATACCAACTACGAGCAGGAATAAACTAATCACTCACTAGCTAGGTATTTTTAGCATCACCATCACCACTACCCCCAACACTGCACTACACATTTTTTCACAAAAAGTGCTCCTACGTAGTTCCGCAAGTTGCAGAACGCCCCAGACAGTAGATGTCTGGGATGGCCCCAATGATGAAGCATGTCACCTAGGGGCAACCCTTGGTGAGTGAGGGGACTCAAGAAGAGAATTTTCTCTTCTTAGATTCGGGGCGTTGTTTCGCACATTTAGCGGAAGCCCTTCCCTTTGGTTAGGTTCTTAGATCTGTCATACTACAGATTCGTTAATAACTATACACAGTCTGGAGGATGAACCTAACGTCTACCTCCATCTCCCCCCATTTTTGTTTATAATATTTACAGCACGTAGCTGTGGGAGACCCCCGTTTTTTTCCTTGTTTCACACTTGTGTTACCAAACATCACACAACATTCCATTACCAAAATTGCAGAAATAACTGGCCTTACGTTCCCTGAGGAAGAAGTGGAGAGAATCCTTTCCTCCATGATCCCTCTAGGAGAAACACCCAATAGGGACAGTAATGAGGCAGCTCAATGCTGGGACGAACTAAGTGAGTTGAAAAGAAATCAGATAAAAACAATGATCCATGGAGTCATGATGACTGAATAATTAAGGGTCAATGCAGCGCCAAGAGGACTAATAGTGCGCAACGAACCTTTTATCTTCCAACAAGATAAGGCCTTCAAAAAGATTGGTCGCTAATCTCTTGGCATTGTACAAGAGATTGATTAGTGCTCATAATAAAAACAGCAGTACGCCTGTCACAAGAGATGAAAGAGGAAATACACACTTTGGAGGTCAAACTCAAAACTTTCCAAACAACAACAGAGCTGAAAAAAAGATTGGAGGAACTGAACAAAACAATGACAGATTTCGAAATAACACTAAAAGACACTAAATATCAGAAATTTTAAAAAGATGCTAAGAATTTTAGCCACGACAAGGTATACCCTTATATCAGGGAGGACTATTACCTGACCGGCAAAAACCCAGGGTACAACACAGATACCGATGGATCTGACACAGGTTCTGACAGTTCAGACCAATGTTCCCTCTAATTTTTTTCCTCTATGTGCGGCAGTGTAAGGTCTCTGTGCGCTGCAACCAAAGCTTTGTGCACCGGGAACCAGACCGCGCGTGTGCGCTGCAATTAACATGAATACTCCAGCCCTGCCAAGTAGCACGCATTAGGCGTGGTCCGCAACACCACACTAAAATGCATTAATCACGCATTTTTAGCACCATGACAATGCCTGTGTAATAGGAGTCAGTGATCGAGAGTGTTGGGGCTGAATTTACAGCAGTGCAGCAAGTGTTGGGCATCCGGTGCTATAGGTGGGACACTGGAGAATGGAACGAGGGGCTTCCTGCTTGCGTCATTGTTTCAAGTAAGCATTTTACGTCCTGTCCGATTACTCAGCTCTGATGTTGTGAGGCCGAGCGTGGGAAGCGCTGTACTGCGCATGTCTGCCTTGGAGAGGGTTCCTGGTGAACGCTGTACGCACACACAGGTAAAAGCATGTGACTTACTCACGAGCCCCCAGTAGCCCTGTCTGGCGTCAGGCACTGACAGGTGTGCGTTGGCGCATGCGCCCCACGGATCCCAGGTCCAACGTGAGAAGAGGGGAGGGCGCGGCTCGCGCCCACAGGCCGTGCACCAGCAGCAGCTCAGGTGTGAACAGGTAACCTCGGAAAGCAGGCTTCCATTTGTGAGGGGCCAATGTAAGGGCTCCTGCATGCACAGGAACGATGAGGGGAATGCAGGTTTGTAAAGAAAGGTTTAACTTTAAATACAACAATATGTGCATCCACAGGAATGCTGAGAGGGATATGCAGATTTGTAAATCGTTGTACTTTAAATACAACAATATGTGCATGCAGAGGAATGTCTGAATGTCGGGTTTCGTCTATGCACAGTATAATGCCATAGCAGACCGGGGAAGGGGATACACAGCAGAACTGAAGCATTGCACATGCGCAGCTTGTTTGTTGCTGTGTGTCTTCTTTATGCTGAAGGCCCAGAGCTGCCCAGCTCAGCGATGCTGCATGTGACTCCTCACTATGGCCGAGGCCGTTAGCAACACCGGAGTGTGGCAGTGAGACAATAGGAATTTATAGGATTAAAGCAGAGGAGCTGAGGATGAGGCCTGATGTCTCATGCTCCCACCCACAGATCCCAGAGAAGGCGCTTTCAGCCTGCCACTCCACTGCACTTGTGTTGTGTGTGTGTCTGTCAGTCTCAGGGCTGTGCGTCCTCCCCACCCCCTTTTGGCCGGGCATTCTTCGGTGCCTTGTCTCTCCAGGGTGCACAGTCACAGGTGACGCCGAGATCTGCACGAGGAGGTGTGCCGGGGCCCCAATGTAAAGAGTAAAATAACACCCACAGCTGGCGCTGAGCCCTTCCCAGCCCGGTGTGCTGGTGTCACTGCACCTGCTGCACCTCTGGTAGCTCCGCCCCCAACATAAATACAGTAAATGTTCCCATTTCCGGGACACCTATGCACCGCCTGCACTTCGAGGAGCTATCCTTCTCTGGCAGATAAGACCAGCCTCTCTCTGATACCTCCCTGTCCAGAGCTGACAGGGACTCCGAGTTATCACTTAGTTGTTCTTCTCTGGTGAAGGAGGGGGATGCACAGGACAAGCAGGGCACACACTGCACAAATATCTTCACAGGACCCGGGCGGGATCTGTGTGGATCCTCTCCCCCCCTCCCCCCCAAGCAGCTGTTAATGCCACCTTTATTAAAACAACTCCTCTGTAGTTTTCAGGTAGGCTCCCTTTGCCTTTCATTTGGAATTACTTTTAAAGACTAAAACAGCAAGAAGGTTTTGTGGTTTTCGATGTGAGAAAGATGGTAACTACTTGTCTTTTGTGATGGCGAGAACATTTTGAGAAAAGAGTGGGCAAATGGTGCATTTTCAAGTAAATTTGAGAAAACAAGAAGGTTAATAAAGCAATTGTGAAAGTGCAGTTATTACATTAATGAAGAGATGTCATATAACATAGGTAGCTGCTTATTCAGTATAACCACAGAGCTTCATAACATTGGTGGAGTATTGGGGGGTAGGGCGGGGGTGTGGGGGTCAAAGCATAACGAAGTGCACCTGGCTAGCAGATTGTCGATTTTTGTCAATGATGTGTGTTATTACAAAGCAAAACAATACCACCCTTCTCATGTGACAGAAATTGTTATTGTGTCCCAGAATGGGATGTTGAGTGGACCAGGAAGCATCGCCACCAGACAGTTACCCTGCACCCCCGCCCTGGCTGGCACGTGAAGGAGATACATAACGTGTTGATCTGATGGTGGCACAGAATGGGCAGTGGCTCGACATGAAACAGCGGAGGAAGGGGAGGGCGGACTTCCTGTCTGTGCCCAGACTAGACCCCCCCAAACCCCCACCCTGGATGGAACACCCTATCATGAAGGAGCGGAGCTCCCCGCCACCCCTCACTTGGACACATGACTTGTTTGCACCTTGGAGGGTCCGGGCGGGGTCGAGGGGTCCAGGGACCGCTTGAGTTAATGAGCTGACCGTAAATCACGTAATACGTGCGTGAGTCAGAAATCCTCTCGCTGAAAAGAAGGGTTGAGTGTTTAAGTGTAATAATTTGTGTCATTGCCGTAGGTACAACAGCTGAAGCCTAGGGTGAAACATCGAAGCAGGGCACCCTCACCCCTGTTTTCCCCACGTAGAATGAAGGCTTTCTTTCCCCATTAGGGCTTCTGAGACGTTGGGTGCATGTAGCGCACATTACGGATCGATCATTAAGGATTAGCTCGCCGCTACATAAACTTGGTAGAAAGAACAGAGTGCCATAAATCGCTCCCATGCACCTCACACGTGCCCACCCAGAGGCTGAGGCCGATCCGGTGTCCACGGGCACGAACCAGCTCTGTTGCTAGTCCTGTTCACAGAGTGCAAGGTGCCAGCCTGCCCCTTCACTGCGGGCTAGGGAGCACCTCTTCCGGGAGGGGTGGGGGCCCAAGAGCAGCTGGGTGAGGTGCACTGGAGGGGGAGGATGGAGCGAGTGGAACGGGGGGTCATGTGCAAGGCATAAAATTGAGGTGTAGTATATGAGCAGAGCCCCTAAAATATGGCCCTATTAGTCTTCCACTGCGAGCCTCACTCGGAGGCTGAAGAAACAGGAGGGAGGAATAAGAAGGGGGTTCGCGGGAGATGGACAGGGACGATGGTGTGGGGAAAGAGGCATGGGAGGCATGCATGGGAAGAAGGATAGTTAAGAGAGAGAGCGGAGCAAAGGAGAGGAGGGCTATAGAAAGGATGAGAGAAAGCAGGTATTCATTGCAGGCAGTAAGCACGTGCAGATTATTGGGACACTGAATAAAAATGTATCTTAAAAAGTGAGAGGAAACAGTGCATCCTGGAAGAGGGGGAGAAAGGCACGTACATACTAGGCATGGACACAGACATGCTCACACACGCACACATATACGCACTGACACGCATGTGCACACACACACCGGCAAACACAGACATACAGAGGCACACTCAGACACATGTACACAGGCACGCACATTTACGCACTCTCACACGCACACTCACTCACATAATATCACATCCCGTGGAGGGGTCCCGCCCCCAGGTAATTCGGACCTGGCAGCAGCGCTGGCCCGTTGGGGGGGGGGGGCTGAGCCCCTGGCTCAGTGGCTGCCTCCAGATGTCTGCCTCCCCGCAGACTGTACGTATAGCAGGCGTACCCCGGCACACTGCACAGACAGGCAGGTGCCACTTTACAGGTACCCTGCCCCCCTCTCCTTAGTCGAAGTTCAAAAACACAAGACCACTAGGCTGCACTGCTCCCCCCCCTCCAAAATCCCGCAGCGCACGGCGACTGCCAGATCTCCCAGAGAGCGGGTGGCTTCCCTGGATCGGCTACAGATCTCCCTGCCTGTAAATGTGACTGAAACTAGCAAACATCAGAGCGCGGACCCACAGCTCGCACGGAAACCAGACGCAAAAGCTCCAAAGAGCCAGGCTGGAAGAGCGAAAAGCACAAAAGTGCCCTTACCTCCTGGAGATAGTATTCATGTTAATTGCAGCGCCCGTGTGCGCTGCAATTAACATGAATACTATTTCAAAGGCCCACAATCAGCCCCGCAGCTACGCACTATTAGTAAAAGAAATGCAGAGTCTCCAACAGGACATGTGCTCTCAGAGTCTGAAAGCACAAGTCCTGCTTTAGAGTTGCTGCATTCCGTTTCTTAATAGTACGTAGCTGCGGGGCTGATTGAGGGCCTTTGAGATAGTATTCATGTTAATTGCAGCGCATGACGGCGCTGCGATTAACACGAATACTTTCACAACGGCCCTCAATCAGCCCCGCAGCTACGCACTATTAAGGAAAGAAATTGAGGAAGTGCCAATTCCACTTGCTGGTGAACGGGAGCCCTCCCGAACCCCACAGACACTTGCCGCTCCCGGGATGTGCTGTGTGCGCGCACAATATTGGACACTGCGTGCTCGGAGTGACTTCAGTGCGCGGGCGCGCACACGCGCACGTTAAAGGGAACAGTGGTTCAGACAATAGCTTTGGCCGCAGGAATAACACACGAGGCCGCCGTAATCACAGTGGAAGAATGAGGAATAGAGGAGGTCAAGGTTTTGGATGGCCACCTTACCAACCACCACCATTCCCTGCGCCACCATTCTACTATGGCCCCCCACAATACCAACCACAACCATACCCTTATTGGGAAACAGGCCCACAGCAAGATCACGCGGGATCATCGGTTCCTTTTTTAGGAAGAGGCAAAGGCATACAAAGAGGAAAAACCAAGAGAGGACAACAGGTGCAATGGGCACAACCCCTGGAACAAATGAGGATGAACACGAGGAGTATGGGCCCACCGAACTATCCAACAACCAGCAACAACCCAGTCTAGTAGTAAATCTATCGGGAACTACCCTGTCAACAACACAACTGATGGTCCTAGAAAAAGGACTCGGTTTTGTACCTACACCAACTTTAGATAAGTTCTTGCTCAGCTGTGAGCTGAATGAATTCATAAGGAAAATTAAGCTACAGGTGTTTTTTTAAAACAAACCAACTATGGAAATTCAAAGAGGTGACACTGGCTTATATCCAAAATCTACATTTACACCGCCATCAGTCACACTACCGGTAGAACTATTAGCCTTTGAAAAGGCGGTTCTAAAAGAAGTAGGAGAGATGGATCCAAGAACTATAAAAATATTTCATAATACCACCAAGAAGGAACAAGAAGCCATCAAGGAATTGGCCAACAACAGGGACATCACAATAAAACCTGCTGATAAAGATGGTGGCATCGTCCTACAAAGCACACAGGCATACCGAAGTGAATGCCTGAGGCTCCTGTCAGCCGAAAGAAATTATGAACGCATCAAAAAAGACCCCTCAGAACGATTACGAATTGGGATTACCAGCATGATTGAAGAAGCATTAACACATGATTGGGTTACTAAGAAAGAAGGAGAATTCATGACCAATACCCAACCAGTCGTGCCCTATTTCTACACTATCCCAAAAATTCATAAGTCACTGGAAAACCCTCCAGGACGTCCCATTGTCTCTGATATCGGATCCATCCTAGAACCACTTTCAAAATTTGCAGATGCCTTTCTACGCCCAGTGATACAAAAAACCAATACATATTTAAAGGATACGAAAGCAGTACTTTGCCTACTCAAGGATCTCAACTTTGACCCTGCACACAACGTCCTCGTTGGCTTAGATGTAGAGAGCCTATACATGAGCTTACCACACAAAGAAACCCTAGATATCCTAGAGAAAACCCTATATGGAGCAGAATGGCCCTACCACACACCACAACATATAGTCCTTGATTGCTGTAAATGGGCTTTGACTGAGAATTTTTTCCATTTTGAGGACATCCTGTTCCGACAACGACATGGGACCAGAATGGGGAGCACCTTTGCTCCAAGTGTGGCGGGATTGTATGTTTACCACTTAGAAGAACACAAGATTTTTTCAGACAACAACCCACACCGAGAAAAAATACTGGAATGGAAGAGGTACATTGACGATGCCCTTATGGTATGGAAAGGCGACGAATCTGAAGCAAAAAAGTTCCTCCAATGGCTCAATCTACAGGACCCATTCCTAAAATTAACACACACCATGAGCAGATCAGAATTGGTGTTTCTAGATCTCAACATCTATGCGGCAGAAGGGACTCTTAAGACTACCACTCACTTTAAACCCACTGCCAAGGACTGCCTACTACTTTATGACAGTTTTCACCCTCACCACCTGAAAGAAAACCTCCCTTTTGGCCAATTTCTCCGGCTCAGGAGGAATTGCTCAGAAATAAGGGATTATGAAATACAGGCAAAAGACCTATACGAAAAAGTCCGGAAGAGAAAATACCCTGCTAAGACCATCAATAAAGCAAAGAAAAGAGCAGCCAATAATCACAGGGATGCTCTTCTGGAAACATATGAAAAAGAGGACAGAGAAAAAGACAAAAGACCCATCTGTATAACAACATTTAACATAGCATCGGACAAAGTCTCTAAGATAGTAAGAAAGCACTGGAGCATCCTCAACAGTGGGAAACTAAATATCCCACTACCCATGTTATCACATAGAAGAGGCAAGAACCTGAAGGACATCCTAGTATACACTCGCCCAAAATCCCAACTCAAGAACAACCAACAGGTAATCAGTACGTTACCCACAGGCCATCACCCATGTGGCAACTGCAGTGTGTGCCACCTAACTGCTACCACGAAGAAGGTGACTTTCAACACAGGAACAACTTGGGAATTAGGAAAGTTCACCACATGCAATAGCTCAGGGGTGATATACATGATCACATGTAGCTGTAACCTACACTATGTAGGCATGACTACTAGAAAGGTCAGCACGAGAATATGTGAGCACCGTAGCAACATCAGGTGCCACAAGGCGAGCACGAGGATGACGGCACACTTTAATGAAAAGAAACACACCCCAAATGACATGCGATGGGTAGTGTTAGAACACATGACACACTGTGACAATTTAGAACAGAAGCTGCTGGAAAAAGAACAAAGATGGGTGTTCAAATTGCACACAGATACGACAGGTTTGAATGATAATATCCCATGGGGACAGTTCACAAGATGAACTACACCTTGGGTATATTGGAGATACAGATATAATAATTCCAATACCACTCCGGGACTGTTTTGTTTACATCACAGATGAGAGGACCGGACGGTACTCCAATCACCTCCAAGAAAAGGTCCCATGAACAGACTCCCATGTGAGACCTCACATTGCCTTTGTAACTCCACTGGCATGATGCAAGGAACTTGTAATTACTGAACGACCGCATCCACATCCACACAAAAGCAACAGTCAAAATCCTACTGCCTCGCTATCAAACATAAGCTTTAGAGTAGTTTCTCCTCTCAGGTTGACACCATACTAACTACACCTCAATTGATAATCTTTCAACTAAATATTGGAGGTGGACCAACTTAGGTCTCTACTTCCAATATGGCGCTCGAACTTTGCCAATAATGAAATGGCCATTAACCTTGGTTCATAGTCTTTTTTCATTTTCTCTTTTTGTCGTAGTCTTTTTTCAGTTACAGTAATAACCTCAAAAAATACTGATAAATCATTATTTACTCATCCCCCAGTTTTACAATGCCACTAATTTAATTTAAAAAAAATTCCAACTCTGAAAATGATCCTCCCAAAATGGCGCGGACAAAGTTCCGAAACTAGGCGGCCATTTTCTTACAACCGCGGTCTAGACTTTACCTGCATATGAGCATGACTGGGCTTTTCCTGCCAGTATTTAAACAACATCGAGCTGAAGACACGCTAATATGCGGTCCGCCCGGGTACGAGTAGGTGTCATTGACGGAGGAGTGCTGAGCCAAGTAAGATCTTTTCTTCCCTAACAGGAACCCAGGATCCCTGAAAAATGCTTGTTTTTCCTCCAGGCCACGCTATGGGGAATAACTAACCAGTATTTCGCTTTTACCCATGGCCCTTCCCTTGACTCAAATACTTTATATACATTCTTCTAGGATTACTACAAGCCCCTCCACCCTGGCAGTCCATGAGGCACAGCGTTGCCAAAACAGAAGTATGTTCTTACAAATTGTGAACAGTATGTTTATATGTTTGTTTTGTCTTGTAATGTTTGCTCACGAGTGTTTCTTTCCCTTTTTACCAATGTTTTTAACGAATAACCATGCTTTCTCACAATAGAGTAGTCCGATGTGTTCCAAGGTGTAACATTGGATACAAGGTGGGCAGGCAATATGTACTAATCTCTTTGTCACTTTATCTCCTTGAACAGATACTACGAGTCTGATTTCAACCGTATGTATTTAATTTTGGTGCTCACACATTAGGTGTGCACCTGTTCTTTATTATAATATTTCTTTAGTATAGGATTGTTTTTCTCACGGAGTTGTACGCATGGGGCTGGTCCCCATGTGGTCCTAAAGAAGAGGTTTAGGGGACACCTCGAAACATGTCGACCAAATACTAGGGATAGTATACACATAACAGTTACACTTCCTCCCTATTATTAACCCCTTTTTATCAATACCAACTAGGAGCAGGAATAAACTAATCGCTCACTAGCTAGGTATTTTTAGCATCACCATCACCACTACCCCCAACACTGCACTACACATTTTTTCACAAAAAGTGCTCCTACGTAGTTCCGCAAGTTGCAGCACGCCCCAGACAGTAGATGTCTGGGATGGCCCCAATGATGAAGCATGTCACCTAGGGGCAACCCTTGGTGAGTCAGGGGACTCAAGAAGAGAATTTTCTCTTCTTAGATTCGGGGCGTTGTTTCGCACATTTAGCGGAAGCCCTTCCCTTTGGTTAGGTTCTTAGATCTGTCATTTACAGATTCGTTAATAACTATACACAGTCTGGAGGATGAACCTAACGTCTACCTCCATCTCTCCCCATTTTTGTTTAGAGTAAATAACTTGTTCAAAAGACACTGTTTGGAACAACTTTCTGAATTTGATTGATTGACTTTAATTCTTTGTTTGTTGACTCTCTGATATGATATAAATTCTTCTAAAGTTGGATTGGACCAGGGAAAGCCTGGTCTTAAACAGGTGAAACGAGGAGAAATGCTTTATTTCTCCTCGTTTTTGCTGCTTCCATGTGTGCCGCTTTGGGCAGCACACATAGAAACAGCAAAACGCCAATGATTGTTCATGTGCAGGTAGGTCCCCCTTCCTGCACATAAACAATCATTTTAAAAATAATGCCGTTTTGCAACTTCTATGTGTGCTGCATTAAGCAGCACACATAGAAGTTACAAAACAGCATTTAAAGATTGTGTATGTGCAGGAAGGGGGACCTTCCTGGACATAAACAATCTTCCCCTCAACACAGGCAGCCGACTCACAGACTTCCATGCACCCTGTCATTGCTATTTACAAGCATAACCACCTGTTCTATGTTTTTGTTTGTTTCAGACAAACGGGTAAAATCTTCATATATAAAACAAATCGTTATGATTCATTCCATTGAAGGAAGGAAAATAAAAGAGACAGTTAAGTGACATGAACCTCTTCTTAAAATCTCTTGAAGCAATTAACACCATGCCCGCTGGCAGCTAAACAAGAAAGAAAGTGTTTAGGTGATGTTGCGACAGTGTAACCTGAAACTGTTCTGGGAATGAGCAAGTGGCCCGCATTAAATATTTTCAGGCCGCCCTCTCGTCTACTGATACCATTCTCGCCAAAGCACTTTGAGCGGTTTACACTTCTCTAAAGATGGTGAAGTAAAATGAATAAATTCTTACCTTTCATGTTTGCGGGTTGTAGGAAAGTAGGATCTGCTTTCATGGCTACCCCCATCTTTTTGCTGGTGTCAGTATGTTTTTTTTTTTACTATTCTGGCTGGGATCCTGAAAATGAGGACCCCAGCTGCTATGCTTCCTCCCTAAATTTGACATGGTAAGTGCTTTGGTACCTCCACAATTGGATACTGGTGTACCCTTGTACGTCCCTAGTATATGGTACTAAGGTACCCAGGGCATAGGTACACCTGGATTCTGCCATGGGCTGCAGCATGTATTATGCCACCAATGAGAGACCACTCAAACTGTGACAACAGGCTTGCCAGTGCAGCCTGTGTAAGCTGGTGCTAGCACCACTTATGACAGATATAAGTTTCCTTATATCTGAGGTCACTACACTTAACCTATAAGTAACCCCTAAGGAATTCCTTTCAATCCTAAATCTAGGGTGCTGGTTTATAAGTGTGAGGGTGCCCATGCATGAGCAGGACACCCCCTACATACCCCAGAGTCGATTCTCCAGGCTTTGTAAGCGCGGTCAGACATTTTGATACATATAGTGGCCATGCGTCATTAAGCAATGGCTAACTATATAGTGGCTGTGCTGAACCTGGGCATGTTTGGTATCAAATATGTTGGAATCATACCCCACAAACGTTACCGATGTTGAAGGTATGATTCCATGCACCGGGGTGCCCCTCTGGGAAGCCCCCAGTACTCCAGTAACAGCCTTTCAGGGTCTGCTAGCAAGCTAGTGCTGCTGCCGACCACAGACACGATTCTGCCGTCCTGATGCTGAGCTGAGCTGAGCTTGAGCAGGGGAAAGTAGAACAATAGGTTTCCTGTCACAGGGAGGTGTGACCACATCCCAGAGAGGACTTAGTGTATTGGGCTGGGGTGGGGGCGCTTGCCAGCACCACCAGTCTGCTTTGAAGGGCACATTTGGTGCCCCCCTTGCATAATCAGTTCTAGGAGCCCTTGGCTCCCACTCTGGTGTGAAACTGGACAAAGGACATGGGAGTATCCCCCCTCTGTCCAGCCCCTCCTCCGGGAGGAACCCCTGAGTTGTCCAAACCCCTTTCTTAGGTTATAAAAGGGCTTACCTGTGGGTGGGTCCTCAGATTCGACGTGGGACAAGACTCTTCGACCTTCTGGACACTTGGACTTCGCTGGACTTCGCCTGGAACCTATACTGCCTCAAGGAAGACTCCTGTTGCTCCTGGTCTCGCTGTTCTGCAAGTCTTTTTCGTCGTCTGTGTCTGTGCTTCTTCCAGGATCTTCAACAGACCTGTGGGCATCAAGGACACCCAAAGTAATCTCCCTTGGAGTGAAGGAGTCACTCCTCTGCATCTGCAGACACCGCAACAAAGCAGACCGTTCTGCTGCTCCTGACGTCCCACGGACTTCGAAAGGCTCAGCAACACAGGTGGTGGTTTTGAAATTCCCATGAGGCCTGACCTGTCCTCTCTGCAATTTTGAGGCCAGTATCCCTCGTTGGAACCACTGCGACCAGACCCCTGTGCACAGCCTCGACTTGCCGGTGCCAAGCCTTGTTGGCTCTGTACTCCAGAGATCTTCGGGCTACAAGAAGCTCCAGCATCCAGCATCTCTTCCTGCCAAGATCTTTGTCCTCACCATATCCTCTGCACCGTGGGCCTTCATCTTTGGTGAGCTGCTCGAAGTCCTCTTGCGACTCCTGTGCCTTTGGCCTGTGGGTCCTCTCAAGGGTCTTCTCTTGCTTCAGTGGGCTCCCCTGCTTGCGCGGGGCCTGCTCTGACTCTCCTGCACTTGGTGAGTCCCTTGGACCTTGCTAGTCCCAACATTGCTCCTTCATCGTTTTCCATGTGTTGCTACTGACAAGGCTTGTTGGTGTTCCCGCCGGACACCTGTGAAAGGCAGCGAGTCTTCTAAGACCCTCAATGCTGCCCGGTGCAGGGTTCCACCTCTAATTCACTTTGGGTTCGCTATCAAAATAATGAGGCAAGCGCTGGAAACTGGAAGACAAGAAAAAGGTTTATTTCTCATGAGGAGATCACGTCAACTGCAGACACCGGGATGTCTGAGGGAGGTGTTCTGCTGATAACTCCTTTGGCTCTTCCTTTTATACAGGTTTGACACAATGCATTGGTTTCATCAACATGGTTACACAAGCTTGGGGTCCCCGCCCCGGGCAGGTTGTCACACAAGCCCAACAGTAATTCTCTTCCCACCCAGGTCAAACAGACAATCTTATCTTGCAGCTGGACCTTGCTTCAGGGTCTAAAACATGTGAGACCGGCCAGATCTAAGAGTCCGTTCTGTTGATAAAAACAGGTCCCATTGTTGGTAACAACAAGTCTTGCTGTTTGCAGTGCAATAAATCATGTTGCAAGAGTCTTTTTGGTGTTTGGAACCTGTTTGTGTAACTAGGTGCAGTGAGGGGTAGAGTGTCCAACGGTTTGCCTGAAAACAGAGATGAGAGGAAAAACGAGTTTGAGGCAGCAAGTGGCGCTGAGGTTTGTTGCGGCAAATAGAGTTTATAGCACACGTACCAGGTCGGTCAGAGGGTCAGAGGGATGCTAGTAAGGGCAGGGTGAAACAAAGGTGACCAACAGAGTACAAAATGGCTGTGATAGATTAAAATGACTGCAACTTATGTGCACATAGAATTCCACCAGACAAGATGGCGCAGGTAATGTTCACGATTGTCGTTTTGCTTTTAACAGTGGCCCCTTTGAACATAACTAGCCAGCTTGTCAGTCTATTTCGATCTCCATAATGGTCCTGTATCTCTTGATCATACATTACTCTCATTTTTGTTAGCTGAGTGTCCATAGTCTTAGGGTGCAAGGTAGTTATGCAAAGAGAACACAAAGGTGGTATACAGTGTATACCCAAACAACAACCACATATTGTCAATACTGGGACCAAGAGAATCATTGATATTTTCCAACCCCACTCCTTCAAGATGCCCCAAAGCCAACTTCCAATTGTCCAAGTCTCTGATCCTTGATGAATTTCTGAAGATAGTCTATGGAGATGTTCGATTGCTTCATAGACAGAAGGTGAATTATCAGGAATGTATACACAGCAGCTGGCACCGATGATGCGGCATGCTCCTCCACGGTCCGCTAGTACCACGTCCAGGACCATGCGATTTTGCAGGGTAACCAGACGGATCGCTTGGAGCTCAGCAGTGTTGTTGGTGAGGATGCCAGCAGTGACGTTCAGGGCGGTCTCTACCGCTTGGGACAGATGTCTGATGGCTCGGCTGTTTGCCATCGGACCCCATAGCGGGACGAGCCCTTTTGCTGCGTCGAGGGACTGTGATGAGGCAGAGTCTGCTTGATCAATGTCTTTAGAATGCTTTTCTCGATGATGCTCTGCAGGGGCTGTGTAGGTTGGTGGCAAAACAAAGGCGATGTAGCACGTGCCCCCCAGTTTCTTGGGAGCCAGGTGTAGGCTTTGGTTCCACAAACAAAGTACATATTGGGTGATGCAACAAGCGCTGGGGGTTGGCAGTGTTCAAAGTCCTTACAATGCTACAGGTGCTGTGACCCACATTCTTAGTCCCACGGCCTTCAATGCATACAAGGCCAGAGACGTTCACCACAGATAGGGCCACAGTCAGTGTTGCAGCAGTTCTTTTCTTCAGGTAGGAAAATGTGGCTCTGTTAGGATTATTGAACACTTGCATTTCCACTCGTTCTTTGGAGGGGACATTAATCTGGAATGTCGCATTGAAGGTGTGAGGGCAGAAGGGGGCGGCTGTCCTTCCTGTTTTGTTTCGCCAGAACTCGTTGTAGAACTGGGCGATTGTTCCGTCGGAAGTGGCATTGTCTTTGTAACTTTCTTGTAGGAGCATCATCCAGGCAAGGCAAGATCCGTGAATAGAAAAGGGCAAAGGGATGAAAGGGATGGAATGTTCAGTGGCATGTGGTAACAGCCCACAGACCCAACAGTTGGTAGCATTGGTGGCAAGATTGTGCTGGTGCAACATCTGCACGAAAGAATTATTCCAGAATTCTTTGCGTCGTTCTCGGAGATGTGGCGGTAGTGATACCAGGTAGTGTTCTTTCTTGGTGGTTGGTTGCATGGTGGGTGACAATGTTCTGTATTGCAGGTGCATTCTCTTCAATGATCCAGAGTGCGACCATTAGCAGGAGACAGGTGAGAAATGCGGCTACAAGTGCAATTGTCTTTGTGCTGTGCAGGTTAGCAGTCTTGGTGTCTTTGCGGTGGTTTTGCAGGTGTTCAGTTTCTTCCATCATCTTCGAGGAGCTCAACAACTGTTAGGACCACAGACTTTTGTCTGGCGCTTTCCTGGTAGCGTTGTTTGACTGTGCTACTGATCTGAGACCTTGACTTAGTTAGTGGCCTGGTCGTTGGAGCTCCCTCCTTTCGTCGATCTTAGGTTGTACCCTTTCCTGGATGGCACCGTGGGGTCGGGAAATTCTGATAGTTCGAGGGTGTCTTCTTGTGGGTAGCAACTCAGAGCTGGTCGGTCTCTCGCGAGTACTTCCTCTTGCACCTCCACCCCTTCACAGGTTGCCAGGGTTGGAGGGACTCGTTTGCAATGATGAGCGTGCAGCCAGTTTCGTTTTCCTTCCACTCGGAGGGCAGTTCGGGTGGTGATCAGGACTTGCCAGGGGCCCGTCCACCTAGGCTCCAGATTCTTCATTCTTTGGAAGTTGCGAATCAATACATGGTCGCCTGGCTTTATTTCATGTCCCGGGCCCCTGGATACGTCAGGCAAGGCTTGCTGCACCTGTTGGTGGATAATTGTTAGCTCGTTTGTCAATTTATGCAAGTAATCCGACATTAATATGTTCGGGACATCGTTAATGGAGGTGGGTCTTGGTGCCGCCCAAATGCTCATAGGCCTGCCGAAGACCACCTCATACGGGGTCAGTCGGTGTTTGGTTGGGGTGGAGCGCATCGATAACAATGCCAATGGGAGGGCGTCGGGCCATTTCAACCCGGTCGTGGCAACTATTTTGGCTAGTTTTAGTTTCAACGTTGCATTGTGTCTCTCTACCAGGCCCGCTGATTGGGGGTGGAAGACGGCATGGAACTTTTGTTTTACCCCCAACCCTCTCAGTATGTTCTGTATCACCTCGGCTACGAAGTGGGGGCCGTTGTCGCTCCATAAAATTCTGCAAAGGCCGTATCGGGGGAAGAATTCTTTCAGCAATACTTTTGCAGTGGCTAAGGCGGTATTGTCGCGGGTGGGATATGCCTCCACCCATTTGCTAAAAGCGCACACAACCACCAGGACATATTTTAGACCAAGGCATCTCTCTAGTTGAATGTAATCCATTTGAAGGATTTCAAAGGGGTGGTCAGGGACTCCAAACCCTCCCCGTGGTACTACTGTCCCCTTCCCTGGGTTGTGTTGTAGGCAGACTATACATTGTTGTACTAGGCGTTTTGCAGATTCTGCTATCTTGACGTTATGCCATACTCTGGTGATTAGTTCAATCATGGGGGTGGAGCCTATGTGTGCTGGTAAATGTGCCATGGTCAATATGGGGATGAGGTAGGCATTGGGTAACAGCCATTTATTTCCGTCTTTAGTTCTCCAGCAATCTTCCTCGTCTTTTAGTCCCACCTTTTCCCACTCGGTCAATTCGTCTTGTGTGCCTGTAGTCTGTATGTCCCTTACAGTGGTCCTAGCGTCAGTCCATCGTTCAGCTTGTGACCTGGTCACATACATTCGTGTCGTAGTTCTGTCTCCTGCCGTGGCTCGGGCAGTAACGTCTGCTAGTGCATTTCCCTGTCCAATGAGATCAGTCACTTTCCTATGTGCTTGGCATTTTATCACTGCTAACTTCTTGGGGAGGAGGACTGCTTGCGTCAAGGCGGAGACTAAATCTCCATGCAGGATGGGTGTACCGTGTGAAGTCAGGAACCCTCTTTCTTTCCATAAGATCCCAAAATGGTGAACCACCCCGAAGGCATATTGGCTGTCGGTGTATATGTTAACTGTCGTGTCAGTCGCTAAGATACATGCTCGTGTGAGGGCAATGAGTTCTGCAGCCTGGGCTGAACGTTGGGGAATACGGGCTGTTTCCAGAACGGTTCGGGCTGTGGTGACAGCGTATGCAGCTGAGGTGGTGCCGTCGGGGAGTTTGATGCACGAACCATCCACCCATAGTTCTCCATCTGGTTCTAGAAAGGCGGTGTCTCTGAGATCTATTCTACTCTTTGTTTGTTCATCGGTTAGTGTCACACAGTCGTGTAGTGGAGTCACGCTAGGATCATTTTCGGGTAGGGGTAACAGTGTGGCTGGATTGAGGGTGGTGCATCGCTTTAGGGTAATGTGCGGTGCTAGCAGGGTCAACTCATATCCTGTCAGTCGGGCGCTAGTCAAGTGTTGGGTTTTGGTCTGGTTTAGTAGTGTGTCGACTGCATGGGGTACTAAAACAGTGACTGGATTGGAGAGTACTATTCCTTCGCTCTGGCGTATCGATACTGCTGCAGCTGCCACAGCGCGCAGGCACGCTGGCAGCGCTCTGGCTACTGGATCGAGGGTGGCAGAGAAATATGCACAAGGGCGTTGTTTGTGACCAATTGATTGTGTTAGGACAGACAATGCACATCCTTCCCTCTCGTGCGTGTAGAGGAAGAATGGTTTGGAGTAATCTGGGGTTCCTAGGACAGGCGCTGAACAAAGGGCATTGCGTAGTTCTTTAAAGGCTGACTGGCATTCGGGGGTCCAGGGGAGAGGTGAGGGGATGTCTTTAGCTAGGAGGGAGAGAAGGGGTTTGACAATGAGGCTAAAGTTCGGTAACCACTGTCGGCAAAATGAAGTGAGACCTATCAAAGAGCGGACTTGTTTCTGATCTTTGGGGACAGGGGTGTCTAGAATTGTCTGGATCCTGTCAGGCGTGAGTTTCCTCCCTTCTTTGGATAAAAGGTGACCCAAATAGGTCACTTGTGATTTACAGAACTGCAATTTCTTTCGGGAGACCTTGTGACCATTCTCAGCAAGAAAATGGAGTAGTTTGATGGTGGCTGTGACGGCTATTGGTATGGTGTCCGCTGCTAGAAGGATGTTGTCTACATATTGTATTAGTGCCACTCCATCTGGCAATTGTTTGGCGTCCAACTGTCTTTGAAGCGCCTGGCTATAGATGCTTGGGCTCTCAGTGTACCCCTGAGGTGCTCTGAAAAATCTGTACGAACGGGAGTTTAGGGTGAATCCAAATAGATAGCGGCTGTCCTTGTGTATAGGTATGGAAAAGAATGCGTTTTTGAGGTCAATTACAGTGAAGGTGGTGGCAGTGGAGGGGATTAAAGTCAAAATTGTCGTGATGTCGGAAACTACTGGGTATTGTGGCACTACGATTTTGTTTATCTCCCGCAGGTCAATGATGAAGCAGTAGGCTTTTCCGTCTCCCTCTCCCTGTCTCTTTACAATCGGTAGTATGGGACTGTTACAAACGTTGCTCACTACTTCCTCTACCACCCCTGCCTCTACCAAAGTGTGTATGATCTCTGTCAGTGCCTTCTCACCCTCTGGCGATATTTTGTACTGCGGTACTTTCGGTAGGGTTGCGTCCTGTCGTATTGTTACGTGTACTGGGTCAATCATCATTCGTCCTACGTCTGAATCAGCCCTAGCCCATAAGTGTGATGGCAAAGTGTCCAGTAGGGATGCGTCAGTCTCGGAGATGGGAAACATGTGCTGAGAAGGGTTCTCTCTATGGCGCTGGGGGTTGTCATACAGGACGACACGCACTCCGTCTGGTGAGCATCTGATAGTCGCATGGAAGTGTTTCAAAAGGTCGAGACCCATAATGGCGTCTGGGGTGTTGGAAGAGAGGAGGAATGTCGTTTCGACGCTATTGTTGTCAAGGTTAAAAGGGATCGGTCGGGACAAAGGGTTGGTGGAGGGCGTACCGTCAAATCCTATTGAGGTCACATGTGAGCCTGACAAGGGTGCCCTTGGAATCAGTCGTTTGGATAGTGCACTACGTGTTGCTCCCGTGTCTACCAGAAATGGCGACTTTGTGCCCAGGACCTCAGCGGTAACATAAGGGCCTTGCTGATCAACATAGAGCTCGACTGGATCCCTCCCTTGCCCCTGGCTGTCCTATGCAAAGTCGTACGTATTGTCATAATCTGTCTGTTGGTACTGATTCTGTTTGGGATGGTCAAATGTGTTCACTCTTCCTGGCCTTTCCTCGCTTGCTTCACTCGCGTACCCTCTCCCACGTCCTCTTCCTCTCTGTCCACTTGCTATTTCCCTCGCCCCTCTGCCCCTACCAGCTCCTAACAAAGCCGGGCATTGGGTTTTCCAGTGTCCATATTCTTTGCAAAATGCACATTGATCCTGTCCTAGGTCTTGGCGTCCTACATATGATGTCGATGAATTGTTTCTAGGTGGCTGTACTCTAGGGGTATTCTGCTGGTATCCTCCCCTATATTGCTCCCTTCCTGTATTCGCCCCCTGGAGTTGTGCTACCATTACCCTTTCCTTCAAGTCCTTCTTTTTCCTTTCTGTAGCCCTGTCATTTTCGTTTCTCTGATGCTCATAGTACTGGGCCATTTGGAGAATGGCCGCCGGTTTAGATGCTGCCCAACTACTTTCGCTGGCTTGTAATTTCTGGGATACATCTGGCAGTAGTCCTTTGACATAGTTCTGCACAAATAAGTGGTGTCCGGTTGCGGTGGACATGTCTTGTCCACTGTAATCGGAGAACACCGTTTCAAATCTGGAGAAATACTCTGAGACATCCTCTTGTGGTTTCTGGCGGCACGCGGTTACTATGGACCAGTCTATCTTTTTCTCTGGGATCAGCGTTTTCACTTTCTGCACTATTTTGTCAGGGAGGTCCAATATTGCTTTAACCGGTTTTTGACCAGGGTTCCGCTGTTTATCTAGTGTGTTGAGTTGTTCCCAGGTATGACCAAGCAGTTCGGTATGGTCTATTTTCCTAATCTGTTTCCACACATCTGCTGGCAAACATAACCCGAAGAACAAGTCTATGTCGGCAAGTGTCATTATTGTTGATCCCAGAGCGGTACCTAGCTCGGTGTAAAAGGCGGTGGGGTTCTTTCGTAAATCCGGTAAAGATTTACGGAACGTCAAAATGTCCTGTCTGTCCCATGGTTGATACACCCAATTGTAGACCACCCTTCCTCTAGCGTCTTGATGGTTCATATCGTCATGAGTCCCTTGTCCTCTAGGAGGTACCCAATAAGGGGCAGCTTCTTTTATCGGCATCATGCTATCTGGTTTTTCCACCGGGGGTCCTGCTATCTTAGATGTCCTGTCCTTATCTATCCGTCCTTGTTCCACGAGGTGACGGAATACCTCCAGTGTGGATGAAAAGAGTTCTGTAACATCGTTGTCGCCTTCATCTCCGGTGTCTACCTTCCTATAGAGAGCCACTAGCCGCTCGGGCCCTACATCTTGGTACTTCTCTTCATATGCAGTAAGAGTGTGGTAACAGAGACGTACAATAAAGTATCGTTTGCGGTTTTCAACATAGGAGTTGCATATGTCAGTTACATACTCTTCTGTCTCCTTCCTATCTATGAGGGATTTAACTATTTTATCAATGCCTGCTCGCTCATTTTTACTTAATCACGGGACCCTGGGCGCTCCTTTTTCTTTTGATCCTACCTCTACTACTGTATCCTTTGATGAGGCATTTGGTGTGGGTGACTCGGTGGGAGCAGAGGCGGTGGAGGCTGAGGCGATCGTGCCATCTCCGGCTATACTTTGGTGGTCCTGGCGTTGTACTACGGGATGAGTAGGGGCGTAAGGGGGTGGCATATATATGATTGGGGGACCTAACAATAAATCATCATCTACCCTTTGTTTTGCTGGTAACTTGGGGTAAAGAGTCGAGGGCGTTCTAACAGGGCATTGACCTGATATTTTTGATTCCGGTTCCTTTTTATCTATTTCCTTTTCTTTTAGTTTTTCTTCTAATCTTTTACAGGCTTGGTAAGCTGATTTTCGCGTTTCTTTATCTTGTCTAGCTTCGTCCCTTTTCTTTCTTTGAGCTGCCTCTTTTCACCATAAACCAAAACTGTCAAACATGGCTGGTCTAGTTTTCTTTTTGTGGAGAGCTAATTCTAACGTTTCTATTTTAGCGGGATCGAAAGATCCCGTCAGTGGCCACTGATTTACCCGGTCCTTCCTAGTGTATTTATGCCATAGTTTGCTATAAGCTACGGTGGCTAATCCATACTTTACGTACATGTCCTTGTTAGGGGTGCCTTCCGGCGGTGCCGGCTGACTGACCTCTAACGAACGGTCTGGTCCAAAACAATTACAATCAAACAATCTAGAGAAAACAGGCATGACGTATTTATCGGTCAAAAATGAATATCTCAATCAATCAATTTAGACAAAAAGTCTGCACTACCTGTCCTTTGCTGCCTGTAAAGAGAGAGAATATTCCTATTCTTCGTTGTTTGCAAGCAGGGAAATGTCGCAAATAACTCAATATCAAAAAAGGAATACTAGTATTTCAATCAAACTATTCAATCAATCAATCAATTTAAGTCGTTTTTTCACGACCTTACCCGGACCGTATGGACGGTTCTTCGTCTTCCCCTTCCAGCGCCTGGTTGTCCTCTCACTCCAACAATCAATGCGGCGTTCCTCTAGGGTCCCAGTCAGGACCGCAGGTCACTCGAGAGAGGTCCGTTCGGAACCGGTGAAGTTCAGTCGATCGGCAGCCAGACAAGGGTCTTCTCAGGCAGGTATACCCCAATCGTTTAGTCGTTCACTCCGTTGTTAGGACCTCTCTACCGGACCCACGCGTCGCTGATGGGCCCCCACGTTTGGGCGCCAATTTGTGAAAGGCAGCGAGTCTTCTAAGACCCTCAATGCTGCCCGGTGCAGGGTTCCACCTCTAATTCACTTTGGGTTCGCTATCAAAATAATGAGGCAAGCGCTGGAAACTGGAAGACAAGAAAAAGGTTTATTTCTCATGAGGAGATCACGTCAACTGCAGACACCGGGATGTCTGAGGGAGGTGTTCTGCTGATAACTCCTTTGGCTCTTCCTTTTATACAGGTTTGACACAATGCATTGGTTTCATCAACAAGGTTACACAAGCTTGGGGTCCCCGCCCCGGGCAGGTTGTCACACAAGCCCAACAGTAATTCTCTTCCCACCCAGGTCAAACAGACAATCTTATCTTGCAGCGAAACCTTGCTTCAGGGTCTAAAACATGTGAGACCGGCCAGATCTAAGAGTCCGTTCTGTTGATAAAAACAGGTCCCATTGTTGGTAACAACAAGTCTTGCTGTTTGCAGTGCAATAAATCATGTTGCAAGAGTCTTTTTGGTGTTTGGAACCTGTTTGTGTAACTAGGTGCAGTGAGGGGTAGAGTGTCCAAAGGTTTGCCTGAAAACAGAGATGAGAGGAAAAACGAGTTTGTGGCAGCAAGTGGCGCTGAGGTTTGTTGCGGCAAATAGAGTTTATAGCCCCCAGCACACGTACCAGGTCGGTCAGAGGGTCAGAGGGATGCTAGTAAGGGCAGGGTGAAACAAAGGTGACCAACAGAGTACAAAATGGCTGTGATAGATTAAAATGACTGCAACTTATGTGCACATAGAATTCCACCAGACAAGATGGCGCAGGTAATGTTCACGATTGTCGTTTTGCTTTTAACACACCGACTCCCTGGTTCTCGACTTCTGACGTGGGACAGCTCGTGAACGGCTCCTCAGCATCGCCTGGTCCTCACAGCTGCAACAACAAGGTCACCGTCATCACTCCCGCATCTTCCGTCATCGGTGGTCATTGTTCTTCCATGCCATCTGGTCACCTCCGAGTGGCATAGACTCTGTCCCCTCTGCTTGCAGGTTCATCTCTTTAACAATCCACCCTTGGATTCCACTGGACTCTTGCACAGTCTTCGCCGGTGGCATCTTTTCTGAAGTCCTCCATTGTGGTCTACGGCAGTTTCCGATGTCCCTTCCCACCCATGCACCTGGCTTTCCTGGTGTAGGTATCCTATTTCCTGGGGTATCCACAAGTGGGGTGACTCTCCAACCTCCTGCCTTCTACTGGGTTTCTTCAGGGTCCACTGGGAAGGGTCCTTCTTCTCCAAAACTGCAACCGTGACTTTCCCATTGACTTCTATTAAGTACGCAGCTGTGTTTCCACTCTGCACACAGCCTCCGTGGGGTTCCTGGGTACTTACCTTGGGTGGTTCCTGGTGTCCCCAGCTCTTCTGAGTCTCCTAGTCTAAGTCCCGACTTCGGTCACAGCCCGCATTCTACTTTCTTGGTATATGGTTTGGCCTCCCCATGGAGACCCCTGTGTATTGTGCTTACTTACCTGTTTGCAATTTAAGTATTGTGTGTATTTGTGTTGATATCTCCAGGTAGGAGATATACCAATGTGATAGTGAGTGTTGTGTAAGAAATAGATATATTTTTATAACTACACTGTGTGGTTCTTTTTTGTTTAACTTAGACCACATGATTAGATCTGGTAAAACAAGCTGCTTAACACTCCTTCTGCACTAAACCTGAAGGCTGCTCTCCACAGCTACCACTTAGAGAGCTTTCTATGGTTGTCTAAGACCTATAAAATCACCATAAGTGTTGTCCGGATTAGTGCAAGGTGCTTAACTTAAATAAGTGTGCACCATATACTAAGCCAGCCTCCTACATTGGTGTGCAGCGGTTGGGATTTAAGCCTGCACTGTTTTACCAGCTAATTTAGGTGTGGTTAGATGAAAAACCATCACGAGCATTAGGCACATATAAATACTTTTTGCTAAATAGTAAGTTCTACTGAACCTTCTGGCTTGGTAGTTGAGGGTCTAGCACAACCCTTTCTACAATCCTTTTTAAATGTAGTTTCCACTAGGGTAGGTAGGTGCAACACCACACTACACCTAGATTACTATGTCTTTAATCAGGGAAGCCAGGGGGTCCCAAGCTTCTAGGTGCAGTGGCCTTAAGTTCCAGGAACTTAGGACCCTGGCTGCAGCTAGGAAGTTAAAGACAGGTAGTAAACCTAACACTCAGCAACTCTTAAAGTTGCTGCTGCAGGATGACATCAAGAAAGCTGGGAGGCCAGAAGGGGAGGACCATGTGGGTGGTTTTGCTCCAGAAGGTGGGTCAAGGGTGGTTCACACCAGTGAGACAAATTCTGAGCATGACCAGGAGGTGTCTGATGACTCCACACTAATGAACTCTGACCCCCCAGGAAATAGTACAGATGGTACAGAGGGTGTCCCTAGAGGTAGGCCCCCCCCTTTATTCATCCTGGGAGGGTGCAGATAATGCAGGGGAGGTCTAGGTACTCCTCTGCTAATTTAAATACCTCTAATAACTCAATGGGACCTCCATCTCTAGTATGAGGGAGAACTCAGAGAGGGAATACCACCTGCTTAAGCTTGAGAGAGACAAGCTCAGAATCAAGCAAGAGCAGCTGGCCCTTGATGAGGAAACCTTGGAAGTACAGATGGCTAAGAAGAATTTGGTACTAAAGTCCCATGGTGGCAGCACTAGTGTCCCTAGGGTCAGGAAGCAATCTTTTGATGCTAGGAAGGGGATGATATCAATAAATAGATCACTGCCTTGGAGAGGGCCTTTGAAGTACAGAAGGTCCCTCAAGGGCAGTGGGCAGCTATCCCGTGGCTCTCCTCACTGTCAAGGAGGAAGATGCTGACAACTACACAGTCTTGAAGAGTGCCCTCATAGATGGGTTTGGTTTGACCACTGAACAGTACAGGGTCAAATTCAGGGACACACAGAAGGCAACCCCCCCAAGACTGGGTTGACTTTTGTAGACAATGCTATTAAGGCTCTGGAGGCTGGCTTCATGGAAGTAATGTGCATGGCTATGAGTGATTGTACAATTTATTGATAAGGGAGCACATCCTTAATAACTGTCCAAATCAGCAGCTGCACCAGTACCTGGTGGACACTGATCTGATCACTCCCCAAGAATTGTGAAAAAGGCAGACAAATGGGTCCACACCAGGGTGAAGCAGAAAAACAATGGTGGTGGAGGTGACCAGAAGAAGCAATATTCTTCTAAGACCCAAGAGAAGGGTGGAGACAAGGTTAAAAACAAAAAGGAGTCTTCACAAGGTTCCCAAAAATCTTCCTCTGGGGGGTGGGTCCCAAAACTCCTCTTTCTCTGGGAAAAAACCTTGATGTTACCTGTGTAAAGAGAAAGGCAACAGAGCAAGGGATGCCAATTGCTCTAAAGCTAACACCAAAGAAGCTACTACTACTGCCCCTAAGGCAACTAGCGCCCCTTGCACCAGTACAAGTAGTAGTTGTGCCTCCAAGGGATTAGTGGGGTTAACCTTTGGTTCTAAAGTGGGTTCTAGCCTAGTCAGAACTCCCACTCAGGCTGTCCTTGTCTGGGACAGTGGCATGGAACTTTCCATTTTACTTATAAGTCCCACTAACTTGACAACAGCCACTGATTAATGGTCAGGAAGCTGTGGCATACAGGGACGCAGGGGCCAGTATCACAATGGTGGCAGAGAAACTTGTTTCTCCTGACCAAATCGTACTTGATTAACTTTACCAAGTGGCCAATGCAAGCACTGTCAGGGCTGATCATTCTTTGGCAGTTGTTAATCTCAGCTGGGAGGGGTAACTGGCCCTAGAAGAGTTGTGGTTTCCCCAGACCTACTTGTGGACTGTCTGTTGGGCAATGATTTAGAAACTTCAGCCTGGTCTGAAGTGGAGTTCAGGACACATGCAGAGATGAGGGGAATCTCTACCAGTGCATTTGCTGCCTGTTATTAGGGCTCAGGCCAAACAGTTAGACACTGAAGGAGCTCTGGATCCTGGAACAATGGACCAGCTAGCTCCTAACAGAAGGAACAGGAAGGGTAAGGAATTATCCTGCTCCTAGACTTCCAGTGAGGATAAGTCTCCTGAGGGAGATGATCTTAGCCCTTGTAAAGTAACTGTCCTAGAAGAACTTGGGCCTGACACAACAGAGTTCTTGGGGGCAGGGGGGGGGCCTTTGCAGGGCAGACCTGCCTAGAGCAGAAATCCTGCCTCTCTCTTGAACACCTCAGCCAGCAAGCTGCTGCTGAGGAAACAGGGAATGTCAGTGGGACCCATAAGATCTATTGGGAAGAAGGGCTTCTGTTTTCTGACATGAGGTTGATTATACCTCAGAAGTACAGGTGGTTTCTTCTTTGCCTGGCACATGTAATTCCCCTTGCAGGACATCTTGGTCAAAGCAAGACTTGGGACAGGCTTGTCCCTCATTTTCACTGGCCCCACATGTCTGAAGACACCAGGGAGTTTTGTTGCTCCTGTGTCACTTGCCAAGCCAGTGGTAAGTCAGATGGCACTAAAAGGCTCCCTTAATTCCAGTGGTTGGGGATTCCCTTTGAGAGGGTAGGGATAGACATTGTTGGTCCCTTAAACTCTCCAACAGCATCTGGACACAATTATATCATAGTGGTGGTGGACCATGCCACTAGGTATCCAGAGGCTATTCCACTTAGGACCACTACAGTTCCTGTGGTGGTTAGGGCCCTTCTGGGAGTCTTTTCCAGAGTGGGGTTTCAGAAGGAGGTCTTGTCAGACAGAGGTACAAACTTCATGTCTAGCTACATCACTGCAATGTAGAAAGAGTGTGGTGTAAACTATACGTTTTCCACACCTTACCATCCACAATGCAATGGGCTTGTTGAAAGCTTCAACAAGACCCTAAAGGGTATGATCATGGGACTGCCAGAAAAGCTCAGGCAAAAATGGGATGTCTTACTACCCTGCCTTCTCTTTGCCTACAGGGAGGTTCCTCAGAAGGGGTGGGCTACAGCCTATTTGAACTTCTGTTTGGACATCCAGTTAGGGGCCCATTGTGTTTGCTTAAAGAGGGATGGGAGCAACTTCTCAAACCTCCAAAACAGGACATTGTGGACTATGTTCTTTGCCTGCATTTACGCATGGCTGAGTACAAGAAGGAGGCCAGCAAAAACCTTGAGGCCAGCCAGGAGCTTCAGAAAGCTTGGCATGACCAAAAGGCTATACTGACTGTTTACCAGCCTGGACAGAAAATGTGGGTTTTGGAGCCTGTGGCTCTAGCAGCTCTTCAAGACAAGTGGAGTGGCCCCCATACCATCCATGAGAAAAAAGGTGAGGTCACCTACTTGGTGGACCTAGGCACTCCCAGAAGTCCTCACAGAGTTCTTCATGTGAACCGCCTCAAACCTTTCATTGACAGGGCTGACGTGAGCTTGCTCATGGGAACTGATGAGGGACAGGAGGAAGATCTCCTCTTTCAGGACCCTGTTGATGGGTCAGTTGATGGAGTAGCCTTGGCAGGCAGCCTCACTGACCAGCAGCAAGCTGATTATAGGCAAGTCCTCAATCAGTTCCCACACTTGTTCTTTCTGACTCCAAGTCAAACCACCTGGTGTACTCATGAAGTCGACACTGGTGAAAGTCTGCCTGTAAAGAGTAAAATCTACAGACAGCCTGGCCATGTCAGAGATTGCATCAGGACTGAGGTCCAAAAGATGCTGGAGTTGGGGGTCATTAAACCTTCAGATAGCCCTTGGGCTAGTCCTGTAGTCCTGGTGCCAAAACCCCACACCCAAGATGGTAAGAGAGAGATGAGGTTTTGTGTAAACTATAGAGTTCTCAATGCAGTCATTAGGACTGATGCCCATCCAATTCCTAGGGCAGATGAGCTAATTGATACTCTGACCTCAGCCAACTATCTCAGCACATTTGACCTAACTGCTGGCTACTGGCAAATCAGAGTCTCTGAGGATGCCAGGCCAGGCCAAAAACAGCATTTCAACCCCTCGTGGGCATTATTAATTTATTGTAATGCCTTTTGGTTTGAAGAATGCACCTACCACATTTCAGAGGTTGGTGAACAACGTTCTCACAGGTCTGGAAGCCTATAGTGCAGCATATCTAGATGATATTGATGTCTTTAGCTCCACCTGGGAGGATCACCTGGTCCACCTGAGGAATGTTCTGGAGGCCCTGCAAAGGGCAGGCCTCACTATCAAGGCCACAAAATGCTAGATAGGGCAGAGCAAGGCTGTGTAGGTGGAGGCCAGGTTCAGCCATTGGAGAGCAAAATCCAGACCATAATGGACTGGGTTGCTCCTACTACCCAGATTCAACTCAGGGCTTTCTTGGGCCAGACTGTGTACTACAGGAGGTTTGTTAAGGGAAATGGGTCCATAGTGACTCGCCTTAATGATCTCATCTCCAAAAGAATGCCTAAGAAAGTTCAGTTGACAGTTAGCTGTCAGAAAGCATTTGTTGACCTAAAGCAGGCCATGTGCACTGCTCCCATCCTGCAAAGTACTGATTACTTCAAAACCTTCATTGTCCAGACATATGCTTCTGAGATAGGGGTAGGTACAGTTCTATCACAACTTAATGCAGATGGGCAGGTCCAACCAGTAGCTTTAATAAGCAGAAGGTTGACCCCCAGGGAGAAGTGTTGGTCAGCTATTGAGGGGGAGGTTTTTGATGTGGTCTAGGCCGTGAAGGAGTTGAGACCATACCTGTTTGGTACTCACTTCCTTGTTCAGACAGACCATAAGCCCCTTTTATGGCTTAAACAAATGAAGGGTGAAAACCCCAAACTTTTGAGGTGGTCCATTTCCCTACAGGGGATGGACTTTTCTAAGGGAACATAGACCCGGAAGTAACCATGCCAATGCAGATGGACTCTCCAGATATTTCCACTTAGAAAAGGAAGACTCAACTGGGCAAGGTTAGTCTCATCTCCTTTCGTTTGGGGGGAAGGGAATTGTGTAGGAAAGTAGGATCTGCTTTCATGGCTACCCCCCACTTTTTGCTGGTGTCAGTATGTTTTTTTACTAGTCTGGCTGGGATCCTGCTAATCAGGACCCCAGCCACTGTGCTTCCCCCCTAAATTTGACATGGTAAGTACTTGAGTACCTCCACAATCAGCTACTCGTGCACCCTTGTAAGTCCCTAATATATGGTATAGGGTATAAGGTACCAAGGGCATATGTACACCAGGGATCTCCCATGAGATGCAGCATGTATTATGCCACCCATGAGAGACAATTCAAACTGTGACTACATGCCTGCCATTGCAGCCTGTATAAGCTGGTGCTAGCACCACTTACAATAGATATAAGTTTCCTTATATCTGAGGCGCTAGAAATGGGGGTCTCTAGTTGGCAGGTTGTTACCCTGTCCAAGTAGGGACCCTTCTTCCTAGTCAGGGTAAGGGGGATACACCTCTAAAATAACCCCTGCTCACCCCCTTGTTAGCTTGGCACGAGCAGTTAGGCTTATCTCAGAGGTAGTGTGTAAAGCATTTGCACATAACCAGCAGTGATACAGTGAAAACACTACAAAAGGACTACAAAAGGACACCACACCAGTTTTACAAAAATATCCAATATTTTATCTGTGCAAAACAAGACCAAAAATGATAAACATCTAGAAATATCACTAATCCAAAAAATATACTTAAAAATATAGTTCCTTGAAGTCGATAGCTCCGTCCGGGACTTTCACGGCATCGTGAATAACAAATCCAAACAGTTCTGTCTGACCACGGCGTCTCGGGCCAGCTACGGTGTCGGAAAGACCCGCAAACAGTACCTTTAGAAATAGAAGGGGGATGGGAGCACACTGCTTCACCTCCCAGCACAGTTCACCCCTTAGCATTATGGTAAATGCAGTTAATTTTAAATGCTTACTTGAGTTTTTGCTAAAGTGTTTCACCAAAGTTGGTGCAGGTTAGTGCTGTCAATCTCTAGACACATGTGTTTCTGGATATTATCCTTCATCAGTAGAGATAAAAAATGAAATTTATCTGGGGTTGCTGAGAAAGCTGCCACAATCCTTTCAGGTCTCAGTACCTCTCACAGGCGCACTGGTGCATCTCCAAAAGCTCGTCAGCTCAATGGCTCAAGGGAGCCTTTTCAAACAGAAGGGGGAATGGGAGTACACTGCTTTACCTCCCAGCACAGTTCACCCCTTAGCATTATGGTAAATGCAGTTCATTTTAAAAGCTTACTTGAGTTTGTGCTGAAGTGTTTCACCAAAGTTGGTGCAGGTTAGTGCTGTCAGTCTCTAGACACATGTGTTTCTGGATATTATCCTTCACCAGTAGAGATAAAAAACGAAATTTATCTGGGGTTGCTGAGCAAGCTGCCACAACCCTCTCAGGTCTCAGTACCTCTCGCAGACGCACAGGTGCATCTCCAAAAGCTCGTCAGCTCAATGGCTCAAGGGAGCCTTTTCAAACAGAAGGGGGATGGGAGTGATCCAGCGGTATACCAACAACAGATACTCCGCTACCATATACTCACCTGGGCCCATATACATTTTATTTCCATACACACAAGTTGAGTAAAACCGCTGGAGTGGTTTTAAAATTTTATATTTCTCAGGATTAGTTATTTAACTTTCCTAACTAATCTTTCACTGATCAAAAAGTTCTTTCCTCTGGTCGACGGACCATTAGTTGAACTAGTTTATGGTGATAATTAACTTAACCCTTAACTATTCTTTGTTTTGACGAAAATAATCACAGACTCGGGAAGTTTTAAAATCTTTATCTAAACTAAGTGCATGTGAACCATTTCAAAAATACAGTGCAGTCACCCTCATTCTTAGGAGAGAAAATTCAATTGATTAAACATCAAACATATACTTCGGACTCATGTAATAACATATGCTCAGAAAGGGAGAGGACAAGGAGAAAAGAACATCTACAAAATACATGAAAATATATTTACCAAGAATGGTGTGAAAGAGCAACCCCCTGGCCAAAGGGCTGGTGAGGGTCCCCCAGGATAGGTCAGGAGACAAAGACTTCAGGACAGGATTCAGGACAGGATAGTTGACCTCTCTAGAATACCGATGATTGCGCTGCACCCCTCTCTGACACTCTCTTCCTCCTCGAGATTCTTCCGCGATCTTCTGATCTAACCCAATTAATTAGGATAGTAAATTCTCCTTCAGATTCTGCATTCAGTTCTTCATCAGCGTCTCACAGCATCTCTCCAGCAACAGCATCTCCGACTCCCAGACAGCATCCCGAGCTCTGCTGCATCTCCCTCTTTTTTAACTAACTAAAGCTACCTTAGTTATACCTTTGTTTCCTCATGTTCCACCCACTAAAGTTACAATATCGTAAAAATACGAAATCTAATTGGTCAGGCAAGGGGGGATGATCATCACACCATGCTTACATGTCACTTTATTCTGTTAAACCATTGTTCGGAAACCCATCCCCTTAATTTTTATTCAAAACTTATTCCCATCCACTACATGTATCTTTTTGAAACATTAATAACACTACGAAGAATAGAACATCTCATTGCTGAACTTTTCACCATCCGTTCCCAGGATATGGTACTCCAATTTGGCTTCCGTTCAAGTGCTCTGTCATTGACCTTCATAGCTGCACTCAGTAGGCATGCGCAGGCATTGCGTCATTTCATCTAGTCCAGTTATACAAGAGGGGCCCAAATGCGCACTAATAATAAAGTCAAAAAGACAAATGTTACTTTCACAAAATAAATGGTCTCACTCTATACCACCCACCTCTACTCTATTTCCCTTTTCTTATTAATACTTTTCCCGCATTAGCATTAGTAAAATAGCCTGTTTTAGTTTCAGCTAAGCAAGAATTTCCCTCCAAGCATTTGTCTCGTCATACTGCGTAGATGCAGTTGACGCATGCGCACAACAGTTTTTCCCGTTTAAAGGGGTATTAGTCCGTTTTCATTGTTATCCGCATTAGTATACACATAAGCAAGCTTCACTAACCCGCGTGTTCATGTGATGCGTATTAATTATTCACAAAACATAGTTAGTAACTTTGTTAATGAGTTAAACGAGAGGATTGCCGCAGAGCAAGTCTCTTTCTTACGAGACCTTGCTCCATCAATCCCCTCTCTGATGGCATTTTGAGCCATCACAAAATTACCCATCCCTTCCCAGATGCCAACTTTAGCACATCTCAGTTTTCTCTTTTCTCTTTCATCAATTTGTCAGTTACTTCTTTTCCTTCCAAATCTTTCATCTTTTTGTATAGCTTTCCTTTCATCTCTTCTAGTTGAATTTCATCATATTCTCTCTTTCGTTTCTTTCCTCTCCCTTCTTTTTCTAAATGTATTCTTCTCTTTCCTTTGCTTCTGCAACATTTACATGTGATCATTACTATCATAACTATTGTCATTATCACAACTACTGGTAAGATTATTTGACCTAGAAAACTTTTCCCAAAATCAGTAAACCAATTCCTTATCAATGTTATACTCTTTGTTAGTTTTCCCCATACACTGTCAACCTCCAGTTGGGTCAAGTCATTATGCATTCTTGTAATATTTTCAATATACCCTTTAATTTCCTTGCTTTTGTCCGGAATATAAGTGCAGCAATGTTGAATTTTCAACATACCACAGACTCCGCCCTCTTTTGCCAATAAAATATCAAGAGCAAGACGATTTTGTAAAACCGTAGACCTTATTGCAACCATCTCTGTGTTAATCATTAAGAATCCACCTGCAGTATCTGTAGAAAGACGATCAACTATGGTTGATAATTTGCAAATTTTACGCGAATTTAGAAAGACTCCAACTGAGGGTATCAATGCACTAAATATATCACCTACTATTTCAGAAAAACTAGCTCTTCTTTTTCGTGTTAGTCCATTAGATTTTCCATTGATTCTATTGATTCTGTCCACATGGTAGATTTTTGGAAAAACTATTCCAAAATAACAGCTCCTGTACCATCTTGCATGTAACCTATAATAGGCATTATTCCCACATACATAATAAATTCCGGGAAATACAGGATCATTTCCCCCTTTTAGTCCCCACCCTCCTAGAATTAGGAAGTTGTGTTCACACTCACTGGAACCAATGAAATTGTTATTATAATCTGTCTTTAACCTATGGAGGCTGAATTTTCCTCTTTTCACAAAGTCTAGGGACATCGCAGCATGAGCTTCGCCCTTTGCATAAATTCCCTCTTTCTCAGCCCATGGAGGTACATGGGATTTCTGTTCAGCAGCTTTCTTTGTTAAATCCTGTCTCCTTTCTTCTACTAAATTCAAAAACTCCTTTTCTTCTTCACGTAATATACATGTTAGGTTATCCTTGTGGGCTTGAGCTATATCTATTGAACTCATTGTTAAAAAGAATTCACCCATGAACTGTGCATTTTTACTACTAACTACTGGATTCATATTCTTTCTAATAGGCAATTCTGAAAATACTACATCTATGTTTGAATAAAAATACTGAAGTTTCCCTGTTGCATAAAATAAACTTGATAAAACACTACATGATACACCATATGTTAGAGGTATATGGTGATACGTCACCCCTTCTGACACTGATGAGGGTAACTTCATACAAACATAACAATTACTAATCTCCATTGTATTAACATACTGAAATAACAATTTGGTGAACACATTTAAAGACGAATCATTGTCTGATTCATTATGATAATTTATCTCATCTTCTACTCCTAATTCTATTTTAGTCTCTTTTATCCTGTCTACTTGCCCATTAGTAATTGTATTATTCTTGCTACTTGTTTCCATCAACAATGGTACTCCTAATGTTAGAAATAACCATACTAATACTACTAATATAATACTACATAAACAGAATCTTAAACATTTTCTTTTTAAACTTCGTTTCGGTCTTTCAGTATTTTCAATTTCTGCCATCTTAATCAGAGAAACTTTCTTCTCTCTTTCTTTGTCTAAATTTTCTTAAAATCCATTCTTTTTATTTTAAGGAGGTCTTAATTTGCTTTCATCAATCTGTGCAACATGTACTCTTTCTGATTCTTAACATAAATCTAAGTTTTCAAATTCTTCAAGAATAACATAGGTCCACTCAGGGGCCTTGTATTTTCTGTTCAGATTTCTCAATCTTGGGCTTCTTCGTGTAAGTTTTTACTAAGGTTTGTTTAAGTTGTGTCTGACTTGTAATCTCATTTACTTGCTCTGGTTTCTTTTCTGATTTTCTTAGATAATATCTTAGTTTCTTCACTCCTGCAGGCCAATTGTCTCCTTTTCTAACTCTTTTGACCTGTACTGTACTTTCACCTTCTCTGTCTCCTTTTAAAGTTCTTTTATTTTCACTTAATCTAGGCACAATCTGTCCTTGTTCTTCTTCCCTTTCCAATTGTCTTTGTTCTGTATTTTCTGTATTTGGACCTTCCTCTACTTGCACCTGTTCAGGTCTTATTATAGTTTGTTCTTCTTCTGCCTGAACTTGTTCTTCTAGATCTACCTGTTCCTGTTCAGGTCTTATTTCAATTTGTTCTTCTTCTTCTGCCTGAACTTGTTCTTCTAGATCTATCTTTCCCTGCTCAGGTTTCTGAATGGTTTTGTTTATTTCTACCTGAGTGTGTTCTTCTTTCCCTGTCTTTTCCTTTTTACCTTCCTGTCTTCTTAATTCAGTTCTTCTTCTTGTTTCAACAACAGCATCAGGTATTTCAATCACTGGTATCCACTCTTCCTGACTTGTACTTGGCTGTTCGTCATATAGTTGTCTTTCAGAATCTATCACTCTAGATTCTTCAGCTTCACAGCTTTCAACTTCTGACGTCTCAGCTTGTTCAGTCAGTGGCTGCTCTTGTTGTTCAGATGGGCTCGGAACTCTTCTAGTATGACTAGCATGAATCCAATTGGGTAAACCTGCACACTTCACTGCTGTGGTAGAGACTAGTATGACTTGACGTGGTTTATCCCACCTGGGTGCAAGACACGACTTCCTTGCGTGTTTCTTCACTAACACCCAATCTCCAGGATTCAAATCATGCGCTTCGTCTGGCTGTCTTTCAACTGCGTCTTCTCCAACCTGATGAGAGACAGAACGCACCATTTCAGCCAATCCTTTGCAATAGTCCAATACCAGATCATCAGTTATATTCATTAATTTATTTCCAGGAATAAATGCTTGTCTCATTGCCCTTCCCATGAGCACCTCATGTGGACTCAATCCTGTTTTCCTGTCAGGAATACTTCTGAGACTCATCAGCACAAGAGGCAATGCATCTGGCCATTTCATCATTGTGGATGCACACACCTTCCCTAATCTTGACTTGATTGTGCCATTTAGCTGTTCAACTATTCCAGAAGCCTCTAGACGATAAGCACAGTGCAGTTTTTGTTCAATGTAAAATGCAGCACAGATTAATCTAATTATCTCATTGTTAAAATGAGGTCCTCTATCTGATTCCAAAGTGACTGGAAAACCGAAGCGAGGTATCAACTCCCTCAATAATAGTTTAGCAACTGTAAGACTGTCATTTCTTCTAGTGGGGTATGCCTCTACCCATCTTGAGAACAGGCACACTATGACAAGTACATATTTCATTCCATTGCAAGGAGGCAACTCAATGAAATCTAACTGCAATCTGGTGACGGGTCCTTCTGCCTTTCCAATCTTTCCCCAACTGACCACTGTCTTCCTGCCTGGGTTTTGCTGCTGACAGATTAAGCATCTTTGGCAAAGACTCTCTGCGACTACCCTAAACATCGGATTGTACCAACTCTGTCTGAATAATCTGATCATCGAATTCCTACCAATGTGAGTTGTCCCATGGTATATTCTTGCCATTTGTGAGAGCAGACAATCTGGCATGACTGGTCTGCCATCTAGGTACACCCACACTTCATCTTCTGTTCTTTTTGTACAACTTGATTTTATCCAAATTTCCTTTTCTTTTTCCTCAACTTCTTCCTGCAACTGTCTGACCTCATCCCATGTTTTTGGAACTGAAAAAAACATAAGTTGGCAGCTGGTTTCACCCGTTTCAATTTTTCTGTCAATTGACATTGTATTTCTTGCACAGTATTGAGCAATTTGGTCAGCATATCTATTTCCAGCTGTCACATAGTCATTTCCTGACTGATGTGCAGCGCATTTAACAACTGCTACTTCTTTTGGCAATTGTAATGCTTCCAACAAATCTTTTACATTTTTACTATTTCTGATAGGAGATCCTGAAGAAGTCAGAAATCCCCTCTGCATTCAGAGTTGGCCAAAATCATGCACAACCCCAAAACCATATTGACTGTCCATAAATATGGTTATTCTCCAATTTTTCCCACTTTTGCATGCCTTTGTTAAGGCCACCAATTCGGCTACTTGTGCAGATTTGACTCCCGGTAAACAGGATGCTTCAACCACCCCCGTTATTTTAAATACAGCATATGCAGCACTTAATCCTCCTCCTTCAGTTCTTAGACAAGACCAATCCACAAACAGTTCATGATCAGCTTCCTTCAATGGTGTTTCTTTTATGTCTGGGCGGGGCTTAGTACACAATTCGGTCACATCCAGACAATCATGATCAATCTCATCTTTCACTTCTTCACAACATGGATCTGGCAATAATGTGGCAGGATTCATTATCGTACATCTTATCACTGTCACATTTTCTGTTCCCAGAATCACCCTTTCATACTTAGTCAGCCGACTGGGAGTGAGATGTTGTGTTCTTGTCAAAAGAATCTCAACTGAGTGTGGAACGTAAACCTTTACAGGATGTCCCATCACTATGGACTCACTTTGCTCCAGACTCATACAAGTAGCAGCTACTGCTTTTATGCAGCCAGGAAAGGCTGAAGCCACTGGATCCAAGGTGGCAGAGAAATACGCCACTGGACGTCGACTCAGTCCATGTCTCTGTGTTAAAACTGAAAGGGCACAATTTTCTCTCTCACAACAAAACAATGCAAAGTCTTTTGAATAATCAGGCATGCCCAAGGCTGGGGCCTCACATAAACAATTTCGTAGTTTCACAAAGGCTTCCAAACATTCATCATTCCAATCGATGGGATCTTTCGCTCTTTTCCGAGTTAATTGTATCAATGGCTTTGCTAACATGGAGAAGCTATTGATCCAATGCCTACAGTACCCAACCACTCCCAGAAACATTCTCATCTCCTTTTGTGTCTGAGGTAGCTGCATTTCTTTGATTATTTTTATTCTTTCTGGTGTCACTTTTCTAACTCCTCTTTCTATTTTATGCTTTAAATATCTAACTTCTTGTTGACAGAACTGCAATTTTTCTGGAGACACTTTATGTCCTCCTTCGGCCAAATGATTCAGTAATGCAATTGTGTCAGTGACACAATCTTCTCGTGTTTTTGATGCCACCAATAGATCATCAATGTGCTGAACCACAACTGATTTCCCGGGCATAACTAATGACTCCAGACACTTTTTCAGTATCTGATTGAAAATTGAGGGACTCTCTGTGTACCCTTGAGGAACTCGGCACCATGCCAAAATACGATGTTCAAACCAGAAGGCAAAAAGATACTGGCAGTCTGGGTGCAAAGGAATAGAAAAGAATGCTTGGCACAAATCAATTACTGTAAACCAACCTGCATTCCAGGGTATCTGATAAAGGATCACCGCTGGGTTTGGCACTATTGGGCAACAAGACACTACAATTTTGTTAATTTTTCTCAAATCCTGCACTATCCTGTATTTTCCGCTAGGCTTTTTAAGTCCCATTATTGGCGAATTACAAGGACTACCCATTATCTCTTTTAAAATGCCTTGTTTAATCATTCGGTCAATTTCTGGGGCAATTCCTGCTTTCACTTCTGGACTCATTTTGTACTGTCGTGTGTTTGGATAAACCGCACCTTCTTTCACCGTCACTTTAACTGGATATACATCTGACATTAGCCCAATGTCCTTTCCTGTAAAATCCCACACTTCTGGATTCACTGTGGTTCTTAACTCTTCTGGTAATTCACTTTCAGTCATTAATGAAAACATCTCATCTACTTCTGTACCTTGCTTAGCTAGCATCATTTTATATATTACATCTTCATCAGGGGTTTGGAAAGTGACACCATCTGGTGTACAATAGATCATGCAATTCATTTTGCACAGTAGATCTCTTCCCAACAGATTTACTGGACTGGAATCACAAACTACAAACCGATGCATTTCTTTAAAATTTCCGATATGTACCTCCATTGGTTTTGTAATTGGGGTTCTAATCTGTTGATTTGACACTCCTACAACTTGGATAGATTCTCCCGAGAGGGGTAGGTTTGGGATGTCTGCTGTTCTCACAGTAGACCGGGTAGCACCAGTATTCACTAGAAAAGTGATGTCATTACCTTCAACTTTCCCATCAACAAATGGACCTGACTGATCTACCGGCAAGGATGCGCCAAGCACGCACTCCTCTTCCTCCCCCTCAGGCACCGTCATTGCACATAGTCCGAATTTTCTTCATCATTCTGCAAAAAATATTGTGTAACCACTCTGTTATTCTTACCACTTTCTCCGTGAAATCCGGTGTTCGCACTGTACTTTTGAGGACTCACAAAGTTTGGCATAGGAGCTGGTGGCACCTGATACTGTGGAGTAACTATCTGCTGCGGCTGACTCATAAGTACTTCATTCTGCATCTGTGGAATTAAATTTTGATTTGGCCCATTATTATTCTGAATACTCTTACACTCGTTCTTCCAATGTCCAAGCTTTCCGCACGCATGACAAGGAAACTTCTTCTTCGCTTCTTCTCTATTCATTCGTCCTCTTATTTTATTACCATTCGCCACTTGATCATTCTGACTCTGCTCTTTCATCTGATTATCAGTCTGAATATTTGATTTATTCTCCTGCTGTTCTGCTAATTTTACTTGAGCCCACATCATCTTCTCTTTTAGCTTTCTACGCCTTGCTTCTATGTCGTCTCCACAATACTTAGCATATTTCAAAATCTCATCAACCGTTTTGCTCTGCCAGCACAACATGTGCTGCTGAATCATCTGACTAATCTCCGGTTTCAGACCATACACAAACCGATATACAAAATGTCCCATATCCTTGCCACAAATGTTCTCAAAACCACTATACTGTTTAAACACTTGTAACAACCGCTCATAATATGCATGTACGGACTCATTTGGCTCTTGTGTTGTTCTGTCTATCTTTACCCAATCTGTCTCTTTAGGAGGGATTTTCCCTTTCAGGAAAGTAATTACTTGATGATATTTCTTCATCACCTCCTCTGAAGGTGCTCCTGTCTTCGAGTCTCTAGCATACTCCTCACTTGGCCAATCAATTGTGATCTTACACTCTGTCCATAAATCAGCAGGTACCACAATGTCAAATAAACCATCCAGATCTTTCAATAGAACCTTTGAAACCTTCACAAATCTTTCCACCTGTTTATACCATTCAACTGGTTTTTCTCTCAATCTGAGGAAATCATTCGTAAATGACAAAATATCCTGTCTACTCCAAGGGACATGAACATATTCACCACCAGGAACTTCTCTCATTGGACACATTTTCTCAACCTTAGCTGATTCTCTCACTGGAAATGCAGCTGATGCTTCTCTTGCTTGTACTTCTTCTTTCTTTCTTATCCACCTAATTCTCCATTTGTCAATGTCTCCCCATTTTCGCAATATATTCATCAACTCTTTTATCTGTAGTCTCTTACCAGAAGCATTTACACTTTCTAAATCTTTGTCAGTAAAATCCACTCGATATGGTTTCTGCAATAGTTTCAATTTCCCTATATCTATTCCAATTTCTGAAGCAACTTCTGTTAATCTCTCATGAAATACTCTTGCTCTTCTGGTTATACTCTTACATAAGAATAATAACTCCTCATCATTATAAACGCTCAGTCTTTCTATGCTCACATTGCCAGTTATCATTTCTTCCAACTCTACTTTCAATCTGCTGATATCTAGAATCTTTGGTTGTGGGTTTCGATTGTCGATTTCCTGTGCCCATCTCTCTATGTCTTCAGGGGTAACTACTGTTGAACCTCCAGTTAGTATAGGAACCAAAGATCTCTTTTCTCTCAAACTTGTAGGTGTAATTCTTTTCGGAGTTTCAGTTAAAGGTTCTACATTCGGGAGATCCATTAATGAAATAATTGATTCACTTTCACTGGCCTGATCATCCATAATTATTACTTCTTTTCTGGGACTAGTTAACGGAACTGTCACAGTTTGAGGTTTCTGACAAGTCTTTTTATCTCCATATAATGGGATTACAGGGCCAATAGTCACAGGTACTGTCAAAGTTTCAGCATTTAAATTCAATTGGTTTACTTTCTGAACTAATTCTTCTCTAGTTTTATTTAAAGCTTCTCTCTCATTATCCTGCAATACCCTATTAAGTGACGCATCCTGCAAAATTTGTGGGGTTAAAGGCATTCCTATCACTGGTGCACTTGGGGTAACCTTACTAGGTGCTTCTTGATACGGTGGAGGGTTTTTAATCAAAATATCCTCTAATAATTCATCATCTGATTCACCATATCCTGTCGTATTCATATGTTTCGTTTTTTCCTTACACTTTCCTCCTAACTGTTCTTCAGCCATTATTACTGGATATAATCCCTCGGTCACCACAGCTCTCCTCCAACGCTTCATTTGATCTCCACTTGACTCATACGGATATCTAGGTAAAAATCCTCTAAATCTCCGACCACTCCTGTATTTTTCACGATCAAATGCCTCAATTTCCCATTCTTCCAAAGCTTCATACTGTGTCATTCTAGGATTCGGTTCTAGCATATTCATTCGATCTCTCAAATTCTGAAGTATCTTTAAATTAAAAGTACCATGCTCTGGAAAAGCCAAAACTCCATCACCTTTAGTATACTCTATCCAATTTTCCAACCATACACACGTGTGATATCCTTTCTCCATCATCATAAAGGAAGCAGGTGTTTTGGGTGGTGAAATAGGAATACCCTCTCTAGTCATTACAGGCTTATCCTTCTTAAAGAAATTTTTAATTTTCTTCATTAATGTCATTTTCTTTGGTCTTCCGAACATTTCAGACGATCGATATGGGAAAGAGTCTTCCATATATCTTCTAGCTCTATTACCTACGTCGCGTCCTATGTCAGCACGACTCACACCCGCAGTCAAATCAGGACTCAACATACAATTCTTTTCTGACAAATCCTAGCGCGACTTCTATCTATCAACCAATCAGACTCAGGCTCACGCTCGTGGTCTGACCAATGCCAGTGCGGCCTTTTGTGACGTCAGTATTGCTCCTTACTACTGACCCCTCCTTTACAATCTGCTTCTGTCACATGCCCGCTGTTTCAACCAATCCCAGCGCGGCTCTCTGTGACGTCAGTACTACTCCTGCGACTTACCCTCCCTTCACAAGGTAATACGAAAACTTATTTCTTAATACTTTTCATTAAATTCTTCGTTAATAACAACATAAAAACATTCGCTACTCTGTCTGTTCCACTAAACAAAAGGATAGATTTCAATTTATTCTTGAGTTTCAGAAATTACTCTTCTTCCACTGCGAGTAAAACCCCTGTTTACTCTTCATTCAAGCTCAGAAGAACCTGTTACTTCTCAAGTGTCGCCCGTATTGGGAAATGAGACCAAAGTTTCACCACCGAACCCCTTTTGCTATCATCCGTACTCTACTTTTATACGAAATAGTCCCTAGTTTAATACTGCCAGCCCTACGTAGCTTCTCAGTATTATTCCAACAGACGAGTAACCTCACTGCAGTGTGGCTTCTGTCACCATCCGCTATTCATTTCCCGGAATTCTGGACAACATAAAACAAGACACTAACTCCTTTTGTTAAACATAAGTCAATAATCAATAATCAATATTTATCACCAAACTAATCAATAATAACCATAACTCTGCTACCAGAAAACTGATCCAGCGGTATACCAACAACAGATACTCCGCTACCATATACTCACCTGGGCCCATATAAATTTTATTTCCATACACACAAGTTGAGTAAAACCGCTGGGGTGGTTTTAAAATTTTATATTTCTCATGATTAGTTATTTAACTTTCCTAACAAACCTTTCACTGATCAAAAAGTTCTTTCCTCTGGTCAACGGACCATTAGTTGAACTAGTTGAAGGTGATAATTAACTTAACCCTTAACTATTCTTTGTTTTGACGAAAATAGTCACAGACTCGGGAAGTTTTAAAATCTTTATCTAAATTAAGTGCATGTGAACCATTTCAAGAATACAGTGCAGTCACCCTCATTCTTAGGAGAGACAATTCAATTGATTAAACATCAAACATATACTTCGGACTCATGTAATAACATATGCGCAGAAAGGGAGAGGACAAGGAGAAAAGAACATCTACAAAATACATGAAAATATATTTACCAAGAATGGTGTGAAAGACCAACCCCCTGGCCAAAGGGCTGGTGAGGGTCCCCCAGGATAGGTCAGGAGACAAAGACTTCAGGGCAGGATTCAGGACAGGACAGTTGACCTCTCTAGAATACCGACGATTGCGCCGCACCCCTCTCTGACACTCTCTTCCTCCTCGAGATTCTTCCGCGATCTTCTGATCTAACCCAATTAATTAGGATAGTAAATTCTCCTTCAGATTCTGCATTCAGTTCTTCATCAGCGTCTCACAGCATCTCTCCAGCAACAGCATCCCCGACTCCCAGACAGCATCCCGAGCTCTGCTGCATCTCCCTCCTTTTTAACTAACTAAAGCTACCTTAGTTATACCTTTGTTTTCTCATGTTCCACCCACTAAAGTTACAATATCGTAAAAATACTAAATCTAATTGGTCAGGCAAGGGGGGATGATCATCACACCATGCTTACATGTCACTTAATTCTGTTAAACCATTGTTCGCAAACCCATCCCCTTAATTTTTATTCAAAACTTTATTCCCATCCACTACATGTATCTTTTTGAAACATTAATAACACTACGAAGAATAGAACATCTCATTGCTGAACTTTTCACCATCCGTTCCCAGGATATGGTACTCCAATTTGGCTTCCGTTCAAGTGCTCTGTCATTGACCTTCATAGCTTCACTCAGTAGGCATGCGCAGGCATTGCGTCATTTCATCTAGTCCAGTTATACAAGAGAGGCCCAAATGCGCACTAATAATAAAGTCAAAAAGACAAATGTTACTTTCACAAAATAAATGGTCTCACTGTATACCACCCACCTCTACTCTATTTCCCTTTTCTTATTAATACTTTTCCCGCATTAGCATTAGTAAAATAGCCTGTTTTAGTTTCAGCTAAGCAGATGCCATGCACGCGAGTCTTCAAGACTCCATTTTAGTATCTTCTGCTCATGCGCTAGAATTTCCCTCCAAGCATTTGTCTCGCCATACTGCGTAGATGCAGTTGACGCATGCGCACAACAGTTTTTCCCGTTTAAAGCGGTATTAGTCCGTTTTCATTGTTATCCGCATTAGTATACACATAAGCAAGCTTCACTAACCCGCGTGTTCATGTGATGCGTATTAATTATTCACAAAACATAGTTAGTAACTTTGTTAATGAGTTAAACGAGAGGATTGCCTCCGAGTAAGTCTCTTTCTTACGAGACCTTGCTCCAACAGGAGCACACTGTTTCACCTCCCAGCACAGTTCACCCCTTAGCATTATGGTAAATGCAGTTCATTTTAAATGCTTACTTGAGTTTTTGCTGAAGTGTTTCACCAAACTTGGTGCAGGTTAGTGCTGTCAATCTCTAGACACAAGTGTTTCTGGATATTATCCTTCATCAGTAGAGATAAAAAACTAAATATATCTGGGGTTGCTGAGCAAGCTGCCACTGCCCTTTCAGGTCTCATTACCTCTCAAAGGCGCACAGGTGCATCTTCAAAAGCTCGTCAGCTCAATGGCTCAAGGGAGGCTTTTCAAACAGAATGGGGCTGGGAGAGCACTGCTTCACCTCCCAGCACAGTTCAACCCTTAGCATTATGGTAAATGCAGTTCATTTTAAATGCTTATTTGAGTTTTTGCTGAAGTGTTTAACCAAAGTTGGTGCAGGTTAGTGCTGTCAATCTCTAGACACATGTGTTTCTGAATATTAACCTTCATCAGTAGAGATAAAAAACTAAATTTATTTGAGGTTGCTGAGCAAGCTGCCACCATCCTTTCAGGTCTCAGTACCTCTCACAAGCGCACGGGTGCATCTCCAAAAGCTCATCAGCTCAAGGGAGCCATTTCAAACAGAAGGGGGATGGGAGCACACTACTTCACCTCCCAGCACAGTTCACCCCTTAGCTTTATGGTAAATGCAGTTAATTTCAGATGCTTACTTGAGTTTTTGCTGAAGTGTTTCATCAAACTTGGTGCAGGTTAGTGCTGTTAATCTCTAGACACATGTGTTTCTGGATATTATCCTTCATCAGTAGAGATAAAAAACGAAATTTATCTGGGGTTGCTGAGCAAGCTGCCACAATCTTTTCAGGTCTCAGTACCTCTCACAGGCGCACAGGTGCATCTCTAAACTCTTGTCAGCTCAATGGCTCAAGGGAGCCTTTTCAAACAGAAAGGGGATGGGAGCACACTGCTTCACCTCCAAGCACAGTTCACCCCTTAACATGATGATAAATGCAGTTAATTTTAAATGCTTACTTGAGTTTTTGCTGAAGTGTTTCACCAAAGTTGGTGCAGGTTAGTGCTGTCAATCTCTAGACACATGTGTTTCTGGATATTATCCTTCATCAGTAGAGATAAAAAACGAAATTTATCTGGGGTTGCCGAGCAAGCTGCCACAATCCTTTCAGGTCTCAGTACCTCTCACAGGCGCACAGGTGCATCTCCAAAAGCTCGTCAGCTCAATGGCTCAAGAGAGCCTTTTCAAACAGAAGGGGGATGGGAGCACACTGCTTCACCTCCCAGCACAGTTCACCCCTTAGCATTATGGAAAAATGCAGTTCGTTTTAAATGCTTACTTGAGTTTTTGCTGAAGTGTTTCACCAAAGTTGGTGCAGGTTAGTGCTGTCAATCTCTAGACACATGTGTTTCTGGATATTATCCTTCATCAGTAGAGATAAAAAACGAAATTTATCTGGGGTTGCTGAGCAAGCTGCCACAATCCTTTCAGGTCTCAGTACCTCTCACAGGTGCACAGGTGCATCTCCAAAAGCTCGTCAGCTCAATGGCTCAAGGGAGCCTTTTCAAACAGAAAGGGGATGGGAGCACACTGCTTCACCTTCCAGCACAGTTCACCCCTTAGCATTATGGTAAATGCAGTTCATTTTAAATACTTACTTGAGTTTTTGCTGAAGTGTTTCACCAAAGTTGGTGCAGGTTAGTGCTGTCATTCTCTAGACACGTGTTTCTGGATATTATCCTTCATCAGTAGAGATAAAAAACGAAATTTATCTGGGGTTGCTGAGCAAGCTGCCAAAATCCTTTTAGGTCTCAGTACCTCTCACAGGCACACAGGTGCATCTCCAAAAGCTTGTCAGCTCAATGGCTCAAGGGAGCCTTTTCAAACAGAAAAGCCATTGAGCTGACGAACTTTTGGAGATGCACCTGTGCGCCTGGATGATATCCAGAAACACGTGTCTAGAGATTTACAGCACTAACCTGCACCAACTTTGGTGAAACACTACAGCAAAAACTTTAAATGCAGACCAGACCTATTCAGCCCGACTATGAGTCACCCAGGAAAGGCAGAAAACACCTCAACTCCCCTTGTGGTTGTCTACAGTGAATGCACGTCCCCAGCCCCTGTCACTCCAAAACCAGACAGTCAATACACAAACCAACAGAGGCACAGAGAATGGTTAAACAAAAAAATGCCTACTTTGTAAAAGTGATACAAAAGGGGATGATGGACGGAACGTTTGAGCCAATCAAACACTCACCCCCAGTCAACTGATCTGGGTTTAATCCATCATCATTCTTTAGCTCACTCCACCACCCCAGTTCAGACATGGCCATATGCAAATCAGTCTGACCCTGTGCCTCATGGGAACAGTCCAGCCCGAACTGCCAAGCCATGTCTTCCCTGGACCGGAAACAAGCATCCTAGGACCGGTTTCTGGCATTTCAGCCGTCATCAGCCAGGCTTGCTCACTTTGCCACTGGATTCAAGCAAGCCTGGCTGATGACGGCTGAAATGCCAGAAACCGGTCCTAGGACTAAGTTGAAGAGCACATTTGGTGCACTCCTTACATACTTTAGTTAGAACCAGTTCTGGGAGCCCTTGGCTCCTACTCTGGTGCGAAACTGGACAAAAGGACATGGGAGTGTCCTCCCCTCTGTCCAGCCCCTCCTCCGGGAGGGACTCCTGAGCCGTCCTAACCTCTTTCTTAGGGTATTAAAGGGCTTACCTGTGTGTGGGTCCTCATATTCATTGTGGGACAACACTCAAGTCTGAAACAACGTCACTCTTTGACCGTCTGGACATTTGGTCTTTTCTGGACTTTACCTGGAACCAAGACTGCATTAAGTAAGACAACTGCTGCTCCTGGTCTAGCTGTTCTGCAAGTCTTCTTCGTCGTCTGTGTTTGTGCTTCTTCCAGGATCTTCAACAGACCTGTGTGCATCAAGGACACCCAAAGTAATCTCCCTTGGAGTGAAGGAGTAACTCCCCTGCATCTGCAGGCACCGCAACGAAGCTGACTGGTCTGCTGTCCCTAACATCCCATGGACTTTGAAAGGCTCAGCAACACAGGTGGTGGTTCTTCAACTCCCTCAAGGCTTGACCTGTCCTCTCTGCAATTTTGAGGCCAGTATCCCTCATTGGAACCGCTGGGACCAAACCTCTGTGCACCGCGTTGACTTGCCATTGTCAAGGCTTGTTGGCTCTGCACTCCTGAGATCTTCAGGCTGCAAGAAGCTCCAGCCTCCAGCATCTCTTCCTGCCCAGATCTTTGTCCTCACCGCATCCTCTGCACCGAAGGCCTTTATCTTTGGTGAGCTACCCGAGGTCCTCTTGCGACCCTTTGGCCTGTGGGTCCTCTCGAGGGCCTTCTCTTGCTTCAGTGGTTTCCCCTGTTTGCTTGGTTCTTGCTCTGGCTCTCCTGCACTTGGTGAGTCCCTTGGACCTTGCTGGTCATAACGTTGCTCCTTCATCGTTTACCACGTCTGTTGCTGCTGCCAAGGCTTGTTGGTGCTCCTGCCGGACATCGACACCCTGGTTCTCGACTTCTGATGTGAGACTGCTCATGCACGGCTCTTGTTCTTCCTCAGCATCGCCTGGTCCTCACAGCTGCAGCGACATGGTCTCCGTCATCACTCCTGCGTCTTCCGTCATCAATGGTCATTGCTCTACTGTGCCTCCTCATCACCTAAGAGCGGAATAGACTCAGTCCTCTCTGCTTGCAGGTTCTTCTCTTTGAAAATCCACCCTTGGATTCCACCGGACTCTTACACAGTCTTTGCCAGCGGTATCTTTACTGAAGTCCTCCATTGTGGTCTACCGTGGTCTCCGACGTCACTTCCTAATTATGCACCCGGCTTCCCTGGTGTAGGTATCCTGGTTCATGGGGTTTCCACAGGTGGGGGTGACTCTCCAACCTTCTGTCTTCCACGGGGTTTCTTCAGGGTCCACTGGGAAGGGTTCTTCTTCTCCAAAACTGCTACTGCAACTTTCCCGTTGACTTCTATTGAGTAGGCGGCTGTGTTTTCACTCTGCACACAGCCACTGTGGGGTTCCTGGTGTCCCCAGCCCTTCTAAGTCTCTTGGCCCAAGTCCCAACTCCGATTGCAGTTCGCATTCCAGTTGTTTTAGTATATGGTTTGGTCTCCCCCTGGAGACCAGTGTGTACTGTGCTTACTTACCTGTTTGCAATTGAAGTATTGTGTGTATTAGTGTTGCTATCTCTGGGCAGGAGATATACCAATGTGTTAGTGAGTATTGTGTAATAAATAGACATATTTTTATAACTACACTGTGTGGTTCTCTTGCGTTTAACCTACACTACATGATTAGATCTGGTAAACCAAGCTGCTTAACACTCCTTCTGGACTAAGACTGAATGCTGCTCTCCACAGCTACCACTTAGAGAGCTTTCTATGGTTGTCTAAGACCGCTAAAATCACTATAAGGGTTGTCTGGATTAGTGCAATGTGCTTCACTTAAATAAGTGTGCCCCATATACTAAGCCAGCCTCCTACATGAGTAGTTTATTTCTACAGAGCAAAACAAATGTGATTACAAATCCAGCACTATTTTCTAAATCAGTAATCTTTAACTAAAATCATGAAAGGAATCATACAACATAAACCAGCCATATGACATAAACAACAGCATTCATCAATAAATAAAACACCAGGGCCCACATCATAATACCCTCTTGAACAACTGTGGTTTAGATTTGTACTACTTCCTACGCCCAATAACGGGGGCCCAAACCCAGCTCTGCCCATGCAGTTTAATACTGCTCCTATCTGTATGACACCACTGCTGGACCCCTGGGGCACTTATGTGGCATTTGGTGACGCATTCCCAAAACTCTGTGATTTTGCAGCTCGGGATGATTAAGGTCAACATAACTGTTGCTTCACACTTCATAAGTGTGAAAAATAAGACAAACTTTGCAGCTACAGTTTTGGTTCACATGATCTACATCAGTCTGAAAAGGAGCAATAATTTTCTGAAAATGGCACAGTATAATTCCTGGGGAACAAATTCATATAGTTTAATAGAAGTGTAGGAACACGTTCTGTGGGGTATCTGAAGAGCAACCCACCTGAATGGGTCTTACTTTACCAGTTGCATTATGTGCTTTAAAGGGTCCTCCCAAAAGTGGTAGAGGTGCAACCGATATACAGTTAGTCATAGCATGAGTTCGAGGATTGGATCCAAGAGAGGGGCAACTCAGTACGAATGGGTTTTATACCGCCAGCCCTCAGGGATGGAATTGAAATTGTACAAAACACTGTGGGGCCGATTCACAAAGGTAATCTGAGCCAAAAGTCTAACTTTAGGTATTCATAGAAGTCACTCACAACTTTTGGTATTCGCAGAAGTCATTTCCGACTCGTATCTTTACTCGGGCCGGAATCTCCGCACCCAGACCGGAATCTCCACACCCGGACCAGACTCTCCGCAACCGGGTCGGAATCTCTGCACTCGGGCCGGATGGTCATTTTTGTCAATGTTAAACACCTGTGTAAGTGCTTACCATCCCCCACATGGACCAGATGAAGTCAATTGACACTACCGGCAAGACCTGCACTACAAACCAAATAAAAGCAGTACACAAACAAGGAATAGGTTTGTCCGCATAAAGTTCCTGCTTGCCTGCTCTGCGCGTTACTTCAGGAAAATTCTACAGCAGAGGAAGAAAAATTATACAGAGGAGGAGACCGCCATGATCTTGGAGTTTATTGTGAGGCACCACAAATGGCTCCATGGTTCACCCCCTTACAGCACAAGTGACACACTGTAAGAAGCTGGCCTGGTATATGATGTCCACTAATGTAAGTGGGCACCTTGCACCAGTCCAGACAACCCTTATGGTGATTTAAATGGCCTTAGACAAACTTAGAAAGCTCTCTAAGTGGTAGCTGTAGAGAGCAGCCTTCAGGCTTAGTCCAGAAGGAGTGTAAAGCAGCTTGTTTTACCAGAATGCAATCTTATAGTATAGATCAAGTGAAAAAGAACCACATAAGGTATTTATAAAAATATGTATTTATTATAATATACTCTCTAACACGTTTAGATATCTCCTCCCCGGAGATAATTACAATGCACACAATATTTTGCAAAGAAACACAGTAAGTAGCACAGAATACACAGTGGACTCCAGGGGGTGACCAAACCATATACTAAGAAAGTGGTATAAGAACCACGACTCGGGTCAAGACAGTGTAGAGAGGACATAGAAGTGCTGGGGACCCAAGGAACCACCCAAGGTGAGTACATAGGGACCCCACGGAGAGCGTGTGCAGTGTGGGAATATGACCGTGTGCTCCGTACAACTCTACAGGTATGTCGCGGTTGGATTTTTAAAGATTAAGGACCCTTCCCAGTGGACCCTGAAGAAACCCCGTGTAAGACAGAAGGTTGGGGAGCCACCCCACCTGTGGATACCCTCGTACCCACGTTACCTACACCAGGGAAGCCGGGTGCATAGGTGTGAAGTGGTGTTGGAAACCGCCGTCGAACCCAATGGAGGACTTCAGGAAAGTGCCGCTGCAGAAGAAGGAGAAAGTGTCCAGTGGAATCCGAAGGTGGATTTGAGATGAGCGGTACCTGCAAGCAGAAGTGACAGAGTCTGTCACTCAGGAGTGACCAGGAGACTTGGGAGATGTCGGGTGTTACAGGATGGATGACAATGACCTTGACTCTAAAGCTGTGAGGATCAGGCGAGGCAGCTGAAGACCAGGAGCCATGCACAGGCTGTCCCACGTCGGAAGTCGATTGCTGAGGAGTCAGTGTCCGGTGGGAGCACCAACAAGCCTTGGCAAATGCAACCCACGCAGAAGTCGAAGAAGGTGCAATGTCGGGACCAGCAAGGTCCAGGGGACTCACCAAAAGCAGGGGAGTCAGGGCAGTCCCCGAGCAATCAGGGGAGCCCAAAAGAAACAAAGGTGACCCTCAAATGGACCCACAGGCCGGAGGCACTGGAGTCGCGAGAGGACCTCAAGCAGCTCACCAAAAGATGCAGGCCACAATGCACACGATGCAGTGTGGCTGAATATTCTGGTCACTGGAGGTGCTCGAGGTTGGGGCTACTTGGAGCCCGAAGATCTTCTTGGAAGGAAGCCAACAAGCCTTTGCAACTGCAAGTTGACGCAGTGCACAGGGGTTCGGCTATTGCAACCCCCACGAGGGATACTGACCTCAAACTTGGTGAGAAGGCAGGACAGGCCTTGGGAGCTGTGGGAAACCACCACCTATTTTGCAGAACCTTACGGAGTCTGGAGGAGCTCAGGATCGGCAGACCAGTCGAATTAGTTGCAGTGCCTGGGAATGCAGGGAAGTGACTCCTTCACTCCAAGGGAGATTCATTCAGGTGTCTTTGATGCCCACAGGCCTTGGAAGGTTCCTGTATGGTGCACAGGCGCAGACTGGAAGGGAGACAAAATCAAGCCCAAACGAAGTCCAGCGAAGTCCAGAGTGCCCGGAAGGTAGAAGAAGAAGTGGTGTCTGATCTGAATCTTGTTCCACGACGTATCTAGGGACTCACCCACAGGTAAGCCCTTAAGTGCCCTAAGGAAAGGGTTGGGACGATTCAGGGGACCCTCCCAGGGGAGGGTCTGGACAGAGGGAAGGTTACTCCCATGTTCTTTGTCCAGTTTTGCACCAGAGCGGGAGCCAACGGCTCCCTGAGCTGGTATGAACTGCACTATGCATGGGGACACCAAATGTGCCCCTCATGCAGACTGAGTGGCGCTGGCAAGCGCACCCACCCTGCCCCAATACACTAAATCCTGTCTGGGAGGTGGTCACACCTCCCTGTGACAGGATGCCTATTGTTCTGCCTTCCCCTGCACGAGCATGGCTCAGCAGCAGGAGGGCAGAATCGTGTCTCTGGTCGGCAGCAACCATTTTGTGCTGTCTGGGCCAAGAAGGCTGGTACCGGGAGCACTGAGATCCTAACGGAGGGCTCTTACAGTGCTTGGAATCATACCTCCCACACCATTTATGGTGTGGGGGTATGATTCCAACATGTTTGATACCAAACATGACAGGATTCATTGCAGCCGTTTTCGAGATGGTCATCGCGTAATTGTGCAGTGCCCCTCTATATAGTAAATGGCTGCTTTACTTACAACCCAGGAGAATGGACTCCGTAGGCTGTAGGGGTGTCCTGTTCATGCAGGGGCACCCTCATACTTAGAACCAAGCACCCTGCCTTCAGGATTGATAAGACCTGCTATAGGGGTGACTTATAGGTTTTAAGTGCAGTGACCCCAAATATAGGAAAGTGGTGCTAGCACCATCTTACACAGGCTGAAATGGCAGGCCTGTAGTTCCATTTTGAATGGTCTCCCATGGGTGGCATAATGCATGCTTCAGCCCATGGGGGACCTCTGGGGTACCTATGCCCTGGGTACCTTAGTACCATATACTGGGGACTCATAAGGGTACCCCAGTATCCAATCTGGGATGTACCTAAGTACTGAACAACCCAATTTAAGGAAGAAAGCAGATAGACTGGGGTCCTGATTAGCAGGATTTCAGTCAGACTAGTCAGTAACATCTTAGCACCAGGCAAACATTTGGGGTAACCATAAAAGCAGATCCTACTTTCCTACACACACAGAAGGCAGCCCTATGGCAGCATTTAGCCACTGCAGTCACAGCATTGGGGGAGGATGTCTGCACTGTCACTAACATAAAGAAGAAGTGGTAGGACAGCAAGAGGCGGGTGAAGGAGAAGTACGCCAGGATTGAGGTGGCCAGAATTCCCCCTGGTGTACAATCTGGACGCCGCCTCCATCTCACCCCACTAGAGGAGGATGTCATCACCACCATACACCCCCACATGCTCCATGGGCTGCCTGTGAGTGATGTCCTCAATGTGGTACCAGGTAAATGTGATGACAAGAACATGGTTATGAAATGTCTGTCTGGGTTGCACCACAATTGTGACTAAGGAAGTTGTCCCAATTATGTATAAAAAGCATAGTGAGTCAGAGCCTCATGTGTCTTCTTCTGTACGTTGCACCACAACTCCCAGAATCTTTTGAGATGGAAATGGCAAATCCCATTCCCACTATCAGAACCATGGGCCCAGCACTGCTGCTGTATATACCCAACACTGGTAAATAGCACTAGACAAAGTGACTCTTCCACTTAGCCAGCCGCAGTCGGGGCAGATAAGAGTGGTGGGGGGCTGGGGCGGGCGGGGGAAAATCGACAGACAACGTAATAAGAAAAATAAAATAAAAAGAATGATCAACACCACTTACCTTGGGGCGTGGCTTGATCGTCGAGCGTAATGGCCGCAACTCAGTGAAGCTCCCGTTGCCCTTGGCCTCAACCTGCCTATAAATCCGGTCATTGATCCGTTTTACACCCCAGCAGTATGGCGGAATGTTAGCTCGACACCCGCTGTAGCCCAGAAACTGCCGACATCACCGGCGACAGCGTCAACGGAAGGGAGGAGCCGCGCACCATCTGGGCCTTGGAATCCCCGGGCTCAAGTTATAAGCTGCTGTGGGGGACTTCCGAGAGAGGCGGCCACGGGTCCCATCATTTGGCGGTGCCCCGGACATCGCAAGCGGCATTGTGTGACTGGACCCCCACGAGGTACTCTATTAAGGGCGGGTTCTTTTCTCCCCCCCTCCTTCTGCGTTGAGATCTGCGAAGTGACCGGGGGGAACAGCTGAGCCTGATCGGGTCTGTGACGCAGCATCCAAACGGACCGACCCGGCGGACATCTGCTGCGGCCTACCGGCTGATGGGTGACTGGAGTCGCCAAGGTACGACGATATTAGCGCCGAGTGGGGGCGACCACGCCTGGCCTGGAGGGCCCCGGGCGATGGTATCTGGGCACTGAAGTGTTGCTGGAGTGGCCCGGTCTGCGATGAAGTTAAAGAGTAGCAGGACCGACTTGGGTGTCCACTCTAGCTCCCGATAATGCTGAGGTGAGGAGTCCCAGGGGCAGAGAGACCTGGAGCACGACCCGGGGAGGTGTTGAGGAGCCTTGCAGTACACCGACCCCGCGGCCACCATGCGTCAGGTACAGCAATTGGGCCTCGGAGCGTGGCGACTGGAGGAAACGGATTCACCATTTGGAGGAGTCGGCAGGTCCAATACACGTGCTATGCCTGCAGTGTGCCAGACAGTGAGTAAGACTGTCGGTTGCCCTACAAAGCATACGACCTCGGAACCTCCCGTACGATCCTAGCCAGACCGGAGAGGGAGAAATATTGGAGAGACAATTGGTGGGAGACACCCTGTGAGACTCCTCGTCGGGCACAACGCCATGTCTGGGGCAAAGGGGCAAAAAGGAACGCTCCAGACTAAATTAGATAAATACACCACCCAAAAAGTTGGCGAGGTGGATGGAACACACAAAGGGGAGGCTGAAATGACGGTGAGTACAGCTAAGGAAGAGCCGACGCTCACTGATGTAATGGCAGCCATAGCGGGGGTGCGTACTTCACTTGAACATAGAATGGACACAATCTTTATTGAAATGACGCTGCTCAGAGCCGATTTGCAAAAGACGAGTGAGAAAGTGAAAACCATGGAAGCGGTAACTGCGGAGCTCAGTAATGACACCCAACAGATGCGAAAAGAGATTAAAGAACTCCAAGCCGCTCTGAAAAAAACAGACACTTAACTGGATGATTATGAAGGGCGTGCGAGATGCAACAATGTCAGGATTGTTGGGGTTCCTGAGAGAGCTGAGGGGCCGGCAGTAGACCTCTTTGTAGAAGATCTAATTATGAATCACCTACGGCCCACAAATTTATCGAAGTTCTTCACAGTTGAAAGAGCGCACAGGGTACCGGGAGGGAGGCCCAAGCCGGGTTCCCCCCCCCCAAGGCCGATACTAGCAAAACTCCTCAACTTCAGGGACCGAGACATTATATTGCAAACGGCTCGTGCTAATCCTCCTCTCAAATTCAAGAATAGTGAACTGTCTTTCTTTCCGGACTTTACCATTGCGGTCCAACGACAACGAAGAACCTTTTTAGGCGTTAAAAAGATATTAAGAGACAAAGGTATTCGATACGCAATGTGGTTCCCCGCAAAACTGAGAGTTGAAGTGGACGGCAAATCGTGGGTCTTTGACACCCCGGAAGCAGCGCAGGAGTGGATGGAAGGCTGGAGACCGGTGAAAGAACATAACGCACGATGAAACAGAGGCTCCTGCACCTACAAGAAAATCGCCCTGCACCTGCATTGAGTACCCACTGTGACTGCCCTGAACTGAAGCTATCTCTATTCAGCTGCAGCACTGCAAACGCATATCGGGCAAGACAAGTGGACAATTTATGCGCTAAGTGATTCTGTTTTTACGAAATAATGTCTGGATTAGTCAATTGGGGTTAAACAGTGGCGGGCTGGGGACCAATGGGAAGGAGTCGCCAACCCTCCATCTCCTAGTTAGTTTAGTAGATAAGGGCGACAGGCACTCTGCACTATTGGGGACATGGGCAATTTTAGGCCCAGAGTGCGGGGAAGCAGGGAGGGGGAAGTTTGGGACCAAGAGTTACACTAGTTCAGTTAAGGGACAATCAAGTCAATTTCATTGTTGACAACGGGCAGGATGATACGTGTGCAGCAGTAAGTGTTGGTTTGGGGACGCAGATGGTCGGCGGAGTGTGTATATATCTGGGTTCACACACGGGGGCGGGTGGTGGTGTGGGGAGGGAGTGCGGGGGTGGAAACATGGACCTGATGAGTGAGAAACAATTTAGGCTTCTATCCTGGAATGTTAACGGACTGGGAGATAAGCTGAAGAGGGGAATAGTACTACAATTTATCAAAAGACACGCCCCAGAGGTGGTGTTGCTCCAGGAGACGCACATGATCGGAAACACTTGTAAAGCTCTTGATAGATGGGGCTCCCGACTGGCTGTACACTCGGGGTTCACTTCGGGCTCACGAGGGGTTGGTATAATGGTACGCAAATCTTTTCCCATGTTAATAGATCGCACCTGGACCGATGAGCAGGATAGATACGCAGCAGTTTCGGGGAAGTGGGAGGGTGGGAGGGTGGACCACTAACGCTGGTGTCAGTTTATGCCCCTCTGGGGCTACAAGCTGTGGCGTTACGGGATCTGGGGAAAACTGTGATGGAGTTCCCCGAGGGGGGACTACTAGTTGGTGGAGATTTTAATTCTGTAGTGTGTGGAAGGAGTGATCGTCATCCACCCAGGGATCTGTGGCCCGCGCAGATGGTTCTGCCCACCTTTCTTAACGCTATCGGACTGGTGGATGCATGGCGGATTCGCCATCCCACCGACACCCAGTTTACATTCGACTCTGGGGTACACACCAGCCTCTTCCGCATTGATTATATCCTTACGCCGGCAGATCAAGTGGGGTACATCACAGAAATTAGACATATGGCACGAGGAATATCTGACCACTCTCCAATATGGACACAGGTGGGAGTGGGAAGGGGCCAGGTGGGTAAAGTGGCACCCAAAAACCTGTGGTATTTTCGCAATCCCACGATAAGGCAACATATAGTACAGGCCATCGAACACTACTTTCAAGAGAACGAGGGGTGCGTGGAGTTGGCGACCACGCTCTGGGAGGTGCTCAAAACTGTGGTTCGTGGGCAGGCCATCTCCAAAATAGCTGGGGCCAAAAAGGAGAAAAACACCGCGCTAGCGAAGCTGGAAGGAGAGATCTTGGCGTTAGAAGGGGATCTATCGGGGTCCGGGGACCCTGATATTGTACATACACTCAACCTCAAACAGGATGAATATAAAAGCGTAGCTGCGGACAGGGCAAAATCTCTGCACAGAGATAAACTCGGTAGGATATACGAGCTTGGAGACAGAACAAGGAAATTACTAGCATGGCTAGACCGCCTGCCGAGCTTACGACCGAGGCGGGGGAAACGATCACAGATCCACAGAAGATAGCGGACGAATTTGCCAAATATTACAGCCGATTATACAAATCTCACTCTAATAGTTCAATCGAGGATTCAAGGGCATTGTTGATTGACATAGGGCTCCCTATTTTGTCGGAGGACGGCTGCAGTTCATTAGATAGCAAGCTGACAAATGACGAAGTAGCACGGGCCATCAGAGATCTGCAGTCTGGAAAGGCGATGGGCCCCAATGGCCTCACAATTGAACTCTATAAACGAAAACCCGATAAAATAGCCCCTTATCTCAAAGCTATGTATGAAAAAAGCCGAGAGATCGGCCAACTTCCCCGGGACCAGCGACTCGCTACAGTAGTGGTCATCAATAAAGATATCAAACCCAGAAACCAGTGCTCTTCCTATAGACCCATCTCATTATTTAATGCTGAGGCGAAGATTTTAGCCAAATTGCTGGCGACGCGTCTGGTCGGGGTAGTCTCTGGACTGGTACATCCGGACCAAACTGGCTTTATGCCGGCTAGAAATACCTCCCTGAATCTGCGCCAACTTCATGGGATACTTGGGAAAGAACACACTTTGAGGGAGGATGTAGTGGTGATGTCCTTAGACGCATGGCATTCGACATGATCGAATGGCCCTATCTTTTCGCAGTGCTGAAGAAAATGGGGTTCGGGCAGGGCTTTATCGGATGGGTGAAACTGCTATATAGTGAACCATTGGCACAAGTGGTGGTGAACAATGAAAAGTCTGCGACATTTGCCCTCGGAAGAGGTACGCGACAGGGATGCCCTATTTAAAATGATGGCGCTGCCCCGCTTCCTGTACGTTCTACACAACTCACCAAATCCGGTCCCCAAGTCCTACTTTACGGCAATTGAGGGCGAACAAAGAGCTCTCCTCTGGCTTGGTGGAACACCACAAATATCATTCCCAAGATTGGTGCGAGGATGGTAAGATGGAGGAATTGGACTCCGAGATGTTAAAAAATATTACTGGGCTGCACAATTGGCAGCCATTAACCAGGGCATGTACAGGCCACAGAATGACCCGGGATACAGAATGGATAGATGGATTTTATCGGGGGAATCCTACGCTAGGGCTCTCTACTCCAGACCAGCTTGGTTGCGGCTGACTGGACCCACGTCACACATGGTCCGGATCTGGCACATAGCACACAAAAGCCTAGGATGGGACAAGAAATTAACGCAATCTACCCCCCTATGGGACGCATACTTGTTGGGAATCCTTCGGACTACTAAGGGCTTCGATAAATGGGATCTTATTGGGCTCTCTAAGCTGAGCGACATGTGGAGAGACGGTAAAGTGATCGAGTTCTCTGTATTACAGCAAGAATATGACCTAGCAGATTCGGAATTATTTAGATATTACCAAGTCAGGCACACCCTGTATGCATGCCTCACTGTAGGCAACGCCGCTTGAAGACAGGCTTCTCGACGGATATATGCCCGATAAGTCAATATCCCTTACATACCGTAAGCTCATCAATCACGCAACTGATCCCCTTATAAAACTTCGGGAGAAATGGACCAATGACCTATTAGAACTAGATGACGAAGATTGGATAGAGGCACTAGCTTCTCCCAGGGAGGTCGCAATCTCGTTGAGACTGAAATTAGTGCAATTAAATATCCTACACAGTACATACTATTCCAGAACTGCCTTGGCCCGGATGGGCTATGGGGAGGTCTCAGGGTGTAGAAGAAACTGTGGGAGGGAGGGTACTTTCATGCACACCCAGTGGGAATGCACCAAGATTCGTACGTATTGGACGGACGTGCTCAAATGTATGTCAGGGGTGCTGGGCCAGGACTTGAACCAAGATGCTAAACAGTTCCTGCTTAATATGTGGGGGCTGACAGACTTGAGAAGTAAAGAGAAAACATGGGTAGCCCTGGGACACATGATAGCCAAGCGAAACATTGCTAGATTGTGGGGAACGAGGGAGACCCCAAGCATGCAACTATGGAAGCAAGACATGGATTGGTGTATGTTTAGGGAAAAGACTGTCTACGTTTCTAGAGGATGTCCCCATAAATGGATTCACATATGGTCAAAATGGAACGAGTATCGTGAGAACATTTGTGCCCCCCCTTCTCTCTACCCTTCCCCTTCTTGACGAACCTGTACCTGCTGAGCACTGCGATGCCTAATTGTAGATAATTGTGTAGCACCTGTGCCATCCAGAAAACTGTTTGTAAAAATGTTATGTCAACCGCAACCGATAATATTTTGACTGTAACAACCTTGCTGTCTTTAATAAAAAGATTCACACCCAAAAAAAACTTACCTTGCGCTTGCCGCATCGCCGAGCACAAGATGAGTGATTTTTTTAAAATAGATTTTCCCTATTCCGTCGTCTGTCTAATTTCCCCCCACCATGCCCCCCCCCACCGCCCCACAACTCCTACCTGAACCGGCCACGGCTGCACTTAGCATTAATGTTAGCATGTAGATGCAGTGAGGAAATTTCTGACCAGTTGCACATGTACATTTTGGCTTTGCTGACTTTTCTCTGTTCTCCTCTATTGACACATTCAGCCAGAGTACAGTCATCCACTGTAGCAGAGGTCCCCGCATCTGCTGGGAGTAAACTACATCATTCACAGCAAGCAATACCACCCTCACAAACTGGTAACTAAAACTGGTCAGCAGAGGGTCCAAAAGCCTACAGATGGACCTATTCACAAAGGTAAACTGAGACGAAAGTCTAACTGGAACGACTTTTGGTATTCAGAAAGGACATTTACAAGTAGTAAATGACCTTTGTGAATACCAAAAGTCGTAAAGTTAGATTTTTGTCTCACTTTACCCTTGTGAATTGGGCCCATTACAAGCATTCCATCAACAGTAGGAGAAAAGGGTATGCAGTTCCTCGGGTGGGTGAGAGAGAGAAAACAGAGGAAACACAACATTAGAGGAAGGGAATTCCTCTTGTCGGAACTAGGGTCCTCACACACCCAGCAAGCTAGGTGTCATGCTTCATCATATGGACCTGCTCCTCATCGGGTCGGCGCTGCAATACCCGACGGGCACCCATAAAGGGGCTCTTTAGCGGAGATCTTTAGTTCCTGGCTGTATGTTGCGGTGCGTGTGAGGGGCCTAGTGGTGTAGATGTGAGTGAATAGAGGTGGTTTTAAAACAAGTTGGATAGTCCAAAATATGACTTTATTCAGGCTGGCTATCCACCTGATTAAAAACAAACTAAGAGTGGCAGCTTGCTGTCGTAGGGGTTCAGCTCAGCTATGCTCATCTCTGACGGTCAACATGTTTCATGCCTCGCGGTCCTAGTGATCCTCGGCAATTCTTCAGGACCTAGTGTAAAAGAACTATCTACACACTGTGGTGGGTGCGGATGCTACCTACCACGTTTAGTACTATGGAAACAGTCTCTCCATGAATGTCGGGTAACCTAAGAGAAATATATAAGGTAGCCACAACTATTTCAGTGAAGAGTACAAAGTCCTCTCTCCAGTATTACATTAACAATCCTCTCTCTCAGTGCCGGATCATACAAACTGTGGTGGTGATGACAGAGGAGGTATCAATTGATGGCCTCCGTGCAGGTTAGGTAACCTATCTTGAGTGAGGTTTAAAAACAAGCACTAGTTAAAAAGTAGCTAAAAACAGAAGACCAGGGGACCACGTGCAACTATTGCACGTTGGGAGTTATTTACAAAGTAGGGTTAACAGTCACAAGCAGACGGGTTGCACTTGACAGGGGAGGCACTCGCCTAACTCAGTGCTACCACATGCTCCAATCCATGTCCGAAGCGGTACCGGGACACCTATAATCTGGTGTCCTACGGGTGACAAGATTGCACAAACAACTGATTGAGCCGTGAACACCATCACGCGGTTAGACAGGTAATGGTAAACTGCCTTAGTGCTATTGTACTAAGTGCGTAAAGGTAGCAGGGGAGGCGACCATCTGAAACACCTCACTGAGCAGTCCAGGGACTCCGCCACAACTAGAAGGGTCAATCATGGTGTGCTAGTTAGTACCACTCAGACTAGTCAAAGGGCGTGTATTGCCAACAAGTATGCAGGAGTACGGCCATGGCTAGTATCTTGGACCAACTGCACCCGTTCGTGTGCCCAATCGGTAGTGTAGACGGAGGTGAGCAGTCCGATGGTATAGCCAGAGTGTGGTCAGGCCCTCCCACAAACTAGTCCCTTTGTGCCTACAAAGTACACAAAGCATGGCAAAAAACCCACATCTATTTACTCACGATTTGATTTTCTCCGGAGTGGGCTGGAAGACCTACCCCTCGCCGCTCGAACCGGGAAGGACAACGCTGCCATTGACTCGCGCTGAAATACTTGCCGGCGTGGGCGGGGCGGGGCTGGTTTCCGGGTTGTCATCATGTGTGCGGGCACATGATCACATCGTAGATCAGTGCTCAGAAAGGTGACAGCTCGTAAGACTAGGCGGCCATCTTGTAGTATAATGATATTTAAAGCTGTACACTGATAAAACAGCAGGCCAACCATGCCATCCGGTCGTTATCACAGTGGCAATGCCGAGCAAGATGTTTGTGGTATAACACTCAGTGCATAACACAAAGCGATAAAACGTGCCCGTTACCAGCGCTTAGATGATAGTTCCACGCAGTGGCTGCTCGTGTGAGTCGGCGGCCATCTTGTAGTGTAGTTTCATCAAACCTGCTCTATGGTGTTGCAGCAGGTCATCAATGCTATCAGGTGTGAATTGTATGGCTATGTCGACTATGATGTATTCAATGAACAGACCGGTATAATCTATGACGCACTAAGGTGTATGCAGCAAGTCATCAATGCTATCGGGTGTGAATTGTATGGCTATGTCGACTATGATGTATTCAATGAACAGACCAGTGTAATATATCATGTGCTAAGGTGTACGGGTAGCGTCAGTCAAGGTGATCGCTAATACAGACCTCCTGACCCGATTTTAAGAGAAAAGAGAAAAGAAGCCATCCTCCAAGTGCTACTAGACCTCAGTATGTCTACGGAAGGTAAGTTTATGAGTCCGCTGATGCCGTCATCAGCTATATCAGTTGCTGTGTGTTACAGGTGGTGTGCAGACGGCATTGCTAACGTGTGGGTAGTGGCTCATCTATTCGTTAAGGAGGACCATGGGATTTCGTCATTTAACCCATCCCGGTCTGATCCAAGGCGGTGAACCCATCTCTGTTCTATTCTGAACAGTGCCCTTTGTGTTATCCTGGGGTGGGTTTCTAGAACCAGCCCTCGTAAGGAATCTGGGGTGTGATTGTGTTCCTTGTAGTGTGTGTACATTTTCGTAGTGACCCTCTGACATCTTATATTGCTCTTGTGCTCTGTTATGCGTGTTTTTACTGGTCTAAGGGTCATCCCCACGTATCTCTTATTGCACGGACAGGTAGCCAAATAAATACAGTGTGTTGTGTTGCAATTAGTGTGCCTCAGCATTCTCCAGGTAAAGGTGTCAGAGAAGGTAACCTCTTTGGTCACTCCCGTCTGGTGACACACTGAGCAGGTGCCACACAGGTAATGACCTGTTACCGGGGGGAGATCCCATAGTGTTCTTTGCACATTATTACTCACACTCCTAGGTCTAGTGTGTATGAGAATGTCCTTGAGGTTTTGTGTCCGCTTGAAGGCAAATCGTGGGGTAGGGATATTCAGGTCACCTGTTTTCAAAATTCCCCAATGCTTTTTAATAATGCCTTTGATGCGTGTCGAATTTGAGGTAAAGGACGTTACACAAGTCAATGAGTCTGTTTGTTCACTGGGGTTAGGTTGTAATAGAGACTCGTGGGGGTTGTTTCTAGCCCTCTTGAGAGAGTTTCTGATCTGGCGGTCAGGGTAACCTCTTAGTCTCAGATTGGAGCTTAACTGCTGTGCTTCAGCCTTGTAGTCCGTAATGGAGCTACAATTTCTCCTAATACGAAGAAATTGTCCAAAGGGTAGATTATCTTTAAGAGCCCTAGGGTGGTGGCTGCTGTATAAAAGCAAGCTGTTCCTGTCCGTCGGTTTTTTGTACAGTGTTGTACTAAGTCCTGTGTCATTGAGCATAATACTCAGGTCTAGGAATGGTACGTTTGTATTGGAGATAGTGTAGGTAAATCTCAGATACTGATTTTGTGTGTAGATCCACTCACAGAAGGCCAGACAAGTTGGGTGGTTCCCCTTCCCAAAAATCAGTATGTCGTCAATGAACCTCCTCCATAAGGTCAGGTTGTTGATGTAAGGGTTACTGGGGTGCCTGATGACGTTCTCCTCGAAGGTGGCCATGTAGATACAGGCCACACTTGGGGCAAAAGTACTCCCCATTGAAGTACCTTGGGATTGATGAAACAACTGTTTACTATATTCAAAGTAATTCTCCGTTAATGCCAAAGTGGCACACTCCATAACGAAGGAGATGGGGGTGGGAGAAGTCCATTCCTCTCTCATGAGCGCTGTTTCAATAGCTGTTAGAGTGGCACGTTGGGGGATATTAGTGTATAGTGGCTCCACGTCCAACGTGACCAGAAGGTTGATGTCATTGGGGTCACATATCTCCTCTATGATACGGAGAATGTCTGTCGTGTCGCGTACATAGGACGGGGTCTTTTTTACTATAGGTTGTAAAAAGTGGTCAACAAACCTTGATGGGGGTTCCAGGAGTGACCCTATTCCAGAGACAATAGGTCGTCCTGGTACTGGTGTTGTGCCCTTATGAATTTTGGGTAGAGTATAGAAATAGGGTATTCTGGGGTCTTTGGTGATAAGAAAGTCAGCCTCTTTCCTACTAATCCACCTGTTACTCTCTGCTTCAAAGGCTATGGTTGCAATCTGCTTTGTGTACTTTGTAGGCACAAAGGGACTAGTTTGTGGGAGGGCCTGACCACACTCTGGCTATACCATCGGACTGCTCACCTCCGTCTACACTACCGATTGGGCACACGAACGGGTGCAGTTGGTCCAAGATACTAGCCATGGCCGTACTCCCGGATACTTGTTGGCAATACACGCCCTTTGACTAGTCTGAGTGGTACTAACTAGCACACCACGATTGACCCTTCTAGTTGTGGCGGGGCCCCTGGACTGCTCGGTGAGGTGTTTCAGATGGTCGCCTCCCCTGCTACCTTTACGCACTAACCGCGTGATGGTGTTCACGGCTCAATCAGTTGTTTGTGCAATCTTGTCACCCGTAGGACACCAGATTATAGGTGTCCCGGTACCGCTTCGGACACGGATTGGAGCATGTGGTAGCACTGAGTTAGGTGAGTGCCTCCCCTGTCAAGTGCAACCCGTCTGCTTGTTAACCCTACTTTGTAAATAACTCCCAACGTGCAATAGTTGCACGTGGTCCCCTGGTCTTCTGTTTTTAGCTACTTATTAACTAGTGCTTGTTTTTAAACCTCACTCAAGATAGGTTACCTAACCTGCACGGAGGCCATCAATTGATACCTCCTCTGTCATCACCACCACAGTTTGTATGATCCGACACTGAGAGAGAGGATTGTTAATGTAATACTGGAGAGAGGACTTTGTACTCTTCACTGAAATAGTTGTGGCTACCTTATATATTTCTCTTAGGTTACCCGACATTCATGGAGAGACTGTTTCCATAGTACTAAACGTGGTAGGTAGCATACGCACCCACCACAGTGTGTAGATAGTTCTTTTACACTAGGTCCTGAAGAATTGCCGAGGATCACTAGGACCGCGAGGCATGAAACATGTTGACCGTCAAAGATGAGCATAGCTGAGCTGAACCCCTACGACAGCAAGCTGCCACTCTTAGTTTGTTTTTAATCAGGTGGATAGCCAGCCTGAATAAAGTCATATTTTGGACTATCCAACTTGTTTTAAAACCACCTCTATTCACTCACATCTACATCACTAGGCCACTCACACGCACCGCACCATACGCCAGGAACTAAAGATCTCCGCTAAAGAGCCCCTTTATGGGTGCCCGTCGGGTATTGCAGCGCCGACCCGACGAGGAGCAGGTCCATATGATGAAGCATGACACCTAGCCTGCTGGGTGTGTGAGGACCCTAGTTCCGACAAGAGGAATTCCCTTCCTCTACTGTTGTGTTTCCTCTGTTTTCTCTCTCTCACCCACCCGAGGAACTGCATACCCTTTTCTCCTACTGCTTGATAGGGCATGTATGCTGGACCTCTATATAAAAAAGCCCCATAGTCCCTCTTGGTTGATTGAGTTTGTGCACGGGTTACCCCCGTGGGACTTCTTGTTTATAGGTTACCAAGCAGTGTTACCTACACTGACTGGCCCACAGTTATAACTCTACCCCTACATCTTCAAGGGGTGGCCAGGTTACCTACCAGTTATGGAGGATAACCTAGGACTCAGCTTCAATGATGAAGCAGTAGCCGATATTTTAAGGAAAACACCCTCCCTCCTTGGGGCAGGGGGTTCTGCGGCCTCAGGGACGCAATCAGAAGACTGGACCTCATTAACAGCATTGAAAAGAGAATGGGTTAAGATCACGCTCCATGGGGCATTGATGACCGAGTACTTGCGAGCTAACATCGCTCCAAGTGGACTCATAGTGAACATTTTTCCCAGACTTTTTTTTAGAAGACCCTACTTCCAAAAAAGAATGGTGTCTGGTATCTTGGAAGTGCACCCGAGTCCTCTTGGTACTCATTATCAATACTGCCCAACGGTTAGGAGACACATTATTGGCCAGGATACAGGCAGCAGAAGGGGCACTCAAATCTACCATCCAGAACATCACTTTTAAGTCTAAGTTGGCAGAAATAAACAGCGAGATTGCTGACAGCAGAGAGTATCTGCTCAAGAAAAAAGATATCTAAACTACAAAAGGATATTCAAAAATTCGATAAGGAGAAAGTATACCCTTACTTGAAGGCAGATTATCAAGCAGCCAAGAATAGCTATTCTTCTGACGATAACTCTGACAACTCCAGGAGGGGCTCCTCTAATAGAAGTGTGGCTCACTGGTTAGAGCGGCAGACCCTGATGCAGGGATCTGGCCCGGGACCAGGGTTCAATTCCCGCCTCAGCGGGTCTTGGGCTCAATTTCCTCGGACCTGATAATTCTCGCCTCGGTGCCTATTTTAATCATGGGTCCCACTCTGCAACTCTGGGCAATAGCTTGCTTAATCTCCACAACGGCCCCAACAGCGCTGGGATGCCTGGCTTCACCCTGGGGGTGCCCAGGAGTGGACATTTCACAGGGAAAAGCCAGGAAGGGTTCCACAGCGGTATGCGTACAGCACCTGGACACCCCTTTGGGGGTATGGGTGCGCTTTACAAGTACAAATTTCATTTCATTTCTAATAGTGACTCGAGCACTGGTAACTGGGGGAGTAACAACCAAAAGAGGAATATTCAACCTTCCTACCCCCATTACAACAGCACACCGGCTTATGCAGGTCCACCACAACCCCCCGCCTTTTGGCAGTTCCCGGTATACCCACATGGGCAACCTCAGTTCTACCCCATGGGCAACCAACCTTTTTTAGGCAGAGGCTGGGGCAGAGGAAGAGGGCGAAAAAGAGGGACACAGAAAGGAGTACAGTGACAGGACCAAGAACAATACCCAGTGGAAACCAGGAGCAGGAGCAGAGGGAAAAAGAATTAGTAGTCAACCTGTCACATAGACCACTAACGGGGTTGGAACAGACAGTACTTGAGAAAGGACTGGGGTATGTCCCTACACCACGAGTGGACAGGTTCAGAGACAATTGCGAGATCCAAGAATTTCTTAGGAAAATCCGCTTGAAAGCATTTTTCCAGGATAAACCACAGATAGAATCTGACGACTCTGGCTTACGCAATCCCTCAACGTTCACTCCTACCAACAGTATGGTCCCACCAGAAGTGCTCACGTTTGAGAAAGCCATTCTCCGAGAGCTGGACGCAATCCCTAGAGGGCATGCATTCCACAATATGTCAAACGCGGAACAGGCGGCTGCCATGTCCCTAGCCAATGACACAAGCATCACCATAAAGCAGGCAGACAAGGGAGGTGCCACTGTGATACAGACTACCACCGATTACGACCTTGAGTGCATGCGCCAACTTGAGAACATCAGGTACTATACTCCTATCTCGACTGACCCGACACCGAGATTAACTTCGCAGATTGCAACCATGGTCTTTGAAGCAGAGAGTAACGGGTGGATTAATAGGAAAGAGACTGACTTTCTTATCACCAAAGACCCCAGAATACCCTATTTCTATACTCTACCCAAAATTCATAAGGGCACGACACCAGTACCAGGACGACCTATTGTCTCTGGAATAGGGTCACTCCTGGAACCCCTATCAAGGTTTGTTGACCACTTTTTACAACCTATAGTAAAAAAGACCCCGTCCTATGTACGCGACACGACGGACATTCTCCGTATCATAGAGGAGATACATGACCCCAGTGACATCAACCTTCTGGTCACGTTGGACGTGGAGGCACTATACACTAATATCCCCCAACGTGCCACTCTAACAGCTATTGAAACAGCGCTCATGAGAGAGGAATGGACTTCTCCCACCCCCATCTCCTTCGTTATGGAGTGTGCCACTTTGGCATTAACGGAGAATTACTTTGAATATAGTAAACAGTTGTTTCATCAATCCCAAGGTACTTCGATGGGGAGTACGTTTGCCCCAAGTGTGGCCTGTATCTACATGGCCACCTTCGAGGAGAATGTCATCAGGCACCCCAGTAACCCTTACATCAACAACCTGACCTTATGGAGGAGGTTCATTGACGACAGACTGATTTTTTGGAAGGGGGACCACCCAACTTGTCTGGCCTTCTGTGGGTGGATCAACACACAAAATCAGTATCTGAGATTTACCTACACTATCTCCAATACAAACGTACCATTCCTAGACCTGAGTATTATGCTCAATGACACAGGACTTAGTACAACACTGTACAAAAAACCGACGGACAGGAACAGCTTGCTTTTATACAGCAGCCACCACCCTAGGGCTCTTACAGATAATCTACCCTTTGGACAATTTCTTCGTATTAGGAGAAATTGTAGCTCCATTACGGACTACAAGGCTGAAGCACAGCAGTTAAGCTCCAATCTGAGACTAGGAGGTTACCCTGACCGCCAGATCAGAAACTCTCTCAAGAGGGCTAGAAACAACCCCCGGGAGTCTCTATTACAGCCTAACCCCAGTGAACAAACAGACTCATTGACTTGTGTAACGTCCTTTACATCAAATTCGACACGCATCAAAGGCATTATTAAAAAGCATTGGGAATTTTGAAAACAGGTGACCTGAATATCCCTACACCACGATTTGCCTTCAAGCGGACACAAAACCTCAAGGACATTCTCATACACACTAGACCTAGGAGTGTGAGTAATAATGTGCAAAGAACACTATGGGATCTCCCCCCGGTAACAGGTCATTACCCGTGTGGCACCTGCTCAGTGTGTCACCAGACGGGAGTGACCAAACAGGTTACCTTCTCTGACACCTTTACCTGGAGAATGCTGAGGCACACTAATTGCAACACAACACACTGTATTTATTTGGCTACCTGTCCGTGCAATAAGAGATACGTGGGGATGACCCTTAGACCAGTAAAAACACGCATAACAGAGCACAAGAGCAATATAAGATGTCAGAGGGTCACTACGAAAATGTACACACACTACAAGGAACACAATCACACCCCAGATTCCTTACGATGGCTGATTCTAGAAACCCACACCAGGATAACACAAAGGGCACTGTTCAGAATAGAACAGAGATGGGTTCACCGCCTTGGATCAGACCGGGATGGGTTAAATGACGAAATCCCATGGTCCTCCTTAACGAATAGATGAGCCACTACCCACACGTTAGCAATGCCGCCTGCACACCACCTGTAACACACAGCAACTGATATAGCTGATGACGGCATCAGCGGACTCATAAACTTACCTTCCGTAGACATACTGAGGTCTAGTAGCACTTGGAGGATGGCTTCTTTTCTCTTTTCTCTTAAAATCGGGTCAGGAGGTCTGTATTAGCGATCACCTTGACTGACGCTACCCGTACACCTTAGCGCGTCATATATTACACTGGTCTGTTTATTGAATACATCATAGTCGACATAGCCATACAATTCACACCCGATAGCATTGATGACCTGCTGCATACACCTTAGCGCGTCATAGATTATACCGGTCTGTTCATTGAATACATCATAGTCGACATAGCCATACAATTCACACCTGACAGCATTGATGACCTGCTGCAACACCATAGAGCAGGATTGATGAAACTACACTACAAGATGGCCGCCGACTCACACGAGCAGCCACTGCGTGGAACTATCATCTAAGCGCTGGTAACGGGCACGTTTTATCGCTTTGTGTTATGCACTGAGTGTTATACCACAAACATCTTGCTCGGCATTGCCACTGTGATAACGACCGGATGGCATGGTTGGCCTGCTGTTTTATCAGTGTACAGCATTGATTTGGTTATACTACAAGATGGCCGCCTAGTCTTACGAGCTGTCACCTTTCTGAGCACTGATCTACGATGTGATCATGTGCCCACACACATGACGACAACCCGGAAACCAGCCCCGCCCACGCCAGCAAGTATTTCAGCGCGAGTCAATGGCAGCGTTGTCCTTCCCGGTTCGAGCGGCGAGGGGTAGGTCTTCCAGCCCACTCCGGAGAAAATCAAATTGTGAGTAAATAGATGTGGGTTTTTTGCCATGCTTTGTGTACTTTGTAGGCACAAAGGGACTAGTTTGTGGGAGGGCCTGACCACACTCTGGCTATACCATCGGACTGCTCACCTCCGTCTACACTACCGATTGGGCACACGAACGGGTGCAGTTGGTCCAAGATACTAGCCATGGCCGTACTCCCGCATACTTGTTGGCAATACACGCCCTTTGACTAGTCTGAGTGGTAATAACTAGCACACCACGATTGACCCTTCTAGTTGTGGCGGGGTCCCTGGACTGCTCGGTGAGGTGTTTCAGATGGTCGCCTCCCCTGCTACCTTTACGCACTTGGTACAATAGCACTAAGGCAGTTTACCATTACCTGTCTAACCGCGTGATGGTGTTCACGGCTCAATCAGTTGTTTGTGCAATCTTGTCACCCGTAGGACACCAGATTATAGGTGCCCCGGTACCGCTTCGGACACGGATTGGAGCATGTGGTAGCACTGAGTTAGGTGAGTGCCTCCCCTGTCAAGTGCAACCCGTCTGCTTGTGACTGTTAACCCTACTTTGTAAATAACTCCCAACGTGCAATAGTTGCACGTGGTCCCCTGGTCTTCTGTTTTTAGCTACTTTTTAACTAGTGCTTGTTTTTAAACCTCACTCAAGATAGGTTACCTAACCTGCACGGAGGCCATCAATTGATACCTCCTCTGTCATCACCACCACAGTTTGTATGATCCGACACTGAGAGAGAGGATTGTTAATGTAATACTGGAGAGAGGACTTTGTACTCTTCACTGAAATAGTTGTGGCTACCTTATATATTTCTCTTAGGTTACCCGACATTCATGGAGAGACTGTTTCCATAGTACTAAACGTGGTAGGTAGCATCCGCACCCACCACAGTGTGTAGATAGTTCTTTTACACTAGGTCCTGAAGAATTGCCGAGGATCACTAGGACCGCGAGGCATGAAACATGTTGACCGTCAGAGATGAGCATAGCTGAGCTGAACCCCTACGACAGCAAGCTGCCACTCTTAGTTTGTTTTTAATCAGGTGGATAGCCAGCCTGAATAAAGTCATATTTTGGACTATCCAACTTGTTTTAAAACCACCTCTATTCACTCACATCTACACCACTAGGCCCCTCACACGCACCGCACCATACGGCCAGGAACTAAAGATCTCCGCTAAAGAGCCCCTTTATGGGTGCCCGTCGGGTATTGCAGCGCCGACCCGATGAGGAGCAGGTCCATATGATGAAGCATGACACCTAGCTTGCTGGGTGTGTGAGGACCCTAGTTCCGACAAGAGGAATTCCCTTCCTCTACTGTTATGTTTCCACTGTTTTCTCTCTCTCACAAACCCGAGGAACTGCATACCCTTTTCTCCTACTGCTTGATAGGGCATGTATGCTGGACCTCTATATAAAAAAGCCCCATAGTCCCTCTTGGTTGATTGGATTCCATCAACAGTGCCAGAACTGTGAACTGAACTCTGAAATCGAGTGCATCACATGTGGCAACTGGAATGTTAACTGGCAAACACACATATCTTTGTAGGTCCAATGATGTCGTCCAGGATTCAAGTCCCCACAATGACATCTGCTACAAGGTTGGCTGTGACATCTGTTTAGGAACCACACACTGGGCAGATGCGGGACCCTGGTAAGTAAACCCAAGAATGATGACCTGAATGCTCATGCTCATAAAATGTGGATTTAATGTCCGCAGTATGTTGTATGTGTTCAATATCACTGTTGTCCCACAAAACAATTTGCCCACATATGGCATTTTATCGCATACCATATCACACATGGTGGTTAGTGAAAGGCTGACACTAAATGTATGGCAAGTGAGTGCAGTATGTAAACAATAGACTATATTGTGTCATATGAAGTGTAGTAGCCACAACTGGATTGTAATTCAATTATATGAAAACTCTCAAGGAAAATCACAGGGTACAAAATGTATGGAAATTGGTGTGGATGAGGGTTGCACTGATGCCAGTTAGGTTGTGTTGTTTTGGGAGGGGTGTATGGGCTGCTAAGGTAGATGTAGAGGAAGTGAAACATATACATCAGGTGGCTGAACTGCACAACGCAAATCCAGTGTAGGCGGCAAACATCCAAGCTTCTACACTTTACCACAATATGTATTTCAGCTTGCCTCCTCTCCTACCGCATTCCCAAATTTAAGTGACAGGATAATATACGAGGTTAGGATGTGTGCTGTACAAGACATGTCTATGACAATGACATATTCATGTTAACTCATTGCTATCATCCTATGTACTTAAATATGGACATGTATGTCTCATAACCGCTGCTGGCAGGATACCATCAGTGCTGCAGACAACACCATCCCGGGGTATGCAAGACATCCTGGCTGCAGCAGTGAAACCCATTCGCATCTGTCCATCAGGTAAGCGTGCCATAAAGTGTTTCCCTATTTTGGATTCCAAAATAATTCCAAAGATCCAAATCCCCTTTTGCATACCATCTGTAATTGGTGTGTAAAAAGTTACATACATACTATTTCAGTTATGTGAGTGTCACATGTGCCTGTTTGCATATTAGTCATCCAGATCATTAAGTATGGTGTCACTACGCTCTCCTGCTGCTGAATCGCGGACCGCTTCTTCAGCTACATCTATGAGGAGCCAAGTTAAGCAGTTGACATCAGGGGGATCGCAAAGCAACACAGAGCTGTGGCTGGAGCTAGTGAGTTTGCTTATGCATTATATATCTCCATTCAACACCTCAGTGCGATGGTGTGAGCTGTCAAGTGTAGGTGTACCCAAACCAGGTCACATGTGCATCATCTGTTGATGCAAAGTACAGTAGAATCAACCCTTGTGTTGCACCACATCATATACTAGGTCAATTGCTTATCCTGTTGCAACCTCTGTCTTCCAGGTGATGAGGATGATGAGGACAATGGACCTTCCACCAGTGGTGGGCGATGGGCAATTGAAGGGGAGAATCCACTACTCTTGCAAGCAGCAATTTCAGCTGCCATTACTGTGCAAGAGGAGGAAGAGGAGAAAGTACCAGAGGAGGCTGCTGAATTGGAGGATGATAGAGACTATCTGGCCCTTCTCACAGAGGATGAGGAGTCAGATGCCCTGACCAGAACATTTGTTACACTGGCCAAAATGTGTAAGGCCACTCCCCCTCCGTCCAGCAAAGTGCCTCAACATCCAAAACCCATGACTGCCTGTCCTCAGCATAGCACTAACCAGTCACAGCTCTCCCACACCCCAACACAGATATCACTCCCTCACAGCCCTCACATCCAGGACAGACATGATGGTTCCCTTACAGACTCCTCCCTATACAGTGCATCCCAGGCATTATCTCCACCATCTGAGGGAAGTACCACCCCTGGTATGGTGCAGGTATCCCCATGGCACCAATTTCCTGTCCACAGACTACCACCTGCCACCCTCCCCCTGCTGGTGGACCTGGAGGTCTTATCCATGGCCGTCCCATGCGGAGGGGGCTAGCAGATGGCCATGATGGCCAGTTGGAGGAGGACTTCTTCCAACAGCAGGCTGATGTGAGGTACGACATTCGTGTCATAAGGGCTACCCTGTCAGACATGCCCGAGGTACTGCAGGACATGTGGCAAATTCCTCAGGTGGTGGACAGACTGACCCAGGTATTAGACAGGATGGATAGATCTTGGCATGACGTGTCCAAGAAGATTAATGACATTATATCCATCCATAGGGAAGAGAGTGCAAGACACCATGCCTTGTCCATGAAGATGATGGAGGGCATGCTGAAACTTATCCAAAGTCTCCCTTCAAGGTCAACGCAAGGAGGGGAACCATCACATCTACCTGCAGCACATCACACCCACACACCTGTACCACAAACTGCACAGGCTTGCAGCAAGAGTACACATCCACCACCACCACCTGTACCGGCACTCCCCCACCTGCACATCCACCACCACCTGTCCATGCACTCCCCCCACCTGCACATCCACCACCACCCCCTGTCCAGGCACTCCCCCACCTGCACATCCACCACCACCCCCTGTAAAGGCACTCCCACCAACTGTACAGACACCATCAGCCCTGGTCCAGGACTTCCCCCTGTACAGGCAGATGCAGCACACCAAGTTGCACCTCGGCAACAGCACAATTACACTTACTCACAGCAATCCTCACCACCAACTTTGCGAAGTAGCAAGTACGATCCCTCTTGATCACAGGGAAAAATATCATCCTGAATATGTGTAAATTAAAGATAAATGTCCTCACAAGTCAAGACTAAGTAGCATATTATGTACTAATGGCCAAATGTTTACCCTTGTGGTGGCCTAGAGATGTGAGGATGAATGTGTGTGAGTGACATGTAAAAGTGTAAGCCCATCAGTGCAACAAGCTATCATGTGCAGAGCAAAAATCTACTCCAAAGGTATATGTCCATACTTTGAAAACGACGTTTTCAATATAGTTAACAAGATAGAGAAAGCTTGATTCTAAGTATAAGTTTCTGTAAATTCAATGGATTGGAAACAAATAAATTCAGTCCGTTTGGAAGGGAGAAAGGAAAGCAAATAATGTTCTTTAAACAGAATTGACTAGGGCACTTGGAGGGGGGAGGGCAACATAAATAAAAAATGTCTGGAAGCCTCAGGTGAACAAGTCTATATACAATGGGCAAAGTAAATAAATGTCCAAGACAAAGTCATAGTCCAACAAGGTAATGGTCCTTCTGGGCATCCTCAATCTCCACAACGTTCAGATCCTCCAAATCTGATGCACGCCCCTGGCTGGTCGGTGCAGGACTAGGCACCACACGGGGTTGGAACACATAAGGAGTACAGGGGGAAACAGTGTGGGGCAACGTACGGGGGAAACTTTTTTTTAAACATCTTTATTAGCATTTTCAGTATATCAGCAAGCCATATTTACAGGATTATTACAGCATCGTTATGGTTCTTCCCCTTCCACCCTCTCCCACGTTCCTTTTCCTTGCCATAATGTCTGTACTAACATAACCATACAAACTCCCTCCCTTCCCGCCCCCCCAGACGTGTCTTGGTCTCAAGAGTCATTGTTGGCCTCGCGTGGGGCTAGCATAATTGTTCACAATGTGCATTCCCTGTCCTTTCTCCCTTCATCGAACTTCACCCTCTCTGCCTGCCCTATCTCCACCTTCCCTATTCGCTTCCGCAGTGGGGTAATGGGGTCTCTTGCGTCCGCCGTCATGAGTGCCCAGGCACGTGCATCCTCCTCAATCTTATCATCTTTCCTGACCCATTTCATACGGATTAATTCTGCAGTCGCCCATTCACTTAGATCTTTCAGCCATCCCTCCACTGTCGAGGGGTCTGAACCTAACCACCGGATCGCTATTCGCCTCTTTGCCAGCACCAATCCAAATAGCACAAACTTTCTGCTAAGTTTTTGGGATTTGGGCGTAGGTAGCAGCCCCAGTATTACTACCCATATTGTCTTGGGAATTATCCACCCTGTGGCAATGTGCATTTGATCTAATATGTTCTCCCAGTATTGTACAAGTGATGGACACTCACACATCATATGAATGAAATGTGCTCTGGGCATGAGTTTGTGCGATCAGGGTAAATTTTGCTTAAGGTCAGCGGAGTTAGCTATGCCTGGTGTATGGTGTTGTATTGTATTAGTTTAAATCTGCCATTGGAGCTCACCCTTTTGACTCCTTCATGTATTTTCAACCCCTCCTGATCTGTCAGGGGCTCTTCTACTGCTTCTTCCCATCTTGTCTGTACTGGGAGGGGCCCCGCCGGGAGATTGTCCGGTAGTGCTTTGTATATGTGTGAGACCAGTCGACGCCCCCCTGCAATGCAAAGCATTCCCCTTACCACCAAGGTGCAGGGAGGCTCCTGCAGAAAAGAGGGCCATAGCTCGCGGGCCACCGCGCAATCTTCCCATATTGTAAGAACTGCCCGTTTCCCAGTTCAAAGGCGAGCTTGGCCGCCTCTCGGGTTATGAATTGGTCATTACTGTAGAGGTCTCCCATTGTGAGACATCCCCCATCTACCCATTTTTTGATGGACATTGAGTCTGCTATCTTTTTAAAGGGTTTCACCACCCACAATGGCATATCCGAGGCATAGGGCGCATGTTGGATAACCTTCTTGACTGCTGTCTCCCAGACCGCCGTTACGTGTTGGATGACATATGGGTAAGACCCGGGCACCCCCGCTCCAAGCATAAGGAGCTCCGTGAGGCTGGCCCCGCAATGTGTGCCCGCCAGAAGCTGTTTCTACCAGTTATCATTCTCATCCAACCAGTGAACTGCGTGTTTTGAGGCCATATAATAAAGCGCTAAGCGAGGCACCTCCATTCCTAATGCCTCCCATTTTCGTTGGAGTGTATTAAGTCTTATTCGCGTTCATTTATTTCCCCACAAAAGTTCAACCAAGAGGCTATCTAAAGTAAAAAAATACAGATTGGGGATTCTTTATAGAGAGTGTTGAAGGGTGTATAAACATCTCGGCAAGATAAACATTTTTATGAATGCTACCCTCCCCATCAGGGACAGCGGGAGCTCCTTCCAGAATTTTATAGAATACCTGACACCCTCTACTACCCTACCCATGTTATTCTCTAGATAGGTGGTGGCTGTATGTGCCAGAGGGATTCCTAAATATTTTACGTCATTAGGCACCCATGGCAGACCCACAGCCGGCAAGGCACTCTCCGGCACCCCCGCCAGTCTCCCCATGGGGAACAATTTTGATTTCCCAGGATTAAGATGAAGAACTGATAATGCCCCAACTTCCCCCAACTCCCTAAGTAGAACCAGAACCGCCCTGTCTGGATGGCGCAGATACACCAGGTATCATCAGCGTATAATAAGATCACATGGTTGGTGTCCCCCAATTGAATTCCCCATCTCCCCAGTTTTTCCCTTAATGTTGCAGTCAAAGGCTCTATTGCTATCAGGAATAGGAGTGGGGACAAGGGGCAACCTTGACGGGTGCCCGTGTTAGTGCACATTGTTCCGACATCATCCCTCGGAGTCCTACCCAAGCTGTTGGATTAGTGTAGAGTTATTGTATCCATTAGATGAAACCCTGTCCCACACCCATTTTTCTTAGGGTCGACAATACGTACTCCCATTCCACTGAATCGAACGCTTGTTCGATGTCTAAAAATGCCAGTGCGCAGTCTTCGGACGCTAGGCTAGGGTCGTGCCATACATGCGCCTATCTCCATAGATTATATGTAGTATTCCGCCTTGGTATAAACCCGGCTTGGTCAGGGTGTATAAGCTGGGTTATGTATAGCAGGAGACCGGCCGCCAATATTCCACTCAGTATTTTTGTGTCTAAATTTAGGAGGGAGATCGGTCTGTAGGAGTCCAGTAGTAGAGGGTTCTCATCTGGTTTCAATTTCATAGTCACCACCGCCTCTTGCATAGACGCAGGCAGGGACCTATTTTCCAGTGCCTCGTTATATACTCCCAACAGTCGGTCAGCCAGCAATGGAGCAAACCGCTGGTAGAATTCTGCCAGAAGTCCGTCACCTCCGGGGCATTTCTCCGGTTTAAGTCCTGCCAGTATTTCTTCCTTGTAAATTGGCACCCGGAGGGTGTCTGTGGCTGCCTGCTCTAATCTAGGTAGGTCTAGGTTGTCCAAAAAATCCCGTAATGATTGTTTGGGAGGGGGAAAGTTTGCTTTTGCATACCGCAGTTAGGTGTCTAGCTAGTTCGCCTATGATTGCCCTCTGAGTACATTGTGTCTCTGTCTTTATTTCTTAATTGAAGTTTCGCGTTGCCGCACTCTCCGCCCTTATTAACCTTGCAAGGAGTGCTCCCATCCTATCCCTTTCCATATGGAGTTGTTGTTGATATGCTGTGTATGTAAATTTTTCTAACCTGCGCCATGATTCTAATAAAGCCTCTCAGGCTGCACTCCAGTTACCCAAGTTTTGGGGTGTTGTGTATAGGGTCTCCTCCATAATCCTTAGCTGTCTTTCCTGTGTTTGTGTATCCCTTTCTAGTTGCTGTCGTACCCCATATGTTGTCTTCATGCACGCCCCCCCATATAACCACCTTCATAGCTTCCCACTCCGTTGATCTATTAGACGCCGTTTCCCAGTTTTTCTCAAAATAGTGCTTTATGGCCTCTGAAATTGCTGCAGCATAGGGTTGGTCTGTTAGCGCCTCTGCTCGGAGACGCCATAATGGTATCGCCGGATGACCCTCACCACTCTTCAAGGTCAGCAGAACCGGTGAATGATCAGACAAATACCGGGGCAAATATGACACCCATCCACCACAGCGGACAGTTCGGGGGTAAGACAACAGTGATCTATGCGGCTAAATGTGTTGGTCGATGGGTTGTGACAGGAAAACACTCTTTTTAATGGGTAACGTGCCCTTCATTCATCTCGAAGGTGCATGCCTTGCATTATAGCCATCAACGATGCCAACATTCGAGGTTTTGTATTGTTCCTCGGGGGTTCCTTATCTAGCGTTGCATCAAAAACACAATTAAAGTCTCCAGTGAGGATGACCTCCGCACTCATGTACGGGGTCGCTGCTTTTAGGATCACCGGGAAAAAATCGGGGCAATCCGATTTAGGGGCATAGACATTTATAATACATATTTCCCTTGCCTCCCCTTTTCTATGCAAGATCTCCCTTCTGGGTCCAGCACGTGATGTAGGTGCTGGAAGGGGGTTCCTGGTGCCACCCATATAAGCGCCCCTCGTGCAAATCCAGAATACGGGGTGGTGAAGAGCTGTCCCCTTCATCTCTTACGCACATTAGGTACCGTATCCCCCATATGCGTATCTCTTGCAGGCAGGCTATCGCCGCTCTGTAACATTTCAGGAAGGTGTGTATCTGCCGTCTTTTTTCCAAGCCTGCTATTCCCCATACATTCCAGGTAATGAGCTTTAGTATTTGTGCAGCCATCTATCAGACATCTTCCACCTCATTCTACCCCCACCCTCCTTGTGGATGCAAATCTCCCCACTCCAACCCCTCTGGGTTTGATTCCGAGACCGGGTTCCTAGACACAATAATATTAACTTCTCCCAACATTTTAGAACACAACCAACTAAAAATTCCCCTCCTACCCGCCTCCCACTGGGCAGTCGTGTGAGTCCCATTCCCTTTTTCATATCCGAAACAACAACTTTCCCATGCCGCCCGGATTACTCCTCCCTCCCCAACAATCAATGTTATTCTGAGTCCACACCTCTAGTTGTTGAGTTATATGCTCATCTCCTTTAACTGACTTGGGTGTGCATATAAGTGTCTCTATAAGTTGATGCTGTGCCAGTGGTCTGGTATCCGACGGGGTGCGAGGAGATGCCTCAAGCTCCCCACCCGAATCCCATCCTCTGTGTGGGGGAGGCCACTCCCCCTGACAGCCCGACTTCCATATTGAGGATATCAAACTGTGCACATGAAAAGCTTTACAGTCTAACTCTACCTGCATTCCAGTACTTATCCCACCCCCATGAAGTCATAATCTTAGGTCACTTATCTGTACTTTTGCCTCTTTGCCCTTCTCTCTCAGTTCATTTGTGAATGCGCCCTGAGCCACCGGGGTTGAGATGCCTCCTCAGACTCCTGCACCGTCTACGAGGCTTGCAGCGTCCCATCAGGGTGGACTCGGATCCCCCCCGGACTGCCGACTCGCCTTCGCAGCTGTTGTTGCTTTGGTCTTCGCCGTTCCTCGGTCCGTTCCCCTGTCGCCGACATTCTAGTTGATCCTGTGGTTGGGACCAAACAGGCCCCCGCTTCGCCCCTAGAATCCAGCCAGTCACTTGCTTCAGCTGCCAAAAAGAAGAACAGAGTGTGCCCTGCGTTCTCCACTCGTAGTTTTGATGGGAACATGAGACTGTATTTTAAGCTTAAATCTCGGAGCCTCCGCTTGACCGCTATGAATGTTTTCCTTTGGTCCTGGACTCGGGTTTAATCTGGGTATATTGAAATGGGATGACCCTCGTACAGTATCTGTCCTCTGGTGCGGGTGGCCTGCAGGATCGCATTGCGGTCTCTGTAATTAAAAAACCTGCGATAATGGCCCGCAGAGGTGCACCCGGTCGGGGCTGGGGGAGCCCATGCCCTGTGTGCCCTTTCCACACTAACATTTTTGGAAAGTCTCTTTGGGGCCAACACCTAAACTATCCAGTCCTCAAGGAAGAGTTCCGCGGAGGGGCCCTCTGCCTTTTCTGGAAAGCCTATGAATCGCGGATTATTCCTTCAAGAACACCCTTCGGAGTCCTCCGCTTTCTCATCCAGCTGTATCACCCTCTTTTTCAGGTCAATGACAGTGTCACTGAGGGTACGTAGTTCCTTCTGAAATGTGTCCACTTTATGCTCTGTGGTAGTCACTCTTTCCGCCACTTTCCGTAGGTCACATCACAGTAAATTCACGACAATGGCGACTGCATCTATTCTATGGACCATATCGTCCCTTGTGGATTGGATTGCTTGCAGCACATCCGCCAGTGAGGGGGAGTCTCTGGTTCCTCTCGCTGTTAGGCCCTCACCCCCGTTTGCATCCTCCTCCCTGGCTTCTGGTCCTTGAGGCAGTGGTTGCGCATAATTGGAGATTTTATTAGTTTGTGGTTTGGGCGCTTTGTCTTTTACCATTGTGCTGGAGAGTCTCTGACCACTCGGACCGCTCCTCTCACCGCTCCTGCAGGTTGAGACATAGTGCTCCTCCGCTCTGCCTATGGCTCCGATGCCGCTGTTCTATGGGCGATCTTCTCGCTCTTCTGTGTTGTTTCCCATCTGCAATGCAGGGGGACTTCCCGGTGTTCTGCTGGCTCTCCCTTGGAGTCCTGTATTTCCGCTCCTCAGCACTGGACTCAGGAAAGTAGTGTCTGCTCACCTCCTCGGGCCCACCGGAGCCACCCACGAGCCCTGTGGTGCCCAGGTCAGGCCCCGCCGTGCACTTCAAGCCTCGCTCCGCTGATTCTGCTGATTGTTTTTGTTTTTGCCGCCAGGTTCGCCTCCTGGGGCTTTCCGCTGAGCTAACTGGTTCTTATCTGGTTTCCTAGCTATCTGTTGTACTTCTGTGTGCCCCGGGCCCTTGACTCGTTCTTCGTGCCGATGTGGCACCGACTCCTTACCCCCTCAGCAGCAGTCCACCTCCGCTCTTCCCATCATCGTTGTTAGTCAGCGCCGCTGGTCCGTATAAATGCCAGCGTCCACAGGCTTTCGTTGCTGGGCGGGCCCCACGCTTCTTAGTGGCCACCCGTCAGAACCGGAGGCGAGCCCCACAGGTCCCACAGTACACCTCCCAGAGCGCCCGGACCGAGGCGCCACCCCACCATGGGCCCCCCGCTGCCGGGCTGGATTGAAGCTGGCCTACCCTCGGCCCCCACGGCCTTGCAGCAATTTTCCGGTCAGTGGATGCAGCTGGGCATTTCCCAGGCTCTTCTGCCCCGTCCTCCCTCTCGATCATTGCTCGCTTTTTTCCTTTCCGTTCTTCTCCTTTTTCCCGCCGGTGCTTTGGATCGCCTGCACTTTCAAAATGGAGCAGTCAGTCTCTCCGAGGCGATCTCTCGCTGCCCATGGTTCTCCTTAATATCGGCAATTCTCTTCGGGCACACTTCACCGGGGGAGCAAGCATTACTACCCTCCCTTGTTAGACAATAGAGTAGACAGGATACTGTAGGATGAGGGCAGATTATCGGGCTGCAGAAGGGAGCACCGGCAGAAACGTCTACTCGCCATCTTGCTAGGCCACGCCAGGGGGAAACATTGAGGGTGGTTTGGGAGGGACATAATGCTAGGACAGACAACATGGCTGCACCCAAGGAAGTGACACTGGCAGTGAGGGAGGCCTTAGATCTTGCAAGTTCCTTTCGCATATGCACCCCATCACAGATCTGCAGCATGATGCGAGAGGACATGTCTGGCTGACCCTCACAGGTCCCCATCACTTCCTGGGATGCAGCCACAGGAGTTACAATACAGGGAGGGGTTTGGGTTTAACATGAGGTTGTGGTGTCTCGTGGTCAGAGCCTAGGTTAGGGTCTTCCTGGCAGCCACTTGTAGGGGGACTAGTGGCAAGGGATGCAGCTGGAGACCCAGATAGAATGGGGGCCTCTAGAGTCAGGGAGGGACTGATGGCAGGCCCAGGTTGTGGTGTGGCCTGCCCCGGGGCACCTCACCAAAAGAAAGTTGTGAATAGTTCGGGAGAAGAGTCGATATCTTCCCTCACTGGCCAGGGTACCCAGTTCTTCACCCCCCCCCCACAATGTCCTCAGTCTTAATCCAGTCCGTAGCACTTGAGGTGTGGTCTTGCTCAATCTGGGTGGGCGCAATTCCCCTGCCTTCTAATGTTGAAAGTCCCTCCTCTTCTTCAATTGTGGAGAGAGGTCATAGCCGCCAGTGCCCCAACGATGTCCTGCTCTGACCCGGGCCCACTGAAATGGAAGACAAATCACAATGTAGTGGTTGTACATGTCAGAATGACACACATAACTATATGAAGCAAGGGCAGACTTTGTTCTCCTCTGATCACACTGTACAAATATAAGTGACTTGGAGCCTAATCTACGTGTATGTTCACTGTGATGTCCTAATTTGACTAACACATAGACATCTTACTTGAAATTTGATGGCTTACACTTATGTACTGACCAACCCTCACCATCTTCATTCTTGTAATGTGTGTTTCTTGTCATTGCTACATAGGCATCTTCCAATGCCAGTCTACAAAAGGAGATCAGAGACAGTCCGTATGGCATTGGAATGGTCATGTGATATTGAAACTCTGCACTCTTACACTTTCTAACAAATGTCCTCTGCTGTGTAGCATTGTATGAGACAACACAAATGCAGATTTGGGTGTACATATCCAAATAGGGGCAGGGATATTAACTTTGCTAAGTGGGGAGTCTAACATTTTCATATTCCCTCACAACAGCAGAAAGTCTAGTGCCACATTTTGCCTTTGAAGACTGCTCAGGTAGTACCGTACCCTGGTAAACAGTTGTGGCTAGTTGTTGCAGCTACCTTGACTGGACAAATGACATACAAGCCTCTGTTGGGAAGACGTGTGTATGTGGACCCACTTAGAGAAGTTGGTATCACTTAAGAGTAAGGCAAGGATCTCGAAGTCTGTCTTAACTCCATGGCACATGATGATCTGTCTTAATCAGAACGCAATCTCACCAAAGGCAATGCAAGTCACAGCATCCAACACCCACAGTGTCTGTACCATTCCTCACCCAATGCACACATCAGTTATAAGGCCCTTGGTTCACTGGTAATGGTGCTGGCAGTGCAATTTTAAATACAAATGCACGTGTGGCTCTATTCCCCGGTGGCATACAAAAACTACTGCTCCCAGAATACACTCTGCTCAGTGCATTCTATATATCTACAGCGACCTTTGGCCTTATGATGACTGCTGCATTTGCACAGGATAGGTAAACGGAGGCATGGGACACCTGATGGTACAGCTTTGTCATCCATCACATCATACTTTCAGAAATATATTGCAGTTAATTCACTTACCACCCCTCTGCTGCTCATGCTCCTCCAGCTGAGCATAGAGGGTCGGCCAGGCTGCCGTCAGGACCCTCCTGTACAGTGGCGAGAGGCGGGGCTGGTGCACATGGTGCTGAGAGGACTGGCCCAAGATTTCCTGGGCCTTGATCCTGCCCAGCGCTTACGGCATGCCCTGCCCCGCTGGGCATAGACGCCCACTGCACTGCAGTGCTCCCCAATGGTGGACCAGAGTCTGGCGCACGCTGCATTGCTCAACTGGCCCCCATACAGCTACGGGAATTTTTCTAGCACCCCCTCTGCTAAGATATCCAATGACCCTTTTAAAAAGGGGGGTGCTTTCTCCTCAAGTCCCTCAGCCATGTTGGAGGTACTTGGGTTGTACTGAGCAGCAGGATGGCAGAGGATCTGATCTGTGACAGAGGATGACTCAGAATGAACAGAAAATGGCTGCCAGCACCTTTCTGTGATGTATTTCCTGCCTAACACTTCCTGTATGTCATTTCCTGTATGAACAGATTGGGTTCCAGCCCATTTCCGAAATCCCTGTCTGGAGTGCGGAGAGTAGGCACCGTATGCGGACCTGAAATGATGCCCCCTCCCCTCTGCATAATGTAATGAGGGACCCAAGATGTCTCCCATATCTCACAGATATTCATTTTATCTTGAGCTCAATGGGAGCCCCGGAAGTGTTGACGGCCCTTTGAAGTTTGTGCCCCCCCTTCGCCACAGGTGTTGCAAGAGCCTGCGTGATGCCCCTGATTACAAACCCTACACACAATTTAGCCACAACATGTGGCTTGGAACAACTCTCCACGAACAATGCATGTTCAAACTTGGAAAAACATAACACTCTAGTTGGCTGTCCATGTGAGTGAGAACAGACACAAGGACAGGATGAGTGAGTTCACATGCAAGTTTTTGCATCTCCTCCTTGCTCTGGTACACTGAGGTATGCCTTCTGAAGAGAACAACCCAGATGTGCAGAGTGGCCACTGGCTCCTCACAAGCTGTTGTGCAGAGTATCATGTACTGTTGTCACACTCTCCTAGCTCCTTCACTGCAGAGCAACCCTAAAAGTACTCTTTGACCCTGGGCTTCCTCCAACTAATCTACTCCATGAAAAGGAAACAATGACTGCATATAAGAACCTTTCGCAAAGTCAATAGGTCTCATCCGTTGCACCAATGTGGAGAGCTATGTGCTTTGCTAGCGCTTGTTTGCTTTTGCCACTGAGTATGGCAAAGACAAATGAAATATGGGCATCCATGTGTACATGTGTGTGCATGCATGGTGGTCATCACTGTTTTTTTGTTATACTTTACCACAAAAAACCTTCCTGATGGCTACTGTACGTGCACACATGTGCATTATAAGTGGCTATCTTAGAGTGATATTCAAGATAAAGTATAACACAGACCACAGTAGGATGGCTGCTGTGCAAGCGCATGTATGTGTATACCCACTAAGGCAACCTTTTATGTATGTAGTTAATTTACTGTTCCAAAATGGCTGACGGTTAACCCCTTTGGTGCTTGCGTCGGCCAATGGCAAGGAGAGGAAAAAGGAGAAAGTGGAGCAACGGAGAGAATTGGAACAAAAACAAGGAGTATGCGTCAGAAGAACCCCTTCTGAGTGAATTAGAAGAATTGACAGTAGTTAATCTCTCTAAGAGACAGGTATCAGACTCAGAAGCATCATTATTAAAACATGGAATTAATTTCAGCCCCACACAACAAATGGACACAGCACAAATGAGAATTGACATTTATAAATATATAAGGAAAATTAAATTAGCAAAAATATTTGAAGAGAACAAAGAAATGGCAGATTATGTGAAGAAGAAAAAGAACCTCATATCATCTGAACCATTTGAGTCAAGCTTAAAAACAACAGACATGAATGCCCTACTGACCCTAGTAAATTTGGATACAACTGAGGAACAAGAAACTATACCCATAGAAATAGTATGCCCTAAAATAGGGGCAGGAATGAGTGGCAAAAAATCAACGTCTCGGTTCTATCCACAATTAGCACCTGGAAACAAAATAGATCTATTCCAGGAAGCGGTAATCCAAGACCTTTACAAAATGAAAAAAACAAAATACAGTGACAATTTGACAAAAAGAAGAACGAATAGCCCTAAAAAATCTAATGGATGATCGAAATATCACCATAAAAATGGCTGATAAAGGAGGCAATATTGTCATATGGAACACAGTGGATTATGAACTAGAGGCAAATTCCCAACTAAAAAACCGTGAATATTACCGGAAATTGGAAAACAATCCAACCGGTGCCTTTAAGGAAATTTTGGATAGAAAAATCACAGAATGGCGGGCGCAAAACCTCATTGATGAGGAGGAAAAGAAATATCTGACGACAAACCACCCAACAATGGCTACGATTTATTTCTTACCAAAATTACATAAAAATCCACTGAAACCACCAGGACGACCGATAGTTTCGGCAAAAGGCTCACTGCTGGAACCGGTAGCTAATTATATTGACTTTTTTCTGATGCCCTTTGTATTAAATCTAAACTCATACATAAAGGATACAACTGACCTCCTGAGACATCTCCAAGATATAACCTGGCAAGACTCATATATGCTCGTCACCATGGATGCAATTTCCCTATACACAAACATTGAAAACAACATTGGACTACTAGCAATTGCCTTCCTTTCTCAGGAGCACGAAACATCCAGTATAGTCAACATAATCAAATGCTCTTGGACATGATAGAGACATGTCTGACTCAAAATGTCTTCACATTTGGAGAAGAGATATACAATCAAATAAAAGGATGCGCCATGGGCTTCTCATTTAGCCCGGGATATGCTTGTCTGGTAATGGGGTGGTGGGAGCAACAACGGGCCTGGCACCCTAACCATGACAAATATGTAAACAAAACAGCAATGTGGCTACGTGTATATAGATGACTTGCTAATTATATGGGACGGAACAGCAATAGAATTTCAAGAGTACTTCGAAATCCTAAATTCCACAGACGCAAATGTGAGATTCACATATACTATGAGTAAAGACAGAGTGGTATTCTTGGACACTGAAATCTATGTCATCAACAACAAAATTGAAACCACTCTGCACCGGAAATCAACATCAACGAATGCCACATTACACGCGAACAGCTTCCATAAAGCGTCAGTCATCGAGAATATCCCATATGGAGAATTCCTTAGGATTCGCAGAATTTGCTCAGAGGAATCCGAATGGAAGAAACACAGCACGAGCACAGCAGCAAGATTCAAACAAAGAGGGTATAAGGAAAATGCTGGAAAAAAATGCTGGAAAAGATCGAATGAGAAAGTAAGGGAAGAAATCCTGAAAAACACCCAAAGAGCAACCAATGAAGAAAATCAAGAACCTGTGAGATTAGTAATGGATTATTCTAGTGACGTGAAAAAAGTCACAAACATCCTGAGGAAGAACTGGAAAATATTGCAGTTAGACCCAACAGTAGGAAAGATTATGGGGAATCATCCGAACATATCATATCGACGGGCAAAAAACCTCAAAGATAAACTGATTCACAGTCACCATCAAAGTTTACATAAAAACTTGAAAGGGACACTATGGTTGAAAACAAAGGGATTCATTAAGTGCTAAAACTGCAAAGTCTGCCAGATAGCCAAAAATACAACACAAGCCAGGATGGCGAACAACAAAATGTGGCAAATAAAAGATCTCATAACATGCAAAAGCAAGTATGTTGTATACGTAATTGAATGCCCTTGCCCCTTAAAATACATAGGGAGTACCATATGTGAGTTGAAAAAAGGATTCTTGAACACGTAAGAGCGACAGCAAACAAGGACAGAGAAATGCTGTAGCTAAACATATGGAGTCGAACCATGAAGGAAACTGGAAATTGCTGAACTTTTATGCGATTGAAACAATACCGGAAAGTATAAGAGGAGGCGACCGTGAGAAAAAGTTGAGACAGAGGGAATCAAGACATATATTAAATTTTCGAACTCTCACTCCGTGGGGTCTGAATCTGAGTGAGGAATTATATGTTCACCTATAAATCAAAGGGATGAAATGTGTACAATAAATTTTCTGAATGGAATAATGTAATGGAAAAAGAACAAGGTGATAGAAAAGGGAAAAAAAAGAAAATGAAAAAGAAATGACAAAATTATATTTAAAGGAGATGCAATATAAAAAAATGAAAAAGAGGAGCATAAGACGATAAAGGCAAAGATTGAATTGTCAGTCATGTCTGCATTGAAGCATTGATAAAGTTTTTGGACAGTAATTATGCTCGTCTAGTCATGAAGAGACTATCACAAAAACAACAAACTATCACCTTAGGAAACTCCTTCCCTCTTTTTCTTTTTAAATGGTCATAAGGAGAATAACTATTATGATATAGGAAATAAATAAATAAAGAAGATACACTGGGTGAATTCAAGGCACTACGACTCCCAGAATGCCTTGTAATGGGTTTTATATTATTATTAGAGTCACATGTCACTGAAAAGCTTTTTTATTGGTTGATACATGCACTGTCATTCAAACCGTGATCAAGTTCTCTGCGAGAGCGAAACGCGTCGGTTGGCATTTCAACCTGGAGAAATTTGGAAAATAAATGCTTGGAAAATCACCTCTGTGAGTGCGACTTCATCTTTCCCCTGAAAAGGATTGTGTGGTGATAATTAATGGCATGGCTCTGCCGAGAGAAGTATGCACCGGTGTCAGATGCGCCGTGGGTTCAGCGTTATGTGAGCCAAGAGGAGGAAATAATCAAGTTCAACCCGGTGACCGCCAGCTGGAAAATTAAGGAAGAAAAACAACACCAAACGCTAAGACAGCAGGGACGCGCTTGCCGGTACCAAGTAAGGGAAGGTAAGCATGTTTCCTAATTGTTTGGAAGCGTGGTGACAAACGAGTAAGAATAATTGCACAGTGATACTGTAGCAGAGCTGGTTTATTCTGTGGGTGAATACAGATAACTGCAAAAATACCGCAATAAAGTTTCCACTGTGAAAAAGCGGGGTAGAATAGTTAAAAGTGTTCTAAGGACCACAGACAGATTGGTGTTTCCATGTAAATAAACAACACGAGTTGCTTAATAAACGAATCCAGGAAAAAGTGAAAGCCAATATGGAAAAACGAGAAGCAAAAAGAAATGAACTTTTGGACTCTTTTTTGATCAGGAAATTGAGGCACAAAATCAGACCATAGGCAAGAGCTTTCCTAAGAAATCGGACACACGGAGTAAGCTTAAACAGTGGGAAAAACTGAGTCGAAAAGAAATAAATAAGTGGTGGGAACTACTTACACTGAAGAAATATCTTGAAGTACGAAGAGTCCCAAGGGGGCTAAGAATTTCGTTAATGCCTAGCCAACAAGATGCATCAAATGAATTGTTACAGGAATGGGGAGATTACATTCTAAACTCATCTCTGGGACTCATAGCAATTTTAGTGAAACATATTGAAGTAACATTGAGCAAAATTAAAGAGGAATTACAGGAATTGGAAAAAGAACTCTTGATACTGGAGATGAACCCAGAAATGACCAAGTTAAAGGGGAATTGGAACGGCACATCGAAAAACATGAGGAAACAGTAAAATTGAGAAAACAAACGAAGTTCCAACGGGACAAAGATGATTACACACAAGGGCGAATCTTCACATATGCCAGGAAATTTGATACTCTGAAACAACAAAACCAACTGTTTAGTGCTGCGCAAAGTTCAAGCAGCATATCATCATTAACATCAACGGATGCTAGTGAGGGAGACCAAGAAATAACGCCTGATCTTACCAAACGCACTTTTTGGGAGACATGAGGCTGGTCCTCCAACAAAGGCATTGGGAACAAAATCGGAATGTACAACAAAACCGAGGAGGAAGGGGAAGAGGACGCCAGGGAGAATTCAGAAGACAACAAGGAGAGGAAAAAGGAGAAAGTGGAGCAACGGAGAGAATTGGAACAAAAACAAGGAGTATGCGTCAGAAGAACCCCTTCTGAGTGAATTAGAAGAATTGACAGTAGTTAATCTCTCTAAGAGACAGGTATCAGACTCAGAAGCATCATTATTAAAACATGGAATTAATTTCAGCTCCACACAACAAATGGACACAGCACAAATGAGAATTGGCATTTATAAATATATAAGGAAAATTAAATTAGCAAAAATATTTGAAGAGAACAAAGAAATGGCAGATTATGTGAAGAAGAAAAAGAACCTCATATCATCTGAACCATTTGAGTCAAGCTTAAAAACAACAGACATGAATGCCCTACTGACCCTAGTAAATTTGGATACAACTGAGGAACAAGAAACTATACCCATAGAAATAGTATGCCCTAAAATAGGGGCAGGAATGAGTGGCAAAAAATCAACGTCTCGGTTCTATCCACAATTAGCACCTGGAAACAAAATAGATCTATTCCAGGAAGCGGTAATCCAAGACCTTTATAAAATGAAAAGAACAAAATACAGTGACAATTTGACAAAAGAAGAACGAATAGCCCTAAAAAATCTAATGGATGATCGAAATATCACCATAAAAATGGCTGATAAAGGAGGCAATATTGTCATATGGAACACAGTGGATTATGAACTAGAGGCAAATTCCCAACTAAAAAACCGTGAATATTACCGGAAATTGGAAAACAATCCAACCGGTGCCTTTAAGGAAATTTTGGATAGAAAAATCGCAGAATGGCGGGCGCAAAACCTCATTGATGAGGAGGAAAAGAAATATCTGACGACAAACCACCCAACAATGGCTACGATTTATTTCTTACCAAAATTACATAAAAATACACTGAAACCACCAGGACGACCGATAGTTTCGGCAAAAGGCTCACTGCTGGAACCGGTAGCTAATTATATTGACTTTTTTCTGATGCCCTTTGTATTAAATCTAAACTCATACATAAAGGATACAACTGACCTCCTGAGACATCTCCAAGATATAACCTGGCAAGACTCATATATGCTCGTCACCATGGATGCAATTTCCCTATACACAAACATTGAAAACAACATTGGACTACTAGCAATTGCCTTCTTTCTCAGGGAACGAAACATCCAGTATAGTCAACATAATCAAATGCTCTTGGACATGATAGAGACATGTCTGACTCAAAATGTCTTCACATTTGGAGAACAGATATACAATCAAATAAAAGGATGCGCCATGGGCTTCTCATTTAGCCCGGGATATGCTTGTCTGGTAATGGGGTGGTGGGAGCAACAACGGGCCTGGCACCCTAACCATGACAAATATGTAAACAAAACAGCAATGTGGCTACGGTATATAGATGACTTGCTAATTATATGGGACGGAACAGCAATAGAATTTCAAGAGTACTTGAAATCCTAAATTCCACAGACGCAAATGTGAGATTCACATATACTATGAGTAAAGACAGAGTGGTATTCTTGGACACTGAAATCTTTGTCATCAACAACAAAATTGAAACCACTCTGCACCGGAAATCAACATCAACGAATGCCACATTACACGCGAACAGCTTCCATAAAGCGTCAGTCATCGAGAATATCCCATATGGAGAATTCCTTAGGATTCGCAGAATTTGCTCAGAGGAATCCGAATGGAAGAAACACAGCACGAGCACAGCAGCAAGATTCAAACAAAGAGGGTATAAGGAAAATGCTGTAAAAAAATGCTGGAGAAGATCGAATGAGAAAGTAAGGAAGAAATCCTGAAAAACACCCAAAGAGCAACCAATGAAGAAAATCAAGAACCTGTGAGATTAGTAATGGATTATTCTAGTGACGTGAAAAAGTCACAAACATCCTGAGGAAGAACTGGAAAATATTGCAGTTAGACCCAACAGTAGGAAAGATTATGGGGAATCATCCGAACATATCATATCGACGGGCAAAAAACCTCAAAGATAAACTGATTCACAGTCACCATCAAAGTTTACATAAAAACTTGAAAGGGACACTATGGTTGAAAACAAAGGGATTCATTAAGTGCCAAAACTGCAAAGTCTGCCAGATAGCCAAAAATACAACACAAGCCAGGATGGCGAACAACAAAATGTGGCAAATAAAAGATCTCATAACATGCAAAAGCAAGTATGTTGTATACGTAATTGAATGCCCTTGCCCCTTAAAATACATAGGGAGTACCATATGTGAGTTGAAAAAGAGGATTCTTGAACACGTAAGAGCGACAGCAAACAAGGACAGAGGAAATGCTGTAGCTAAACATATGGAGTCGAACCATGAAGGAAACTGGAAATTGCTGAACTTTTATGCGATTGAAACAATACCGGAAAGTATAAGAGGAGGCGACCGTGAGAAAAAGTTGAGACAGAGGGAATCAAGACATATATTAAATTTTCGAACTCTCACTCCTTGGGGTCTGAATCTGAGTGAGGAATTATATGTTCACCTATAAATCAAAGGGATGAAATGTGTACAATAAATTTTCTGAATGGAATAATGTAATGGAAAAAGAACAAGGTGATAGAAAAGGGGAAAAAAAGAAAATGAAAAAGAAATGACAAAATTATATTTAAAGGAGATGCAATATAAAAAAATGAAAAAAGAGGAGCATAAGACGATAAAGGCAAAGATTGAATTGTCAGTCATGTCTGCATTGAAGCATTGATAAAGTTTTTGGACAGTAATTATGCTCGTCTAGTCATGAAGAGACTATCACAAAAACAACAAACTATCAACTTAAGAAACTCCTTCCCTCTTTTTCTTTTTAAATGGTCATAAGGAGAATAACTATTATGATATAGGAAATAAATAAATAAAGAAGATACACTGGGTGAATTCAAGGCACTACGACTCCCAGAATGCCTTGTAATGGGTTTTATATTATTATTAGAGTCACATGTCACTGAAAAGCTTTTTATTGGTTGATACATGCACTGTCATTCAAACCGTGATCAAGTTCTCTGCGAGAACGAAACGCGTCGGTTGGCATTTCAACCTGGAGAAATTTGGAAAATAAATGCTTGGAAAATCACCTCTGTGAGTGCGACTTCATCTTTCCCCTGAAAAGGATTGTGTGGTGATAATTAATGGCATGGCTCTGCCGAGAAGTATGCACCGGTGTCAGATGCGCCGTGGGTTCAGCGTTATGTGAGCCAAAGAGGAGGAGATATATATATATATATATATATATATATATATATATATATATATATATATATATATATATAGAGAGAGAGAGAGAGAGTCTCTTTCTCTCTGTAGATGATATATGTATATATATGTATCTATATACATATGTATGTGTATATAGATACATATATATACATAAGTCTAAAGAGTGAATGATATATATATGTATCTATATACATATATATGTATAGATATATGTATATAGATACATATATATAAATATATGTAGAGATAAAATCTATGTATATATATATATATATATGTGTCCGTGTCCGTGTGTGTGTGTGTGTATATATATATATATATATATATATATATATATATATATATATATATATATATATATATATTGTCCAACAAAGTGCCCTGAAGCATTTGGGAGAGCACTCCAGCAGCGTTCTGCCATCCGGCCTCGTATTTCAGCCTGCCCTCCTGCGCCACCTTGCATATTACTTTGCCGACGCGTTTCAAGGTCAGAAACCTCTTCTTCCTGGGCTGTAACAAACGACATCTGATGGCTCGCATTCTTGTTGTTTCCGGCGCATTTTATTTACAATTCTGCCCCCAGTGGGCGTATGCTCAGTGCAATGTCTTCCCAATGCCTGATGGGACACGGAGTCCCCAATGCGAGCATTACAATTAACTTTAAGTAAGTTCAAATGTTCGTTTGAAATTAAACATTCATTATTTCCTTGAGTAGGTTGTGGAGCAATTGAGCAGGTTTCTTTTTTTGCATATGAGCGCTGTGCTGACAAGATCCAAAATACTTTTATGACCACAGCCTCAACCAGCAGGTGATTGCATTCCCTCTCCTGCTGGCGATGGTGCACCTCCCCACGGCCAGGCTGCCGTGTACAAGTATTGTCCAACAAAGTGCCCTGAAGCATTTGGGAGAGCACTCAGCAGCGTTCTGCCATCCGGCCTCGTATTTCAGCCTGCCCTCCTGCGCCACCTTGCATATTACTTTGCCGACGCGTTTCAAGGTCAGAAACCTCTTCTTCCTGGGCTGTAACAAACGACATCTGATGGCTCGCATTCTTGTTGTTTCCGGCGCATTTTATTTACAATTCTGCCCCCAGTGGGCGTATGCTCATTGCAATGTCTTCCCAATGCCTGATGGGACACGGAGTCCCCAATGCGAGCATTACAATTAACTTTAAGTAAGTTCAAATGTTCGTTTGAAATTAAACATTCATTATTTCCTTGAGTAGGTTGTGGAGCAATTGAGCAGGTTTCTTTTTTTGCATATGAGCGCTGTGCTGACAAGATCCAAAATAGTTTTATGACCACAGCCTCAACCAGCAGGTGATTGCATTCCCTCTCCTGCTGGCGATGGTGCACCTCCCCACGGCCAGGCTGCCGTGTACAAGTATTGTCCAACAAAGTGCCCTGAAGCACTTGGGAGAGCACTCAGCAGCGTTCTGCCATCCGGCCTCGTATTTCAGCCTGCCCTCCTGCGCCACCTTGCATATTACTTTGCCGACGCGTTTCAAGGTCAGAAACCTCTTCTTCCTGGGCTGTAACAAACGACATCTGATGGCCCGCATTCTTGTTGTTTCCGGCGCATTTTATTTACAATTCTGCCCCCAGTGGGCGTATGCTCAGTGCAATGTCTTCCCAATGCCTGATGGGACACGGAGTCATTGCCGGTGTTGGAATCAAGCTGTTTGCCGCAACCCACTTGGTAATACTCAATTAATGACTGCAGCTGGCACTCGGCCCACTGGGGTAAGACATAAAGCACCACGAGTACCGAGAGGCCACGGGAGTGGCCATGCCCACTGAGGCGGGGACTGTAACATCATCCAGGTTCTTTAAAAACTGTTATGCCAGCCCGTAGTTGTGAAGCCCTGCCCCTGATGAAATGCCGAGGTGCACGAAACGCGTCGGGCTGAAAGGGTGATCTCTGTGTCAGCAGCCTTGTTCTACATACGGCAACCTTCAATAAATTAATGAGAATATACCTACCTGTTGTGGGCCCCTCCTTTTGCAGGCATCTGTTGATATATATATATATATATATATATATATATATATATATATATTCAGAAACACAAAGGATGCCGCACTCCAGAGATTGGTTTCAGAGTTGCTTTATTTTCACCACGACTGGTGGTAGTGGTGGTGAAAATAAAGCAACTCTGAAACCGGTCTTGGAGTGCGGCATCCTTTGTGTTTCTGAATTTAAATATCGGAGTAAGGATTCTACCCGTTGCTGCCTGCACCAGGTATTGAGCGCTCTGACATTGGGAATTAATTGTTATATATATATATATAAATATTTATTTACAGAGATATTTCTCAGTGCTGAAATTATGAGACTGTGAAAGAACTATAATGAGTCTCTTTGAAGTTACCTGAAAGGCAGTAAAGTGTGGTACTGCTGCAGAGTACAAAAAAAATTTCTGCTAGATAGAGATATCTGACTTTTGTGTAGTGGCAGTTTTGACGCCATAAAGGGTATGCTGAAACGAACAGATCGGTATTATGTAGACAGCTAAGTGGATTAGTAAAGCCACAAAGTAGAAACACTTTGTAACAGACTAAATGTATGTGAGAGAGGGGCTATGGAGAGATGAGGGGCACGTTTGCAAGGATGGTAGTGGACGCATCAAAGGAGGTCATAGTGTGCAATTGTAAAGCACACGTTCACCCGTAGGCATCTTGGCGCCAAAATGATGGTCGCACTGGCTCCCACCAGCGCTAAAAGGCTGCGATGATGGGTATGTGGCAAGGTAAAGTAATACTGTGTCTTTTTCTCTCTTTCTTAGTCTTTTTGGAGAGCGTACAGAGTTTGCAAAGGTAAGGTGACTTCGTCATTATTGACTTAAACACTTCACTCACGCACACACCCACCTACACTTTAAAACCAACAACCTATCTGCCTTCTACGTAGGATTGTGTTTTAAAAGGATAGTTTAGGCACTAGCAGAGATGGCATATCGTTGGATGAATGCTGCCCAGGCCCTAAATCTGGTTCTGGAGTCCAGCTCTGAGGCAGGATCAGAGACTGAGACAGCAGATACTGAGACAGCATCTGAGGGAGAGGACAATGGAGCCGAATCTGGGAGTGACTTTTAGTCGGCGCAGTTCCATTCGATGACTCATCGTCCAGCGATTCTGAAGGAGACGATGTCAGTCGTGCTGTGCCTTTGCCAGCACAGTCTGTGCAGCAGGACACCCGTAACAGGTTAGAGCAACCCAGAGTGCAGGCACGTGTGACCGCAAGTACAGACGGAGTGCTGTCTTGGCAGCCTCCCAATTTAGTTCAGCCCCAAATTCCGCCTTTCACTGGTGACGCTGGATGTAAAGTAGATACGGCAAATGTTTTGCCAATTGACTACTTCCATCTCTTTTTTGGTGTTGACTTCCTAGACGAAATTGTGCAGCAAACAAATTTGCGTGCCGAACAATTTCTGAGGGAGCAAGGAGGCACTCTTGGGCCTCATTATAGGGCGCGCAAGTGGACTCCCACTTCTCTAGGGGAGTTGAAGATATTTTTGGGCCTCACGCTTAAAATGGGGGTAGTGCATAAACCAACCTTGCTAGCCTACTGGTCTACTCGCACGGTTTGGTTAACCCCCATCTTTGCACCATACATGAGCAGAGATCGTTTTTTGCTATTGCAGCGCATGCTGCATTTCAATGACAACTCTGCTGCATTGCCCCGGGACCATCCAGACTATGACAGGTTGTTCAAAATTCGGCCTGTCGTGGAACATTTGTCTGCCAGGTTTCCAGAGGTTTATACTCCTGGAAAGAATATAGCCATTGATGAGTCCTTGATCTTGTATAAAGGGCGGCTGCTGTTTAGGCAGTACATTCCGAGCAAACGTGCTCGCTATGGCATCAAGCTGTACATGTTGTGTGAGAGCTCGACTGGCTATGTGTACAGCTTGAGAGTGTATACGAGGGAAGGACACAACTCTTAACCCTGTAGGTTGCCCTCCCATGCTATGGGTCACAGGAAAGATTGTATGGGAGCTTGTCCAGCCACTTCTTCACAAAGGTTATAACCTTTATGTGGACAATTTCTATACAGGAGTAGAGCTGTTCAGTGAGCTCTATAAAGCTGGCACCGTGGCTTGCGGTACAATTCGTTGTCGCCGCAAAGGATTCCACTCAGGAGCTTGTTTGCAAGAAGCTCCAGAAATCCCAGAGCACTGCGTTGCGTTCCAACGAACTGCTCGCAGTTAAGTTCTCAGATAGGCGTGATGTGTACATGCTCACTACAATTCATGCTGAGAGCACTTCCCCTGTCACGGTTTGGGGTCAGATGGCAGAAGTCCACAAGCCCACCTGTATACTTGATTACAACAAGTACATGGGCGGAATGGACAAGAACGACCAGGTTCTTCAGCCATACAATGCGAGTCGTAAAACTCGCACTTGGTATAAGAAACTGTTTACGCACCTGATCCAGATGGCAACATACAATGCGTATGTTGTTTATCGTGAGACCACCACAGGAAGACTCATGTCTTTCCTTGACTTTCAGTTGTCTGTGATTGAAAGTCTTACTGCTACAGAAGCAGAAGCCTCCACTTCATGTGTTCTGGAGGACGTGGCAAGGCTGCAGGAGCGACACTTTGCAGATAAAATTCCTGCAACACCCAAAAGGAGCGACCATGTCATCGTTGTAAAGTGTGCTCGATGCAGGGAAAGAGGCAGGAGACTCGTGTTTACTGTCCCCAGTGCCCAAGTAAGCCTGCCTTCTGTTTTCCTACTTGCTTTATGTTGTATCACACTAAAGCAAAATACTGGGAAATTGACTGAGGTGGAGCTGCCAATAGGATAACCTTTCAATTGGTGTGAATGGATACCTACTGTCTGTGGGCCACTCCTTCACTACGCAAGCAGCTGCAGGATATTTCTTCCTCTACTTCATGAAATCATGGACTTCTCAACACCTTTATCTGCTTTCAGAACGTGGTAGTTGTTCTGTTCGCCAATTGACAAGTGCATTATAGTCCCCACGCTGCACATACTGGTGGACAGAACATATGCCACGTTGTCATGGAGTACCCGTGTTTCACATTCAACCGTTCTTCGTAGTTTATGATGTTCTCTTTAGGAAGTTTTTGAAAATTTCCAGCATGTTTGCCTTAGTTTCAAAGGTAGATATGCTTGCTCAGCTCGAGAAATGTTTTTGCGGCATACTCGGGCACCCCCCAACTTGCATCCACAAACTGGAAGGAGTTGGATAGAGCATTGTGAGAGCATTGATAGCTCGTGACAGAAATGTTCACTCAAGCTTCAAGTAGCTAGAGATGAAAGGCATTAGTATAGGGTCTCTTAACAATTGGACAAGGTTAGTCAGGACTCTGAGGACAGACACACGAACGGGTTAGAACAGCTTACGGTAGGTACGCTTTCCGAGGAATATTGCAAAGGTAGAAGGCAGATAGTAAAGGTAGTATAGATACACGTCCTGACTTCTTCTTCACCCATGGATTCAAATCCATTGCTGCCACACTCACACTGAATTTACTGTAGTACTTATGGGTCAATGCTGCTTGCCATGTTCATACTCCGTTAGAACTTGGTAGATGGTCAGTTTGCTGTATGATAAGTGCATTAGTCACTGCACATAACGGTGGATTGGACATATGCTACGTTGTCACGGACTACCCTTGTTTCACATTCATCCGTTCATAGTTTATGATGTTATCTTTTGAAAATTTCCAGCATGTTTGCCTTAGTTTCAAAGGTAGATATGCTTGCTCAGCTCGAGAAATGTTTTTGCGGCATACTCGAGCACCCCCAACTTGCATCCACAAACTGGAAGGAGTTGGATTTAGCATAGTGAGTGCACTAAAGGTGCATGAAAGACATGTCTTCCTGAGCCTCATGTGGCTGTCATGGAAGTCATTAGTATAGGTTCACTGGGCATGAGTTCGGTAACGTTCTGGAAGAAGGAGGTGGAGACTTGACAGGTGGTAGAATATAGTCAAAGTCATTATGTCTTGTGGCATATGAATGTGATGGGCCCTTGCATGGCGGCAGTATGTTTGTGTGAGTGCAAGTGATATGGTTGTTTGGGCCCGTGGCAGGCGTGTATGGAAGTCTTGTGTGTGGTGTGTGAATGGCGTGTGAATGGACCATAAAGTGGTTGGTGCCGTGATGTGGCTTTATGGCTCCCTTCAGAAGGCTTGGCTTCAATATTTATATACTTTGATAAGTATTTGTGCTTTGAAGCCAGCGTTTCTGGAGGTGCTAAAACCAACCTGTGTAAGTGGTGGATTAGCTTTATCAAATGAGTGTTAGATTTATATTTGTGTCGGTTTAATGGCCTTTTGTAAGATATTTTTTTTTCACAATGGGTAGCAGGGGACTTTCTGCCCTAGCTCAGTCGTCACCTAGGCAAACCTTTACATTTTTGAGTAGTAGACAAAGGGGGAAGTACAAGGGTGAATGACTTGTGTGGTTCTCACTGTTTTTTTACCCAACATGCCCTGCTAGCCTCATATTTTGTTGAAAAAAATCACTATTTCCACACATTTTTGTGTGGGAAAGTTATAGCATCGCCGAGGCAGACATGCATTTCCTACCACCCAGTGTTCCCCAAGGTCTCCCGATAAAAATGGTACCTCACTCGTGTGGGAGGCCCAAGTACCCGCGACAGGCTAGGGCCCAAAACGTATTGAGGTGACATTAAAATTGCCTATCACAAAACAACCTGGTTTTGCAAGGAGGTCACCTCGGTTTTGGCCCGTGCTCGGCGGCCAGCTAGGAAACCCTATCAAACCCACACATTTCTGAAAACTAGACACCTGGGGGTTCCAGGGAGGTATGGCTTGCGTGGATCCCTCAACGCTTTTCCTACCAGAATCCCCTGCAAACCTCGAATTTAGCTGAAAAAAATCACTTTTTTCCACACATTTTTGTGTGGGAAAGTTGTGGCATCGTCGGGCAGACATGCATTTCCTACCACCTAGTGTTCCCCAAGGTCTCCCGATAAAAATGGTACCTCACTCGTGTGGGAGGCCCAAGTACCCGCGACAGGCTAGGGCCCAAAACGTATTGATGTGACATTAAAATTGCCTATCACAAAACAACCTGGTTTTGCAAGGGGGTCACCTCGGTTTTGGCCTCGTGCTCGGCGGCCAGCTAGGGAAACCTATCAAACCCACACATTTCTGAAAACTAGACACCCGGGGTTCCAGGGAGGTATGGCTTGCGTGGATCCCCCAACGTTTTCCTACCCAGAATCCCCTGCAAACCTCGAATTTAGCTGAAAAAATCACTTTTTCCACACATTTTTGTGTGGGAAAGTTGTGGCATCGCCGGGCAGACACGCATTTCCTACCACCCAGCGTTCCCCAAGGTCTCCCGATAAAATGGTACCTCACTCGTGTGGGAGGCCCAAGTACCCGCGACAGGCTAGGGCCCAAAACGTATTGAGGTGACATTAAAATTGCCTATCACAAAACAACCTGGTTTTGCAGGAGTCACCTCGGTTTTGGCCCCGTGCTCGGCGGCCAGCTAGGGAAACCTATCAAACCCACACATTTCTGAAAACTAGACACCCGGGAGTTCCAGGGAGGTATGGCTTGCATGGATCCCCCAACGTTTTCCTACCCAGAATCCCCTGCAAACCTCGAATTTAGCTGACACGCATTTCCTACCACCCAGCGTTCTCCAAGGTCTCCCGATAAAAATGGTACCTCACTCGTGTGGGAGGCCCAAGTACCCGCGACAGGCTAGGGCCCAAAACGTATTGAGGTGACATTAAAATTGCCTATCACAAAGCAACCTGGTTTTGCAAGAGTCAGCTCGGTTTGGCCCCGTGCTCGACGGCCAGCTAGGAAACCTATCAACCCACACTTTCTGAAAACTAGACACCCGGGGTTCCAGGGAGGTATGGCTTGAGTGGATCCTCCAACGTTTTCCTACCCAGAATCCCCTGCAAACCTCGAATTTAGCTGAACAAATCACTTTTCCCACACATTTTTGTGTGGGAAAGTTGTGGCATCACCGGGCAGACATGCATTTCCTACCACCCAGCGTTCCCTAAGGTCTCCCGATAAAATGGTACCTCACTCGTGTGGGAGGCCCAAGTACTCGCGACAGGCTAGGGCCCAAAACTTATTGAGGTGACATTAAAATTGCCTATCTCAAAACAACCTAGTTTTGCAAGGGGGTCACCTGGGTTTTTGGCCCCGTGCTCGGCGGCCAGCTAGGAAACCTATCAAACCCACACATTTCTGAAAACTAGACACCGGGGGTTTCAGGGAGGCATGGCTGCGTGGATCCCCCAACATTTTCTTACCCAGAATCCCCTGCAAACCTCGAATTTAGCTGAAAAAATCACTTTTTCCACACATTTTTGTGTGGGAAAGTTGTCAGCATCGCCGGGCAGACACGCATTTCCTACCACCCAGTGTTCCCCAAGGTCTCCCGATAGAAATGGTACCTCACTGCGTGTGGGAGGCCCAGAGTACCCGCGACAGGCTAGAGCCCAAAACATTTTGTGATAGGCAATTTTGATGTTGCCTCAATACGTTTTTGGCCCTTGCCTGTCGCGGGTACTTGGGCCTCCCACACGAGTGAGGCACCATTTTATCGGGAGACCTTGGAGAACACTGGGTGGTAGGAAATGCGTGTCTGCCCAGCGATGCCACAACTTTCCCACACAAAAATGTGTGGAAAAAGTGATTTTTTCAGCTAAATTCGAGGTTTGCAGGGGATTCTGGGTAAGAAAACGTTGGGGATCCACGCAAGCCATACCTCCCTGAAACCCCAGGTGTCTAGTTTTCAGAAATGTGTGGTGTGATAGGTTTCCTAGCTGGCCGCCGAGCACTGGGCCAAAACCGAGGTGACTCCTTGCAAAACCAGGTTGTTTTGTGATAGGCAATTTTAATGTCACCTCAATACGTTTTGGGCCCTAGCCTGTCGTGGTACTTGGGCCACCCACACGAGTGAGGTACCATTTTTATCGGGAGACCTTGGAGAACACTGGGTGGTAGGGAAATGCGTGTCTGCCCGGCGATGCTACAACTTTCCCACACAAAAATGTGTGGAAAAAGATATTTTTCAGCTAAATTTGAGGTTTGCAGGGGATTCTGGGTAAGAAAACGTTGGGGGATCCACGCAAGCCATACCTCCCTGAAACCCCCGGGTGTCTAGTTTTCAGAAATGTGTAGTTTGATAGGTTTCCTAGCTGGCCGCCGAGCACGGGGCCAAAACCGAGGTGACCCCTGCAAAACCAGGTTGTTTTGTGATAGGTAATTTTAATGTCACCTCAATACGTTTTGGGCCCTAGCCTGTCGCGGGTACTTGGGCCTCCCACACGAGTGAGGTACCATTTTTATCAGGAGACCTTGGGGAACGCTGGGTGGTAGGAAATGCTTGTCTGCTCGAGCGATGCCACAACTTTCCCACACAAAAATGTGTGGAAAAAGTGATTTTTTCAGCTAAATTTGAGGTTTGCAGGGGATTCTTGGTAAGAAAACGTTGGGGATCCACGCAAGCCATACCTCCCTGAAACCCCCGGGTGTCTAGTTTTCAGAAATGTGTGGGTTTGATAGGTTTTCCTAGCTGGCCGGAGAGCACGGGGCCAAAAACCGAGGTGACTTCCTTGCAAAACCAGGTTGTTTTGTGATAGGCAATTTTAATGTCACCCAATACGTTTTGGGCCCTAGCCTGTCGCGGGTACTTGGGCCTCCCACACGAGTGAGGTACCATTTTATCTGGAGACCTTGGGGAACGCTGGGTGGTAGGAAATGCGTGTCTGCCTGGCGATGCCACAACTTTCCCACACAAAAATGTGTGGAAAAAGTGATTTTTTCAGCTAAATTTGAGGTTTGCAGGGGATTCTGGGTAAGAAAACGTTGGGGGATCCACGAAAGCCATACCTCCCTGAAACCCCCCGGGTGTCTAGTTTTCAGAAATGTGTATGTTTGATAGGTTTCCTAGCTGGCCGCCGAGCACGGGGCCAAAACCGAGGTGACTCCCTTGCAAAACCAGGTTGTTTTGTGATAGGCAATTTAATGTCACCTCAATATGTTTTGGGCCCTAGCCTGTCGCGGGTACTTGGGCCTCCCACACGAGTGAGGTACCATTTTTATCAGGAGACCTTGGGAACGCTGGGTGGTAGGAAATGCGTGTCTGCCCGGCGATGCCACAACTTTCCCACACAAAAATGTGTGGAAAAGTGATTTTTCAGCTAAATTCGAGGTTTTCAGGGGATTCTGGGTAGGAAAACGTTGGGGGATCCACGCAAGCCATACCTCCCTGGAACCCTCCGGGTGTATAGTTTTCAGAAATGTATGGGTTTGATAGGTTTCCCTAGCTGGCCGCCGAGCACGGGGCCAAAAACCGAGGTGACCCCCCTTGCAAAACCAGGTTGTTTTGTGACAGGCAATTTTAATGTCACCTCAATAAGTTTTGGGCCCTAGCCTGTCGCGGGTACTTGGGCTTCCCACACGAGTGAGGTACCATTTTTATTGGGAGACCTTGGGGAACACTGGGTGGTAGGAAATGCGTGTCTGCCCGGCGATGCCACAACTTTCCCACACAAAAATGTGTGGAAAAAGTGATTTTTTCAGCTAAATTTGAGGTTTGCAGGGGATTCTTGGTAAGAAAACGTTGGGGGATCCACGCAAGCCATACCTCCCTGAAACCCCCCGGGTGTCTCATTTTCAGAAATGTGTGGGTGTGATAGGTTTCCCTAGCTGGCCGCCGAACACGGGGCCAAAAACCGAGGTGACCCCCTTGCAAAACCAGGTTGTTTTGTGATAGGTAATTTAATGTCACCTCAATACGTTTTGGGCCCTAGCCTGTCGCGGGTACTTGGGCCTCCCACACGAGTGAGGTACCATTTTTATCGGGAGACCTTGGGGAACACTGGGTGGTAGGAAATGCGTGTCTGCCCGGCGATGCCACAACTTTCCCACACAAAAATGTGTGGAAAAAGTGATTTTTTCAGCTAAATTTGAGGTTTGCAGGGGATTCTGGGTAAGAAAACGTTGGGGGATCCACACAAGCCATACCTCCTGAAACCCCCAGGTGTCTAGTTTTCAGAAATGTGTGGGTTTGATAGGTTTCCCTAGCTGGCCGCCGAGCACGGGGCCAAAACCGAGGTGACCCCCTTGCAAAACCAGGTTGTTTTGTGATAGGCAATTTTAATGTCACCTCAATACGTTTTGGGCCCTAGCCTGTCGCGGGTACTTGGGCCTCCCACACGAGTGAGGTACCATTTTTATCGGGAGACCTTGGGGAACGCTGTGTGGTAGGAAATGCGTGTCTGCCCGGCGATGCCACAACTTTCCCACACAAAAATGTGTGGAAAAAGTGATTTTTTTCAGCTGAAATTTGAGGTTTGCAGGGGATTCTTGGTAAGAAAACGTTGGGGGATCCACGCAAGCCATACCTCCCTGAAACCCCCTGGTGTCTAGTTTTCAGAAATGTGTGGGTTTGATAAGTTTCCCTAGCTGGCCGCCGAGCACGGGGCCAAAAACCGAGGTGACCCCCCTTGCAAAACCAGGTTGTTTTGTGATAGGCAATTTTAATGTCACCTCAATACGTTTTGGGCCCTAGCCTGTCGCGGGTACTTGGACCTCCCACACGAGTGAGGTACCATTTTTATCGGGAGACCTTGGGGAACGCTGGGTGGTAGGAAATGCGTGTCTGCCCGGCGATGCCACAACTTTCCCACATAAAAATGTGTGGAAAAAGGGATTTTTTCAGCTAAATTTGAGGTTTGCAGGGGATTCTGGGTAAGAAAACGTTGGGGGACCCACGCAAGCCATACCTCCCTGAAACCCCCCGGGTGTCTAGTTTTCAGAAATGTGTGGGTTTGATCGGTTTCCCTAGCTGGCCGCCGAGCACGGGGCCAAAAACCAAGGTGACCCCCCTTGCAAAACCAGGTTGTTTTGTGATAGGCAATTTTAATGTCACCTCAATACGTTTTGGGCCCTAGCCTGTCGTGGGTACTTGGGCCTCCCACACGAGTGAGGTACCATTTTTATCTGGAGACCTTGGGGAACGCTGGGTGGTAGGAAATGCGTGTCTGCCTGGCGATGCCACAACTTTCCCACACAAAAATGTGTGGAAAAAGTGATTTTTTCAGCTAAATTTGAGGTTTGCAGGGGATTCTGGGTAAGAAAACGTTGGGGGATCCCTGCAAGCCATACCTCCCTGAAACCCCCCGGGTGTCTAGTTTTCAGAAATGTGTGGGTTTGATAGGTTTCCCTAGCTGGCCGCCGAGCACGGGGCCAAAACCGAGGTGACCCCCTTGCAAAACCAGGTTGTTTTGTGATAGGCAATTTTAATGTCACCTCAATATGTTTTGGGCCCTAGCCTGTCGCGGGTACTTGGGCCTCCCACGCAGTGAGGTACCATTTTTATCGGGAGACCTTGGGGAGCGCTGGGTGGTAGGAAATGCGTGTCTGCCCGGCGATGCCACAACTTTCCCACACAAAAATATGTGGAAAAAGTGATTTTTTTCAGCTAAATTCGAGGTTTGCAGGGGATTCTGGGTAGGAAAACGTTGGGGGATCCACGCAAGCCATACCTCCCTGGAACCCCCCGGGTGTCTAGTTTTCAGAAATGTGTGGGTTTGATAGGTTTCCCTAGCTGGCCGCCGAGCACGGGGCCAAAAACCGAGGTGACCCTCCTTGCAAAACCAGGTTGTTTTGTGATAGGCAATTTTAATTTCACCTCAATACTTTTTGGGCCCTAGCCTGTCGCGGGTACTTGGGCCTCCCACACGAGTGAGGTACCATTTTTATCGGGAGACCTTGGGGAACACTGGGTGGTAGGAAATGCATGTCTGCCCGGCGATGCCACAACTTTCCCACACAAAAATGTGTGGAAAAAGTGATTTATTTCAGCAAAATGTGAGGTTTGCAGGGGATTCTGGGTAAGAAAACGTTGGGGGATCCACGCAAGCCATACCTCCCTGGAACCACCTGGGTGTCTAGTTTTCAGAAATGTGTGGGTTTGATAGGTTTCCCTAGCTGGCCGCCGAGCACGGGGGCAAAAACCGAGGTGACCCCCCCTTGCAAAACCAGGTTGTTTTGTGATAGGCAATTTTAATGTCACCTCAATATGTTTTGGGCCCTAGCCTGTCGCGGGTACTTAGGCCTCCCACACAAGTGAGGTACCATTTTTATCGTAAGACTTTGGGGAACGCGGGGTGGGTGGAATTTTATGGATCCACGCAGATTCCAGAACTTTCCACCACAGAAATGTGAGGAAAATGTGGGTTTTTTACAATATTTTAGGTTTGCAAGGGATTCTGGGTAGCATAACCTGGTGAGAGCCAGCCAAGTCACCCCATCCTGGAGTCCCCTGGTTGTCTAGTTTTCAAAAATGTATAGGTTTCCTAGGTTTCCCTAGGTGCCGGCAGAGCTATGGTTCAAAATCTACAGCTAGGCACTTTGTTGAAAAAGGGTCCGTTTTCACTGTGAAAATGTGGTGTGTCCACGTTGCGTTTTGGGCCATTTCCTGTCGCGGGTACTTGGGCCTCCCACACAAGTGAGGTACCATTTTTATCGGAAGACTTTGGGGAACGCGGGGTGGGTGGAAATTTGTGGATCCATGCAGATTCCAGAACTTTCCACCACAGAAATGTGAGGAAAATGAGGGTTTTTTTGACAATTTTTTAAGTTTGCAAGGGATTCTGGGTAACAGAACCTGGTGAGAGCCAGTCAAGTCACCCCATCCTGGATTCCCTGGGTGTCTACTTTTCAAAAATGTATAGGTTTGAAAGGCTTCCCTAGGTGCCGGCAGAGCTAGGGTTCAAAATCTACAGCTAGCCACTTTGTTGAAAAAGGGTCCGTTTTCACTGCGAAAATGTGGTGTGTCCACGTTGCGTTTTGGGCCGTTTCCTGTCGCGGGTACTTGGGCCTCCCACACAAGTGAGGTACCATTTTTATCGGAAGACTTTGGGGAACGCGGGGTGCATGGAATTTTGTGGATCCACGCAGATTCCAGAACTTTCCACCACAGAAATGTGAGGAAAATTTGTTTCTTTGGACAATTTGTTAGGTTTGCAAGGGATTCTGGGTAACAGAACCTGGTGAGAGGCAGTCAAGTCACCCCATCCTGGATTCCCCTGCGTGTCTAGTTTTCAAAAATGTATAGGTATGCTAGGTTTCCCTAGGTGCTGGCAGAGCTAGGGTTCAAAAACTACAGCTAGGCACTTTGCCAAATAAGGGTCATTTTTCACAGTGAAATTGAGGTGTGTCCACGTTGCGTTTTGCGCCGTTTCCTGACGCGGACACTAGGCCTACCCACACAAGTGAGGTACCATTTTTCTCGGAAGACTTTGGGGAACGCGGGGTGGGTAGAAATTTGTGGATCCACGCAGATTTCAGGACTTTCCACCACAGAAATGTGAGGAAAATTTGTTTTTTTTGACAATTGTTTAGGTTTGCAAGGGATTCTGGGTAACAGAACCTGGTGAGAGGCAGTAAAGTCACCCCATCCTCGATTCCCCTGGGTGTCTAGTTTTCAAAAATATATAGGTTTGCTAGGTTTCCCTAGATGCAGGCAGAGCTAGGGTTCAAAAACTACAGCTAGGCACTTTGCCAAATAAGGGTCATTTTTCACAGTGAAATTGAGGTGTGTCCACGTTGCGTTTTGCGCCGTTTCCTGACGCGAACACTAGGCCTACCCACACAAGTGAGGTACCATTTTTCTCGGAACACTTTGGGGAACGCGGGGTGGGTAGAAATTTGTGGATCCACGCAGATTCCAGGACTTTCCACCACAGAAATGTGAGGAAAATGTGGTTTTTTGGACAATTGTTTAGGTTTGCAAGGGATTCTGGGTAACAGAACCTGGTGAGAGGCAGTAAAGTCACCCCATCCTGGATTCCCCTGGGTGTCTAGTTTTCAAAAATATATAGGTTTGCTAGATTTCCCTAGATGCAGGCAGAGCTAGGATTCAAAAACTACAGCTAGGCACTTTGCCAAAAAAGGGTCATTTTTCACTGTGAAATTGGGGTGCGTCCACGTTGCGTTTTGCGCGATTTCCTGTCGCGGGCTCTAGGCCTACCCACACAAGTGAGGTACCATTTTTCTCGGAAGACTTTGGGAAACGCGGGGTGGGTAGAAATTTGTGGATCCACGCAGATTTCAGGACTTTCCACCACAGAAATGTGAGGAAAATGTGGTTTTTTTGACAATTGTTTAGGTTTGCAAGGGATTCTGGGTAACAGAACCTGGTGAGAGGCAGTAAAGTCACCCCATCCTGGATTCCCCTGGGTGTCTAGTTTTCAAAAATATATAGGTTTGCTAGGTTTCCCTAGATGCAGGCAGAGCTAGGATTCAAAAACTACAGCTAGGCACTTTGCCAAAAAAGGGTCATTTTTCACTGTGAAATTGGGGTGTGTCCACGTTGCGTTTTGCGCGATTTCCTGTCGCGGGCTCTAGGCCTACCCACACAAGTGAGGTACCATTGTTCTCGGAAGACTTTGGGGAACGCGTGGTGGGTAGAAATTTGTGGATCCACGCAGATTCCAGGACTTTCCACCACAGAAATGTGAGGAAAATGTGTTTTTTTTGAAAATTTTTTAGGTTTGCAAGGGATTCTGGGTAACAGAACCTGGTGAGAGGCAGTAAAGTCACCCCATACTGGATTCCCCTGGGTGTCTAGTTTTCAAAAATGTATAGGTTTGCTAGGTTTCCCTAGATGCAGGCAGAGCTAGGATTCAAAAACTACAGCTAGGCACTTTGCCAAAAAAGGGTCATTTTTCACTGTGAAATTGGGGTGTGTCCACGTTGCGTTTTGCGCCATTTCCTGTCACAGGCTCTAGGCCTACCCACACAAGTGAGGTACCATTTTTCTCGGAAGACTTTGGGGAAAGCGTGGTGGGTAGAAATTTGTGGATCCACGCAGATTCCAGGACTTTCCACCACAGAAATGTGAGGAAAATGTGTTTTTTTTGACAATTGTTTAGGTTTGCAAGGGATTCTGGGTAACAGAACCTGGTGAGAGGCAGTAAAGTCACCCCATACTGGATTCCCCTGGGTGTCTAGTTTTTAAAAATGTATAGGTTTGCTAGGTTTCCCTAGATGCAGGCAGAGCTAGGATTCAAAAACTACAGCTAGGCACTTTGCCAAAAAAGGGTCATTTTTCACTGTGAAATTGGGGTGTGTCCACGTTGCGTTTTGCGCCATTTCCTGTCGCAGGCTCTAGGCCTACCCACACAAGTGAGGTACCATTTTTCTCGGAAGACTTTGGGGAACGCAGGGTGGGTTGAAATTTGTGTATCCACGCATATTCCAGAACTTTCCACCACAGAAATGTAGGGGAAATGTGTTTTTTTTTACCATTTGTTAGGTTTGCAAGGGATTCTGGGTAACAGAACCTGGTGAGAAGCAGTCAAGTCACCCCATCCTGGATTCCCCTGGGTGTCTAGTTTTAAAAAATGTATAGGTTTGCTAGGTTTCCCTAGGTACCGGCAGAGCTAGGGTTCAAAAACTACAGCTAGGCACTTTGCAAAAAAAGGGTAATTTTTCATTGTGAAAATGTGGTGTGTTCACGTTGCGTTTTGAGCCGTTTCCTGTCGTAGGCACTATGCCTACCCACACAAGTGAGGTACCATTTTTATCGGGACACTTACGGTAATTCAGATTTGTAAAGCAACTGTTATTACCTATTGACTTTCGATGCATTTCTGCCTTCCAAATGAAAGACAATGTGTAAAAAGAAGTTATTTTGAAAAATGACCTATAATTCTCATGCTAGTATGAGTATTACCAATTTCAGAAATGTGCAAATATCTACTGTTTCTAAACTCTATATTGTGTTCCCATTTCAGAAATACATAGGAGTCTTTCATACCGAATATTCCATGTATACATTTTCCCAGAATAATTGCTATATACCCGGTACATAATAAAAACCATTGCAAGACGCTGCTCAGTTTTGGCTCTGGGTTCGTCGGGTTCTTGGTGAACCTACAAGTCCTATATATCCCCACAACCAGTAAGGTCCAGTGGATGTAACGGTATATTGCTTTCAAAGAGCAGTCATAATTAGAAGAAGTTACAGGTGAAAACGTTGACACAAAAGGCTGTTTTTTTCAACTAATTTTCCATTTTTCCTATATTTAACTGTTAGTTTCTATAAAGAAACCTTGATGGATTTACACAAATGACCCCTTGCTGAATTCAGCATTTTGTCTACTTTTCTAAAATGTATAGATTTCCAGGATCCATTATTGCTTTCATACCCATTTCTACCATTAACTGGAAGGAGGTTGAAAGCACAAAAATAGCAAAAATAGGCTATGTCCCAGAAAAATGCCAAAACTGTGTAAAATGTTTTGGTTTTCTGACAAAAGTCTGTCATTCCCTAAAAGCTGGGAAAATGGAGATTTCAGCCCCACAAACCCTTTTTGATACCATTTGCAGGGAAAAACCCAGACGCTTTCATATGCGGGATTTTTTTGCCCATTTTTCCCCAAAAAACCAAAATGTAGCTGTATTTTGGCTAAAATCTGGGACCCCTCCAGGGGAATCCACAAACCCTGGGTACCTTTAGAATCCCCATGATGTTGGAATTTGGCGTGGATACCTTATGTGGTCAAAAAGTTACAGAGGCCTAATCGCGAACTACTACAAATAGCCAAAAAAGGGCTCAGCACTGGGGGGGGAAAAGGCCCAGCAGTTAAGGGGTTAAGTATGCACAGGATGTACGCACATAAATCCAAGAGAGTGGGTAGGCAGCAATGTGGAACTGCCAGTCCCTTGCTACTTTTTATTTTATTTTTAAAAAGCAGGGAGCGCGGGAGGCAAATAGTGGAGAGGCAGGAAAGCACTTGATGAGCAGGGGAAGTAAGGCAAGCAAGAAGACCAAGATCAGGGTCTGGGGAAGGGCGAGAGACAGCAGCACCAGGAAGCACTACAGAAATTAGTCCCTCATGCAGATCAATGCAGGAACTCTACAGGAAGCTGAACACAGAAACAGCTGATAGAATAAGGTGATAAAGTCAATCGCCTGTGGACTGATGTAGGATGTAACTGACAATGTTTCAAGCCAATAAATGCACCAAACAATTTACAAAGCAGCTATGGCAAATTGTTACAGCACATCTAAATCCAGTCCCAAAAAGTAGATAGGTGCACACTGTGAAACAACACCAGCTGCAAAGATGATGCTGCCAAAAACAGAGAGAACAGAAAAAATATAAATCAAGAGGCACTTAAAGCAATTACAGAGATTTGAGCTATAACTTGATGGGAACGATATTTTAATTCTGAAGTCTTCTTATTTGGATGTTTCATTTAAAAACGATACAGCTACAGCCAACAAGATTTCGTTCCAGAAAGAACTTCTTCAAGGAATCAATAAATTCATCAGTCTAAATCAGTCCAATCCGCCAAACAGATGTTTAGCAAGGGTATGGAAATTGAAAAAAAGGCATTTCAAAACCATTGGCAGATAGTGACTACTGTGTACTTAGGCTGATCTCATTGCTTGACTCTCTGGTGAAAATAGTGGGTAGAATAATTTTAAATAGACTCCAAGAGTGGGCGTAACACAAGGGTATTTTAGCTGATGTACAATATGGGTTCCGTACTGGGGTGGGGACGATAGAACAGTGCCTTAATTTGAGCATGCTATTGGGAAAATACACTAAGATCAAGGGTGGGGACCTATATTTGGGTTTTGTAGATCTGTCCTCCGCCTTTGATTGTGTTAATCATTCAAAACTATGGGTAATAATGAGTGATATGGGAGTGAAGCCTGCGATCATTTCCTTCCTGAGGGACTTGTATTCTGGCACGAAAGCCAGGGTCAGATATGGGAGTAGGGGTGAATGTTCACAGCTGTTTACGATAGAAAGAGGAGTGAGGCAGGGCTGTGTCCTCGCACCCTTCCTATTCTCGCTTTATATAAATAATGTATGCACTACACTGACCTTGCAACCTAGAGATCTTGCCCAGGTGGGTTATCATCCAGTGCCTGCCCTCCTCTACGCTGATGACGCGGTCTTAATGGCACGCACTCCAATTGCGATACAGTCCGTACTTAATGATTTCGTTGATTACATGAAGGATCTTGATCTGCATGTGAATCAAACGAAAACATTCATCATGAAGTGCAGCAGGAAAACTGGAAATTGTTGTGTAATTAAAATCTTGGATACAGCCATAGAATTCACGAACAACTTCTCATACCTGGGTGTTTTATTTGATAGAGAAGGGACATGGAAGCGCGCCATTGAGACTAGGGCATTGCTGTTTAGAAGTGCCTGTATGGCTTTACGGAAATTTGCCAGCAGACTAGGCACAAATCCCCCACGAGAGATGCTCACTATTTATAAGGACAAATGTGTGAGTAAAGCATTATACGGGGCAGGGATATGGGGGCATGTAAACTGTATGGCATTGCAACTCGTAGAAAATGTGTTTTTGAGGTACTTGTTAGCTGTGCCCAAAAGTGCCTCAACATTTGTGTGTCATACAGAGTTGGGTGTATTGTTCCTCACTGATCTAGTTAAGATCCAACCCATTTTATTGTGGCACAAAGTATGGTTGTCTGAGTACACTGCTCTAAATAGGTTTGTTATTGAAGATTGTTTAAAATCAACCCTTTACTCACGAATACCATGGTTGTTATACATACAGCGATTTTGTCAGGACCTTGGACATCCAGAATATTTTATAAACCCTGAATCTTTAGTCGATATTAATAGTAAAGATTTAAACGCTGCCTGTATAGCGCACTTAGAGAATATAAAGTTGTCAGCTGAACTAGTAAAGCCCACTGTTTTAAGAAACCGGCTTATTTTAACTAGCTTTGGCATGCAACACTATTTGAGAGCCATATCGAATCAAAAGCATAGATACATTCTGACCCGCTTTAGAATGGACATCTATCATCCTATGGTCACCTTCCCCGAACAGAATGATTAGTCTCCAAACTTGTGTAAATGTCCTTGTGACAGATCCTCGACACAGAGTACAATACATGTCGTTCTCTTTTGTAAATTTCATAAAAAGTGGAGGAAGCAGTATATATTAAGCTTTTTAAAACATTTACCGTTTACACAATGTCGACCTGCGTATCTTTTCTTACAGTCACTGCCTACTACCGATATTAGTGTAAGAATTACATCTTTTTTTATGGAGTGTCTTATATGCCAGGAAGAACATTATGCTAGAGGATATGAACAATTAACCCAATTAGAGGAAAAGTGCCTACTTGAATTATGATGGTAGTCTAATTTGTTCAGTATATGGAAAATACTTACACACTGTTTTTATATTGTAATTTTTAAACATTATGATTCAAAGCAAGAAAGCTGATTAGGAGTATATGGTGGCTCTAGACAAGAGGTTCCTATTCTTCTGTATGTACACCACTGATATGTTCGTATTGAGTCTTAGTGGGGATGAGTCAAAAACTTGGAACAGATGAATTTTTAGATTGGTACTAAATGAACTGTTTTAAAATATGTATTTTTGATAAATGAAATGGGATTTTTTAATGCATTGTATTTTGTATTTTACATGTGTACTTTTTCTGATGTGGTTTTATGGTTAAATATATTTTGATCGAATAAAGATGAGGAATTGAATTGACTACTGTATCAGCGATTGTTGATGAAATACCTGAACCAGGAAGTAAACCAGGAGCAGGTCGGAACAGCAGAGAAAGGGTGCAACTGCTGATAACTTCTAGCTGGCAAAGCTTTTACTTACCATAGAGGCATACAAGGAGCTACAGGATGATGGAGGAACCGAGAAAAAGGAAATTCAGCGACAAAAAACAGGAGATCCTGTTTGGAGGATTGTATTGTTGAACTAAATGATATGTTCTCCTTTACCCTAGCAAGGAAAGGCTGGCAAACAGGAGGCCGGAGGCAACAGGAACATATCGGTCACAGCTATGAACTAACATTTACCCCCAGGAGGAGCTCACTGAGAGTACCTTTTAGCTTCAGGTGATAACTGGACTGAGCAGTATCAATACATCTGCTCCTGAACTCACCATGCCAGGCAAGCTAACTTAAACCTGTACCAATTAAATATATTTAGGGCGATGGATAACAGCCCGAAAAAACAACACACATCATGGACATGTCCACAACAGAATGCAATACCACGCTGGAATAATTAATGGGCATGCACTATATAACACTTGTCTCCAGTGATGTCAGTTACACACAATGCACCATGAAGCATGTAGTTCATGAGGTTTGGTGTCAGAGGCATTGCTGTGTGGATTGTTTTGTGACTGCATATCATTTTGGAGGGTATACAATATTAAAAAAAAAAAAACACAATATGTTGGATGATAACCCACCTGGGCAAGATCTCTAGGTTGCAAGGTCAGTGTAGTGCCTACATTATTTATATAAAGCGAGAATAGGAAGGGTGCGAGGACACAGCCCTGCCTCACTCCTCTTTCTATCGTAAACAGCTGTGAACATTCCCCCCTCCTCCCATATCTGACCCTGGCTTTCGTGCCAGAATACAAGTCCCTCAGGAAGGAAATGATTGCAGGCTCCACGCCCATATCACTCATTATTACCCATAGGTTTGAATGGGTTGGGAAGCCTAAAGTCCAACTAGCATGAAATGCAAAATAGCCAGCAGCACAGCAAAAGATAAAAGACAACTGTCATTTTAAATAAACAGGGCCCTCGTTAGAAAATGGTTAGTTGGAAACAAAAGCTAAAATACATAAAAATTGAGCCGATATATACAGCCCATGCGCCCAAGCCCACACGACAATTGACATCTTACTTTACGTTAAAAAAAACATAGAAATTCACTGAGAAAAAACAAAGGTTAAAGTGCCGTTATAGTTTGGAATTCTAATATGATGTTACTTTAAAGTTAACAAAAATGTTAAATATTCACTGAAAAAACAATGGTTAAAGGGACGCTATAGTTAGGTGAAAATGTCAGTTAAAAGATACCATTTTAAACTAACAAAACCACTTCAATTCATCAGCTATAGTTATCTCGAGTAACTATAACTTTTTATTTATTTTATTTTATTTAATGCGTTTTTATATAGCGCGGACTTTACCCAAAGGTGTCAGAGCGCTTCACAATAGGAACAGTAACATTACATGAGGAGGAGGTTACAAGTGAGCATAATACAAAAGCGAGCGTTACATTACATGAGGAAAAAGTGACAATTGTGCAAATAACAAACAAACACGATACAAAAAGAGGTATGTGTTACCAGAGGGAAAAGTGACAGGTGTGCATGGTACATGAGAGATACAAAATACAAATAGAGGTATAATACTGCAATAAGTGGCAGTCACTCGGAACACACTGGGAAGGCACTTCTATAGGCATGGAGTACGGTATTTCCTATAGTGGAAGAACTTCCTTGAGGGAGTAGAGAGGGCGTGAGTTAAACAGGAGACTTAAAAGGAGGGGTACACAAATATAAAATCCAACACAGCACGCAAGGGTGAGGAATCTACAGGAAAAAGTCCAAATTTACAGTGAAGAGCGAACTTCCTAGAGGGGCCTGAGAGTGAAAATATTAGTTCTGAAAGTGTCTTTGGAAGAGAAGAGATTTGAGGTCAGCTTTGAAGATCCGGGTAGAGGAGGTGGCACGGAGCAATGGGGGAAGCGAGTTCCAGATTCTCACCGCATTGCCTGAGAAGGATTGCGCCATCGATCTTTCCCTTTTGAAGACGGGGGGCTCAAGCAGAAGCTTTTCCGCATTGCGAGAAGGGCGAGAGCCACCGGACAATTTCATTTTATTCACCAGGTAACGAGGGGAGGACGTGTGTAAGGCTTTGTGTGTGATGCAGGCAGTTTTGTAAATAGATCTTGCCTCGATCGGAAGCCATCGAAGAGAGGACAGGATAGGAGTGATGTGGTCGCTTCATTTAGACCCTGAAATGAAGCGAGCTGCTGAATGGAGGATGGATTTGAGAGGGGAGAGGTGGGATTTGGGTAGGCCCTTCAGAAGAGAATTGCAATAATCCAGTCTTGAGAGAACCAGAGATTGTACCAAGGTTTTTAAGTCTTTCTCCGGGAAGAACCGACGGATCTCCCATAGAAGGCGCAGCTGGTAACGTGCGTTCTTAGAAATAGAGTTGATGTGGGAGATTAAGTTGAGTCTTTTGTCAAGAATGACACCTAGGGATTTAGCGCTGTCGACAATGACGGGTTTGTTGTTGAGTAGGTTCAGCTGATCCATCCAAGATTGCACAGGAGGAGGTGAGAGAGAGGTAGAGAGGAGGAGGAATTCAGTTTTGGCGGGATTAAGAATGAGTTGGTGAGCTAACATCCAGTTGTGAATAGAGTTGAGAGTAGAGTTGAGTAGTGAGAGATCGTGTGCGGAAGATACCTTAAGGTAGATTTGAGTGTCATCCGCATAAAGATGGTAATGGATCCCAGATTTGCTTAGCAGGTTCCCTAATGGTTCCAGGTAGAGATTAAACAAAGTGGGTGCCAGGATAGAGCCTTGAGGGACGCCTTGACCTACGGCCAATGGAGATGAAAGACTGTTCGCTATCTTGATCATTTGGGATCTGTCCGAGAGGAAAGAGGCAAACCATTTGAGCACTGTGCCATCCAATCCCATTCTCTGTTGAAGAGTGTTGAGGAGGGTGCTATGATTAACAGTGTCAAAGGCTGCAGAGAGGTCTAGAAGAATCAGAAGGCAAGATTCCCCAGAGTCGAGTATATGCAGCGCATCATCAATCACTTGCAGCAGGGCTGTTTCAGTGCTGCAATTTTGGATGAAGCCAGACTGGAAGATGTCGAGGAGGTTATTGTCCATAATATGTAAGGAAAGTTGTTTCGCAACACATTTTTCGGTAATTTTCGAAAGAAAAGGAGGTTGGTGATAGGGCGGAAGTTGTTGAGGTCGTTCGCATCGGCGGAGGTTTTTTTAGAAGAGGGGTGACCTGTCCTGATTTGAGGGCAACCGGGAGGGAGCCTTGACTGAGGAAGAGATTGACTAGCCTGGTCCAGTAAGAGAGTATAGGTGTAGAAATCGGTGGCGAGGTAGCTAGGGATGGGGTCAGAAGAATGGTTGGAGGGTTTAGTTTCGAGGATGCATTTGAGGAGGTCATCTTCCGAGATGACGTCAAAGTTCTGCCAGGTAACTAAGGATTTCCGCTCCTCAATGGGGGTGGGCGACCTGATCCACCAGTGCTTTGACCTTTTCATCAAAAAATATAGCGAAATCTGCTGCTTTCTTTGTGGAATCCTCAGGCTTAATGGTTAGGGGAGAACAGTTTGGGTTTTTGATGAGGTCAAAAAGTTTTTTAGGTCTGTTTTTGGCTGAGTCAAGGAGGGATCTGAAATGTGATGCTTTTTCAAGGAAGATGTGGTTGTGATATTTGGATCTTGCTGAACGTAGAAGAGAGAGATTGGAGGTGGAAGGAGATTTCCTCCAATGTTTCTCCAGGAATCTAAGGTTTTTCCTTTCATCGTAGAGAGCTTTATTGAACCAAGGTGCTGAGGGGGTGGGTCTTTTCCTTTTGCTTTGGAGTGGAGCTACATTGTCGATTTCGACTGCTAGTACTGAGAGGCACTGAGAAGTGAGAACGTTGACATCCACGTTGGGGTCTAGTCTAGGAAGTGCCCGCATAGCAGAATCACAAAAAGTGTCAAGATCGATGTTCTTAGTGTTGCGGAACCAGGTAGTAGCTCTTTTAGGTTGGCCGAGAGTTATAACGTGCGATAGGTGAAAACGGAAGGGAATGAGGAAGTGGTCAGACCAGTCTACAAAGATTGGGGGAGCAGTAGTCAGCAGGTCTGCTTTGGATATGACAAGGTCCAGAATTGCGCCTTTGGAATGTGTGGTTTCCGAGCAATGTTGGAGGAGATCATTGGCTGAGAGAAAGGTGGCAAGCTTGTTGGCAGCCGAGTCTTCCAAGGAGCCCCAGTGGAGGTTAAAGTCACCCAGGAAGATCTGTCTGTCACTTTGAGAAAATTGGTCACTGATGAAGTCAGTCAGTTCCTCCACAAAGGAAGAGCAGTTACCGGGCGGGTGGTAGATGGCATGGAATCTAAAGGGTGAGTCGTGATGTATTTGAAGTTCTAGGGATAGGCATTAAAATGTACGGAAAAGGGTGGTAGGGAAGGCTTTCATTTGAAGGGAATTCCTGACGATGATAGCGACACCGCCCCCAATTTTGTCTGCCCTTTCATTTCTGAGGATAGAGTAGTCAGTGGGTACCAGAAGATCAAACAAAGTATGAGAGGAGTCATTAAACCAGGTCTCAGTGAGGAAGAACATGTCAAGATTCTGGTGGGTGATAGTATCAGAGATTTCCACTTTGTGTTTGATTGCAGATCTGCAGTTGTGGAGCAGGCAGTGCAGCTCTGACTCAGATGTTTTGGTGATGGGGGTGTTAGGGTTGTTAAGGGAAATAGGGATAAGATTCTTGAATGAGGGTGCCCGGTAGGAGGGAGGCTGGTAAGGTCTGCCAGAGGAGATGGTCTGAATAGGGAACTGCGTAGAATTATTAGAAGAGGAAGGTGGAGGGGGAGTGACGTTGGAGGTCTTGTAGCTGGCCAGTAAGTTGGTGATGTCTGCATGGGACAGACTGTGGTTGGCTTTATTGGGGCGCGGGAGCAAGGAACTCCTCAGGAGGTTGTTAGGGAAGGGGGACATCTTGGCGCTTAAAAGTGAGATGGACGCTACAAGCTGGGAAATGGAATGGATGAGAGAATCAAGTTTATTTTCCAGGGAGAGGAGAGCTGAGCACGGAGTGTTGGGTGGCTCGATGGATAAGGGAGGGAGTGCAGAGGGTGAGGGGGGAGGGGTGGAGGAGCGGGATACAGGAGGGAGTGCAGAGGGTGAGGGAGGACGGGGAGGGATGGGGGAACGGGATAAGGGAGGGAGTGCAGAGGGTGAGGGGGGGAGGGGTGGGAGAATGGGTGGGGAGTTGGGGAGCAGGGGTAGAAGGTGAGGAGAGATGGTGGACGATAGGAGTGGATGGTGAAACAGTGGTGGGAAGAGAAATATTTTTGCTGGTGTTGAACAGAGGGGAAGAGAAGAGATCATAAATATGAGGAGAAAGTTGAGGAGTAGGGGGTGGGACAAATGAAGGCCGGAGGTAAGGGGAGAAGAGGGGAGAAGAGGCTGAACAGGGAGGGGAGGGCGGGGGGGTCAGATGAAGTCCAACGGTACGTGGAGGAGAGGAGAGGGGGCTGTACAGGGGGGGAGGGCGGGGGGACCAAGGAAGGCCAGAGGTATGGGGAGAAAAGAGAGGATGGTGCTGGACAGGTACTGTAGGCTATGAAAGGTGAATGTAGGGGGACAGGTAATAGGTGGAGTGGGGGATTGGGCTAGATGGATAACTAGTGCCCTAAAGAAACTATAGCTCGTAATAAGTAAAACCAGGGCAAGGGTACATGTGGGTAGACGGTGCCTACCCACTCTTTTCACAGGGTGGACGCCGTCTACCCTGCCAAAGGTTGGGCCCCCCAGAAATTTGCTAAACTTGTCTTGGTGAAATTTTCAGACACCGGGACACATTCAGCAACACCTGCACCTTGTCTGCTTTTGTTTTGAGCAGGCTTTTAAAAAAATAAATGTTTCAGTTGAGGACCAGATTTTGCTTTGAATTGCGTCACTTTTTTGGCACAATCCCGACGCAAAATCTTATTTGTTAAATATTGTAATGGGGTCAGATGTACTCATGATAGACTTGCTAAACATATGTGCGAGGTCTTAAGATATGATGTCATTTCTTATGAGGTCATGGGTTGTGATACCACCTCTGTGATACCACATGCAATGTCATGAGCTGTGATGTCACCAGGTATCTCACTTGCATACTGCATAACTTGTTTAGTCCCCCAGTTCTTTTATTAGGACTTATGCTGTGAAAATCATGTATACATTTTACCACCACATTTAAAATGTATATATGTGTAGACTGATCGTTTTGCAGGGCTAGAGAGTACTGGATTTATCAACAATAATTTATTAACAGAGTTAGAGAAACAAAACAGGATAAATCATTTGCGAATTAGGTTGCATTTTAACTAATGGACTTAAAAGAGGAAGAAGTGTAAAATAATATATGTTTTGTTTTAAAATCGGAAGCATTGGTGTATATGATTAATGCAAATTCTCCTGAATTTGAAAAATACCCATAACTGGGAGAATTGTTCTGCTCGCTGCACGTACATGTAGGGTGAAGACTAGTCCTAATAATCCCAAAATAATTCTGAATTCCTATTTTTCATACTTCTCCGGTTAAGGAGCACGATGTCCTTTGTTTGTAGACGCTAGCAAGCCACGTCCTTACTCTCTGGTAAAAAAAAAAACAACTAAAAAAAAACGTAAGCGGTTGCCTTTTATTTTGATTAAAAACTGCGTTTTCGGTACTTTGAAAACACTACACTGCTGTACTGGGCAAGAGATGTACAGGGGTCAACTTCAGCTCCTCCTCATTCGGAAAATCATTCCTCTAATGGCGGCCTAAACATAACCATCGGCGTCCTATACCCCAACGTTCTATTGACGTATGAAGACCGTGCGCGCCAACAACGTTCGCAAGAACGAGCTCGCAAAACGACGGCGCGCCCTCTGGCTCTGCCCCCACTCCATCTTCGGGCTGGGCCCGCCCCATCTCCTCTTTGATTGGATGCGTGCAGACGCTGGCAAGCTGCAAGAACAATGGGAAGCTCTATAGTGATTGGCTGGCTTTAAAACAATCCCGGTGGCCCGGATGAACCAACATTCCGCGCTATAAACGGCAGTTGGAGGGCGCGAGGCAGTGCAGTTTAAATCGGTGATCGATACGGAGCGTTGGAGACAGTCGGGGCTCGCGTTTATTCGGTCTGACACCGCATTCTGCCTGGGAGCTTAGTCCGCTGTTGTCTCAGCCGTTGGAAGCCTTTAAGTGTTTATTGAAATGGTAAGTCTGGGAACGGGCGACGGTTCTTTATTAGAGCGTAAAAGAAAAGTGTGTAAACCCGTCCCTTATCATCCACGGATGAATGAGTTACGCTGGGCGTTGGAGTTTCTCGTTTCCCTTGGTCGAGTTTTAGCGCGAAAGCATACTGGGATTCGATATGAATGGTACAATGGGTGTATTTGTGTGCTGTTGATACTTGTGTCTGACATTCCTTTCTCGTATTCCTCAGGCTGGCGGTAAAGCAGGAAAGGACTCCGGGAAGACCAAGACAAAGGCCGTTTCCCGCTCACAGAGGGCCGGTCTTCAGGTGGGTTCCTCTTCCTCGTTAATCCGTAAATGGCGGCTCTGGAGGGCGGAGCTGAATAAGCCGCTCGCCTTTTCGACGAGTACTGTATTTATGGGATTTCTTTGTTGCAGTTCCCGGTCGGCCGTATCCATAGACATCTTAAGTCCAGGACCACCAGCCACGGACGCGTAGGGGCTACCGCCGCCGTATACAGCGCCGCCATCCTCGAGTACCTAACCGCCGAGGTAAGTGTCGGTGGGTGGCAAGAAGGGGGAGCGCGGGAAACGGGGCGCTTCGGGGCGGGCTCGGCCTACAGCGGGCGCAGATGGCGTGCGACAGTAATCGTTTCAGTGCGCCTGCGCGGCCCGCTGGCTCAGGGCCAGCAGCAAAATAGTGGGGGAGGGGAGTTGAACGATAGGCATCTGTGGGGCTGTTGAACTAGCCCTCGGCGGGTGGGCCTGCAGAATAGCGTGACCTGTGTCTAAGCTGATATGCTAAGTAGTCGTGTCTTGATGCGCGTCTTTCGATTTTATGGCTTCTCTTTATTCTGACCACAACTAAGTGAAAAGAGACATTAGTGATTACCCCGCCCCCCAAACTCGCTAAATCGTGTCTATGGTCCGAGCAAAATCATTACTGTTTGGGTTGACTCTGAGATCTGTTGAGCGTGGCGCGTGCTTATGAGAAACTATATTGCAGTTTTGGAAATAGGCTAATAATGGTATGATCATGTATCAACCGAGATGTATCAAGAGGAGGTATTGGGGGTCTCATTCAATTACTGTCCGAAATGCCTGAAGCAAAGGGGCTCCCATGGCATAATACGAGATTGCGATTTTCTGTCGGGATAATTATCAATAGCGCTAGTGGTACTTTCGGGGGGCGATTTGATCTTGACCGCGGGGACTGGACTAAGGACACACCCCTTTAGATTCTGCCTCAGGCGTTTATTTTCAGGCCTGTTAGTATGGAAACTCTAAAGCTTTGTTTGACCTGATTGACGCTTAACTAACATGAAATTGTATCCTTTTTTTTCAGGTTCTTGAGCTTGCTGGTAATGCATCAAAAGACTTGAAAGTAAAAAGAATCACTCCACGCCATCTGCAGCTCGCTATCCGAGGTGACGAAGAATTGGACTCCCTTATTAAAGCAACTATAGCTGGTGGTGGTAAGTGCCCATTGATCTTTCTTTAGCCTAATTAAAGGGGGTAGGGGTTATAATTGCTGGCAAAAAATGCAGTGCTCCACAGCCGTCGACCCATTTAAGCATTTTGGAAGAGGGGGAGTAAATTGGATTTCACTGCCCGGCGACAACACTTGCATTGAGTTGAGCGTGCTAGCCTTGTGGTGACCTATTTAACAGTAGCTATGCATGGAGGCTTTTCGTCATTCATTTTGTTGAAATGCTATGTATGCTACGGTATTACATCGGACTCGATGGGTTGGCTAGCAAGCTTTGTGCTAGCTGCGTTATTCAGCTGCTTCCGGGTGACTGCATTCTATAACAATAGAATTGGGACGATGTGCCATTAAGTAATGTGAATTCAATCGTGCACTAATTTGTCAAGAACCAAATGCTTTTTTGGGGGGCAGGAACAGCTGTTTGCCGTTGAATATGAAGTATGTATCGCTTTGTAGCCGGAAAAAAAAATCGCCATTTTGGTGATCGAGACAAAGTTCTTGCAGCTAAAGTTGTCTTCTAATGAGCGCTGCTTACGGATCGCAGTGCGCGATGTTGCCAATTAGCGTTTCTGTCAATTTTATCATAACCGTACAACCTTTACTTTGTTTTTTTTCTAGGTGTGATTCCACACATCCACAAGTCTCTCATTGGAAAGAAAGAGCAGCAACACACTTAAATGCAGTTACCTTCAGTGATCTATCTACACGTCACGGATCTTTGGTTGGGAAGAAGGGGCTGTCGACAGTTTAAACATTTAAACAAAAATGGACTACAACACATCTAAGTGAACTTTCCCAAATTACCCTGCCTTTTTGTAATTGTATTTGCAAAGTTAGCTTTGTAACCAGCCATTTGGATTGAATTCTTACCCCATATTTAAGTGTTGCTGTGGCTTCAAAGAAGCTATTGATTCAGAAAGTAGTTGGTTTTGGTTGGTGAGTTTTATTCTGTCAAACATTTTAATTGTAATGCAGAGATGGTAGTATCAAACACTTGGGTTTTGTACAGACATACGATACTTGTTCTGTTAACTTCCGTTGCTCAATAAATGTCGTATCCAACTTTCGTTTTATTTTTTGCATCTTATTTGTTTGTAGAGTTAGCGACTGTTTGCTTTTTGGTTGTTGTTGCATGGTGTGATCTTCAGCGTACACAAGTGGCAGTCATTCGGAAGGTATCGCAGTGTTTAAGCTTTAAATCCTAAAGCGGTTTTCTTTTTCGTTTGCGAGGGGTGTGAATTGTCATTAAGCGCCAGGGTCAACAAGGGTTTTCCTCATTTTCTTGTTGGGGCAAGTTTGCCTGATTACCTTAAATAACTTGAACTATCATGGCCCAGTTTTCGTACGCCGCAATTAGTCAATTTCTGCAGCTGCGCTGTCCTTGTCACTTAAACAGTGTCTTCTCTCAACGCCGCCGCCGCCGCCCCCCCCCCCCCCGTCATTAAGTGTACGCTGCACCCTGGTCAATGTTGTCTTGGACGATACTGCATCTTGATGGCATCCTTCAAGCGTGAATGGCTTTCGTTGAGGACTGGTAAATTTCCCCGTGATGTACTCTTTTAGCTTGCCAAAGCCTAGTTGATACCAGCCTTGTTGGCCAAGGCTTTGTTATTGTAGTTACACATCGGGCTATAGATTTATGCTATGTCATCATTCTACGATGCTGTGCTAGTGGCACTGATCTACTGGAAAGATGGAGTTGTACTTGGGTGACTGCTTCACACATGTAAACTTCCAAATTGGGATGTTCCCACATTTCCTTTGGGTGTCCTCTATCCTTAAAGCCCATTTTGCTAGTGTCGTAGTTGGTAACTTTAATGTGCTCTTGGTGGGTATTCTTGTACTGGCATTATGAAAGATAACACTGACCTGGCACCCCTAAAAATACGTAAACTTTGTACTTTTGTATCTGCGTTCTTGGGTGCAATATGTTGAGTGCACAATTTTAAAACGGGTTGCTTCTAATTTCTAGAGCTCCTTTGTATTTTAAAATTCACTCACCCATTTACCATGTGCACACGGTACCACATTTCAACCTAGGTGCTTAAACAGCCTGGGGTGAGTTAAACATCAGCCTGGGGTGAGTTAAACATCAATCAGTGGAACTTTTGTAAAATGGTAAGTAGTGTAGTGGCCTGGACTGGTGCATAGAGTGCAGTGGTGTATAGTTGTGCAGGGTGGGGGCGTAGCATAGGGGGTTGCACAGTAGGTTAGTGCAGAGTAAAGTGACAGAACAATGGTGCAGAGTGCAGTAGCATGTCTTGGTGCAGAGTAGATACGAATTGAGTGCAGTGGTATTGAGTATTGGTTTTAAGTAAAGTGGTATAGAGTTCATTGGTGTATAACGTTGCATAGAATGCAGTGGTGTAGACTAGTGGCATGGACTGCGGTGCCATAGAATAGATTGTTTCGGAGTAGAGTGAAGTGTCTTGGGGTGCAGTGTAAATTAGAGTGGATTGACATGGAGTACAGGAGTAATGCAGGGTCATGTACAGTTCAGTAGCAGTGTTGCATAGTGATGTACAGTGAACTGTCAGAGTAGAGCACGTTGGCGCAGAATGGTGCAGTGGCGTAGAGTGCCTGGCGCACAAAGTAGGCTTGAGTCGGTGGTGCAGAGAACAGTTGCGTAGAGCTGAATGGTGACCTGCAGTGGCGGAGCAGAATATTGTAGAATATAGTGGTGTAAAGTGCTGTGGCTTTTATTGGCCATTTATCTTTCAGCGCCGGGACACCGCCGTTGGTGGTAGCCGAGCGCTTTATTAAATGTCTTGGTATGGTATTGCTTTAGTGCAATGGCTTTAGAGTAGCTGTAGAGTGTAATAGAGTGCAGTGGCACAGTAGATTGTGTAGAGTAAAAGTGCATGCTAGTGCAGTGACATAGTAGTACAGTGTTTGCAGTTGCGTAAAGTGCAGTGGTCTAGAGTAGTAGGTCTGGTGCAGAGTAAAATAATGTAGAGTGCAGTGGCATACATACAGGAGTAGAGTAGATTGTTTCAGAGGAGACTAATGTGGTGCAGAGTAGACTATTGGAGTGGTGGAGAGATGGAGATTAGAGTACAGCGGTGGTGCGCAGTGACATTGAGTAGTGGTGCAGTGTATTGGCCTAGAGTGCTTTTGTTTAGAGAACTTGGCTAGTGTATTGGTGAATAGTGGTACAGAGTGGGGTGGCACAGAGTAGATCGTTGCAGTGGAGCCTAATAGGCTAGAGTTGTGTAGAGGTGATTGGCGTACTGTAGAGGCCTTCATGTAATATGCAGGATTCCAGAAAAGGGGAGCGTGGAGTGTTATAGAGGGCAGTGGCGGCCAGCACAGATCTGGGGTGGGCGCAAGGGGGTATAATAAATTCACATACCTCCTCACCTCTGTCCCACAGTCTCCTCCGCCGAACAGGAAGCATGGCTGCTCCCCTGAGCCAATCACAATGCTGCAATGCAGCATTTATTGGTCTGAGCGCCGTGGTTCTGACCTCAGAGGGGGACTGCACGGAGAACATGCTAAAGTGCGCATGGCTGTTTTTTCACTTTCTCTATTTCTCTATACCACTTTGCACAAAGGCACTTCTATTTACAATTTCCTATGCACTCTTGAGTAACCACTTCTAAATGTATTATGTTAAATTTTGCAATATAAATTTAATTTATTTTCTGGAAGAAAGTGTTGCTTTTTCTTTCTTCCGCAAGTATCCAATAGCGGGACCATTACTAAGTGAATTAACTTGTTAGGCCAATAGGACCATTTTGGTTTTACTGAACTATTCTTTATTACTAGCAAGCATTTTATCCAGCCGGTTCACAAGTTGGCTTTTCAAAGTTTCACTTGATACATGTATCTCTTCCCCCCCCCCCCCATCAGTTTTGTCCATGACTATCACTATTCTCCCAAATGATTATCGCATAAAACTTCAGATGCAGCTTCAGCAGTCTGGTAGCTTTTTAAGGGTTTTTGGGAAGATCATATGCTAAAGACAACATTCTGTCAGCTGGACAAACTTCTCAGGATCAATTGGGTTCACCATGATGGCCCCGATAGCGGCAATCGCACAGTCCAGAGGATCAAGCGACTGAAGGGGAGGAAAAGATGGGGACAGCTGGGAGGGAGACCTGAATGACAAAATCAAAGTTCAATAAGATGCCACTTAAGCAACTCGCGACATTTTAACCCTTTTACTATGCCACCTTACCCGAAAAAGAAAAGGGCCGGGCTTGATTTTTCTATAGCTTCCATGGAGTTTTCAGTGGTTTGATTTTGAAGAGTGTAAATGTGACATCACTACCGTATTAGGTTCAACCTTCAAGACTGCTATAAGCATGCTGTACATTGTGTCCTACCGTACTTTAACACATGGAACTTTACTACGCAATACAATTTTATATTCCTTCACTATTTTCCTTATAAATGTATACCCTATCTATGTGGTTGTCTATATATTTATTACTTTACTCCTACTGTAGAAATAAAGTTCTACTCCCTCCAATCGACTACTGTCTCCTCCTGTACTCTAAATCTGCCATCTCCACTTTAGGACTCATCCCAAACATCATTCTATTACTATGATCTCCCGAAGAACCTTTCTTGGCTTTCCTCTATCCCTCCTTGACTCACCCCAAACCTCTTACTGCTATGATCTCCCATATAACTCTTTCTAGACTCTTCCCTCCTCTGTCCCTCCTTTGACTTATCCCAAACCTCATTTGCTACTATGATCCCACCCCCCATAACACATTCTGTCACATGTCCACCCCTCAAATTAACAACTTATATTTGCCTATACTAAGCCACCACTAATCCTTTGGGTTCTCGGATAGCGCCCAACACAACAAAAAGCACTTCCGACGCTTTACCTGGGGTGGTAAGCGTTAAATACAATTACAGTAGGAATATTCTCATGTTGGTGTATCCTCTTTTGATGACGGGAGAAACCTCCTTCCTCGGCACAGGTCACTTGGATGAGATTGTCAAATGCCTTTGTGAATTGGTCAGTGCCTCACACCTCAAGGCACTAGCTTCACTCAGCTGGACAGCTTGGAAAGGACACTTAATCTTCCGGAATGCCCCAGAGTTGGCTGTACATTGTTAATTCGAATTTTCGATTCAGTTAGTTCTTAACATTTTGTAATTGCATAAGTTTGAAATTGAAGTATGTTTAATTGAAATTAACCTCTGCATTATTGTAAAAACAATTAAGATATTTTTCTCATACACAAACTACAAATAATTGTAACTCATCAGCACACCTTATATAAAATACATTTTTAAGTGACCCTAATCAAATGCAATCATCGGGTTAACCCTACGTCTTTAACCTCTTAACTCCAATGTCTTAACCCTATATTTTTAACTTCATACCCATAACCCTACACCTTTAACCCCTATACACTACCTTTAATTCATAACATCTAACCATTAACGCATAACCCTTGAACCCATAGCCAGTTTACCCTTAACGGCTATATCCTAAACCTCCAACCCGATCTTAATCCTTTACCCCTTACCCCAAATACTTAATCTTATGCTCTTATTCATATAACCTTACCACAACCCCTAACCCCATATGTTTAACACTATATGCCTAGCCCATTAAATCTTAATCCCAGGGCCAGAAACCATTACACCATAACCCTGTACCTCAAACTGAATGCAATTCCCCAACCTCTTATCCATGCATCGTTCCCCTGACTTCCTTGACCCTATACCGTGTACCTTTAAGCCTTTACCGTTGGCCCAAAGGCCCCCAAAATCTTTACACTATATCATAACCCCATACTTCAAACCCATAAACCTATACCTTTACCCCATACCCTTAATCCCCATAACCTCAACCCTCTATACAGATTCATAGCCCTATCCCCATAAATCCTACCCTCTATACCTTCTTAAACCCTTAACCTTAAGCCTAAACTCTTAACCATTAACCCAATCGCCATACTCGACTCTTGATATTTTATGAAGTATTGATTTCAAAGTTTACAGTCAATACAACAGTCCCTTCCATGGTTCTGCATGCGCTGTAAAGAAACTCGAGTCACCCAGACTTCAGCCTTTGGCGCAAACGGTGCTGGTCTTCAATGGGTTGCAGTGGTTATCTAATTTTTTCACTGCCTCAGCTCTTTAGTTATGTCTTCTAGCCAGCATCCTCTTTGTGCAAGGGCCCCTTCTAAGCAGTCGATCAGTTCCTTACTTCCATCGAGGCAGGCCCCAAAGCAGCTTCTCTAGTTGGGCTGTAATTACTTGTCCTGAAGTTGCCATGGGGAATTGGTGGTGGATTCTCCTGGAGCGCAAATTAGTTTCTTCTGGGGCACTGATTGAGTCCCCCGGGTTCAGGTAGAGAAATCTTGGCACAAATCTGTTCCATCTATATGCTAAAGTTGCAGACATTGTGTATTCCAACAGTCAATTCTGAGATGGTTTTCAGACAGATCATGCCTTATGCTTATTCCTGTGACATTGGCCTAACAATCGCCTTTGTCTTCAGGTCTTAGCCAGGGGGTGGAATTCTCCTATGGGGGGGAAAACCCAAAACAAGGGCTCTAAAGATGAAAGAACGGTCTTGCTTAGCTACTTGTTAGCAAGTGTTGGGTAGCCTTTCTAGTAGACCATCGGTCAGGAAAGGGCAAGGAAATTTCGCTGATTTTCAAAGGCAGCCTATGTGTCCTCTCCACACCCTAGAGCAGTGGTCTTCAAACTTTTTAATGCTGCTCTCCCCGCATGTTTAGGGCCCCCAGAATAATATAGATTGTTACAATTCTATACAATTAACTGCTCTATACATATTTAACAATTTTGCAGCTATGTTCAGTTATCCCTCATTGAATGCAATCAAACATGCTATCCCTCCCAGCGGTTTGCCTTTGTCTTAAGTTGCGAGGGGTGTGAATTGTCATGAAGCGACAGGGTCAATGAGGGTTTTCCTCATTTTCTTATTGGGGTAAGTTTGACTGCTGTTGCAGACCTTAAGTAACTTGAAAGATCATGGCCCAGTGAGTCTTGATAATTTTACGTTTTCGGATGCTGCACTTGTTTTGGCATGATGCAGTTTTCGACAAGTTATTAGTCTATTCCCCGCCTCACCAGTTTTTAGCAAGTGTCCAATGCACCCTGGGTAATATTGTCTTGGACAATTTGCATACTCTTGGGATGCGGAATACCCTGTCCAAAACAATACTGCATCTTGATGGCATCCTTCAAGCGTGAATGGCTTTTGTTGAGAACTGACTGGTGAATTGTCCCCCTGATATACTCCTTTAGCTTGCAAAGCCTAGCTGATACCAGCCTTTGTTTGCCGTGGCTCTATTGTACCACCTCTCTTGTAACTAAAGTTACAAATCAGTCCATAGATTTCTTATGCCTAGTATTCATTCTACGATTCTGTGTTAGTGACATGCGTGGCCTGATCTGCTGGAAAGATGGAGTTGTACTTGGGTGACTGCTTCACACCTGCAAACTGGCACTTGTCTTCCAAATTGGGATCGTCCCGCATATTGGAAAGGGGACTTTCTCGGGATTCGTTTTGAGTTTCCCAATTCCATTGGGCGTCCTCTGTATCCTAAAGCCCATTTTGCTTGTGTTGCAATTGTTACTTTAGTGTGCTACATTTTGAAGGCGCACTCAGGTGCATACACTCAATGGGGTCAAAGTATTAGATTGCTTAAATGCCATGTATAACAGAGTGCATTGCTTTGTTTTCTGAAGCAGTGTTTGTAGCACTTTGTGGGTATTCCTGTTCTGGCATTATGAAAGATGACACTGACCTGGGACCCCTAAAATACGTAATCTTAATGTTTTTGTATTTGTGTTCTTGTGTGCAATATGCTGAGTGGAGTGTACAACTTTGAAACCGGTTGTTTCTAATTCCTAGAACTCCTTTGTATATTTTAAAAACGCACTCTACCAGCACAGACACATTTACAATGTGCGCACAGTACCCCATTTCACCCTAGGTGTAGTGTTCCTTGCGAGCCCACGCACCCTAAGCACGTTTTCTCGCATGCTCTTACACATCATCCTAGTGTAGGCCAGGGATAAGTTGAACATACAGCAGCAGCACCTTTTTTTTTTTTTAAAAAAAGGTAAGTATAGAGTAGTGTAGTGGCCTAGACTGGTGTGGTGCATAGAGTGCACTGGCAGGGTAGAGGTGTAGTGCAGGGGTGCACATTAAAGTGCAGTGACATGTAGTGTGCAGAGTAGATGGGAATAGAGTGCAGTGGCATAGTGTTGGTTTTGAGTAAAGTGGTATAGAGATCACTGGTGTAGAATAGTGTTGCATAGAATGCAGTGCCATAGAGTAGATTGTTTCAGAGTAGAGAAGTGGCGTAGTGCAGTCTAGAGTGGATTGGTGTAGAGTACAATGGAGTAATGCAGAGTGGTGTGGAGTTCAGTGGCAGAGAGCAGTGTTGCAGAGTGACGTACAGTGAACTAGCAAAGAGTGGGGCAGAGTAGTGCACATTGGCAGAGAATGGTGCAGCAGCCTAGAGTGCATGGCACGCAAAGTTGAATTAATGCAGTGTTGCAGAGAACAGTTGCGTAGAGCTGAATGGTGATGAGTGATGTAGCGGGCAGAGCAGAATGTTGTAGAGTATGGTGGCATAAAGTGCAGTGGCTTTCAGTAAAATGGTGTGGTGAATTGGCGTAGAGTTTAGAGTAGCGTAGACAGCAGTGATGTAGAGTGGGGCAGAGTGGCATAGAGTGCAGTGGCAGAGTAGATTGTTTAGAGTATTGGGGTGCATGGTAGAATGCAGTGATTGCGGTGGTATAGAGTAGTAGCAGTGTGCAAAGTGTGGTGCAGAGTAAAGTAATGTAGAGTGCAGTGGCATACAGTAGTGGCGTGCAATGTAGATTGGTGCAGAGTGGCATTGAGTACATTGTTTCAGAGGAGACTGAAATGGCAGAGTGCAGTGTTGCAGAGTAGACTGTTGTAGATTGGAGTGGTATATAGTAGAGGCGAAGAGTAGAGTGGCATAGTGCAGTAGGGTGGAGTGTGCAGTGACACAGTAGTGGTGTAGGGCTGATAGGCCTAGAGTGCATTGGGTTAGAATAAAGTTGTGTAGAGTGCATTGGCGAAGAGTGGTACAGAGTAGATTGTTTCAGAGTAGATTGTTTCAGAGTAGGTTACAGTGGAGCATAATAGGTTAGTGGTGTAGAGGTGATTGGCAGAGTGCCCTGGCATACTGTGGAGTGGTGCAGAGTGCATTCATGTAGTGCACAGTGGCGTGGGGTATAGTACATTGGAGTGGTGTAGAGGCATGGAGTGATGCAGAGAAGTGCAGTGGTGCAGAGTAAGGTGGAGTATGCGTGGTATGACCATTACATTTGCTCACATGCAGTTTTACTTGAAAGTATACAGTGCACAAACTATGGAAATGATTTGAATGTCAGCACAGTTCATTTAGAAACAGTTTCTTTTATGCTAGAAAGAAAAACACTTAAATCCTCTCACTTTGAAGTCCCAGAGAGAAAAATTAACACCAAGCTCCCTGGAAGACACAGCCTGACATTTGACCTCTGTCTTTGAATGCACATTAAATGAGAAAAGATAACAAGATTTAAAGGCCTACTTACAGAAAGTGAGCACTCGTTGAAGAGTACAAGGAGCGAGTCAGAGGTGGTAAACAGCCTATGTTCCACTGGATAGACCAAGACATGCTGGACAGCATAAAACAAATAAAGCCAGCCAATGGAAAACAAGCGAATGTGGGTTACAAAGCCATTGGTAAGCTATGGGCGGAATGCATTCAGAATATCCCCCAGAAATCTTGGACTGTTAATTCATTCCAAAATCAATGTCTGGCTAAAAATGATTCAGTAAATTAAGAGGTCTGTCTGAAAAGGGAGGGGCTTACCTTGATGTCCCATTGAAATATTTCATTACTCTCCCTACCTATATTCTCCCAAAATAGAATTTCAGTGCTTGCCATCTTACATGCGTATGAAGGCTGCCTATCTGAAGGTAGTGTAATAAGTGCTCTGGAAAGCACTCTGGTTACAGACACGGGGAGATGATGCACAAAGTGCTGAAGCTTTTCAGACACACACAGATCTGGGTTGAACCCATCATCGTTCTTTGGCTCACATCGCCACCCCAGTTCACCAACTGGATTAAAGATACCTTGGCTGATGGGGGTGTTCCCCTGAAACTCATCCCAGGATACTTGTTTCTGGTCCAGGGAAAACCTGGATTGGCAGTTCGGGCTGGACTGTTCCCATGTTGAACAGGGTCAAGACTGATTTGCATATGGCTGGGTCTGACCTGAGGTGGTGAAGTGAGCTAAAGAACGATGATGGACTCAACACAGATCTGGGGGTGAGTGTCTGAAAAGGTTCAACGCTCCGACCATAATCTCCTTGTCACGTCTGGGCATAACCTGCCAACTTAGGGCGAACAAAACAAACACATGGTGATGATGGTGGGTGCGTTGACCTTTTCAGACACCCCCCCATCACAGATCTACGCTGAATCCATCATTGTTCATTAGCTCACTTTGCCACCCCAGTTCAGACCCAGCCATATGCAAATCAATCTTGACCCTGTTCATTATGGGAACAGTCCAGCCTGAACTGCCAAGCCAGGTTTTCCATGGACCAGAAACGAGCATTCTGGGACCGGTTTCAGAGTAACACCCCTCATCAGCCAGTCTTCCTTGAATCCAGCGGCAAAGTGAGGAAGAGACCCACGTCTGGGCATATTCTGCCAACTTAGGGTGAAAAAAGCAAACACGAAGATGGACAGAGCGCTGAAACTTTTCAGACACACAAAAGTCCCAGGTCTGGTTTGAATCCATCATCGTCTTTAGCTCACTTTGCCACCCCATTTCAGACCCAGCCGTATGCAAATTAGTCTTGACCCTGTCCCTCGTGGAAAAAGTCCAGCCCAAACTGCCAAACAAGGTTTTCCCTGGAACGGAAACTTTGCACTCTGGGACTGGTTTCGGTGCAACACGCCTCATCAACCTGTCTAGCTTGAATCCAGGGGCAAAGTAAGGAAGGGACCCACGTCTGGGCATCACCTGCCAACTTAGGGCGAATTAAGCAAACACAAGGTGATGATGGTTGGAGCGTTGAACCTTTTCAAAAACACACCCCCAGCCACATCTGTGTTGAATCCATCATTGTTCTTCAGCTCACTTTGCCACCCCAGTTCAGACCCAACTATATGCAAATCAATCTTGTCCTTGTTCCTCATGGGAACAGTCCAGTCCGAACTGCCAAGGCAGGTTTTCCCTGGTCCGGAAGTAAGCATCCTGGGACCGGTCTCGACGTAACACCCTCCATCAGCAAGCTAGCTTGAATCCAGTGGCAAAGTGAGCAAGGAACCCACGTCTAGGCATACCCTGCCAACTTAAGGCGAACAAAAGCAAACACAAGATGATGATGGACGGAGCGCAGAAACTTTTCAGACACTCACACAAGTCACAGATCGGGGTTGAATCCATCATTGTCTAGCTCACTTCGCCACCCCAGTTCAGACCCAGCCATATGCAAATCAGTCTTGACCCTGTCCCTCATGAGAACAGTCCAGCCCGAACTGCCAAGCCAGGTTTTCCCTGGACTGGAAACCATGCAACCTAGGACCAGTTTCGGCGTAACCTCCCCCCCCATCAGCCAGTCTAGATTGAATCCAGTGGCAAACTGAGGAAGAGACCAACATCTAGGCATAACCTGCCAAATTAGGGCGGAAAAAGTAAACACAAGAAGAGGATGGACGGAGCACTGAAACGTTTCAGACACTCACCCCCAGTCACATCTGTGTTGAATGCATCATTGTTCTTTAGCTCACTTCACCACCCCAGTCTTGACACTGTCCCTCATTTGAACAGTCCAGCCCAAACTTCCAAACCAGGGCATTCCTGGACCTGAAGCAAGCATCCAGGGACTGGTTTTAGGGTTAACATCCCTATAAGCCAGGCTAGCTTGAATCCAGTGGCAAAGTGAGCAGGGGGCCCACGTCTGGGCATACCCTGCCAACTTAGGGCAAACAAAGCAAAATCAAGGAGATGATGGACAGAGCGCTGAAAGTTTTCAGACGGACCCCCAGTCACAGATCTAGGATGAATCCATTGTTCTTCAGCTCAATTCGCAACCCCAGTTCAGACCCAGACATATGTAAATTAGTATGGACCCTGTCCCTCCTGGGAACAGTCCAGCTCAAACTGCCAAACAAGGTCTTCCCTGGACCGGAAACCATGCACCCTGGGACTGGTTTCAGGGTAACACACATCAACAGCCAAGCTAGCTTGAATCCAGTGTCAAAGTGAGAAAGGGACCCACGTCTGGAAATACACAAAGAGATGCACGGAGCTCTGAAAGTTTTCAGATACTCACCCCCCAGTCACAGACCTGGATTGGACCCATCATTGTTCTTTAGCTCAGTTCGCCACCCCAGTGCAGACCCAACCGTATGCAAATTGGTCTTGACCCTGTTCCTCATGGGAACAGTCCGTCCCGAACTGCAAAGCCAAGTTTTCCCTGGACCAGAAACAAGCATCCTGGGACAGGTTTCAGGGTAACATCCCCCATCAGCTAAGCTAGCTTGAATCCAGTGGCAAAGTGAGCAAGGGACCCACATCTGGGCATAGCCTGCCAACTTATGGCGACCACAGCAAACAAAAGGTGATTATGATCGGAGTGTTGTACCTTTGCAGACACTCACCCCCATGCACAGATCTGTGTTGAGTCCATGATCGTTCTTTAGCTCACTTTGCCATCTCAGGTGAGACCCAGCCATATGCAAATCAGTTTTGACCCTGTTCAGCATGGGAACAGTCCAGCCCGAACTGCCAAGCCAAGTTTTCCCTGGACTGGAAACAAGCATCCTGGTACTGGTTTCAGGGTAACACCCCCCATCAGCTAAGCTAGCTTGAATCCAGTGGCAAAGTGGGCAAGGGGCCCATGTCTGGGCATACCCTGCCAACTTAAGGCGAACAAAAGCAAACACAAGAAGATGATTGACGTAGCACAGAAACCTTTCAGACACTCACAGATCTGGGTTAAATCCATCATTGTCTTTAGCTCACTTCGCCACCCCAGTTCAGACCCAGCCATATGCAAATCAGTCTTGACCCTGTCCCTCATGAGAACAGTCCAGCCCGAACTGCGAAGCCAGGTCTTTCCTAGACTGGAAACCATGCAACCTTGGACCAGTTTCGGCGTAACAACCCCCATCACCCAGTAGAGATTGAATCCAGTGGCAAAGTGAGGAAGAGACCAACATCTAGGCATACTTTGCTGGATGAAAATGGCCCGTGTGGTTTTGGCGCTCACTAGTGACAGTATCAAATTGCTTCGTAGTGCTTGATTCTAGTGCTCAAGGGAGGAGGAGTCATCCACTCCTCTGAATTTGCGACCCCTGGGGATCAAACTAATGCTTAAACACAAGCCCATATACAACATTCGTCATTTGTTAAATCAAGATCAGTACATTGCATGAGCTAATATAACAAGATTTCTTGTATTTTAATTTTCTTTCTTCGGTTAGTCCAGCCAACACGTGTTTCGCCATCCGGTATTAACCCACGACTTCCTCAGGGCTGGAAAGACAAGTTACATGAACACATCGTAGTATTTTGCATGAAAGCAACTCTAATTTACATTATTGATTTAGTGGTACCCACATTTCATTTCATATCAATATACACCGAAGAGATTGTTTTGTGAGGTGATACAGTCTACATAATCTATCTTTTATCACTATCTATTATGGTTCAAATATTTCTGATCATATAGCATATTTTGGATATCTATTGAAACCATGCACCTAACAAATCCCTGCTGGTGCAGAATTGTGGTTGTATCCAAATTATTCAATCCCATAGTTGTGTTCAACATAAGTGCTCAAATCCATATCATTGCTAGTGCTGCGAAGTGATCAAACTTTGCATTGGGTGGGGGGTGCTCATAACAATTCTTGCCAGTGAGCCCAAAGTAACGGCGAAGGAAGTAGGAAGAAGCATACCTTCGTGGATGTAAAGTAGTCAGTCCACCTATATAATTAATATAGGTGTAACGATAGCAAGTGTAGGGATAAATTCTTTGTATCCATACAATATTCAAGCATTTATTGAGTTTATGTCCTACCTCTGTGCCGGTTATAATTCCGTCCCGGCCAGGATGGCAGGGAATTTTTAAAGATGCTCCAAATCTCTAATCCTTACGTCTTCAGTAAAATCTAAAATCTGAGAAATGTGTGCTTGTAGTTATTGGTCAATTTATCATTATACAAAAAATATCCATCGAGTCGGGGGTGTACATCTCAGTAGTATCTGTACAAACTATCTCCACTAATCTACAGCTTCTAATCTTTCTATGTGTTAATAAGCCGATATGTACGGTCTGATCATATGTGAAAAGCTAAGTATCCCGTAGTTACCCTTACATCCGATATGTGAATCGTGCGTATTTGTGAGACCCAGCTTCGAGCGCGCACACTAAATTGTAATTTTTTCTGTTGTCAAAAAATGTGTTGGGCAAAAATTTTAATCTATATCTGACAAACTAATCGTGTCGCATCCATAATGACAGTGATCCATATTCTATTAAAAAGCTAAGTATCCCTTAGTCACTTTGATATTCGATATGTGAATCTTGCGTATTTGTGAGACCCAGCCTCGAGCGCGCACACTGAATTGTGATGTTTTCTGTTATCAAAAAGTTAGTTGGGCAAACATTTTTATATCTATATCTGACAATCTAATCATGTCGCACCCATAATGACAATGATCCAACTTCTGTTACCCAGTTCATATCTTCCCCGTATCTTAATCGAGAAACCTGTTCATCTCTATTCATCCCAAGTTTGCATGCAAGTTAAACATGGTCTCAGAAATCTTACCCGACATCCACGTATGTTAGCGTAGTGTCAGTAATAGAATTGTGGAGCGTCCAGTATATGTTCAAAGAAGCACTGTAATGTAAGGCAAATCGATTAGAGACTATAATCCCTAGTATAACTTGAGTAATTAAAACGTCTGAATATTCCGCGTCTCACCTTTCGTGCCAGGACGTGTTTCCGCGTCTCGCAACGGCGCCTAGTATGGCCGCTGTTTACGAGAGACCGGAAGTCAACCTCATAAGTATTTGGTAGGACCAGGCGCTAGAACGCCTGTACTCACGAACCCGGCTGGTTTTGTCCGCCATATTGGATTGAGTACAACCACCTTAGTGGTATGTCAGCAAGCTTGTTATTGAATCTGCAATCCGCCCCAATTGTGGGGAAATAAAGTTGGCAATAGTGCGGTCCGAATAGTAAATCGACACTATGTCAATATAATGGAATAGTATTCCAACGTATTAGGTTAGATCCAAATGTCAGCCCCGTTCCGTGTAATACTACAGTTCATGATAGTTCAGTCCATATCTTCCAAGTATTGATATTCGGTGTGTGTGACTATGACAGTCGACCTACGTCATATTGGGTAAAGTAGCCCCAGTATGAGGATGAGTCAGTGTGAAAACCGTGCAGTTTTGAATCTATTCAGTGTCAAAGGATTATAGTGGGGGTTTCATGAAGTCATGCGTCGGTTGTATAGTTCATAGGAGTTTAAAAGTAGTGCGATTGTGCAAGAGATATCAAATCAATTGATGGTGAGATAATTAATTGGAAATGCACAATTCTGGTTATTCGAGCACATTAAAAGAGGAAATAAGGGCACTGGGGACAGATCAATAACGTCATAGCAGGATCAGATTAGTGCTGGAACTCGTGTATGGACTCTGATCCAGCAGGAAATGTCAGTACACATCCTAACTTGCATTGGTGAACCATAATACGGGTAGCTGTCTATACTATGACATATCAGAATTATAACAGTAATGATTAGTCTTGTATAAATCAAATCTTGGCAAAATCTATACAATGATACATATTTCGTCAACATTAGAGTACAAATTAGTCCTGTGTTATGGATCCGGTGATAACATCAAGCATTATAAAACAACCATAGTAAGGGAAGCTACAGAAAAAAACTATATAATTCTAAATGAGGTCATTAACAAACATCAAGAGGATATAAATCAGAGAAAGGCACGAAAACTTAAAAGGGACGAAATAGATTATAAGTAGGGCTCCCGGTTTTATGGTATTTATTTTTTTAACATTTCCGTCTGTATTTATCCATATTTATTTTTGGGGAAATTTTATCTGTATTTATCCACATTTATTTTTGTCGCAAGCAAAAGAAGACGCTGCGCTAGTATTTTTTTTACACTTATTTAAACAGACACTGCACACTTGCACTCAGGTGTTATAGGTTTAGATATATTTATATATACGTCAAATTAGGTAAACACAATACATTCATCTGAAAACTTTGCCAAAATAATTTTAAGTGAACGTAGGCCTAAACAGACCTTGAGTAACTTGCATTAAGAAACCTTTACTGTGGGGCTGTACACCCTAGGGACCAGAGGGGAGGATAGAACTCCCTTTTTGTAAACAGGCTTTTAAATCCTTTTCTTATCTAGTCACATTTGCTGTGCATTCAAAAAAACAAGCTGTGTCTTTGAGGGAGCAACCCATTCTGTTTTTTCATTGCAGAACAACTTTGCTGGGATTTAGACCTACATAAAAATCCTTTTTGGCGGAATTTTCGTCTATTCTTTTTAAACGGAGGAGATCATTATTTTCCATCATACACTATGATAAATCTCCGTTTATAAATTGCTGAAACCTAAGGTGAGTGTACATATTTTTGAGGGTAGGAGGAGGGTGCGAAACATATTGTTTCAACATAGGAAACATTTTCTCCCGGAGCGAACACCCAGAACAATGGCACTCGACCCAAAGGTCTTGGAGCGGTGTACCTGAACGCCAGCTGAATTTCGTCTTGTCATATGCATTGTTTACAGGCATATGGAAATGAAGTGATATGCCTAGAATCACATGATGCTTTGCTGATGCAGCGACCTCAATGTAAATGTGGGTGTGCTTTTAGTGGCACTAGAAAACATTCCTGAAACTGACATCCACCCTCATCCTAGATGGCCATCAAAGTCGCAACAGCACCACATTGTGCACACTAATTAAAGTTAACGTACAGCGGATGGTTCAGCATCGGCTGCTGTAACAGTCGGCTTTAACAGAGACATTACACCGCCCCCCTCCGGAGTACCTGAAGAAGAATGGGGCTGTGAAAAAACACACCCTATAAAGCAATGCACTCCCCACTGGGAGAGCGCACTGGATGAGGATGACTACACCAGGCTCCCCATGGGGGTCCACTCCTGATGAATGGCATACAGGGAGAGAGTGCCAAATGCAGCACTTAAAGTCTGCCCGCTTAGTAAGGCGCCTTTCATGCGCCGAGGGCAGCTGCATTCCTCTATGCACCAGATTAGGCAACCCTGGGCAGAAGCACAGCTGCTCCGCAGGATTGTCTGAATCTGGGTTGTCAGTATTTTTCCGTTTATATTTATAAATGCAGACAAAGGAAAAAAGTTTTCCGTCTGCATTTATAAGTAAAAATCAGTTTAAACGGAAAACCGGGAGCCTTAATTATAAACAAGGAGAATTTTTACATTCGCCAAAAAATATGCCCATTTAGTGGACTATGACACCAGAGAACAGGGGAAAAATACACAAAACATCACCCCTATGAGTTCAAGTTCCACCTCCCTGAATACTATACCCACAAGCCAGAGTGAAGCTGAACCACTATCATCAATTAACAACACTGATAATCGTTTTTTACGAGAGGTGAAAAGAATAAAAAGAGGGAACAGGGACCAACCAAAACGTCAGGAACACATAACATGAAGACCAGGAGGGGCAAGACAGGAGGGGCAGGAAGAAGGAAAGAAGGGCATGAAATTGAGATCCTGGGACAAAAGGAATTAGTGGACAGCCAGGTCAAAGGAGTGGAGGTGATTAACCTCAGTGATACGGAACTCACAAAAGACATGATATCTCTTCTAGAAAAAGGTATGGGTTTCTGTCCTAAAAACTATGGCGTATATCTGTAACTCTATGATTGACTTATTTAAATTTGTAAGGAATCTCAAATTATAGAAATTTTTCATAAACACTCCTACAGCAAATAAAGCAGTGAAAACTTATCCTACTGATGTCTTTCCTGAATTGTCAACTATACAGGACGTTAGAGACGCGGAATTACTTCTATCACTCACGGATGATGATCGAGATCATATGAGCATAGTAGAACTATTAATGGATCATGACATAGAGACTGACCTAAGTATTTCGAGTGGGCTTACAAGCAAATTCAGATGGACACCAACCTTACCTAGTGGGAATAACATTGATGTGTTCTACAAACTAGTAGCCGGGGATCTGAATAGGTCAAACCCAGCCATATGCAAATCAGTGTTGACCCGGTTCCTCATGGGAACAGTCCAGCCCAAACTGCAAAGCGAAGTCTTCCCTGGACCGAAAACAAGCATCCTGGGACAAGTTTCAGTGTAACACGCCTCATCAGCCAGGATAGCTAGAATAGAGTGTCAAAGTGAGCAAGGGACCCACGCCTGGGCATAGCCTTCCAACTTAGGGCGAACAAAGCAAACATAAGGCGATGATGGTCTATGCGTTGAACCTTTTCAGACACTCACCCCCATTCACAGATCTGTGCTGAATCTATCATTGTTCTTTAGCTCACTTTGCCACCCCAGTTCAGACCCAACCATACGCAAATCAATCTTGAACCTGTTCATCATGGGAACAGTCCAGCCTGAACTGCCAAGCCAGGTTTTCCCTTGACTAGAAACAAGCATTCTGTGACCGGTTTTGGAGTAACACCCCTCATCAGCCAGTCTACCTTGAATCCAGTGGCAAAGTGAGGAAGAGACCCACGTCTAGGCATACCCTGCCAAAGTAAGTCAAAAAAAGCAAACACAAGAAGATGATGGACAGAGCACTGAAACGTTTCAGAGACACAAAAGGCATAGGTCTGGGTTGAATCCATCATCGTCTTTAGCTCACTTTGGCACCCCATTTCAGACCCAGCCATATGCAAATTAGTCTTGACCCTGTCCCTCATGGGAAAAGTCCAGTCCAAACTGCCAAACAAGGTCTTCCCTGGAACTGAAACCTTGCACCCTGGGACTGGTTTCCCTGGAACTGAAACCTTGCACCCTGGGACTGGTTTCGGTGCAACACGCCTCATCAACCTGTCCATCTTGAATCCAGTGGCAAATTAAGAAAGAGACCCACGTCTGGGCATAACCTGCCAACTTAGGACGAACGAAGCAAACACAAGGTGATGATGGTTGGAGCGTTGAACCTTTTCAAAAACTCACCCCCAGCCACAAATCTGTGTTGAATCCATCATTGTTCTTCAGCTCACTTCGCCACCCCAGTTCAGACCCAACTATATGCAAATCAATCTTGTCCTTGTTCCTCATGGGAACAGTCGAGCCCGAACTGCCAAGCCAGGTTTTCCCTGGTCCGGAAGTAAGCATCCTGGGACCGGTCTTGACGTAACACCACCCCATCAGCCAACCTATCTTCAATCCAGTGGCAAAGTGAGCAAGGGACCCACGTCTAGGCGTACCCTGCCAACTTAAGGTGAACAAAAGCAAACACAAGAAGATGATGGACGAAGTGCAGAAACTTTTCAGACACTCACACAAAAGTCACAGATCTGGGTTGAATCCATCATTGCCTTTAGCTCACTTCGCAACCCCAGTTCAGACCCAGCCATATGCAAATCAGTCTTGACCCTGTCCCTCATGAGAACAGTCCAGCCCGAACTGCCAAGCCAGGTCTTCCCTTGACTGGAAACGATGCAACCTTGGACCAGTTTCGGCGTAACACCCCCCCCACTCCCTCACCCCCCCCCCATCAGCCAGGCTAGATTAAATCCAGTGGCAAACTAAGAAAGAGACCAACGTCTGGGCATAACCTGCCAAATTAGGGCGGACAAAGTAAACACAAGAAAAGGATGGACAGAGCACTGAAACGTTTCAGACACTCACCCCCCAGTCACAGATCTTGGTTGAATCGTTCATCGTTCTTTAGCTCACTTCGCCACCCCAGTTCAGACCGAGCCATATGCAAATCAGTCTTGTCACGGTACCTTATGAGAACAGTCCAGTCCGAACTGCCAAGCCAGGTTTTCCCTGGACCGGAAACAAGCATTCTGGGACCGGTTTCGGAGTAACACCCCTCATCAGCCAGTCTAGCTTGAATCCAGTGTCAAAGTGAGGAAGAAATCCACGTCTGGGCATACCCTGCTAACTTAGGGCGAACAAAGCAAACACAAGGTGATGATGGTTGGAGCGTTGAACCTTTTCAGACACTCACTCCCAGTCACAAATCTGTGTTGAATCCATCATTGTTCTTTAGCTCACTTCGCCACCCCAGTCTTGACCCTTTTCCTCATGGGAACAGTCCAGCCCAAACTGCCAAGCCAGGTCATTCCTGGACCAGAAGCAAGCATTGCTATAAGCCAGGCTAGCTTGAATCCAGTGGCAAAGTGAGCAAGGGACCCACGGCTGGTCAATCCCTGCCAACTTAGGGCAAACAAAGCAAATTCAAGTAGATGATGGACGGAGCTCTGAAAGTTTTCAGACAGACCCCCAGTCACAGATCTTCGTCATCGTTCTTTAGCTCAATCCCCCCCCCCCCCCAGTTCAGACCCAGCCATATGCAAATCAGTCTTGACCCGGTTCCTCATGGGAACAGTCCAGCCTGACTGCAAAGCCAAGCCTTCCCTGGACCGGAAACAAGCATCCTGGGGCAAGTTTTAGGGTTACACGCCTCATCAGACAGGATAGCTGGAATAGAGAGTCAATGTGAGCAAGGGACCCATGCCTGGGCATACAGTGCCAACTTAGGGCGAAAAAAGCGAACACAATAAAATGATGGACAGAGCGCTGAAACTTTTCAGACACTCACCCCCAGTCACAGATCTTGGTAGAATCCATCATCGTTCTTTAGCTCACTTCGCCACCCCACTTTAGACCCAGCCATACGCAAATTAGTCTTGACCTTATTCCTCATGGGAACAATCCAGCCCGAACTGCAAAGCCAAGTCTTCCCTGACGGGGAACAACCTTCCTGGGACCGGTTTTGGGGTAACACCCCTCATCAGCCAGTCTAGCTTGAATCCATTATCAAAGTGAGGAAAATACCCACGTCTGGCCATAACCTGCCAAATTTGGGCAAACAAAGCAAACCCAAGAAGATGATGGAAGGAGCACTGAAAGTCACAGATCTGGGTTGAATCCATCATCGTCTTTAGTTCACCCCACCACCCCAGTTCAGATCCAGCCGTATGCAAATCAGTCTTGACCCTGTGTCTCAGGAGAGCAGTCCAGCCCGAACTGCCAAACCAGGTCTTCCCTGGACCGGAAACCATGCAACCTGGGACTGGTTTAGGTGTAACGCCCCTCATCAGCCAGGCCAGCTTGAATCCAAAGTCAAAGTGAGCAAGGGACCCACGTCTGGGCATTACCTGCCAGCTTAGGGCGAACAAAGCAAGCACAAGGTGATGATGGTCGGAGCTTTGAACCTTTTCAGACACTCACCCCCTGGCACAGATCTGTGTTGAATCCATCATTGTTCTTTTGCCACCCCAGTTCAGACCCAACCATATGCAAATCAGTCTTGACCGTGTTCCTCATGGGAACTGTCCAGCCCGAACTGCCAAGCCAGGTCTTCCTTACACCGGAAACCATGCAACCTGGGACCAGTTTCGGCATAACGCCCCTAATCAGCCAGTCTAGCTTGAATCCAGTGGCAAAGTGAGGAAGAGACCCATGTCTGGGCATAACCTACCAAATTAGGGCGAACAAAGCAAACACAAGAAGAGGTTGGACGGATCACTGTAACGTTTGAGACACTCACCCCAGTCACAGATCTTGGTTGAATCCATCATCGTTCTTTAGCTCACTTCGCCACCCCACTTTATACCCAGCCATATGCAAATCAGTCTTGACATTGCTCCTCATGGGAACAGTCCAGCCCAAACTGCAAAGCCAAGTCTTCAGTGGCCGGAAACAAGCATCCTGGGACCGGTTTCGGGGTAACACCCCTCATTAGCCAGGCTAGCTTGATTCCAGTGTCAAAGTGAGCAAGGGTCCTACGTCTGGGCATAGCCTGCCAGCTTAGGGCAAACAAAGCAAACACAAGGTGATGATGGGCGGAGGGTTGAATCTTTTCAGACACCCCCAGTCACAGATCTGGGTTGAATCTATCATCATTCTTTAGCTGACTTTGCCCCCCCCAGTTCAGACCCAGGTATATGCAAATCAGTCTTGATCTTGTTCCTCATTGGTTCAGTCTTGACTGGACCGGAAACAAGCGTCCTGGTACTGTTTTCGGGGTAACACCCCTCATCAGCCAGGATAACTTGAATCCTGTGGCAAAGTGAGCAAGGGACCCAAGTCTGGGCATGGCTTGCCAACTTAGGGCGAACAAAGCAAACACAAGAAGATAATGGACAGAGTGCTCAAAGTTTTCGGACACTCACACAAAAGTCACAGATCTGGGTTGAATCCATCATCGTCTTTAGCTCACTTCGCCACCCCAGTGCAGACCCGGCCATATGCAAATCAGTTTTGGCCTTGTTCCTCAGGTCTTCCCTGGACTGGAAACAAGCATCCTGGGACCAGTTTCGCGGTAACACCCATCATCAGCCAGGCTAGCTTGAATCCAGTGGGAAAGTGAGCAAGAGACCCCCATCTGGGCATACCCTGCCAACTTAGAGGGAACAAACACAAGGAGAGGATAGACGTAGTGCTGAAACTTTTCAGACACTCACCCCCAGTCGCAGATCTGGGTTGAATCCATCATCGTTCTTTAGCTCACGTCGCCAACCGAGCTCAGACCCAGCCATATGCAAATCAGGCTTGACTCTGTTCCTCGTGGGAACAGTGCCACCCGAATTACCATGCCAATTCTACCCTGGACCGGAAACAAGCATCCTGGGACTGGTTTCGGGGTAACACAAAGAATAAAGGCATGTGTCAAAATTTGGTAAAGATGTTGCTTCTACAATGGGGTTTTTTATGGTCAGGAAATCGTCATTGCATTTAGCTGTCAACAGAAAGAGCGTTCCTTTGTTCAGTAAGGTCCTGATAGTCTCAACGTTGTCAGCAATTCCCTCCTCAAATTTAGACCGATATTCAGCAAGAACCAAGAAGTATCTTGCTTCGTTTTTGTTCTGTGGGTGGTTGCTTTGCAGATGGCTTCCTACAAATCTGTCTTAGGCTTAATGCTGTCTATAGACAATGTGTGACCTAAGTATGAAACTGATCCTACACCTATTTGACATTTCTATTTTTTATGGTCAAACCTACCTTTTAAGTCTCCCCAAAACTTGTAAAAGAGTCCGATCATTACTTGACTCATCCTTGCCGTATACTAGTGTGCCGTCCTGAAAACACATGACATTTGGACTGTCCTCTAATACTCTGCGGCAAAGGCCAATACGAATGACGTACCACAATATTGGAAAGCCCTAAACAGCACAATGAAGAAAGTGAGGGCTTGTAAATCAGGATGTAACACCACTTGATGGAATGGTGACAATAATTCTAACACTGTAAAGCAGCTTGTCTCCAATACTACTAAGCATCTAATGTATGCGAGGTAGTGGAAGGCGATCTACCCATACTTTGGCATTAAGATCCCTTACATCAACACTTAAGATCATGTCCCTCTCACCTGCCTTGGCAGTGATGACTATGGGGGCCAATCAAGGTGAACTTTCTATAGGGTTGATAACATTAAGTTTCAGGAGCCTTTCAAGTTATTTTCTTGAAGTTCCTTTCATCATGTGCAGGACAGGACAATCCTTATGTGCTGCAGATCTGGCATTAGGTTTAAGTTTAATTTTATGTTGGAAATCAAATAAAAGTCCTAATCCATCAGTAAACACTTGAGGGAAATCTTTGCATACTTCTTCTCCTGTCAAAGAATGATTTGTCATAAGTACAGGTTCCACTGCACTAGGATTTAGTATAATTCCCATCATTTTCTGGTATCTCAATCCTAGGGGGTTCGATCCCTTTTTAAGCAATATATAGTTTTCCTATTGTCATTTTACCTTTGAATGAAATCTCCATCCAGATCATACAGGGTCTCCAACCTTTTCTGTAATAAGAGCAAATTACGGTCAATGAAAATACTCCCAAGCTACTAATACTATTTTAGATGTAATAGACCACATCACACAAGATTACATTAGTGGACATCTTATGCAAGTTTACCAGCAGCGATCAACTCAGCGCATCAGGCACGGTTGCTAGCAGTAATGTGAAAATGCTTTGTCATTGTGGAACGCCTCTAAATTGGTAATACATAACAGCCATAGGTGCAATGCCCTACCAGAAAGGTAATATTATTAGTAAAAAAAAAAAATTCCCAACATCATTTGATATTTCTCACTCGAATATCAGCTTTAAATATTGTTTGGAAATTTAACCATTTTTCTCCACACATCAGTTTATGAGTTTTGAAAATACACACATTTGCGTCTCAAACACATGCTTTTCAATTTTGGTATACATATATTAATTCAACCAAGCACAAGCTTCTAATTTAGTTGTCTAGGCTGCTCACAGGAGAGCTACTTACAGGTACCTGGAGAGCTACAAGTAACTCACGAGCTACTCGTTGGAGAAGCCTAGGGTCCTTATTGTATCCACTTAGATTGCTATTCGCTTTTAATGACGTAATCCTGGTTGCCAAACTTGTCATACAAAACCTCATTATCAATTAAGGTGATAGGGCAACAGGAAACTACAAAGATTTGTACCACCTTCCCATCCCAAAAATCTTACAAGAAGGTGACTGTATCATGGATTGTGCTTTTAGTGTATGACTCTTTGCACACTCTGAGGAAATGGCTTCTTTTTCCTCAATTTCTGCAGGTAGCACTTTACTCTGGACTTGAAAGATGGTTTGCTAAATGACCTACCTTCCCAAAACTATAAAAAGTAACCAAGGTACGCACCCCTGAGCATTCAAAATTGGGGCTATGTCCTTAGTGTAAGAATTGTTTTCTTGTTTATTCACCACACATATTTGATCATTAGGTGACTTCATCATTTTAATACATTCTTCTGCATGCTCTTGTTTTTGGCAATGTCTACTGCTTTCTTCATATTTGAATTAAGAGCTAAAAATGTTTCTAGGATGCCGTAGGTAGTGCAACGCAACAATTGATCTCTTATTAACAATGTACACAAGGTCCCAAATGTTCGTGTGTTAGATAAACCATGTAGTGCTTGTAAATAGCTAGCAATCTTCCAATTTTTCCATTGTATTTTGCCAAATAATTTATGCCTTTCCAAAATTACATTCACCTGGTCACCAAAAGTAGCCTCTTGTTTCTTGAATGTTTTAAAAAATATATCTATATACTATCTTTTTAGAAAAGGTGATTACAGAGGAACGATATCATCCACGCTCCCTGACCATGTCGAAGAAGACACATTTCAAATAAACTACCCTCTAGAGAGAAATTCATACATGAGTCGTAAAACCCAGTCTAGAATATCTTCTACCTTGGCCAGCCCTCATCAACACATGCCCAGTCCAAGGAGATGTTAAAAAGCCTAATAGACAAAACATCCTCCCAGTGGTTAATTTGTAATATAAAAAGTGCCAGGGCTCTCCTCAGGAGGCAGCGCCAACAGGAGAAATGTGCCGGTGCAAACTGCCTCCTGACTAGAGCCCCGGCACTTATTATACTGGAGAGGACTTGGCCTAATGGCTAGAGCTGCCGATTTTAGAGCTGGGGAACCGGGTTCGAGTCTCAGCGTGCCTCAACATTCTGTAATCATGAGGAAAATCGCCTTACTTCCAAATGTGTGTGCCCTTAATTGGTGCTAGAAGCTGCGGTGCTGATGATTAGGTGCCGGTGCTGAGCACCGGAAAGCTCTGGCTCAAATTAAGCACTGCATGCTCCCCACCTCCCCAACATACCCCTCCTGGTCTCCCACTAAAGTGACTGCAAAATTATCATACCTTCTCCTAAAGGACGCCCTTAACCTGACTAGCACCTCGCTGACCACTATATACAGTGCTTAGGCATACCCTCTTCCCTTCTATGCATGTGCCTACCCTCCACTCCCTTATACCTTACTAGCCCAGCATCTCCAAATTCTATGATATGTAACACACCTATTTGTCTTGGCATGGAGCCAGGCTTCCCATTGACTAACTTTTTTCATTTTTGTTACTTATTGCTCAAGGCGGGGCCCAACAATAGACTTCCAATGGGTAGTATTTAGTGATCGTGCAATCATCATTGCAATAAAAATAAAATTCCCAACCCTAAAGGCTTTTTGAAAGTGCTAGTTTACCAGACCTAGGGGGGCTACTTTTGGCGAGGGATGGACATTCTTTTGGATGGTTCAGCTTTCCGGCCTAACTACTGCATCCCCAAAAAATGTAAGGACCAGGATATTTGTAGCCAGTCTCCCTCAGAACTACACTTTGGGAACTTCCCAGGCACTGAAGGGAACATTTTGTTCAGAACCTGGGGCGTTAGATAGAGCATCCACCCATTAAAAAAGCCATACGCTGGAAGTTCCCACCCCTAAAACAGGAGAAGATCAAGTCGAAATACCTCTCCCATTGCTGCTCACTTATATCAATACCTGTACGCTGTATCCATTTACTTCTTGCCGCTTCTACTAACCGTGTAGGGTCTGGGCTCAGTGCATGATACCAAAATTTAAGGGAGCGGTTGACTCCATCTCCCCATAACAGATCCTTTACTCTCTTCTTGGAAGACTCAATGTCGGTCCCATTAATATGACTGAAGATCGCTCTTATTTGGGCATACATAAAAAAAGTGATTCTGACTGTGGAGCGTTTGACCCAAAAACAGCATCTGTGAGGACTTAAAACTAGGACCCACAAAAAGTCCCCAATCTTCATTACATTTAGATCTGTCCATATACATATAATTTCTTTTGATCAACCAGGCAACAGGAAACTGCATAATCCCAACGGCGTTTCAGCATTAATGCTGAGTATTTCCTCTGCCTGAGTGTCACAAATTGCAATAGCGTTTTGTATCTCGCTTTTTTGGGTGTTTGGGGGTTTTCACACACCAGGATAAATCATTGATATATAAGGCATTCAACATCTGGAGAAGAACCAAATTATCAAAACAGGAAGACTCCGCTGACAGACGGCACAGCTGTAATGCTAAGGGCGCCAAATAATAACGTTGGAAATCTGGGAGTCCCAGCCCACCTTTTATTTTGGGCGATTGTATACTACTCAATTTAACTCACGGCGTTTCTGGTTCCACATAAACGATCTGAACGTCTGATCTAATTTAACAAAAAAAGTATTATCTAATCCATAAGAAACAGCAAGAAAAAGAAATAAAAAGAAAGAATAATTAACATCCTAATAAGAGCAATTTTACCAATTATTGAAAGTGGAAGCTGCCTCCAAATTACCGAAATATTATCCACCTTCCTTAGAACTGAGCTATAATTATCCCGGAAAAACTCCCGGCCGTAAAACCCTTGACTACTTGTAAGGCCAAGTTGATATTATTCAGTCTAGGTGTTAAATCCAGTGCATCATCAACTTTTGACGCAGCGCTTGGCCCAATGTTCAATAAACAGAGCAAATAACAGTGGGGAGAGAAGACTTCCCTGTCGGTGCCCCACTCTAACACTATTTGCCCTGCCTGTGCATTGCTAATAACCAATTGAGCCCTTGTACCCTGGCCTGGATTGACCTCGTGAGTTGGGATGGTACCCAAAATGTGCCCAAGATGTGACAGACACTCACGAGGTCAAATGCCTTCTCTGCATTCAATAGGATAATGGCCACTTTGTTTCTTTATGTTGATTGGAACAGATCCAATTTACGTTGCCCACTTTCTCTTGGTTCGTTAATTAGGTCAGGTAGTTTTTCATAAATTCTCCTACCTTCAATTCCTAAATTATGAAGAAGAACAGGTTACTTTCTGAGGGGACTGAAATTTTCTCCACCTATCACAATAAGGTAGGACGAGATGACGTTGCTCACCTCCCGGAGAGAACAGGGAGAGAGGAGACGTCAGTAAAGATGAATCATCAATATTCAGGAGTGGTGTGGTTGCTGTTCCCTGCACAGTTCTAAGTATCCCATCTCATCGTCACAAAAAATGTGTTACAACACACTATTCAAAGTCACAGGCAAATATGTATTTATTCTTCCACACCAAGGCTCAACAGCCAGTACCAACTGCCTGTCAGTTTTTTTTCCAGTCCTTTTCTGACGAATTTTAGAAAAACAGCGTTCTAAACAAGAATGTTCCAAGTAAGAACAGGGACGGACGTGGGAGAGATGATATACCAAATGAATAAAAAGAATATTCATAAAACTCATACTTACCTATTTCCTCTTTCCTTTCCTCCTCAATTATAGTGCCATGTGTCACTGTACAAGCTCTTACAGCTTCCTCTACACTATTGTCTTTAAGCTAATCTTTCACAGTTTCCTCATTCATCAGTCTGGACAAACAAGCAGCTGCTGAATTCTTTACACCAGGAATGTAATCTACATCAAACAATTACTCTTTTAGTGAGATAACCCATTTCCTTATCCTAGTCAAAACTAGTACCTCCCAGAACCATTACAGATTTTTTACCTGTCCAGGAGTAAGTCACCATGGGTCTAAATCCATAGTTGCATTTCCCATTTGCTGACTGGGCTAGGATCTTTCCATCGGTGATTTGTGAACAGTATATACTCAAAATGTTATACCTGATACAAAACCTCAAAACTGTCCAATAGCCCAATCTACAGCTATTGCCTCTCTCTCTCTCTATTACAGAGTAATTGTTCTCAGTTCCTCTTAGCACTCCTGATCCACAGGACAATAGAAGTTCATGCCACCTTCCTTCTGTAACAAAACTGCTCCTAGTCCCTTTGAACTTGCATCAGTCACACTAATTGTTTCAGCCCCGAGGTAACATATTGCAGGCAATGAACGTGATTCAACTCATGTTTCACAGCTTCAAATCCCTTCTGGCAATTCTCGCTCCAGTTGAAGGTTACAAGTTTCTTTAATACATATCTAATTCCACTAGTTTTATTAACTCATATTCAAATATCACTATTATGTTTTTTCGGGACAACAATTGAGGCCAACCAGCAACCACTCAGGGGCTTCCCCAGGGATTATGACACTTTTGGCCACATGTACGAAGCTTTGGGTTTGCGATTATCTAATAGCGTATTTTAGAGATTCGCTATCAAGAAATCACAAACAGCTATGTACAACAGTGTGTTTTACACTGTTAGCGATTCCCAGTGGGTCACAATTGAATTACCTCATTAGTATTTATGAGGTAGGTCGCAATTTGTGACCCATTGGGAATCACTAAAAATACAGGGATGGTGATCTGCTGGGGACAGCAGACCACCATGTGTGTGTTAGCTTTTAAATAAATCAGTGTTTTTTTTAATGCAGCCCAGCTGTTTACATCCCAAAATGCATTTTTCCTGTTGCAAACAGCCCGATTCTGAAAATCGGGCCATTTGCACAGGAAAATTGCTTCGTACATGTGGCCCTAAGTGCAAGCAACTTTTGCAGTTATTTTCTAACCTACTCCTTCATATTCAGAAGCAATGTTCTGACCTCAGCCGCTACCAGTTTGGCTCCATCTTTAAATATCATCCGGTATTTTTATTCTATTAAACACTCAAGTTCTTCTTTGAAAATGTGTTTGAACTCTCTCTCTCTATATCTTTTCCCACCTGATTGATTTGTACCTTGGGATTACCACTGGGATTTTAAGTTACCCGAGCATTCTTAGATAAGGCCACCGTAAAATGGAATTGCCACATACAACTTGCCCACAACAAATATACCCCTGAACTCATTGAACCACTCAAAATAGGATGCCACCATAATTCCCAGGTCTTATGCTCGTATTTATTTATTTATTAATTTAAGAGTTTTTTATAGCGCGAACGTGGCCCGAAGGTTCAGAGCGGTACCAGAGCGCTTTACATTGTGAGCACGGCAAACAATAACATAAGGTACCTGGAGAGTAGATACAAAGAAAAAAATAATATATATATGTATATATATATATATATATATATATATATATATATATATATATATATATATATATTCATCATTTTAGTGGTCTGATGTGACCCAAGGAAAGTGAACCACAGTGTGTTTGGATTTAAGGGGTTCGCTACTACACCGTGTGCTCAGCGCAATAAGAAGGCTAGGGTTTAGCGACAAGGTCTCTGGAGTTTTCAAGAAACCCGTGCCCGCCACCGCAATATTGAACTCTGAGATAGCAGCATGGAAACAAAGAGACTGACCCACCGGAAAGCAAAAACAAAGGTCTAGGAGTTAGTGGACGCCCACACCAGTCATCTTGCTCCGGTGAGTGTTTATTCTCTATTCGAACCTGGGCTATCATTTGAAACATGAAGAGCGGAGTGGCTTTGCGGTAACGACACAACTCTAAATTGGTGGCTGTTGTTGGGTGATATAGCGTGTGCACGGACATTTTAGTGCTTGCCTTTGGATTATTTACCTGGGTGGCACCATAATAGAAATGACATCAAGGAAAGATTCTAAAAGGAGGAAGGCTGCTGAGAGGCTCTTCGACAGAACTGCTAGTACGGCTGTTAATGAGAAACAAGGAATGAATAGAGGACAAAATGAAGTCCAGACTAAGAGACAACTTTGGGATCTTTTATGAAAAAGTACAAAACAAGAACAGTCAAAATGGTGGGCGGCAGCCACATTGCAAAAGTATATGGACAGTGGTAGAGTCCCAAGGGGCTAAGGATTTTTATTACACCTACATTTAATAACCCAGATACGGAAATGGTTGAAGACTGGGCAACCAACAACCACAATTGTTCTACAATAATGTTAAAAATACTGGTAAAATATGCCAAAAAAGACTGTGAAAGGATATTGCGAAATATACAAATGCACTAAAAGAGAAATGTAGTAAAGATGAATTTGAAAATTAAATGGCCAAGTTAGATGCAAGACTAGAAAGAGCTGAAGAAGAGATAAAAGCAATGAAACAAAGTACATTTTATAGAGATCAGGTGGATTAAGAAAAAGGCAACATTTTGACATTTATAAAGAAATTTGGTCATCTTAGAAACAATGTACAAGATAAAGGATGTATGGAACAACCATCCACCTCAGGGAATAGAATGACTGGATCACCCTAACAGTTGACTACGACAACGAATACTGCCCAAATAGAAGAAATAGAAAGTGATAATAGTGAAAGTGGCGCATCAGTGCAATCAGATGACAGGAGTAAAATCAAAAATTTTAAAGGAGTTCAATTTGATAGCCCAAGGGAGACTGTCGACACAAGCAAACAGAAGTGCACAAGAATACAAGGAGCACGGACGCGGAGGCAGAGGAGGAAACAAAGGAACGACAAAGAAGTAAGACAATACAGAAAGCCCTATGGGAATTCAAACAAGAGGGCAGAAATTGGGAAAATGGACAAAAAAACTGTGGTAAATCTTTCTAGTTTTACACTTACAAAATCACAAATTGAAGTGTTATCTTTGGGTTTATCATTCTGCCCCACCTCACGTTTTAACTATACTGAAAGCCGCATTGACCTATTTCACTTTACAAGGAAATTGAAACTAAAAATGGTACGCAACTAAACTTTCATCAACTAATACCAATACGAGTGTGAGACCTAGTAACTTAGAAATAAGTGATATTGAATTATTACATACCATGAATGAACTAGAAGGTAATGACAATCTAATTGAGGATCCTTTTTTGAACTTGATTAATGATGAAGTGGGAGTTGATTTAAGCTGTATAAGTGGATTTAAATCCAAATCAATTTTTATGTGACAATTAGCAAATGACGCTATTGATACCTTTGAGAAAGGAGTATTAATGAGTTCCAGAAGATTGATAGAAAAAGAGAGTATGTGAGAAGCAATATAAAAAAACACACTTAGAAGCTTTAAATGAATTGAAATGCAACAATAGTATTGTCATTAAAAAATCTGATAAAGGTGGAAATGTAGTGGTTTTACCAATTGAAATGTATTTAAATGAGAGACATAAACAACTAAGTAACAATGATAAGTCTGAAATTATCTACTAGTCACAAGTCCGAGAATGCAAATAAAGCCTACTGAGAAAAGTTGATAGAATGGAGGGATAGAAATCTTATTGAATGGGAGGAATACCAGTTTATAAAGTGTGATTTTACAAAAATTCCGGCTCTCTATCTTACTCCAAAATTGTATAAAGATCCAGAAAATCCCCCTGGGAGACCGATTGACTCTTCAAGAAGAAGTATGTTTGAAAACACTTCAAAGTATGTAGATTTCTTTCTCAGACCATTAGTGCAATCTCTTCCTCCATATATAAAAGATACAGGCGATTTTCTACTGTTAATCAATGAGATCACCTGTGAGGACAACTATATGTTGATGAGTCTAGACATGCACGGTTTGTATACATGCATCCCCTATGATTTGGGAATTGCAGCTAGTAGACACTTTCTAAGAGCAAGAGCTCTATCTTATCTTTTTCACACCGAGATGATTCTCGACATGATGTACACATGTCTTACTAATAACTTTTTCATTTTCAATAAACAAATCTACAGACAAACCCAGGGAACGGCGATAGCAGGACTTTTCCTGGGATGGTGGGAGGAGCAGGTCGTTAGTAACATCTGTCATTTTGACAACCACGTCGACCTCTGGGTGCGATACATTGATGAAATCTTTTGTATTTGGAAAGGTGATCAAGAAGAAGCATATGATTTTGTCAATATTTTGAATGGCAATTCATTAAATCTGATATTCACTACTCATATGCACACAACTACAATTGAGTTCCTAGATCTCAAACAAGAAGTTAAAGGGAATAAACTCCAAAGTGAATTGTTCCGCAAGAAAACTTTAGGTAATAGTCTGCCACATGCAGACAGCTGCCATCCTAAGAATTTAATTGAAAGTATCCCATATGGTGAACTGTTGAGAGCGAAAAGAAATTGTAGCTCTGAGGAGAATTTTCAAAAAGAGAAACAGATTATGTCAGACAGATTCATAGAAAGAGGGTACTCTAAAAAAGATAATCGAACAGGCGTGTGAGAAAGCATCTAAATGTGACAGAAATGAGCTTCTATCTCCCAGTAGATCAAACGATGGTGAAAAGCAACCATTAAGATTGATCACTCATTTCATGGTCAAGCGTGGGAAGTAAAACGCAGTATCAAAAAATTCTGGGACATACTCAAAACTGATGTACATTTGGTAGAACATATTGGAAATAATTCCCAGGTTACTTTTAGAAGATGCAAGTCACTTAAAGATACCCTGAGTCAGAGTATAGTAAGAACGCCAGGGGAGACAAATGCTATACAAGGATTTTATAAATGTGGTACATGCCAAGCATGCAAATATAGTCAGAACTGTAAGTCAATCAAATTATCCATAAGCCATCTACCATATACAATAACCAAACATTTGACATGTAATTCGGATCATGTAGTATACGCATTGGGATGCCCTTCTAATAAATATTATATAGGGAGCACAATTCACAAAGCTAAAAAAAGAGTGATAGAACACCTTAGGGCAAAAAATAGAGAAGATGAACAGTACCCGATTGCTAGGCATTTTAAATTGAAACATGATAAAAACTCGAATATGTTGAAGTTTTGTGTACTAGACAAGATCCTGATCCGTGAAAGGGGAGGTAATAGGGTACAAGAATTGAGAAGGCTGCAGTCCAAATTATTATAAAATACAGAACCCTTCACTCCAATGGATTGAATCTGGGTGAGGAATTAGCAGTACATTTGGGCTAGACTAATTAAATGATAGAAAGGACTTAGAATGCCGTTTATATTAGGAATGTTGTCCCAAATGTTCATGAAGCCCCCCCTCTTGGTATATCTTAAAGATAGTTAGGATTATGTTTTCTTCTTTTTTAATTATGTATGATAATGTGATGATTTTAAGGTTTTTTCTATGACTAAATTCTTTGCAGACATTTGTAAAGCCAGAAGCGGAATAACAAATGCAAGAGAGCTTTATATACCTGGCTGAAATATGGCACATTGTATGGTACATGTGAAACAGAAATGTAACAGCCATTTGAATTTTGTAAATAATTCATATAGAGTCAATTATAAGATTATAATGTGACTTTAAGTTTGTACATAAGAGGTAGGCCCACTGGGGTCAAATAAGCTTTTTCCTTCTTCTTTTTCTTACTTCCATCTATTCTTTTTTCTCTATTTTTTCTCCTTTTATTTTTCTAAAAAAGCCCAGGAGGGCAGCACTATGACAGGTATCTTGGTAAAAAGTAAAAGTAAAAAGAATAAAATAGAACTAAAAAGGAAAGGTTAAAATGGATTTATGTGTACCCAAAGGCTATTTAAGAAACAATCACTAAGAACAATGAATTAATAGAGATAGAGAATATTTTAAGATTTTGAATCTAATATTTAAGAAGTGTATGTATAAATATAATCCTTGTGTATAAAATATCAATATGTCTTTTAACATGGCAGCTTGAATTTGCTTTTATCGATCTCCATACATGCCAGAATGGTCGTGTTGCAATTATGGATAAAATGTTAATCTGAATGCTGGCAGATACGGAAAGTCTATTTTGTATGTTTATTAGAACAAGTAAATCACATGGTGTTTTATAAACAACAGGAAGTGCACATAACCTGACCCGTGATCAAGGAGCAGGAAGCTCCGAAATGCGTCGGGATTGTTGCTGCACTTATTTAATTAAACACGCGTTTTTTGCAAACTGGAGCCAAGCCGTGTTTCGTCATTTTAGTGGTCAAATGTGACCCAAGGAAAGTGAACCACAGTGTGTTTTGATTTAAGAAGTTCGCTACCCCTCCGTGTGCTTGCCAGAAGGCTAGGGTTTAGCGACAAGGTGTCTGGGGAATATATATACATTACTCAACTATGTTCTATT